>OY288279.1:1787030-2530058 GCA_958450335.1 Hibiscus tridactylites
TTTCTTCTGACATTCCTTATCCGCCCAAAAACATCAAAGAAAAGGATTTTCCTTTTGTTTATTTACTTAATTAAACTCTAATTAACAAGTAATCCTAGGGTTTATTTGAGCTGTGACATTTTCATACATGAAGAACAAAAGGAAAATGTAACTTTGAAATGATTTCATAGGGATTGAGGTCTGTGAGAGGCTTTCAACAATGGGGATTGCCGTTAACCTTGTGACATACTTGGTTGGGGTGATGCATTTGCCGAGTTCAACGTCGGCGAATGTCGTGACAGATTTCATGGGCACATCGTTCCTCCTGTGTTTGCTCGGAGGCTTTCTCGCCGATTCGTTCCTCGGTCGATACAAGACGATTGCCATATTTTCCATCATACAGACACTGGTGGGGTGTTTATAAGAAAATTGTTTGTACTTTGTAACTTCAATATATTTTGTGCTGCATGTTCAGCTTTTGATCTTTGGTGATATTGATGGTGATGTTTTAGGGGACTGGTGCTTTAGCAATAGCTACAAAGCTGCCACAACTACGCCCGCCGCCGTGCCGTGCATCGGCGTCCCATACATGCCAACCGGCGAATGGATTTCAGATGGGGATTCTATACGTGGCCTTATATCTAATTGCACTAGGCACAGGTGGCCTGAAATCAAGTGTCTCCGGATTCGGAACCGATCAATTCGATGAGAAAGATGAGAAGGAGAAAGCCCAAATGAGCTATTTTTTCAACAGGTTCTTCTTCTTCATCAGCATCGGAACCCTGACGGCGGTTACGGTGCTCGTCTACTTACAAGACGAAGTCGGTCGAAGCTGGAGTTACGGAATCTGCTCCGTTGCCATGCTTGTAGCCATCTTGATATTCTTATCAGGGACTAAAAGATACAGATACAAGAAAAGTTTAGGAAGTCCAATTGTTCAGATTTTCCAAGTTATCATTGCTGCAATCAACAAAAAGAAGATGGAACTCCCTTACAGTGTAGAATTATTGTATGAGGATACACCGGAGGCTCAAAGAATTCATCACACTGATCAATTCCAGTGAGTTTATTTCATTGTTCTTCGCGTTTGATGGGAATGAATTCGACGATACCTTGTCACTTACGTCTTTGTTTTTGTTGCCCTAGCTTCTTGGACAAGGCAGCTATTGTAGCCGAAGGCGATTTCGGAATAGATGGCGTTTCGGCTCCGAATCCATGGAAACTTTGCTCGGTGACACGGGTGGAAGAAGTGAAGATGATGGTGGGACTGTTGCCAATATGGGCCACAACCATCATATTTTGGACCACTTATGCACAGATGATCACTTTTTCAGTGGAGCAAGCCTCCACCATGGAAAGAACAATTGGAGGTTTCCTGATTCCTGCCGGTTCCCTCACCGTCTTCTTCGTCGCGGCTATATTGATCACCCTCGCGGTGTACGACCGTCTCATCATGCCGGTTTGGAAGAAGTGGAATGGAAAATCAGGTAAACACCAATGGCAGATTCAAAAATATTTTTTAGGTCACAGATAATAAGATTTTAAAATCTCTTGTGAACATAATTCATAGAAATTAAAAAATCAAGAACTAATTCATAAATTTAAAAAATTTGAATTACATATGACACAAAATTCCTCCACAGCTACAGATAATTGTTTCAATCTTACCATTTCCTGCAACAGGTTTCACCAACCTACAGAGAATTGCAATAGGCCTAGTCCTATCAACGTTGGGAATGGCAGCCGCCGCACTAGCCGAGAAGAAACGATTAGCGGTGGCGAGAGCTTCCGGTTCCGCCGTCACTGCCACAACAACACTTCCGATAAGCGTATTCTTTCTGATTCCACAATTCTTCCTAGTGGGAGCCGGCGAGGCCTTCATATACACAGGCCAACTCGATTTCTTCATCACACAATCCCCCAAAGGAATGAAAACAATGAGCACCGGCCTCTTCCTCACGACGCTATCGCTCGGTTTCTTCGTCAGCAGCTTCCTGGTATCGGTGGTGAAGAGAGTCACCGGAGGAGGCAACGACGGGCAAGGCTGGCTAGCCGATAACATAAACCATGGCAGACTTGATTGCTTCTATGGACTTTTAGCCGTTCTGGGGATCATAAACTTTGTAGTGTATCTTGTCTGTGCCGTGTGGTACAAGCCAAGGAACCCGAAACCTGCCTTGCAGATGGAGACCATTGCCGATGGCTCATCTGCAGAGAATAAGTGCTAGGGTTCTTTAGAAAGGTTGCATGCATGCTAATAACTTGTGTTATTGTAACTTTTGTCGTCTTTGTGGATTAAACAACTGGTTTGGGTTTGGTTTGGTTTCTGTTCATTGTCTTCTTTACAATCAATAGAGAATCATGGTTTCAGTTCATCTATAATTGTTTTTAGCCATTTTCCCTAACAATCCAACATATCTAATTGGTTCGTTTTTTATATATATAAAAAGTACAAATTAAATTTAATCACTCTATTTCTAATTTTGAAATAAATTGAATATTGAAGGATTATAAAGAATAGTCCAATATAACTCAAAATCTATAAAGCACAATATATTTTATTTTTTCATATAGTTTATCATTGGTTTATTATTAATTATCTTTTATTTTATCACTAATCCATAACTCATTTTGGAGTTCTCATTTTTTTGACGTTATGTGCGGTCACGATTATTACACATGTAACCGTCCTGATTGTAATTTTAATTATCCAAATATAGCTAAATGAAGAAGAATTATTGCATTCATCTTATTTGGATTCTAAGCTATGATACATAATGGGAAAATATATGTTAAAGAAAGTAATCTTTTATATATATATATAGGCTCTGTAAAATTTAGAATATAAATGTTTTTATTTTATTTTAGTGTTATATGTTTATTTAGGGTTGATTTATAGTTTAAATTTGAAATTGAAATAAATAAAATTGTGCAGTTTAATTTTTATACCATTTATGTATCAAATATTTTTTCTCAAAAGAATCGATCAGCTAAATAAGTTTGACTTTACATTTCATGTACCATAATTTGTTTTATGACGATTTTGAATAATGTTTATATTTTGTGTTATGTTTATATTATTTTTTATATTTGTGTTATTTTTCAAATGCTCAAAGCATTACAATTTCATATAATATTTTCCATGTCAATAATTTATTTATAAATTTAGTTGTATTTTTATTAAACTTATCAACGAGTGGATCTTAATTTTTATAAATTTCGTTGTATTTTTATTAACTTTTTAATGGGTACTCAAATTAAATCATACTGATTTTAAGCTTGATCTTGAAAGTTTTTCTGAAATTAGACCACTTTTCAGCTCAACACGTGAACAACCAAACTCTTTATCAATTATGAATGGTTTCGTTAGTAAAAAATGATATTATTTCTCTTAAATAATTAGAATTCGAGCATCATAATTTGTAAATGTGTATGAGTTTATTTAAATTTAAAAGTGAACTAAATACGTACCTTATAATTGAATTAGAATGCTAATAAAATATGCATTAATCACTTAATATCATAGTGTGTATACAAATTTCATAATAAATTAATTTGGAGAAGAAAATATATGTTCATAGTGTGCTTACCTTATTTTTGTATTAGATTTATTATAATTTTTATAAATTAAAAATTCATTTATATGAATCTAATTTATATAGAATTATTATTTAACATATTGACAAGGTAATTTTTTAACTCTACTAACGGGTTAAGAAATGTCACATGTTAATTTATATTTAGAAGAAAAATTATTTCGTATACTATTAATGGAGTTAAAAAAAACTCAACAAGCAAAGTTGAATGGATGTTATGTGATATTTAAAGTTTGGATTTTTTGGTTTAGAGTTTAGGGATTATAGTTTAGGATTTAGGATGCATAGTAATATTTAAACACTGTTTTTAAAATTAATTTTTATTTATTTATCAAATACTAACCTTATTTAAAATATTAAAAATTTAACAAACAAACCACGGTTCTTAACCTTACTTGTAAAATTAATAAAAATTCCAATGTCGATATATCAAATAATTATCCATCCTTTATTATTATGAACAGCTAGTTTTTCTAGTTAATGTAAAAATCGTTGACTTTGGAAGGGACACGAACACATCCAATCACCTTTAATTGACTTAAAACCACACCCACTAATCTAATTGAACTAAAATGGTTCACTCTCTTCTTATTCCTAATCATCTACAAATGGAATATCAAGTCATAGGTGATGCATAATTTATGTTGAAATATTGAATTTGATCTTTGAATTTTATTTTGGTATAATTTGTTCCTTTTATTTTCACAATATTATTAGTAAATTTAAATTATATTATTAGTCGTAAACCATTAACGTGATGGCATAAAATTTTATTTAAAAGGAAAACAATATTAGACATCCAATTGATACATATAAATTTAGGATTAATATCCTATACACTGGCGGTGGAAACTTTAAGTTTCCACAAGCGCCTTAGTTTTAGGGTTTAGATAGTTAGTTTAGGGTTTAGGGGTTTAGGTGTAGGGGTTTAGAATTTAGGGATAGTTGTTTCAATTTAAGGTTTAGGGTTATAATTTAGGGTTTATAGGTTAGGGTTTAGTTTTTAGGGTAATATGGTGAGGATTTAGGTTTTAACCTATAAACCCTAAATTATAACCCTAAACCTTAAATTGAAAGAACTATCCCTAAATTCTAACCCTCCACACCTAAACCCCTAAACCCTATACCCTAAACTAACTACATATACCCTAGAATTAAGGCGCTTGTGGAAACTTTCAGTTTCCACCGCCTGTGTATAGAAAATTTATCCATAAATTTATTATCTATTAAATATAATTGATTGGATTTTCACATGATCATGATTATGAGACCAAATATTAGTAAAATGATCCACATAATCACTTTAACAAAAAGTGTTAAATAGGGAAGGTTACTTAATAGAGCGGGTATACTCAATTATTTTATGAGTAATTATTTCATATACTGTCGGTGAAAACTAAAAGTTTTCGCAAACGTTTTAATTTTAAAGTTTAGAGAATCAGTTTAGGGTGTAGAGTTTAGGGTTTAAGTGTATAGGGTAGAATTTATGGATAATGGCTATAATTTATAGTTTAGGGTTTAGATGTTAAAATCTAAATCTCCCTTATATTACCCTAAACTCTAAACCCTAAATTCTAACAATAAACCTTAAATTCTAACTACTATCCTAAAATCTAAACCCCTAAATTGAATATATAAACCTCAAAACTAAATTGTTTGTGAAAACTTTTATTTTTCACGCTAGTGTATTGAATATAAATCTTTATTTTATATAAAAGGGTAATTATTCTATCCACAAGCACTTGTGGAAATTTTGTTTATACAGACGCTTTAGTTTTAGTGTTTAGGGATTTTGTTTATAGTTTAGGGTTTAAGTGTAGTAGTTTTGAAGCTATGGGTTGTTGATAGAATTTTTTGGGTTTAAGGTAAAAATTTAGAGTTTATAGGTTAAAACTAAAATCCCAATTATATCTCCCTAAAACCTAAACCCTACATTTTAAATCCTAATCATAAACCCTAAATTCTAAACACATACACTCTAACCCCTAAATTGGAACTCTAAACCCAAAAATTGAGGTATTTATAAAAACAAAAATATTTCACCGTCTGTATATGTGATAATAATCCTATATAAAAATAATATTTTTATATCTAAATTCGAATATATATGAAATGCAGATATCGAACGTATGGAAAAAAGTAAAAGAAACAAGATAGTATATATCTATTGTTGAATAGGGCATAATTGATTCTATACCCCATGTTTAGAATCTCTCAAATTGTGGAATAGAAAGCCTAAACTTTCATGTTTTCCACCCATCATCAAATCTAAGAAGAAGAGGGGGAAAAGGAATATTCATCGTTGAATGATATAATAATATTCTCTTTGTTCTAATGGTCGGCTGCCATTGACGATTATGGTACATTCCCAAATTATTCCCATTTGAATACAACCACCAATTACTACATTGAAATGTAATAGCTTATGACCTCAAGGAATGCTTCCAAGGAAAAAGATAATATTATTCTTTATAAAAAAAATAACAAATATTATCATACTATCTTAAGAAAAAACGAAAAAAAATATATAAAGGTAGAGTTCCCTGTATGATCTTGCGTTGACAAAACCCCGAAATCTAAGTCACATGGATGATTAAAAATTATCAAATTAACTGCACTAAAATCAAGAAAAATATAGCATAAACCCTAAATCTTATATTACCATTATTAGTAGCTAATTTTATTTAATTAATTGACATAAAATTTTAAAATAAATAATGTTCAAATATTATTAAAGAAACCTGACATTATCGGTGAATGCATAATTTGAACTCTAGATTTTAAAGGTAAGATGCTAATTAAATTTTAATGAGGGAAATTAAACCATTGGAATAAGTTGATGGTAAAAACATGGTAACACACTAGGGAAAGTAATTTCTAGGATAAAATTGAGTCTGCAGGAATAGGAATAGGAACAGGAATAGGAAATTTACACCCTCAAAATTCAAGCCCATCCATTTCCTCTTCCATTGCAATTCTGCCCTCTAGAATCTGATGATGAACTTGGGAAAACATAGCTTGATCTCTTCTTCTTCTTAACAGTATTCCACGTAATTATTCGCTCATTCCATAAACTTCCTCCACCATGATGCTCAGATTTTTCGACCCCCGGGTCCCGGTATTCGGGTTTCTTTGGAGCTGATGAACCATAGGTAGTATCTTCACTTGTTCCTTCACTTACGGCAGGCATATTGTCGTTCCTAAATTCTACCCCTATGCTATTACTGGCCAACTCATGGCTCTCATCAGCTGGAAGATGGTCTTTTCTCCTCTTTTTGCTAGGCAACTTCTTTTCCATTTCTTCTGCATTTTCCACAGCCCTCATGAACTGTAAGTCACTCATCGTGTCGGAGTAATAGTTCCCGCCCTTTCTTTTTCGCTTTCCTAATTCAACGTTGCTTTCTAGAGCTTTGCCCTTCTTATCACCGTCATTAATTACAAACACCCACTCAGGTACCTCATGGTTTTCCATGAGACGAGACCGATAATTCTCCTTTACTCTTCTTTCCTCGTCCATTTGCTCAAACATTCGGAACTCGTCATCTGAGCGAGCTGCAAGTCGGTTGATTTCCCTCTCACTTGGAACATCTGTTCCAAGCGAACTTGTTCCTCTCCGCATGATTTCTTCCAGCATTTCTTTTCGGTCCTGAGCTGCATAAGCGAAGACGATCACATTAGCAGGGTATTGAATTTACTCGAGCAGGAATACAAACGAAACATGAACTAAAAGAGAAGAGTTGTTATCATATGATAGATGAAAATGAACATGAAAATTACTTCAACTCCAACAAGCTCCAATCAGATCAAATGGACTTTTAAGCATCCGGTATATATTTTACGGAGAGAACAATAAACATATTTTAACATATGAAAGAGGAAAAATATTGTTTTTAAGACAAATTCAAGACGGTGTCCATAATAGCACTTACTTCAAGTACACATTTTTTGAGTTTCAGGAAAAAGAATCACAAAATTAAGGCATGGTCGACGGATAAAAAAGCAATTTTTAGCACTATAGATGTTAAGGGCCAACAACAGAGACAGAGAGAGGGAGTTTTCCTTCTCTAGCATTAAATGAAGAAATATTAGATAGTAAAAACATGTATGGTATGACAAAACAAAAATAAATTATGTTAAATGTCAAAGGAAAGGTTAGGGTAGGATAGGGGTCGGGTTGCGGTTGCTTAGATATTCTCCGCCCTTTACTGTCCTACCTATATACATACACAGACACACACACAAAACCATACGCACCATGCAAACACATAAATATCCAATGATACCCTGTGGATCTTGCAACTACTGATTATCAAGTGTTAACAGAACTGAGCAAATATTCAGTATTCTTATTCATGCCATGCTGATTTTTATGTTGCATGCATTACACAGATAAAAACAATCAAGCATAACAGACCTGTGGAAGTTGTATTAAACAATCCAGCCTGGATGACCTTAGCATCAATACCCATCTTCTGCTTTGCACGCTCTAAAATAACCTCTTCAATTGATCCAACACTAACCAGCACAAAAACCCTGACTTCCTTCTTCTGTCCTATGCGATGGGCTCTATCCTCTGCCTGTTGGTCCATCTGTGGGTTCCAGTCACTATCAAAAATTATTACAGTGTCTGCTGTCTGCAAGTTTAGCCCAAGACCTCCAGCACGAGTACTTAATAGAAACATAAAATACGGAGAGTCTGGAGCATTGAACTTCTTAAGCAAAGTGCCTCTTTCCTCCGTTTTTGTTGAGCCATCAAGTCTAAGATACATAAAACTGTTGAGTCTCAGATATATTTCAAGGATGTCCATGAGATGAGTCATTTGGGAGAAGAGAAGGACGCGATGGTCAGTTCTGTGAAGTTTTGGGAGCAACCTATCAAGGAGCTCAAATTTCCCTGATGCTCTAACAATCTCCTCTTTCTGCCACATATTGTAGGTAGGCACAAAGAGATATGGGTGGTTACAACACTTCCTCAACTGCATTGTCAGGTTCTGGAGGCTCTTTGATTTCCCAGACCCTGCAAAAGTTTAGACTTCTTATTAACCAATTGGCAGCTATTTCTGTTTTCCTGTTCCAGTAAGATAATGCTACCACAAAGCAGGAAGCCATGTAATGCAGTTCAAATGAACTCAAATGTGGAAGAGTAAGATTAAAACTCAACTAGACTAAAATTGATAAAAGGATATGGAAAAGATCATAGAAGATGGATACAACACGGGGCATTAAGAAGCATGGTACTATAACTCAGCTCCCTTTGAGAAGGTTGTATGGTAGATATATGGTAACTCACATAGTACATCTGTACCTACCCCTCCCCGTTTTTGAAGAACATGTCAGTAACAAGAATTTAGAAACTAGTTGCTTAGCAGTTTGGAAACAATGCAAATCCCCTTAAATTAAAGAGAAGCTGAACTTACTACCAAAAGCACATACCACACAATGAAAATCCCAGCCTAACAAATATAATTCAAAGAATGCAATTATAGTTTTTTGACAAATAGATTACGTGATAAACCATCGAAATAGATTTGATCACATGAAATATAGAATCTACAAACCGTTGTCTAGCCCGACCCTGCCCTTTTCTGTTACTTGCTGATAGTATGCTTTCTGCCACGCTGACAGATCACATTTGAGTATAACCTGGGATTTTCCAGGAAGATATTTCTCCACTTCATCTTTTTTTCTCCTCAAGATGAATGGCCTTATAACCTGAAAATCAAGGGATTTTTTTCAATATTACGAAGTCTAAGGATAGATAAGTCAGTTTGAAACTAATGAAGACCTACATGATGCAGACGACGGATAATCAAGAGTTGTTCTTCATCAGTAAGAGAAACATCACCACGATCTGCGAACGGTGCATTAAACCACTCCTCAAAATTCTGAACTGAATTGAAAATGTTCGGGAGTAGAAAGTTAAGGAGGGACCACAGTTCTTGTAAACTATTTTGAATAGGGGTCCCAGTTAACAGAAGTCTGCGCTGGATCTGATAGCTGCACACAAGTAAAAATTCAATTAGAACAGCCTTTTCAATTCTCTTGCAAATATAAGATGACATCCTCAACTCTCTAGCAATTTGAAAAACTCATAGCGTTAGTTGTCTTAGAAATAATATATCTTTCATAATGCACTAAATGCAGTGAAATACTTTAGCCTTATGTGCCAAAGGGGTAAAGTACGCGCCAAAACTTCACTTGGAATTGTTTTCAAAGTGCCCATAAGCTGTTTGTCTTCAAAAGGTGTTCTGAACTCAATAGCACAAGAAGAGAAGGAAGGGAGTTTTGAAGTATTATATGCTAACATTCAAGCCAAAGTAATAGTATCAATCAAGGGGTATATGGCATTAATAGATTTTCCGGGCAAACCAAAGCAACACACTGCATAGCATAATTAATAGTTAGTGCTTCCATCCATGTTTCTATACATCTGAATCCCTACATATACGAACTAAAGGCCTCTAAGATGCAAAGTAAAATGCAGATGAGACATCTATAGGAGCAAGAATACCAACTGTATAACCTTCCAAAACAACATGATTACAATCTGGCAGAAAGAACAAACATAAAGTTTATCATCATACCCTGAAATAAGGGTTCGTGCAAGAGCACACTCATGATTCTTTAACCGATGGCCTTCATCAACAATCATGTAGTACCAGTGTATCTTCTTCAAGAATGCTTTATCTCTCATTATAAGATCATAGTGTGTGATCAAAACTTGAAGTTTTCCATCTCTTGATATTTCTTCCCTCATTGACTTCCTCTCATCCAAACGCCCATCATAAAGAACTGCATGAATGCTGAAACAAGGAGAAAATGCCTAAGAAATTTCAAATTATATATTACATGCAGAAAAGGAAATGCAACCTTTTGAATAAATGTGCGCATGTGTTGATATACCCATGCATGAGAGATAAGAGATGCTTTCGAAAAATACTTGTATACCTAGGAGCCCATGTCGAGAATTCATGGATCCAGTTTGGTAATACAGCTTTCGGAGCCACTATCAAGTGGGGCCCAGTCACCCCTTTGCTCTCCATGAGATATGCAATTAGTGAAATAGTCTGTATTGTTTTCCCCAACCCCATCTCATCAGCTAAAATTCCATTAAGGTTGTTATTGAACAAAGAAACCATCCATTGGAGCCCTTCTAACTGGTATGGCCTTAACTCTCCACCTTGAAGCGTGGATGGTTGCTCCGTTACCTGTTTACAGAACAGAATTTTAGTAGCTTCTTCCCAAAAAATTATAAAGATATTAACACATCACAAAAAAGGAGAACATGGACAGTTTGCAATGCATATAGAAAATGGTTAATAAGATATCATATGGTAGCAATTCGGTGGACATTGGACACCAAGAAACTAAGACTGACTATTCGTAGAGGAATGACAATTCACAGGCATCAACCTAGACCTGTATTATATTATTGAGTATATAGTAGACTCCAATTAGCAAATTAGCCACAGCCACTGATGACCACAAAAAAACAAGAATAATCTATTATATTTTCAAAAAGATGGAATCCATGACTAAGAGATTGCAAATGAACATACTGGAAATACCTTGAAATAATTTTCCAACAGTTAAAAGAAAGCAACTAAAACATTTAAGCTGATTTTATCACGATCAATTTGCAGTAAGTAGACATACATATTGTTCCCACCTTTCACAGCACAATTGAATTCTAAGAATTACGTGACAATGGTACTTTGGCGGTTTGGCCAAATATAAACTCAATGGTCCAGGACAAAACAATAACAATGAAAACATGGTACACAAGGATACAGATAATAATTACAATCTTACCTTTTCCTGAATTGAGTGAATAGCCAAGTTATACTGCCGCTGACCTTCAAGTAAGTCACTGGATTCATCATTCTGATCAGAATCAGTGGCATCTATATCTTCTTCAGGAAGTGAATCTCGAGGAGTTCCATCCTTCGAAGCATCCAACTCAGGTGAATCAGAATCTAAATCCTCAATACCATCTGAATGTTTAGCATCTTTCTGACGCTGAACAGCAGCTCCTAAATTAACAAGGAGCTTATTTGTTTCCGAAAGAAGCATAGTTAATCGTTCATTCTTGCTCTCCTTTACTAATCTCATATATGCTTCTTGATCGTCAGCCTTCAGGGCCTGGAACCGCAATTTCTCAGCTCTCGTAGCACGTTGTCTTTGTCTTCCATGCCATGCCTGTTAAAATACCAAACTTATGCTATAGGTCTCTTATGATTTGTACCAAATGGTATGATAACTATAGCTATTTGTAAGTGATGCTAATCCAACAATAGAAATATATAAAGCATTGTTAGAATTAGAAAAGATGATTAACTGAGCAACTTATTTCTTGGAAGTCTTCCTTTTGTCTAAAATAAGTGCTTAACTTCTGCCAAAATATATTCAATATCTAAATATTGTAATCATGGTGTTGTTTCAAGTAAACGGACAGTAAGCATATACATAATCATCACAAAGAGTACCAAAAGCTTTCATATTTGGCTCAGAGTGCTGGTATGCTTCTATGACATGAATAAACTTCTAGATAATATTAACTGAGGAGGTTTCAATAATAGGGAAACATCAGCCGCTACAAAATGTTTGATTGAAGGTACAAGTACTGGAATTCTCCATACAAATGGAAGAAGAGTCTAAAATTTCATTCCTTTTATCTGAAAATTATGTTGGATTGAAGACATATGGTAAACCTTTGATAAATGAGAGATGAGGAGTAAGAACGAGTCTGCATATAATAAATATAATTATGCAATGCTTATAGTTACTAGAAAAACAATAGAACATCTTTTAGTTGGAGCACGAGCAATATCAGAATTATAACAGTTACAGTATGACTTAATTATAAGGCAAGTAAGCCGTATCAAAGAGTTCAATGCATAGTGCAGCTAGATGTCAGAAGGCACTCTACGTGGTGCTTAAGTTCACAATTCTTTGTTGAAAAGCTTAAAACAGGGCTGTGGTTTTATATATTGCCTAACAACTATATGTCACTTCCCTATGCATCCTGTAAATGACTCCTATTAGTTTGATCAATATTGGCTCAAGACAAACATGTTCCACATATATTCTTCCCAGTAACTAAGTAAAGCGCGACTTTGCATCCCTCTATCCCTACCATATGAATGATAAAACACTGTGAAAGTATAGCACATAGAAAGAACATTATACCTGGACTCCATCATTCCTTTGTTTCCGACGCTTTAGAGTAGCTTGAATCTGCAATTGGAAGTCACGGAATGCATTAACTATTTCTGAGAAAAATCTCTTCTTTCTATTCTCCACGTGGTTCCTTTCCTCCTCTCTCAATCGTGATAGCCTCTGCACAAATAAAAATCACTTCATCAACAGCGCATGAGAAATTCCAATCTCCTTTTGACACATGAATATATATACATACACACAAAGAGACATACATATACATATTCCTTTTAGATAGAGCATAAAATGGTTTTTCATTCTACAAGTTATCTATCCTCTTTTTCGCCTAATACAAAGGTTGGCAACTTGGCAGTTGGCATCAATTATTTAAGGGTCTACCATACCAAAAATTGACTAACTGAACACTCTTAGCACTTTTATCCTTTTCTCATAAATCCTCTAGAAATTCTCTACACGTGTGGATTGCTATATCCTTCACATAGCCTCTCTCGCGCCCAAATAAATGAAGAGCTAAGTCAGATCTTCAAGAGAAAACGATTTGAAAGATAAATAGTAAATGTAAACCACAAATTTCTGAGCACAACCTCATCCCATGATGTTGAACTTCAGTTAATAGAGAGTTATCAAAAATCAATGTAGATCTTAATACCCACTTTCTTTTTTGATAAGACTTAATACCCACTTTCTCAAGCAACATTAATTAAAAATGACTAAGAGGTAAAGCAAAAAACCTCATAATCCTGTTTCTTTCTCGTTTGATCATCAGATTCTGTAGTGAATGGAACAAAAATGCCATAAGGAGAAGAAGGCAATCGTGTCATTCCCCAGTCAAACAATTTCTTGTCAGGATATGCACAGTTGACATGAAGCCAGTACTCGGAACTTATATAAGAACGTATCTGGCTTTGCAATTCTGCTAGCTGCCATGGAAAAGGTCTCGTCATTCATCAATACCAAGAGAAAGTGAAACATATAAAATTATTCAACATCATCGATCTAAGAACTTCGGCAACATGCTTCAATTAGATAAAGGGCTAAAAGAGCAACGAGAAAGATGGTACTATTATTTCTTGCCCATTATATAGACTGCATTTGGTTAACTTCGCAGAAAGCAAAATTGTAAAATTGTAACAAATAGTAACAACAGAAAGCAAAATTGTAAAACAAATTAATTCCATATCCAAAGTCTATAAGGGGAGAAACAACTTCATGATAGTGCGATCAACAGTCGCCCAAACAGTAGAACAGATTATTGCATTTTCGGTATTAATATGGAGCTCACATAGCACTTGAGAAATACGGGTTTATGTGTGTATCTGCAACTTTACCACATTAGTTTACCTTTAGTCCATAGAGTTCAAGTAAACACTTTGTCTGCAGGTCCTCCCCTCTGCTTGAAGGCAAATCTGATTCAAAACATAAATGCATAAGTACTCCTTCTAAAATGATTGTCAAAATACAACTTGAAATGAAATGTTGCTAAACTTAAACTCATAGACGACAGTAATGGCAATAGAAAGCTGACAAGATTTTCACTCACTAATTTTAACATATCATGAGTACGTAAAAAAGGAAAATACAGCATATTTAGTGAAGATCCTTTGTAGAAAATGATAACCTTCGAGTTCATTCAATCGATGTTTAATGTGGCTCTGGTAACGGTTTTCCTTCGATTCTGCCAGGCTAAAACCTGACATGCATTTTGATCGTTGTTTTGATAGTGCACCATCAAGGTCACACAACAAATCATCCTTCTCAGAAATAGAAGGATCATCCTGCCACATAATAAATCAATTTAAGAATGCAGAAATCAATACATGGTAGCTACAATTCAGAAGTACTGAAATTATTGCACAGAGCAATGGCAGACAAACTTTTGAGAAATTAATTTCATTGTGAAAAGGCATTTCTGAAAGCCTTAAAACCTACAAATCATATATAGAAATCAAATTTGGTCAATTTGAACAGAAAGGTTGGGCTACGTCTTACTGAAACAGAATCCTCCAACTCGTTCCCTCCAAAAACTTCAAAGTTTTCAACAGCAAAATGGAAAAACAATAAGAGAATATTATTATTCCCTATAACATATCAAAATCCAGAGGTTATAAGAGCATCAAATCCAAAAATCCAAACTCATTTTCAGTACACAAACACATTAGACTTAAAAACGAAACAAAAATTTGCCATCTCATCAATAAAAGAGTGCCAAAAACTCAAAAAAAAAATCCTCGCACAACAACAAAAACAATAAGAGATTATCTACGAAATAAACAAAACTAACACAAAAATACAAACTTCACAGAGAATATTGATCAGGTTATTGGATGAATTAAGTTACTACATTTGGTGATTCAGTTATTTTTTTCTGTAAAAGAAATAAAAATTTCATACTAGTATTGATATTTTGTAATTTAACTACAATTACAACACTTCAAAAATATGTATTCAGGCAAAAAAAATATAACTAAAAAATTAATAATCTTGGCCAGTATTCAAAGTAAGTTCACATAAAATTCAATTTCGAAAAACTACTCGCGGATCTGGAATTTTGTAATGAAATAAACAAAAGGATATCTAAGGAAATTAAAATACCATAAATGTAGAGGAATTGACACGAAAGAAAAACAATTCAACACAAAACAAACTCAAAAGAAAGAAAGAACCCTCAAATTCCCAACAATTGCTACGCAAGGAAAAGGGAAAATCCAAAATTACTCACCGGAGTCGTGTAGGCAAGTCCCGGCACATCGGGTCCAGCCTCGACCTGGGTCCCATTATCAACGGCCTCAAGAATCCCCTCCTCTTGTTCATCAAAGCAAATAGAGGAAACGGCGTCGAATAAATTGGGAGGAAGGGGGAGATTTCTAGAGACGAAGTTAAGGGCACAAATTAAAGACTTGACCTTTTGTAAATCGTCCGAACAAGGTTCCTCCTCCTCCTGCTGCTGCTGCTGTTGCTGGAGCTCTAACTTAGCCACCATGGCGGGAATCAATCTGTTGGATTTGATTGTGGGGGGTTTGGGGGTGTGGTTAGTTTAAGGGGAGAGAATTAAAGAAAACAAATAATCCATCTTTTATTAATTTGTTTGTTTTAGGTTTAAATATGTTGATAGTCCTTGTACTGTTCTAGCATTTATAATTTAGTCCTAATATTTTAATTCTGCGACAGTTTTTATATTGTTTTTTATTTGAAAAACTAGAACGTCCGCTAGCTTCGGTTCAATTTTATTGTTAATTGTTGTTCTCAAAATTATATAAAAATAACTTTTTAACTTTATTTCATTTGTATTTTCATTTTTTTATGACTGGTCATAGAAACCTCTATATATTTTTGTTGGTTTGATTTCAACCATTTTCTCGAATAGTATGTTAAATATAAAGGGAAAATTGGATATTTTATTTAAATAATATTTTTTAAAATTATTTATAGAAATAACATACAAAAATTATTTATGAAAATAACATATTTTGACTAAAATGCATGAGAGCGGATGATTAGATCTACTTTTGTCTATGTGACACGTTTTTAGTGGTTTAAGAGAAAGTCGCTACTGAGTCACTGGCTAAGCATGTCTTTCCTGAATTTCGAGTAAAATGTGATCACTCTGCACACCAAGGACCGAATTGAAAGAAAAAAAGTCATGAGGAAAGAAAATAAATTATACAAACTTTATCAAAAAGAGGGAGGGGGGGGGGGGGACACTGTGATATGTGTGTGTCTAATAATATGACGAGGATTATGAATTACACGTTAAATGAAATGTGCAATGTGTTCGATTCATGTGTAAAATAATAATATATGTTCAAATATGAGAAATGTGATATTCGGCCTCAAAATATGGTGTGGTAAGTCGATATGTAAGTTTAGATTGTGTACGTTGATATGTAGGGATGGGAATTTATCTGACCCGATTCGATAGGGTTAGATTAAAAAAAAAGATTCGTGTTGGGTTATATTGAGAGTGAGGTTGGGATCAAAATTAGGTGAAGAATATCTTATCCGATCCGAGACTAATAGTAGAATTTTCTCCTTTTATTTTTTAGGAATATTTACAATAATACTTCATTCATCCCAGAAACCTTATCAGTCTAAAATTCAGTTTAAACCAATGGAAATTAGAGTACGAACGAAATAAACCAAACAATGTAGTACTAGTATTATCGGTAAGTAATCTCTAGGAAAATGATCACAGACACAAAGATGAAGAAAATGGCACATAAATCAACCTCATTCTGAAATGTGGCCTATCAATAAATAAAACTGATCTAATAGACAGGTAGTAAGCCAGTTTCTAACCGAAATGATGTCAGACCAGGCATCAAAAAGCTTGGAAGGATTGGTTAGTTCTCGATGCCAGTAAATGTATGTAGTTGTATGCCAAACTTCATGCTGGGGACATCTATTATTCAAAACAAATCAAACAGCATCAAAAACCCATTCCTCGAAGTGGCTCCATCAGGAACTTTTTCTTTCTTGTGCATCATGATTTCTCCAAGGATTAAGAGCTTCTCTCATTGCCTGAGCTTCAGGGGAATTCTCCCAAGCTCGTTTCTCCGACTCCAGAACGGTCACTTTGTCATCTACAACATAAGATAGGTAAAGGTTCAATCAAGAGCAGTGACGGATCTAGAAATTCAAGAATAGGGTTCAAAGTAATTTTTTTTTCTAAATGGATATGCAGATTTTTTATACCATTACACATTAAACTAATTTTTTAAGGAAGAAAGTAACACTAAATTAATATTGTTTTCTAAAAATGGGGATGCAGTTGCTCCCCTAAGGGGCTGCATGCATCTGCCCTGATCAAGAGTTACATGCCAAAACACGGCAATGTGACTAGAAGAACATACCAAATTGTAAACACAACCAATTCATAGCAATACTTGGGCTATTATCTTTCCTCGAATAGTTAGATAACGTATCCACCTTCCTTTACATTTACCAAGAGTTGCAGATAACAGTTCGAACCAAATCTTTTTCTACCCGTCATTAAGCATCCATTGAGACTAACACTCACTAATGCTAGTTGTCACTAATCACACAGTCATAGGCTAGTTAGCACTTAGCAGTAAGACACTAAATTATTAAAGACTGAAACTAATCCTACCCTTACATAAACACAGAAAATTAGCACTTAGACATAAGAATATGAGATCCACATCGAAGATCCTGTGGAAACAACCGGCTTTGATATCCATTTATATGACCTAGAATTTAAAACTAACCATACATTACAATGAGATAATTCTGAAAATGTTTGAAACAAAAACACACGGGGGTTAAAAAGTTTTATTTGAATAGCATTAAGAATTGAGACAATCAAAATAACTCAAAGAAAAATCCAGCAATTAACAACAATAGTATGGTACTAATGTACTAGTTTGCTTCGACTCAACATTCTTCTTTAAGTACCATATCCATATGGGAATACAAATCTCTAAACACACGGAAAAACTTGGGGGTAAAAAGAATTGAACATATCCATGTCGGACACATGCTCGTATCTGACACACATCTCTTGCCTCAGTCTCGGTAGTCGGTAACATAACTAGTATCTTATGAAATATAGAGATATCAAGTTAAAAGGCAACCAAAGCAAGGGAAAATGAACTATTACACATTTTAGGTTTTGAGGAATAAAATCATAAATTGCCGAAATGGAATCAATTTAGATAAATGAAAGGGGGAAAATGGAGAGTTCTCACACAGAAGCCAGTCTTGATCATGAATAACTCCATGGAACCTCCAATTAGAGCCGACCCAACCGCAATCTTCAAATACCAATCAAGAAACTTTATTGCCATTTTCCTTTTAGCTGCAAATAATTTTTTATTAGTTATAAGTTCAAATTAACAAAAGAACTAAATTCTGATCAAGTTAAATTGTACTAATAACTGAAATATAAACAATGAAAACAGATATTTAACAATTATCCAAAACTACAAAACAAAACAAAAAATAGAATTTAAATTCAGGTGACCTTGAGTAGCAGGTAGCCTGAGAAAGAGAATGAATCGGGAGCGAGCTCGGAAGCCAGGAATTGCAAATTGAGGTTACCGTCCGACCGGCACCGTCGTCTCACTATACGCCGACGGGTACGATTGAGCCCTTACCGGCAACGCAAAATGAATTGATAAGTGCGTGGGTCTGGGATTTGCAGTGTAGAGACTGAAGTTGTAACCCGTCCCGTGCCGTGCCAACTTGTAAACAGACAGCGAAGTGAAATAAAGGGTTTTCATTTTTAAGAATGTAAAAAAATTAGAAAGATAATGGCATTTTCGTAAAATACTAAAATTAACTTTGAAAATTAACAATGAATATGTTGATTTTTTCCCATAATGTTCAGTAGCAAAAACTTACCGGTTTGAGTCTTATAGGCGAGCGACGGCGGCGATCACCTTGTTGCTTGGTGCGGTGCGGCTGAGCGACAACTGTTGGAGCAGTGACCTAAGTGATGGATGCGCTAGCGGAGCTGGAGAGGATTAGAGGGTGGCTGGGTCGGTGGGAGTAGGGACTAGACGGGGACAGATCGGGTCGGGTCGGGTGTTTGGTAAATCCGGTCTGAAAATTTAAAAGCTCCAGGAGAACCTTATCCAACCTGACATGTAGGGGTGTAAACGAGCCGAGTCGAGTTCGAGTAGTGCTAAGCTCGGCTCGACTCACTAAGAATTCGAGTTAAGTTTGAGCTTGACTGGAGCTTGAGTATGTTGAGCTCGACTCGGCTCGTTAAGAATTCGAGTCGAGCTCGAGTTCGAGTCAAGTATTGATCGAGCTTTGACCGAGACGAGCTCGAGTAGCTCGCGATATGTACCATTTTATTTACAACATTGTTCGTAATAATAATACAAAAGAAATATTTCCATGTGACTCATTAAAAATCTATAATTCTAGTAGGAGAAAAAAAGTACACATGAAAATATAAAGAAAGTTAAACTAAAATTAAACTAACATAACATAACAACCAAAATCACGAACCTACATTTTAGTCCACTTTAATTTTAAAAATTTAAAAATAGTTTATTATACTTTCGAGTAGCTCGCGAGTTTTTCGAGTCGGGTATCAAGTAGCTCGGCTCGGCTCGTTAAGAACTTGAGCCTAGTTCAAGTTCGAGTCGAGCCTAATCGAGTCGAGTGTTGACCGAGTTAAGCTCGAGTAGCTCGCAATCTGTCTCGTCTCATTTACAGGCCTACTGATATGTATTGAATATTTATCCGACTTAAATCTTATCCGAATTTCAAGATTAAAACCCGCCCCTAATTTGACCAGCTCGAAGCAGAATGAAAAATATATTTTTTAATAAAAATAAAAGGATGTAATAGGGAAAAAATATAAAATGATATTTTTTATTCAACAAAACTAATAATGTAATTGGAAAAAGGATATAGAGAGAGAGCATTATAATTTATAGTAAGGAAAATACTCTGATTTACACAAGTTTTTTTATTTTTAGGGTTTAGATGTTTAGGTTAGGGTTTAAGGTTTAAAGGTTTAGGTTGTAGTGTGTAAAATTTAGTGGTTAAGGTATAATTTAGAGTTTAGAGTTTAAGATTTAAATATGAAGGGTTGTGTAATTTGTTTTACACACTAAGTTATATTTTGATACACAAGTTGTGTACAAAAATTACATAACCCTCATATAAAGTTTAAAACCTAAATCACAAACTCTAACACCTTAAAATCTAAACAATAAACCATAGACCCTGAACTCTATATTCAAACTATAAACCTTAAATTTTATACCCTACAAGCTAAACCCCTAAACTCTAACTTAAAACTAGAAACTCTAAATTTGAAAGGTAATATTTACATAAACTTGTGTATCAAAATAATTTCCATTTAAAATTGGGCTGAGTTTTTTTTTTTTACTTTGATCTTTGAGTTCCTAATGGAATAAAACTTTTATGGGCTTTGGATTTTGATTTGGGTTGTATATTTGAAATATATTGGGTTGGGCTTATATTATATAGAACCATACTATTTAATAGGAATATAAATGTATTTGAAATGTGTTGAACTTGGGCTTTGGATTTTAGTTTGGGTTGTATATTTGAAAAGTTAAATTTATTCAAGTATGGAGAAATAGAGCTTAAGAAAGGTTTACGAGGATAAATTATTGGATGAATTCGACTCATCACGTCATTTATAATCTCAACTAATAAAATAGATTCATATTAAAGTAGCTGCTCATTCTTTATTTACTTGTGGAAAAGGGGTAAAAATTGAAAAAAATGGGATGAGAGAATTTTATTGTCTGAAATCACACATGACGTAATGGACTGAGTCCATCTAATATTTATTCATTTACGAGGTTTAATAAATCACATGTCATTTTCTATTTTAAAATCCACTCATGTTTCTTTTCTTATTTCATTTAAGTTATTTAGAGTTTTGTCTTTTTAAATATTTTTGTAGTTACATAGTTCAGACACTCTTTAAGAGACGGAAACAAATTCAAATTTAAATAATAGTAACTTAGAGGTAGGGTTGTAAAAACAAGTCAGGACCTGAAAACCTGCCTGAAACCTGCTCGAGTCAGAACCTGATTTGACCCGAGAATTCGATGATCCGAACCCGAACTGTAACTGACTGTTGCTGACCCGAACCCGAGTTGAACCTGTTACTGTAGCAACTGAACCCGATCTGTGTCCGACTGAAAACGACCCGAACCCGAATCTGACCTGTTAATTTTGACCTGAAACCCGACCTGCATCCGACTGAAACGAACCCGAACCCGAGACCGACCTGGAAAATTACCTGATATTATCCGACTGAATCGACCCGATATCCGATTTTACCCGACCTGTTTTGACCCGACCTGTTAATGGACCCGACCTGTTTTGAACCTGAACTGTTGTTGACCTGAACTAATGTAGACCTGGCTAAAAATGTTAAATAATTTAAAGTGTAAACTGTTCATTATAAACTTAATAATTTTTTAGTAGATTATGTTAATTTCATTACTTAGAAAAATTTTATCTTCCATTATGCTTAGAAATTTGTCTTAATTTGTAACTACATTATGTATAATAAAATTATATACTTAGAAATTTGTTTAAGTATAAAAATATATATTATGTATTATAAAATTATATACTTAAAAGATTTGTCATAATTTTTACTAAGTATATAATATATTAGTAATATATAGATAATATAATATATTAAACTTATTATGCTTTATTATATAATATATATTATGTTAACTTTATTATGTTTATAAACTTTATTATGTTCATAAAATTAAAATAAATACAAAATATAAGTTAGTATTATGTTTAACATAAAGTTAATGTCATCATACTTATATAACATGTGAAACAATTGTCTTTCAATTATATAATGTATTTTAGATGGACCACTAAAACCTATAATGTATAAATAATATATATATATATATATATGAACTAATAACTTATAAGTTATAAGTTATATAATGTATTTATAATATAATAATTAATAATAAATAATAATTAGTAATAGTTTGGGCCTTTGAGCTCATATCCCACCACCCATTTATTTGAGATGGGCCCCTAAACCTTATAATGTAGAAATATAATATATATATATATATAAACTTAAAAGTTATATAATGTATTTATAATATAATAATTAATAATAAATAATAATTAGTAATAGTTTTGGCCTTGGGCCTTTGGGCTCATATCCCACCACCCATTTATTTGAGATGGGCCACTAAAACCTATAATGTGTGTATATATATATTTATAACTTATAATTTATATAATGTATTTATAATAAAATAATTAAAAATAAATAATAATTAGTAATAGTTTGGGCCTTGTGCCTTTGGGCTCATATCCCACCACCTATTTATTTGAGATGGCCCCCTAAAACCTATAATGTATAAATATAATATATATATATATATAAACTTATAACTTATAAGTTATAAGTTATATAATGTATTTATAATATAATAAATAATAATTAGTAATAGTTTGGGCCTTGGGCTTTTGGGCTCATATCCCACCACTCATTTATTTGAGATGGGCCCCTAAAACCTAAAATGTATAAATATAATAATATATATATATATTATATATTTATATAAACTTATAACTTATAATTTATATAATGTATTTATAATATAATAATTAATAATAAATAATAATTAGTAATAGTTTGGGCCTTGGGCCTTTGGGCTCATATCCCACCACCCATTTATTTGATATGGTCCCATAAAACCTACAATGTATAAATATAATATATATATATATATATTATATATAAACTTATAACTTATAATTTATATAATGCATTTATAATATAATAATAAATAATAATTAGTAATAGTTTGAGCCTTGGGCCTTTGGGCTTATATCCCACCACCCATTTATTTGAGATGGGCCCCTAAAACCTATAATTTATAAATAATATATTAATATATATATATATATTATATATAAACTTATAACTTATAATTTATATAATGTATTTATAATATAATAATTAATAATAAATAATAATTAGTAATAGTTTGGGCCTTGGGCCTATGGGCTCATATCCCACCACCCATTTATTTGAGATGGGCCCCTAAAACCTATAGTGTATAAATATAATATATATTATACATAAACTTATAACTTATAATTTATATAATGTATTTATAATATAATAATTAATAATAAATAATAATTAGTAATAGTTTGGGCCTTGGGCCTTTGGGCTCATATCCCACCACCCATTTATTTGAGATGGGCCCCTAAAACCTATAATGTATAAATATAATATATATATTATATATATAAACTTATAACTTATAAGTTATATAATGTATTTATAATATAATAATTAATAATTAGTAATAATTTGGGCCTTGAGCCTTTGGGCTCATATCCCACCACCCATTTATTTGAGATGAGCCCCTAAAACCTATAATGTATATATATATATAAACTTGTATAACTTATAAGTTATATAATGTATTTATAATATAAAAATTAATAATTAGTAATAGTTTGGGCCGTGGGCCTTTGGGCTTATATCCCACCACCCATTTATTTTAGATGGGCCTAAAACCTATAATGTATAAATATAATATATATATATATATATATATATATATAAACTTATAAGTTATATAATGTATTTATAATATAATAATTAATAATAAATAATAATTAGTAATAGTTTGGGCCTTGGGCTCATATCCCACCACCCATTTATTTGAGATGGGCCCCTAAAACTTATAATGTATAAATATAATATATATATATATATATATATATATAAACTTAAAAGTTATATAATTTATTTATAATATAATAATAAATAATAATTAGTAATAGTTTGGGCCTTGGGCCTTTGGGCTCATATCTCACCACCCATTTATTTGAGATGAACCCCTAAAACCTATAATGTATAAATATAATATATATATATATATATATATTATATAAACTTATAACTTATAATTTATATAGGATTAATATCCTATACACTGGCGGTGGAAATTTTTTATTTCCACAAGCGCCTCAATTATAGGGTTTAAGCCTTATTTTAGATGGGCCTAAAACCTATAATATATATATATATATATATATATAAACTTATAACTTATAAGTTATATAATGTATTTATAATATAATAATTAATAATTAGTAATAATTTGGGCCTTGGGCCTTTGGGCTCATATCCCACCACCCATTTATTTGAGATGAGCCCCTAAAACCTATAATGTATAAATATAATATATATATATATAAACTTATAACATATAATAATATATAAATTATTTATAATATAATAATTAAAAATAAATAATAAGTAGTAATAGTTTGAGCCTTGGGCCTTTGGGCTCATATCCCACCACCCATTTATTTGAGATGGCCCCTAAAACCTATAATGTATAAATATATATATATATATATATATATATAAAAAAACTTATAACTTATAAGTTATAAGTTATATAATGTATTTATAATATAATAATTAATAATAATTAATAATCAGAAATAGTTTGGGCCTTGAGCCTTTGGGCTCATATCCCACCACCCATTTATTTGAGATGAACCTGTAAGTTTTAGTTCAATTCAATTTATGTATTTAAATACATATATAAATACATATATTTTATAATTTTATAAATACATATATTTGTATATATACATATATTTTATATGTATATTTATGTATTTATATACATATATACACATATATATACATATATATATATATATACATGTACATTATATATTATATATTAACATACATATATTTGTATAATATGTATTCATTATTATTATGTATGATATGTTATATGTATAATGTATTAATAATTTAATATATACATATGTTTGTATAATATATATATACATGTATATATACATGTATGTTGTTAGTATCATAGTATGTATTATGTATATACATATACATGTATTTATGTATAATACATTACATGTACATAAATACATACATGTTTATATAATATATAATTATATATTGTAATTTATGTACATGTGAATACATAAAAATACATACATATAAACATAATCACATATATTTATATTTATAAAGTTATTATAATAATTAATAAGTTATATTATATTATAATAATTAATAAATAATATTAAATTATAATATATATCGGCGGGAAAATTTATTTTGAAACCGCCCAATTCCAAAATTGAATTTTAATTTGGGGTAAATTATAAATAAAACCCTTTATATTATATAAATTTTTTATTCAAGTCCTTTAAGTTTTAATTCAATTCAATTGAGTTCTTAAAACTTTATTTTTACTTCAAATTAACTCTTATTTATTATTATTTTCACTATAGTCCATAAAACTTTGTTTTTATTCAAAATTGAGCCTATTATAGTCCATAAAACTTTATTTTAGTCCAAATTAGCTCTTATTTATTATTATTTTTTCACTATAGTCCATAAAACTTTGTTTTTATTCAAAATTGTTCATTTCTGGTGAACCTGAATTAACCCGACCTGAAATGAACCCGACGACCTAAAATTACCCGACCTGAAATGAACCCGACCTGAAATGAAACCGACCTGAAATGAACCCGAACTGAAATGAACCCGACCTGAAATTTACCCGACCTGCAATTTACCTGCCAATTAACTGATTTTACCCGACCTGTTTTTACCCGATCTGCAACGAGTTTGACCTGAAATGGACCCGACCTGAAAATTGACCCGACCTGAAATGGACCCAACCTGCAAATTACCTGACTGCAATGGACCCGCACCCGACCCGAGTCGAGTCAAAAAATATTTTTTTACCTGAAATGACCTGTATCTGATTTTACCCGACCTGACAGAACCCGACCTGAAACCTGTCCGATTACCTGTTTTTACATCCCTACTTAGAGGATTGTTCGTTGAGCATTAGAGGTTAGTGCACCTGTTAGAAGTTTTTCATGAACTAGATAAAATTCATGATGTTAGATGTTGTATTTAATGATAATATTTGCGATTTATTAATGATGATGACGTGTGTAAATTGTTTTGTGATGATATGTATGTGCAAATAATTAATGATGCTAATTGTGGGGAAAAATCTTATGATTTATTAATGATGATGTGCGTTATTTTTTAATGTTAAGGTAATGATAATATAGTATTTAAAAAAATTTAACTGACGTCTCATTATGTAAAATCAGTATATTTGTCCTTTTGATACAACTATCACGACATGTTTATTATTTCATTTCAAACTCAGTTGATTAATAGTTTTCATTCGCAGAGGGTCAGTTTTAACTCAAATTAAAACATTAAGGTTAAATTGGTTAAAAAAATATGAGCTAAAATAACTAAACATTATTAGCATTTTTGACATTATACCTTTTGCCAAAAATAAAATTAATTTCATGACCAAAATAAAAAATAGGATAGTTTAATGACCCATCAGTGTAATTTACTCTACTTATTTATAAGCAGAGATCAAACCGACGGGAAAAATTCAAAATCGACCCGTTAGATCAGATTTTAGGGCTTAAAGAGGGTTTATTTTTTACCCTTCATTACATTCTTTTTCTTCTCTCTTCCGTCCCCATTCTTTTTTCTTTCTTTCAGTTCTTGACATCCATTTCCCGCTCACTTTCTCTTTTTCTCTTTATGCTAGATCTCTTCTCTCGCTTAGGGTTACAACATTAAACTAAGATGGTGTCGCCGAAGCAACTCCTCTCCACCATCGAATCCTCTCTCCTCAGTCCTTCTCCTCCGTCGCCGGCGCAGCGGATCGAGCTCCTTCACGCCATTCGCAGCTCCCTTTCATCTCTCAAATCTCTCCTTTCCTATTCGGTACTTTCTTTCTCTTTCATTTTTTTCTACAGTTTCTGCAAAAAGCCTTTTCTTCTGGTTACTACTATTGTTCGTTTCTTTATTAATTCTTTAAACTTATGCGGGTTTTTGTAGCCTCCGAAACCCTCCGACCGAGCGCAGGTTCAGTCCAAAGAAGTCAGACTTCCGGATTCTTCGCCAATCTCGCTTGACGATCAAGATGTTCAAATTGTCAGTTGAATTTTACTTTAATGCTTTGCCATTTCTTTTCTACGTTTTTGCAGTTTTTTTCTTAGGAAAAAGAGGCGTTGATTTTACCTTTTTTGACGTATTATTAGAAATTTGCTTAAAAGTTTGGTGAAATACTTTTAAGCTAGTACAGTTTAACCTTGTTCTTTGATAGAGAGAGGCTTACTATTTTGCAGCATACGTGTTTGTTTATTTTCATTGGTCCGTTTACCAACCTTGATAAGGTTACGTTGGGTTCAGTTTTAGTAATATCTTCACGTGAAAAAAATATTGCCTCAATATGATGCCTCTATTAGGACTAAGTTGATTATGGCATTTTTTCTTTATCATCAATGTTATTATCTCTTTACTCCGCCCTACTTTTGATTATAGGCATTGAAATTGAGTGATGACCTACATCTAAATGAGATAGATTGCGTTCAATTGCTTGTTTCTGCCAACCAAGAGGTAAATCTCTGTCCTTTTTATCTGTGCAAAATGCAAATGTTTAATATCTCTTTTGCTTCATGCTTGTACAGTATGTTGTTTGCACTGTTCATTTTTCATGAACTACCTGTGCCTGACACTTGGACACGGAAAAACTTAGAAAAATCTAACCATACCCATGCTGGATACATACCTTGTCCGGCAGTTGCACCTGAGTCCGAGTACATAGCTTGTGCACTAGTGTTTTTTTTATGTTTTCTTATGAAAAAAATTCCAGTGGGGCTTAATGGGACGAGGACCACAAGAGATTTTACGCCTTGCAGCAGGACTTTGGTATTCTGAGAGGCGAGATATAATGATGGCTCTCTATACACTTTTGAGGGTAATTCCCTTTCTCATGCTATTTAACATCTTGCATCATTTGGTTGCAACTCTGTTATCTCATCTTTTGTTGTTGTTCTAAGAACTATTAATTGCTTTTTTGTAGGCTGTTGTGCTTGATCAGGGCCTCGAAGCTGGTCTTGTGTCTGATATTCAGAAGTATCTGGAAGATCTTATCAATGCTGGACTTAGACAGAGATTGATTTCTCTAATAAAGGTGTGGAAATTTGTTATTCTTCTATGAGTCGTCTGCAAATTCAACTTCTTGATTGCTAAATATTGTCTAATTGTGAGAGAATTGATAGCTCATTATTTCAAGTGTTTGTATTCAGCCTAACCATCTTTGAGCGTTCTGAGTGGTTTATTTGAGAATCATATGGCTTAATGGTAAATGTATAAGTTCTTTTTCTTCATTTTTATTGGTAAACTTCACTTGAACTACTTGTTATAGAGCTGAGGAGCTATATGGTAAATGTGAATATGATCTGTTTGCTGGTGGATTTGAAGGACTGATCTCCTTCTATGTTAGATAATGTACCTATTTCTATGAGCATTTAATGAGTACATTTTATTGGAAAATTTTCTTAGTGGAGTTTTTTGTAAGCTAGTTTCAGAGAACCATATAGTGTTACCACCTGGTTGGTTTAACTTTCTTTAAATCTAATCTTTTATGAATATAATGGTCTTTGTTATTGAAATTAATATTGTTGAGAATTAGCCCGGTTTTCAACTTGATGTGTAGTTTGAGTTATAGAATTGAACTTGAGCCCACCTTTTTTGCATTTTTATTGTACCAAGTAGTTGAAGTGGTATTATGTTATACATATTGATATTTTTTTGAGAATATCCATCATTCTAAAGATGCAATTTGTTGAATGTTGAGTTTTATCACGTTTATCTTTATTGAGCCCTTGCTGTTTGTTTTTATCCTAGGTTAATAAGTCTCCCATTCTTGGTGTTAAATATTAGTTTTCCTCTAATATTTTTGTGTATGGTCTTGTAAATGCAATTGATTTTCTTCTACTTTAGGAACTCAATCGGGAAGAACCAGCTGGTCTTGGTGGGCCTCTCTCTGAACGTTATCTTCTTGATTCTAGAGGTGCCCTTGTTGAGCGGCGAGCGGTGGTCTGTAGGGAGCGACTTATACTTGGACATTGCCTTGTCCTTTCTGTTCTAGTTGTGCGGACAAGTAAGCAGACAATTCAATGCACTTATTCTTTACCTTTTCACCAAAAAGTTATAATGTACTTTTTCATGAAATAACTGGAAAATTGTGCAATAGTGGGTTGATTGTGAAATATAGCAGTAACTCAGTTTGATGGGATGGTAGAATATGCTGTTGCTGTTATTTTTATTCCCATCTGTCAGCTAAAATTAACTACTACTTTTTTGACAAAAAAATGCTATCATGTATCTTTTCGTGAACTGGACAATTCTGCAAAGGTGGGTTGGTTGTGACATATAGCAGTAATTCAATTTTATTGAAATGGTAGAATATGCTGTTGCAGTTACATTTATTCCAGTCTGTTCGCTAAAAATAACTACTAAATAGTGTTTCAAACATAGTGGGAAATGATGCGTCATGATTTATAGATCCTACATAATGGGAAATGCTTAGTTTGTTGTAGTTAGTTTATGTACCTTGTAGAGGTTTATTTTTTGCTTAAATGATGAAATATATCCCCCGTTCATTAATAAAAGATTGATAAAAGCATTTTAAAAAAACTGAGAATAGAACCAGTAAGCAGGTTGAACTATCTAGACAAAACAAGCTTCAATTTCATTTCTTGTGAAATTGTTTTTTGATATAGTAATATTTTATGAAAACCACATTACTTGTTTGTTTGCATATTAGTTGTCTATACTTTATGTTATTCTGCAATGGTTGTTGTGAAAATTGGTAATGCACTATATAGGAGGAATTGGGCATTTCTACAAGATGGAAGTAGACATTAGTCAGAGATGGATGTGGTTCTTTATAAACCTTTCATATGAGGGCTAGTTTTAAATGTATACCCTGGCATTTTCCACATGTAATTGCTCTTGGATTGGATACTTGCAAACTGGAATCCCAAATGGTCTTGAGAGTTTGGAGTTCTGACTTTAAGATTCTCTTGTACTTTCAGTTGCAAATTCTGATACTTCTGAACTGTGAATAACAAAAGGGTGGTTGCTAAATGTGATGTTTTTGAGATTAAATACATTTACAGCTTTAGTATATGTACTAAAATAAACCACGAGGCATGTCTGGTAGACTTATGGGGTTGTTTGTTCGCTTGCTGTTGTTGTATTCCCCCCTCTCCTGCAAAACAATGATGGGCAACTTAAACCGCATTAAATATCATTTATGTGCTATTTGCTATGTTTGACTTGCTCAGGATATAGAGAGTAGGGTTTCTTTGACTTGGGTTTCTTTTTATTCAGTTGTATACTTCCTGTGCTAGTCTGGAGCTTCTATGTCATTTTTCAGTTGTCTCACCAAAATCTTATTCGTCAGGATACACACCGCATAAACTGTATCGTGGTTAGGAGCATTCTTGCCTGGGATAATGTAGCAATAGCAGACTTAACAGTGAAATTTGCTTTGATCTTATCGTAGGCGTGTATGTCCTGCCCCTGTCCTTAAGCATCCTTTGTTGTAGTTATTGCTTGTGGGAGATCTACCAATTGTTTGAACCAAGTTTAAAACCTTAATATTGGTAATGCTGATGGTAGAAAAAACAAAGCTGTTAAAGAGAAACTGGAGTATCCTGATTACTAGACTCGAATAGAATTTTAATTGCCCACTTTAAGACTACACTGCACAAAATAAGAAGATTCTCAATGGTTGCATGAGGTTCTATGTTTTGTTTAGTTGCTGTTTTCCTATAGAAGCTGATTGGTGTTGGTTTAATGAATTCATGTGGTAATCTGTACTTTTTGTGTTGCATTTGATAGGAAAGGGGTAAATTAATGGATAAAGGGAAAATATATTCTCTTAACCAATGAGTATACCAAATATACAGGAAAAAACTAGGCTATAATCAGAAACTCTTCTAATTATAGACCTAGATTCTAATCACAGGATGTATTCTGTGTCAACGTTTCCTCTTGTGCACCCAGCCTGTTTGTTTGGCATTTACTGATTTTAACAAATCCGCACAACCTGCCTGTTTGATTTTTTCTGAGTTTATCAATTATTTATAGACATTTTATGTATGCAGGTCCGAAAGACGTTAAGGACGTTTTTTCTGCTTTAAAAGATAGTGCCGCCGAACTTAGTGAGAGCAGTGACACTTTAAAGCATCAGGCATGCCAATTTTTCTATAATTTTCTGTGCAAAAGATTTTCCTTCTATGTTTCTTGTTGTCTCACAAAGATGTGCAGACAGATGGTACATGTAAATTGTTTCTGTGTGCTGCTAGACGCTTATTATTTTTCATTTCTGTGCAGATTACACATAGTCTTCTTTTTTCTCTAGTCATTGCTTTCGTATCAGATGCTCTTAGTGCATTATCTGATAAATCATCCATCCTCTCTCATGATGCTTCTTTTAGAAAGGAATTCCAGGAAATTGTAAGATGAATTACAGTCTCTGTTTTATTTCCTTGTAGATCTTTTCTTGGGGGTGAAAATTTTGGAGTTACTGAAACTTTTGTTGAAAATCTTTAACATTTTAGGTGATGGCTGTGGTAAATGACCCAAATGCTGAGGGCTTTGTCGGTGGCGTAAGACTTGCTTGGGTTGTACATTTGATGTTAATACATGACGAGATTGGCTTTGGTGAGGGAGTTTCAACTGCATCTTCAAATGAATTTGGTTACATAAATTTGTGCTTGGAATCTGTTTTTGCCAATAATGTGTTCCGGTTTTTGCTGGAAAAAGTTCTTCGAAGTGCTGCATATCAGGTGGATAATTTTTTTTTTTGGAAAGATGTTTCTCTATTTCCTGGCTCTCGCTTTTATTAATTTGGAGTACCTGAACCACCCCCTCTATATAGTGGATTTTCATATTGATTTTTCCATTTTTTAATTGTTGTGATGATTCTGATAGATCATATTGTTAAGGCAGTAGACCTTGTTGTTTGTGACTTTTGCAGAATGATGATGAGGATATGTCATATATGTATAATGCTTATCTGCACAAACTAATTACCTGCTTTCTATCTCACCCAGTTGCCCGAGATAAGGTTAGTTTGTGTTCTTAAATTTCTTGATCTCATTTACAACTTGAATGTTGAAGGAAAGTTAAATGGAGTATAAATAATATCCGTCAGATTCTGTTGTCTGTCTTTTTTGATATTAAATAAAGGCAACTTGATATCTGTTGCAACATGGCATCTTTATTCCTGTACTAATTTAGGGTAGGGTAGGGTAGGTGGCTTTTATGTGTTCCTGATAGATCATCCGTGTGCTTTTTATATGAGTTTTAGTTATACTTAATTCTTATGACTATGATCCTTGAGTTTTGTTATTGAGACCTAATTTGTAGGACACTATGTGGCATTGATGATGTCTTTGAGGAGATATTTGGAAAAATAAGCTTGGAGAACAATGCTTAATACTTAAGTCTGGGTGATGTAATTAATTTCTAGTTCTGTACTGCATTCATGTTAGATTCATTTGCTTTTTATGTTGAATGGCCCATTTTGTTCCTATCAATGCCAGCTTGACCTTTGAATTGCAACACTTTACTTTAGGTAAAAGAATCTAAGGAGAAGGCTATGGTCACACTTAATACGTATCGCATGGCCGGAGATTTTGTGCATGATAGCAGTTTGCAAGGTGAACAAGCTAAGGAAGGCGTTCCGTTACCTTTTGTGTCTCTCTTGGAGTTTGTTAGTGAAATTTATCAGGTCGGTTCATTAGTTTATATATGATCTATTCATTTCAAAAGCAAAAACTTTGTATGTATATTTCGGATGCAGTAACATTCAATATGATGTTGATGCTTATAAACTCAAAAGGAAAACACTTGTGTTCTTTATTTGAAAAATAAAGCGAGTGTTGTTTCTTTTGGTAGAATATATTTATTTATTTTTGAGACATACATTATACCAGAATCTCGAAATGGTGCCTAGCGTCCCCTTTTATTGTAGAATATATTCTGTCAATCCCATTGAGATAGCATTCCTTCTTTGACATGTTACTTCTGATTTTTGTTTTTCTTTGTTGATTATTTTAGCCCACTTTTAACATTTGGTGAATCTTTCAGAAGGAACCGGAGCTCTTGTCTGGCAATGATGTCTTGTGGACATTTGTGAATTTTGCTGGAGAGGATCACACTAATTTTCAAACTCTCGTGGCTTTCTTAAACATGCTGAGTACCCTGGTATTCAATTGTATTATTTGCTTTGTAAAGCACCAACTGCTATATTTATGAGGTTTATTGCACTATGGTTTTTCTTGATTGGATTTCCCTTTCAGGCCTCTAGTCAAGAAGGTGCTTCTAAGGTTTATGAGTTACTCCAGGGTAAAGCATTCCGCTCTATTGGGTGGAGTACATTATTTAACTGCCTTTCAATTTATGATGAGAAGTTTAAACAGTCTCTTCAAACTGCTGGGGCTGTTTTACCTGAGTTCCAGGAGGGGGATGCAAAAGCTCTTGTTGCATATTTGAATGTTCTGCAGAAGGTTGTGATATCTTCTTTTAACAATCCTCAGACTGTTGATTAATGTTTATTTTCTCATTCTTCCGGAACTTTGGCTGGCTGTTCCCCTATATTTTGCGTAGTTGCTGCCACTCTGTTCGTCATTGCTGTTCCTCCCCCTTTTCACCCTCTCCGTTCTCACTTATCTCAAGGACCGTTTTTAGGATCTTTACAAATAATTGACCATTGAGAATTTAAAACATATGATCGTAATAAAATTTGCTCTTGGGACAAGGTTTTCGACATTACCTATGATCACTCTTATGTCAATATGTTAAATTATGTGTCTTAGAAATTTTCCTTGGACATTGTTCTGTCCTATGTACAAATTTGTTGAATTTTTTGCTTGCTTGCTTAAAGCATATATTTCAAATTTTGTTCTAGTACTTCTAAAAGAAAAGTGATCTGTTTGTTACTAAACCTATTGGTTGTAGTTTACCCATGGAATAATTGTATTCATTCTTAATCTGACATTGGTTACAGGTTGTGCAAAATGGCAATCCTATTGAAAGGGAAAACTGGTTTCCAGATATTGAACCATTATTTAAGCTCCTTAGTTATGAGTATGTGCCGACATATCTCAAGGTTAATTGATCTCTCACTTTATCCCTTGTCTTTTTTTTCTCCCAATTTAACTCTTTTATGATGTCTCAATCTGAATTAATTGATGATGTCTCCAAGTTTTTTGCTGTGTCTGGACATTTTCAGGAATTGTTTTTAAAAATAATTATATGCTTTCACAGGGTGCATTGCGGAACACAATTGCTACTTTTGTCCGTGTCTCTCCACTCCTCAAAGATACTATTTGGACTTATCTTGAGCAGTATGATCTACCAGTTGTTGTCGGGTCACATATTAGTAGCCAACCAATGGCAGCTCAGGTTAATTTTTTCTTTTTGGTATAAATGGTTGATGTGAAGGCGTAATGTGTTTGGATTTCCTTATTTGTTTAGGTTAGTGATAAATTGTATCAAAAATATAGATCTATGACTTAATTTACTGTTTACAAACAAAATCAATATTAGAAGGGTACAAGCCTGACAAAATATCCATCAGCAACTGTGTGTTATACATGAATTGTGGCCCAATAATATAGTATTCATGTTCAGTTTTGTATTCGCAGGTTTATGATATGCAATTTGAATTGAATGAGATAGAAGCAAGGAGAGAACAATATCCCTCGACTATATCTTTCCTTAATCTGCTAAATGCTCTTATTGCTGAAGAAAAAGATGTAAGCGATAGAGGGCGTAGGTACTGACCGTTTCTTTGCATTTCTAGTTTCAATTTTCTTTCTGCAGTCATTCTGACAGTGTGTTTCTTGCAGATTTTTTGGCATCTTCAGGTTTGTATATGATCATGTTTTTGGGCCATTCCCTCAAAGGGCCTACTCTGATCCTTCTGAGAAATGGCAGCTGGTTGTTGCTTGTCTTCAGCATTTTCATATGTAAGTATCTCTTATAGTTATAGTTTTAATCTGGAAACTTGGTGATAATTTTTGTCCTTTTATGCAAGTTAATGCCAGTTTTTGTTTCGTTGAAATTTATGATTATTATTTGACACTCCCCTCTTTTTTGTTTCGTATTACTTGTAATGTAACTTGCAGGATTCTTAGCATGTATGATATTCAAGAACAAGATGCTGATAGTGTTACTGACCGATCACAACTTTCAGCAGTAACACAACCGTCTTCGGTTCAGATGCAGCTACCTCTATTAGAGTTGCTGAAAGTATGTTGCATGACTTTTGCTTGTTTCTGTTTTCCTATATGGCGGAAAACCATTTTGTAGCCAATTTAAGCAACTTTACTTGTTAACTTACTAACTTTTGGTGCACAATTGTTTAAAATTGGTGTAAAGCTCTTGCTGTTTCCTGATGCAACCATTAATTATTTCTGCTTTGGAAATTATGCTTCTGAACAATGTTATTAGAATGATCCCTTATTGATTTGACCCTGTGATCTCTTTCCTGCTAAGGCATCATTCGTTGATGTAAACTTTTTTGCTCCAAGTTTTTACATTATTTTCCTCAAGTTTAAAATTTGTACGTAATATGCACAACTTTATTTCTAATATTTTTTATTGGTAAGTTTGATGGGAATGCTTTTCGTGCCTCATTGCCTAACATTTTCTCCATTTTTCATGATGTGTGTTTTTTTCACCCCATTGATGTTAAATAATTATATCGCTCATTTTTCTAAGTATCCTCATGGAAAACATGTAATGTTCTCTTGGCAGGATTTCATGAGTGGTAAAACTGTTTTCCGAAATATCATGAGTATCCTTATGCCAGGGGTGAATTCAATCATTGCTGAAAGAAATAGTCAAGTATATGGCCCACTTTTAGAGAAGGCCGTGCAGCTCTCATTGGAAATAATAATCCTTGTTCTGGAAAAGGATGTACTTTTAGCTGATTTTTGGCGTCCTCTATACCAGGTAGATGTTTCAACTTTGCTGCATCTTTTATTTTTGCTTCTCTGTAATGTAGGATAGACTTGGTAGAATATTGTTAAGCTGCCAAAACAAGGTTGATATGTGAAATTTATTTTCAGAATTTTTAGGAGGGTAGGATGCTAAGCAAAATTTTCTGGTTATCTTAATTCCACATATTTGTTGCTGAGCCATGTTAATGTTCATAGTTTGTTTGGGAAACAGTGAGGTGCTTTGCTTGAAGCAAGAATGCATGCTTTCTAATGGAAACATGCAAATGTGTTCTAGCAAAGCACCTCATTGTTTCCCAAAAAATCTAGAAAACATTTATGGAGAAGGTTTTGACTTTTGAACAGCATAATTGTGACAGTAATGTTACTGTCTTCCATATATTTCAATTTGATGAACATCCCTATTTATGTTGTAGCATATTCTCAGCTAATTTTTGAACCCTAATGGTCTATTTTTTATTACATGTACTGAATTTACGATGTCTCAACAGATATTTCCTGATAAAAGCTTCTTTGTTCTAGTTGTGTGTGTGTGGCTAGATCAGATAGTAGAAATAATCTTAATTTTTGCTCATTTCTCTTGCAGCCTTTGGATGTTATGCTCTCTCAAGATCATAATCAAATTGTTGCTTTATTGGAGTATGTCAGATATGATTCTCTACCACAAATTCAGCAATCCTCTATCAAAATCATGACAATTCTAAGGTTGCCTCTATTGGACTACATTTCTCTTATCTATCTCTTTCTTTGGAATCTGATTTACTTTTTCATTCTACATTGGGTGAAGTTCTCGAATGGTTGGTCTGGTTCAGCTACTGCTGAAATCCAATGTTGCAACTTCATTGGTTGAGGACTATGCAGCCTGCCTTGAGTTACGATCGCAAGAATGTCAGGTTATAGAGAACAGTGGTGATGATCCTGGAATTATAATAATGCAGGTTAATCTGGTTTTGTTGTGTGTGTATTTTTTTCATTCCTCTCTTTTTAGTTCAAATGCGTTGAGCAACGTCTTGAACTTTGAAGTAATTTTTTGTGACCTTTTCAGCTCCTGATTGATAATGTTAGTCGGCCTGCACCAAATATTACACATTTACTGCTCAAGTTTGATTTTGATACCTCTATTGAGCGGACAATTTTGCAGCCAAAATTCCATTACAGGTTTTGTTGCTAGTTTTTCAAATACATTCATGTTTATTTATGTGAATGTTTGCTCTGACATCTGGAGTACACTCGCTATTATTTTACAGCTGTTTGAAGGTTATTCTTGAAATCCTGGAGAACCTTTCAAAGCCAGATGTAAATGCACTGCTTCATGAATTTGGTTTTCAGGTTAGAGTTACTCTATCTTGCATATTAAATTTCTTAAACGGAAATTTTCTTGCACTAGAATTAGTTCTATTCTCTTTCATAGCTTCCCAAATTTCTAATCAATTGGGTCTATTTCTTAGAAAAATTTAATTGTTCACTGCTGCAGCTTCTTTATGAGTTGTGCGTGGATCCACTAACATGCGGACCTACCATGGATCTTTTGAGTAATAAAAAATATCATTTCTTTGTAAAGGTATAACATGTTTTTTTATACAAGGATTTCATGATCTTATTTAATCTCTTTCTTTTCTTATGTGGTTTGCATGTTTCAAGGAACAAAATCTTATGCATTTTTATTGTCAGCATCTTGATTCTGTAGGTGTTGCTCCACTTCCTAAAAGAAATAACAACCAGGCACTTCGTATCAGTTCTCTACATCAGGTTGTTTTTTTAATGGTTATAATTTAGTTTATGTTTATGTTCTTGCATCATTTTGACCAAGTAGGATGGTTTGCATAGTTCTGTACTTAATAGTGCCAAATTCTTTTTTGTTGTGAAACACGACAGAGGCAAATATGATGGTGCTCTATTTTCTGGGTTAATTTTTTTTCCCTTTAATTCTATATTCTGAGCTAGACACTTCTTCACTTAATTAGTACTCGATAATACTCATTCCAGCAAGCCGTGTTATGTTTTACTGCCAACAAGATAAAATAAGTCTCTCTCTTGTTCCAGACCTTTTTTTAGCTCAGTTATTAAACAATTTTGTATTTACATTTTCTCTCTGAAGTCTGGTTACGGATCTCTGTGCAGAAATACATCATGAAACATTTTGCTTGGTATTATTTTTCATTGATTAATTGTTATCATGGTGCACACTTCATCCCCAACAGATTCAGAACTAAGTTCTATTATTTGAGAGTGTCTTGTTTGTCAGCCATACTGCACAATCTTCTTTAACTTTTGCTCCTTGTCTACTGCAGAGAGCGTGGCTGTTGAAACTTTTAGCCATTGAGTTACATGCTGCTTATGTAAGTAGTCCCCATCATAGAGAGGCTTGTCAGAGTATCCTTGCTCATCTTTTAGGGCAGGATGTTGTTGAAACTGGCACTGATGTAATATCTCAGTCCTTAATTCTTCAAAATAACAAGGAACATACTGCCACCAGAACCATCAGTAAGACCAAGGTACTACTAGTTACTTGTATCTACTATCTAGTATAATTTGGAATAAACAAATTTCCTCATATGGGATCTGGGAAAAAGTGTGCGGATGGTTATTGAAAAGTTACTTTAGATTCAGTTTCTAAAAGTTCTTTTCACTACTGTTGCTACTAATGTATCTTTTCCTCTTTCTCTAATTTCCCCCAGTTATGTGATTTTTTAAGTCCAATTGGTGGTTCCTTTGCCTTTTCATTTATTGGTTTTTGGCTGTATTTACGGTTGCAAGCAACTTTGACAAGAGTTTTGAGAACATTTTGAGAGTGAGATATATGTTTTATGCTTGTATATACGTGCTGAGGCATGTTGCATTATTTGCGGGTTTCTTTCTACTTTCAAAAAAAAAATCTAGTGTATCTGATCCTTTTTATTATTGTTTCCGAGCTTATATAATCCTAGTCTTGTACTTTTCATGGAATGAATTTTCTGGTGTGTATTAGTAGCATCATATCCTTTATGAAGAGTTTGAAGTTGGTCTGATGTCTCACTGTTGCACTTTGCAATTTGGGATCAATGTCAGGTGTTAGAGTTGCTTGAAGTTGTCCAATTCAGATCTCCAGACACCTCTATGAAGCTTTCTCAACTTATTTCTAATATGAAATATGATTTGCTGGTAAGATCCTCTCCGCTTAATTGCTTGTGGTAGCTCTTAAATTGGTCCTTCATCTAGACTTGCTTATTTGTGCTTTTATAGGTAGAGGACATACTAGGAAATCCAACAACTTCTGGGAAGGGTGGCATCTATTACTACTCTGAACGGGGTGATCGTCTAATTGATCTTGGTTCACTTCGGGATAAACTTTGGCAGGTCTGTTCCTTGCCATTTAAAAAAAACCCTCAAAGTTAAGTGTTTTTGTTCCTTTGTTATATAGAGAGAGTTGAGTTGGACCTGATTTTGTGATTTCAGAAGTTCAACTCTGTTTATCCTCAGTTGAGTAACTTTGGCAGCGAAGCTGAGCTGAATGAGGTTAGAGAGACAATTCAGCAGTTGTTGAGATGGGGATGGAGATACAACAAAAACCTTGAGGAACAGGCTGCCCAACTTCATATGTTAACTGGCTGGTCACATATTGTGGAGGTATGACCGCTCTTTAGCTGGCTTGTCAAGCTCGATTTTTTTTTTTACATTTCAGTTTTCTCATGTCCTATGTCTGTACTATGTGCCATGGCAGGTTTCTGTTTCAAGAAGAATCTCATCACTTGAAAACCGATCTGAAATTTTATATCAGTATGCTTTCCTATCATTACCAGTACACTTCCTTCTTGTTCTTGACTTTGTGTGTTGCTTATATCTCTGTTGATTGTCAGGATTCTTGATGCATGTCTTAGTGCCTCTGCCTCTCCAGACTGCTCATTGAAAATGGCGTTCATATTGAGCCAGGTAACCAACTGAGCTTAACTCGTAACTTACTGCATGGCTTTCCTTTTTTATGGAAGTGGTTATGGTAACTTGCCTTTTGCATGAAATGTTGCTAGGTTGCTCTTACATGCATGGCGAAACTACGAGATGAGAGATTCTTATCCCCTGGCGGTTTTAGTTCAGATAATATCACATGTCTTGATATTATCATGGTGAAACAATTATCGAATGGTGCTTGTCACTCACTACTGTTTAAGCTTATCATGGCAATTTTGAGAAATGAATCATCAGAGGCGTTGAGGAGGCGGTATGGTTCTCATTACCAATTTGGTGCTTTTCTTTGCCTGTTGTTCGGCTGTTATCTGACCTCTCTATTTGTGTCCGTCTTCAGTCAATATGCGTTGCTTCTTAGTTATTTCCAGTACTGTCAGCATATGCTTGCACCTAATGTGCCAACGTCAGTTCTTCAGCAGTTGCTGCTTGATGAGCAAGATGGTGAGGAGTTGGATCTTCAGAAGGTATGTACTCTCTAAAAGCTTTTTCCAGTCATTTCTCCTCTATGTTGCCATTTTATATGTTACTTGAAGAAATACTTCGTTACCATTGATCCACATTCTGCAGATTGACAAAGAGCAGGCAGAACTAGCTCGTGCCAACTTTTCCATCTTAAGGAAGGAGGCTCAAGCCATCTTGGACTTGGTGGGTCCCCCCTTCTTCAACCCTTCTTTTTCTTCATTTGGTCTTCAATATGTAGATCTGATGACATTGGGAATTAAGATTGCTTATCTTATCTAGCAATTTAATTGAAATATGGGTTTGTCCACATTGGAATACTCTAAATATTTTTTTTGTTTATCTGTACAGATCCTTTGAATTCGTATACACTTAAAAAGCAAAATCTTTTCCACAGACCTCTCCAACTTTTGAATTCTATTAACCTGAAAACCTAGTGATGTATTTTTGATGTATTGGGTATAATATGCTTATTTGTTGGGAAAATCAGCATAAGCGCTGATTTTGTTTTGTACATATTTATTTTGTTCTCTTTCTAATGTTATTTACCAATGAACCGTTTTAAATAGTTTTGCAGTATTGTCTCCTTTTTATAGTCCCTCTATTTCGGGTCAAGTTTTTTTTTTTTTTGAAAAGTTTGCTTGATTGTAATTTTTTTCTGCAGGAGATTCTTGCTGTTGTATAGAATGTCATTTTTATGCCAGTTGATATGGGGCAAGCCATATATTTGTATTTTTAGTGGGTTTTTTTTTTTCTCATTCTATCTCATATCTATTCAATTCAAACTGCAGGTAATAAAGGATGCAACTCATGGCAGTGAGCCTGGCAAGACAATATCCCTTTATGTTCTGGATGCAGTAGTTTGTATCGATCATGAGAGATATTTCTTAAGTCAACTTCAAAGTAGAGGATTCTTGAGGTCTTGCTTAATGAGTATTAGTAATTTTTCTTCTGCGGTATGTGTATCCTTCATAAACTAGCTGCTGAATTATTTGCAATCTATTATGTTTGACAACAAGAAAATGTAGAACAAGTAGGAGATAGAATATGGAAATATAGAGGGAAAATCAAAATAGATGGAAGCAGTTAGGAAGAAACAAAGGAAATTGGCAGAGAACCAAAAGAACTAGGGTAGAAAACTAGAAAGAATTAAGATAGTAAGTCTCAATAATCAATATGGAAACTCAATATTCATCATCAAGAACCTACTCAAAACTAAAAGTACTATAGGTATTTATAACTAAATTCAAAACCCTAATAAAACAACATACCAAATATAACACAAACTGTAATGCTTGGAAAAGAAATAAAATACCAATCAATATAAACCAATCTAATTTTATGTAAATATCCATAAGATATGAAGTCTTAAATAATGTAATCCCTCAACTAGAATATTAAATTTACTAGTTGGGGAAATATGGTTATATTGGTGATTTTGGAAGTAAATATGTATTTTGGTATTAGCTGTGGCTAAAGTGCCTTATACATGATGCCATGTTGCTATATACCCAGTTATGCCCCCTGGAGCTAGGGCATAAATACTTTTCACCTTTTGTAATGCTCTCCATCTTGTTGCTGGTGGTAATTTTGAACTGCACAAAGGTTTTTGGCAGAAGTAATACTTGCCCATTTGTAAATTGTTTGTATGTGAATATAAATTTATTCCTCTCTCCTAAACTGTTTCCCAATTGCTCCCCCTTCTGCTTCCTGATACCTCCGCCCAACTGCACCACCCAAAAAAAAATAAAAGAAAACCCGAAGAAGAAGCATTACCTGAGATCTTTAACACCTCTATCAGACCCTCTACAGAATTTGGTTCATATCATTACTCCTGAACTGTATTTTCAGGATGGTGGTCATTCACTTGACTCATTGCAACGGGCTTGTACTCTTGAAGCTGAACTCGCATTGCTTCTGAGAATTTGTCACAAATATGGCAAATCTGGGGCTCAGGTTTTATTTTCCATGGGTGCTTTGGAGCATATTGCTTCATGCAGGGCAGTTAACTTACAGGTGAAATAGCAATATTTGTGTTCATTATCATATTTATTTTCCAATGTTTTTGAATTGATAGAAATTAAACTATCCACCAGGGAAGTTTAAGGAGGGTAGACATGAAGCTAAGGAGAGATGTCCCTGTGGACATTGACAAACAGCGGATGATTGTAACTCCTATGTTGAGACTGGTGTTTTCTTTGACATCGTTGGTTGATTCATCTGAGTTTTTTGAGGTTAGTTGGTTCTCTTATTTTTACATAAGTAGATATGAGGATGATGATTTGATTGTAACTCCTATGTTGAAACTGTTGTTCTCTTTGACATTGTTGGTTGATTCATCTGAGATTTCTGAGGTAAGTCGGTTCTCTTATTTTTACATAAGTAGATATGAGGATGAAAATATGACTGAATATGAGGAAAAACTCTCAGAAAGTTAAACTGACTCGTACTGGACATGTTCCCATAATAAATAGCATCCTCCCACTAGCTACATAACAATTTTTAGATGTCTCTATTTGACAGCTGAGCTCAAGCTTCACATTCTATTTACTGAGGGTTTCATTTGCATGTTACTTTTAATATTTTCCTTATTCTTTCGCAAACCTCCTAAAGTTAAAAAATGCATATGGATACAAAGGTATTGAGTAGTTTTGAAGGGTTAAAGTTTAACTATCATGGACAATAAGACCAATAAATTTTCTTCTACAGTGAGTCATCATGCTGGAATTGGTGTTACTTTATCAATTTGTTCTTTTAAGCCAAATATTGTTTTGCATATGGAGGAAGCAGAGGTCACGTGATAAAAGTAATAACCAAAGCATACTAAACCTGATTAAACACGTTGATCTTATTTACGGTTCTTTATCTTTAATACTTCTCGATTATCATCTCTTTCAACCACAATTGAATAAGCTTGTTTGGACAAGAGTCGTCATATGCTACTATTTATGTTCTTTCTTATGTTCATATCAGTCCTTTCAAGTTCTTCCTCCTATGAATTCACCGTCTTCACATTTTTGTGTCCGATGTGACTTTCCTCCTATTCCGTTGTACTTTGTTTTATAGGTGAAGAATAAAATTGTTCGTGAAGTCATAAATTTTGTGAAAGGGCATCATTTGCTCTTTGATCAAGTTCTTCGGGAAGATGCTTCTGGAGCTGATGAATTGATGATGGAACAGATCAATCTTGTTGTTGGTATTCTTAGCAAAGTAAGAACCGTACATGTGTCCTGGTGTAATACTGTGTGGCTCTAAATTGACTTCATACTTGCACTAAAGTGGTGCATTATCTTTTTGATCAGTGCTTTTTTAACACTTTGAAGGCGTATGGTTCTAAAAGATTCAAAATTACTACCTACCTTCATTTTGAGTGGTTTTTTAGTGGTTCTCATCTTAATGTCATTGATATTCTTTCTTATCTTTCTTGTTGGCTAGTTATTTTCTTTTGTATTAATCAAATGAAGTTTTTATTTGACGACAGTTGTTTACTTTTTTAAAATTATAGGTTTGGCCTTATGAAGAAAGTGGCGAGTATGGTTTTGTTCAAGGGCTTTTTAGCATGATGCATATTCTTTTCTCTCGTGATTCAGAGAGAGACCTTGTTTCACACTCAACAAAATCTCCCGAGGTATGCTAATGTCTCTTCTGAGGAAGTCTGAGCTCAACGTTTTTTTCGTTATAATGCATTTTACATTTTTTTTCTTTCCACTGGATGACAGAATCAGAGAAAGTCAGAACTCAATTCTTTTAAATTGTGCTTTAGCCTGAGTTCTTATCTCTACTTTTTGGTCACAAAGAAATCCCTTAGGTTGCAGGTATGTGTTAAAACATGTTGAGAGCATGTAAATTCTTTCATTTGTTTATATCTTTTTGATTATATACACTCCAAATATGCATCTAATCCATCAACATGTTGCAGGTTTCAGATGACTCTACTGAATATCATTCTCCTGTTAGCCTGCATCAGCCAACACTTCATTTACTTTGTTCTCTTCTGAATGCTGTGACAAACTCTCTAGAAAGAGCAGCTGAGGAAAAATCACTACTTTTGAATAAGGTATTGTTGGATTGAATAAACATTGTGAAAGATCACAATATTTTCTGGTTTTTCAGTGTTTTATGTCCTTTGTTCTTTGTTCTTTGCACCTACATGTCCTTTCTACAATTGCATTGCTTCTCTTTTTCCTCCCTTGGAAGTTAAAGACTTTTGTGTAGACTTGTGTTCTAACTATATTTTCTGAGTCTGTAGATTCGAGACATAAATGAACTATCAAGACAGGAGGTGGATGAAGTTATAAATATGTGTGTTAGGCAAGATTTGGCTTCTGCATCTGATGACATACAAAAAAGGTCCATTTGGTTTTTGCTTTGCCTTTTAGTTTTTCTTTAATTTAATAGAACGTAGGTATGCATAATACAACATTAAAATTTAAAGAATTTCCTCTCTATTGAGAACAAAATATACTTATGGGTTTGAATACATGTATTTCTGGTGGTAAAATGGAATTCTGGTACATCCTTCAAGTATTTTATTGACGACGCGGCTTTCATGTTTTACAGGCGGTATATAGCAATGGTTGAAATGTGCCAAGTAGCTGGTAATAGGGATCAGCTAATTTCTCTATTACTTCCTCTTGCGGAGCACGTATTGAATGTTGTACTAATCCATTTTCAGGATAGGTGCTGTCTTTTGCCCTCTGGTTTTGAAAAAAAATCCTTATCTTTGTCCATAATCATTTTCCTCAGTACTTGGTGTTGTGTATGTACATGGTTCTGGTCTTTCTGTAATTTTCAAAGATTGGCGATCCCATGTCTATTAGTCCTCTAGTTTTGAAATATTCTTATTTTGTTGCATGGATTTGGTGCTTAGGATTGTTATAGCCATAAGGAATGAGATGCTTAAGACTATTTTATGTAAGCGTATTAAAGCTGGTTGGATGAGGTGGAAAATTTGTGTTAAAATTCTATATTCGTAGGATTTGTTTGAAGTGTAGAAGAAAGTTCTTTAATGTCTCTAGCTGGCTCTCTTTTTATGATGGTGATTGATCAGCAGGTTCAAGTAAATAATATATTTTAGAACGAAGCGATCTAATTTAGAATATATTTTAGCATGATTTGTCTGCATATGCCAGTTGATATCGAAATATCAATCTTTTTAGTTCCCTTTTACAATATTTTCCCTGTATTGCAAGTTGTTTTATGTTAAATTCCTCACTTTAACGGCAGCTCTGGTGCATTCGAAACTAATGGAAGTATGAAAACCATTACATATGGTACCAATCCTGACTCGGGGCAAGAAATTTCTTTGTTGTGCGGAAAGCTAATTCCTCTCTTAGAACGACTCGAGTTATTAAGTGAGGTATGCCGCTTCCCTGATCACTGTTTAGACCTTTGCTATATGATCATTCCTCGTGTCATATGAAAATTACTTTTGGACATTGAACAATGTGTTATTTTTTTTTACTTTATCTACTGTAGTAGTGATTGGAATCCTGAAATAAGAGTGTCATGGATAAATGGATACTCGTATCGAATATCAAGTCGGCTACTGACTAATTGGCAATTCTTTGTACACAAAATCTACATGAAAAGAAGCTCACATTTAGATTTGTTGCATTAGTCCATCTGGAATGAATGTGGTGGTTTCTGGTCTAAATTTTGACGAAATCGAATCTCACAGTCGATCCGAGTTTTTAGCTCGTTGGAAACTAGAAAGACATTGATAATAGTCACTTAGTCTAAGCAGTCATTTTCAGCTGGCCCTGGTTTTTGTGGTGGGAAACTTGATTATATCTTTATGGTTGTTTCTGTATTCTCAGGATAAAGTTGGTCAGAACCTGAAGGTCTTCCGCAGATCGGTGGCTTCGCTAAAAGAAATGGCAATCCAAAATTTCGTTGTATGAGGATTTATAGAAATCGTAATTCAAATTATTTCCATATTAACTGTTCTGTAATTTAGGAATCTATCAAATGCAACATTCATGGATTTGATTCCTTTCTTGTATTTGTTTAATTAGGGTATTGAGTAGGGCTGAGCAATACTTGATTCGATCCAAAAAAAAAAGAATTGACTTGACTTGACCAGAAAAAACTCGAAAAATTTCAAATATAAAGAGTCCTTCAACTTTGCATTACATGTGTATTGTATATGAAAACATTAATGTATATTTTATATGGTTTTAAAAAGTTGTTTAAATTGAAATGATTTAGTGTCATAATATTATATATATTTAAAATTAAAGTTGAATTATAAAATATTCCCTCCGTCCCAGTAAAACTGTCACATGTTGACATTTTTCTGGTCAAATTTTTTCAACTTTGACTATAATTTATTTAAATATTTTAATTAATTAAAAATTATAAAAAATATATTTAAAAACTAGTTGATTCAAGGTTTTTAAAATATATTTTTCATATTTTTATCAATAATAATTTTTAAATTATAAGATGTCAAAGTTGAAAAAGTTTGACCCAAAAAAAATCAACATGTGACAGTTTTAGTGGGACAGAGGAAGTATGAATTAACTTAATTGAATATTCATCCCTTAACTATTGAGAGGAATGCAATTAGAATAGGAACTATTAATGGTACGAACAAATAAGTGTTGGACTAGAGTTTGTTTGCTTGTTAGCTTTTTTGAATCAATCTCGTTTTCTCCCAAAGGCTCCCCCGTTTGCTCTCTCGTTGTGTAGGACAGAGTTGTTTGTTCGTCGGCAGCCCAGCTCAGCCGGATATTATTGCGTCTGTTTTTTCTTTCTTTTTATGAACGGTCCGTCATTTTAATTTGAGATATTTTGTTGGAAGTTTTATTTTTTGGCGTTGGTGTTTTTATTGAGGTCCTCTTCTCGGTAGAGGAGAGTTGACCGTGACTGCGTTGGTTCTGAAAGAAACATTTGTTGTTTTTCTTTTTTTTTGTCTTCGATTTTTGAACATTTTTCCCTTTTGTTTTTCTCATATATGTAAGGTTTTGTGGTGTATGTCTTGGTGATTTTTTGGTGTTGTCTCTTTTATGTTTTCCGTGAGCGATTGTCGAGGGTCAACTTTCTGACTTGTCTCCCCTTGATCCTCATATGTCGACGATATTGTATGCATAAATGATGGATCTGTAAATTGTTCCCTCTACACTGCCTCGATTACTTCCATGGGCGGAACATTACAGGGATGATAACTTTAAGTATGTAATTAGAAAAAAAAAAACATGAGGGCTTTTTTCACTATTATGATTCTTTCTCTAAATTATAATTTTATTTTGAATGTATGAATCATTTTATAGCATTTTTTACTTGAATAAAATAACATTATTTGAATGATTATAAAATATGAAAATGTAATTAAAGGAAATATGAGATTTTAAATAAAAAAAACTATAAATTAAATGTAATATTCTTTCTCTTTTTAATAAAATATTCTTTCTCTTTTAACCATTTTTGTTGTTGTTTTAAATATCACTATATTGGTATTGATTAGCATATAACATGCTTCGTATGAGTTTAAAACTATTAAATATTATATTTTGTAGCACTCAAAATGCGGGTGAAAATATTTTATATAAAATGTATTTATATAATTGAATTCAAAGAAATTCACTACTAGATTGATAAATGATTTGTATATATATTACTAAATTGTTCTAATTGTATTATTTGTAGACGAGATAAAATTATAAATCAAGAATAAGAAAAATACATTATAGCAAAAAAAACTTTAAACTTTAAACTAACGGAGTTAGTCCAAGTGTTAAGCAGCTTGGTATCGTTTAAGCAGGTTTCAAGTTCGAGACGTTATGTATGCAGAAAATTCATGCGGGGAGCCTCACCCACTAAAACCAAGTGTGCGACGCGAGTCGATCCTAATTAGTCAGGGCTAAGCCTAGGAGACCGGAAGGCACCAAAAAAAACTTTGAACTTTACTTTTTTTTCAGTTGTGCTCGTTGTTGTGTTGTGCTTACATCAGTGAAAATGTCCACCGCTAGTTGACCATTCAATAAAAGCTTATTTTAAAATATAGAAATTTTATGGTTTAAATTGTAAAAACTTTAAGGGTGCAGCTGAAAGAAATGACAAATGTTAGGGCATTTTTTTATCATTATACCATTTCTTTTACAAACTATGTGTACACATAAACTGCAGTCTGCAGGGCCTGGTTTTGTAAAACAAATTGACCTCATTACCCTCATTTTCCAATAGTAATTGACTTTTCATGTAGCCATCAAGCAAAGGGCACTTCGGTAATTCGGTTAAACTGAACCTCTTAGGCTCTTAGCTTCGGTTTAGCCTTATCTAGTCGAACAACTGAAAGACACATACTTTTTCTCTGAATTTCAATTCAAAGCTAAATAAGTTCAAAATATTGAAGAATGGCAAACTCTGTGTGTTTTACTTCTGTTTGTTCCTTCAGCACTCCCTGTAAACCAGGTAATAAAAAAGTAGATGTTTTAGTGATGTTGGTTTATTCATATATGATAAAGTTTTGACCTTTTCTGGTTTTCTGCATTTGTTTTAGGGTTAATTGTTGATAATAATTCTCTCCCAAAGATGGGGTTTAGGGTAAATGACGTGTTTAAGAGCTCCAGGAATGCCAGAATTCAATCTTTTGAAGCCAAGGTAAGAGTTCTTTTCTTGTTCCTTTCATTCACAATCCTGTTAAACAGTCTTAATTTTGAAGCTTTTAGTGAGGTTTGGGAACTATTTTTGCCAATGGAATCATACCCATTTTGTAAATTTTTGAGGTCGATATAAATTACTTCAAAAAAAAGAAAAGAATAGGGACCAAAGTGACTGTTTAGTGAAATGTTATGGTCATTTTTTTGGCTTTATGCCTTCTAGGAATCTCTAAGGAATTTTCCCATTCTAGAGATTGTAGGAAAAGCAATGCAACTTTCAACTTTATTGTCAGTCAGCCAGACTAAGATTGTTGATATATCAGTATCCGGCATCGAGAGTATGCCGGTTATGAATAAGGAATCGATTCATGGGATATTGAGAGTATGTGGATTATGAATTCACCCTTGATTCTGATGGGATGAATTGGGATTGTCTTGTTGGGGCATCGAATTTAGGATTTAAAGAAAGCACGAATCTTTGTATCGGACTCGAGATGAGAAAGGTGGAATATGTTTAAGGGGGAAGTTCAGTTTTGTTAAAACCTCTCTTCTTAGTTTCTTCTTATGTTTCTGTAATTTTCTGCTGGCAAGTTTACTTAGCTTTTCGTTTAACAGGCTGCAGATAAGAGTCAAAGTACTAAACCAAGGAGCATTGTCTGCGAAGATTGTGAGGGAAATGGTAAGACAAATTGTGGCGAGTTACTTTATGCAGTTGAACATATGGTATCCTGAATACCGACGTAGAAGTATGCCTTTGAACTGCCAATTTTATTAGTGTGTTTAGTGATGACATTCCGTTCTCGGTCTTCCTGCTGATGAATGATATATGCTTACTATGTGTTAAGAATGAGCAAATATTAGCATCCATCACTTTTGGTCTTTATGCACCCAATGATGCTCACTTATAACTTGAGACTTGAGAGTTCTTTGTTTGAGATCTCTTATTACGACAACCGGCATACGATTATAACTAGTTTCTATATCCAACTACCAGGTGCAAAACAGTGTCATCAATGCAAAGGTACCGGAGTTAATTCCACTGATCACTTCAACGGACAGTTTAAAGCCGGTGGCTTGTGCTGGCTTTGCAGGTGCCAATCTCTTGCCTCCTCCAGTCATGATAACTTGCATTAATATCATTTGTGTCATTACAACTCATTGGTCACATTCAAAGTTAAATCATTTATTCTTCTTTACTCTGCTGTGTGCATTAGGGGATAAGCAACCATTGAAAGTTTGATTTCCTATTCGAATCATTAGCGAGAGCAAGATGGAATATACTGCTTGATTCGATTAATCTGTGTGTGTTTGTATGTTGCAGGGGGAAAAGGGAGATTTTATGTGGGAACTGTAACGGAGCTGGGTTTCTTGGTGGATTTATGAGCACATTTGATGAGTAATGTAGAATGCTGAAATTATGGGTTGTTTTTAAGGACATGTATGTTTATGGTAACATGTTTTGTTTCTTAATGTAAACAATAATACTCTTTGTTTCTCTCATGTTGTCATGAGATCGATCTCGATCGATTTTTTTAAAATGCTTAAACTGTCCATGTCCTATACTCTAATACCTGCATTATGGCATTGGAATGCATACCTGTATATCTAATTAGTAAAGTAATTTGCCTTTTTATTGTTTGTAAATCTCATAACAAGTAAAATGATTAATATAAATATTATAAAATATTTATGTGAACACAACATCTGAGTCGCTTTGGCCGAGTGGTTAAGGCGTGTGCCTGCTAAGTACATGGGTTCATCCCGCGAGAGTTCGAATCTCTCAGGCGACGACTTATTTTTGTTTTGTTGATTTGTTTGGTGGCAATTTCCAATATGACCCGGAAACACAAAAAAATTATGGGTTTAGTGTTTTTTTTCCCCAAATTTGGATTGTTTCAACTTTGAATTGGGTAGAATTTAAATGTTTTTAAAATTGCAGGAATCAAATCTGAAACAATCACATCAACATGATAACATTCAAATTTGGAAAGGGGATGAGCACCATAGGTAATGAAAAATTTATGTATAAAAGCATTGGTATTAAAAAATATTATGATTACACCATATTGCTATACTTTCAATATATATAGCATTTACCCGTGTTGCTATCTAAGACTTGGGTTACAACAGCATGAAATGTTAAATAAAAATTATCAGAGGCAGACTCGGTTCAGTTTCTCCTGTTACCAAAAATTTCAAACTATTTGGCTGCTTGTTCAAGCACAGGTACCGTTTTCCATGTCTCCTCCAACGGAGGCAATGAGAAAACGCTAACAGTCGAACTTCCGCTCCGGATTTCCTTCAAAACTCGTAATGCCGATATACTGCTTTTCATATATAGGCTCTCCATGTACTTGATCTCTTCAAGCTCTTTACGCATTTTGAGCCGATCTTCACTCCTAGGAGTAGAGGAGGATGTTGAAGGATCAAATCCATCATCATCCTCACCGTCCCCAACATTGTCCTTGTTTTCTAATTCGGTTGGAGCTGGTTTCTCGTTCTTCGGGAACAGGTGGTCCAGCATCACCTCACATTCCTTGACCAGCTTGTAAAGCAAGTCGGTAGTGTAGAAGGGCTGCTGCAAAACCCTTTGAATGAAAGGCAAACGGATCAAGGCACCCGTTCTTTTGTCATACTTCTTCAATATTTTCACCAATCCTGTTCAAAACATATAGAGTTAATGATGTATCCGGGAAAGTCTAAAAAAACTTGCATAAAATGCGGCCAACATAAATTCTTATAAAAAATGGCAACAATTTATGTAAGACTGGTAAGAATTTTGATTCTATCAAAAGTTTTACTAACTGAGTAAGAATTTGTGTAGATTTTGGCTTAAGGTAAGAATTTGTGTAGCTACACAAATTCTTATATTATAACCTAAATTCTTACCATTTGGGTAAGAATTTATGTAACATCTCTTTTTAGCCGCACTGTAAGGGTGCCTCACCCTAGAACTACCCGATGTATCCGGCCATCCGCTAAAGCACCCTTGTAACACTATTGTTAAAGCACAACTACCTAATACTTGTATAAACAACTGAAAAAAGCTGTTAATCTTTTTGTTTCTATCCATACAAGCCATGCAAAAGATAGATTACAAATGCAGATGATCTTCCTAATAAGCAAAGTGTAAATCAGTCGGACCCTCTATGCTTGTTATCTTTCTTTTCTATCCCCCCCCCCCCCCCCATATAATTTATACAAACAAATATTTCCTCTGCTTTATAGTTCAACGGGGAGGAAAAAAACCTAGAGATAATGGCTGCATATGCTGAAGCAAATGCTCCATAAGACAGTATGATGGGCATACTATTACTAAGGCCTAGCAATATTAGACACAACATGATTATGTAACATGAACACAACACAGAAAAATCATATGAATGTAAGAATGTCTTGAGATATAAATGGTCTGAATTATTAAGGTATCGAATTTTATATACGGCACACATCCAGTTAATCGGTTATATACTGGTCGAATAATTCACGTTTTAAATAAAAGAATGGGTGTGGATAAGTTGCCTGCCAGAAAACTGATGTCAAAAACAAGCATACAATAGTAAAGTAATTATGAGTTCAAGAAATGGAAGTAACACCAACAGGCTTACTAGCAAGTAGCTATAAACCTAATCATAATTTCCCTAAACAAATCATTTGGCCGGCTAAAGTATTGTATTACAATCAACTTTCAACTATGGAAAACATAAGTGGCAATATTTCTTGATTAAGCAAACTATGAAAAAGGGAAGAAGCAAAGATGAAGTACCTGTGTAGTTAAGAGCACTATAATTCTCTAACAAAACCATCTCGCCATGGAAGTCCACTATCTCCTTCCTAATCCTTATCGTCTCTTCAATACTGTCGTTTGCTTTTGCCACACTGTCTTGTAATTCCTGCAAATAACTCATCATAATCAGCATAAAAAAATTACTAAAATGAAGGGGAAAAAACAGATATCAAACTTAATAGCTTTAAATCTAGAACTTGGTTACTAGCAGTAAACATGATTGAAAGTTGAAACTTAACTAGATCTCACAAAATTTCTAAAAATCTGCTATTTGCCTTGATCCAAGCTTATTTCCATGTTTTCAGTATCAACTTTCAATAAAATACCATATTGTTTTGCAAGTAAAAGAATTACTGATTGGCAGCAACGTTAACATGCAAGCAAAAGTTTGTACTTCCAAGGAAGTTTCTAGCAAGTTGACAAAACGTTCAACGGTTTACAAACCAAAAGAATTCCCAAACAAAGGAAAGAACATCCGCTACTGAACAAAACGGCATCGTTTCCGATGCTCTGTTTAAATCCCCCGTTTGCTTGCCGGGAAAAGAAACGAATGCCAGAAGAACAGAAGAAAAAAAATCTACGCAACCAAACAGATCGAAATCAAATCAGAGTTCGAATTACCTTCAATCTAATGATGTATTCCTCCTCTTTCTCGACAAAAAAGCTGTTGAACTTCTCGAGCTCTTTCTCCAAAAGCCTAATGAAATCGGTCTCCTCTATCGACATACCATCGCCGACCTTCTCCCCCGCACCGACAGAATCTTCATCCAATTTAATCCGTTTATTCGGCCTCTCGAGGGATTTGGGCTCAATAAGCTTCAGTTTCTTCTTAAGCTCCTTATAAGAAATGAACTCGTCCCGCCATTCAGGCAGAGTCTCCTCGATCTGGTTACTAAGACTCTTCCCAAATTTCATGCTCCAGAAAGAAAAATTGTTGTTTGGTTGGTGAGAAAACGAGAAAGAAAGTGAGGAGAAAATGAGGGAAACTGGAGAATATAACGGAAAGAGAGAATATTCGGAGTGGATGGGTGGGAATATCCGCTGGGTTACATATCTTCGGTGTTTTATTCCTTCTCGAAACTGATTTTTTTTATTTTTTATTCAGTTGGAATTTGACACGTGGCGCTATTTCCTCTGTAGCGGCTCCGGCTGAGCTGACTGCGATTAGAGAAAGAGGAGATTTTGTGGTAAAAGGGTTGATTGACGACTTGACGTGTTTAGTCAATGACGAATGTTTGACTATTCAAATTTCAATAAAATAATTATTAATATATTATAGGGGAAAAGAAAATGAGCGGATTATTTTTAAGTGTTTGTTTAAGCAATTTTCTTTTTAATTTAGGAGAAAGATGTTTATATTTTTAAGATAAATATTAAATTTTAAAAACAAAATGATCATTGTTAATTATTCGACCAATTAGTGTATCTTAGTACATTTTAACTCATATTATTCTCAATATTATAATAATAATTGTTTGAACATAGGGGTGTAAACGAGTCGAGTTGAGCTCGAGTAGTGCTGAGCTCGACTCAAGTCATAAAGATTTCGAGTCGAGTTCGAGCTCGAGTAATTTTAACAAGCTTGAGAAATTTAAGCTCGACTCGGCTCGTTAAAAACTCGAGTTGAGTTCGAGCTTGATTTGAGCGCAATCGAGTCAAGTGTTGACCGATCTTTGGCCTTGTCAAACTCGAGTAGCTCATGATTTGTCGCGTCTTATTTAAAGCCCTATTAGGGGGAACTTTGATACACAACTTGTGCAAATTCAAGCTTATTATTTGTAGGGTTTAGGGTGTTAGTTTAGGGTTTAGAGATTTAGATTGTTAGTTTATGGTTTAGTGGTTTAGGTTGTTGGGTTTAGAATTAATGATTTATTTTTTAGGTTTAGGACTTGTGTTTAAGGTTTATGTTTTAGGGGTTTAGGAAGTTAAATTTTAAAATTTTAAAAACAAAAAAAATAATATATTATATTTTCGAGTAGCTTGTGAGCTTTTCGAGTCGAGTATTAAATAGTTCGGCTCGTTAAGAACTCGAATCGAATCTAATTCAATTAGACTCAAATAGCTCACAATTTTTTCCGTCTCATTTACGGCCCTATGTTAACTGAATTAAAGTTCGGTAACTATTAAAAATGTATACAATTTCAAACTCCAATTCTAGTATAATAATAACTATCTCTTGTTAGTAAATTTGTATAACACAAAGAAACTGTCTTTGTTTCGATAAAATTGATTCATGCTTTTTTTTGGCAATATTGAATAAATAGATGGAGTGACTAAATCTTTTTATTTTCAGTCGAATATGCGTGTAATTTATCAATATATTTTAGTACAAGTAGTTAAAGTTCTTAATTAATATTATTTTTTCTCTAAATTATAAGTTCAAAATTTATTAGAAACATTTTTTCCTTTTCTCATCGTTAGGACAAAAACAGTCCAAAAACATGTGTGCAATTAACGAAAGAACTATTCGGGAATATTCTTCCATTCTCTTTTTTACACATACAAAAAATTCTTTATTTCTCTTATCTATATTTTTCCTCTCCTAAAAAATTATTTTTCGTAATCATATTTTGTTACTTCATTTTATTTATCTATTATTGTGTAAATAGTCAATGTTGATACAATATTGTTTTATAGTATATTGTTTTTCTTACGCTTGTTTGATCAGAAGAAACTTTCAAATGACTAAAATTTCTCATTTGAATAAATCTAAATCTTATAAAATCATATTGAATATCTGTTGATATATTTCACATCTTATTAAAAAATTGATCCCTAATTAACAACCATACATTGTTTAACGAAATCTAATTCAATTTTTATTTGTTCCTAAAAACATTTGACTTTTATGAAAATTTTCCCAACTAACAAATATATCTTGACAGAATTGTCACACATAAAATTGGTCACAATTTTATAAAAAAAAAATAACTCATTTCTCTCTGAAAAAAGAGAGGAAATATATATATAATATTATTTGATTAAATAATTGACCCAAGTCTTTATTGTTTGAATAAATCCTGAGTTTGGCGTAATTCCTCAGCGTATGAATTATTTGAGAAGCCGAGCCGAAGTGGGGAGAGCTTTGGCATAATTCCAAAGCATTTGGAATATCCAAATCTTTCAATTTCAATCTTTGGAGTGAGAGAAGAATCAATTCAATTGTTTTTTGATATTCTTGGCTTCTAAACCACTTTATAATTAATATAACATCATTTCATCTCTCAAATATTTTCTTATTTTAATGTCATTTTTTTAGAAAAAATTATATTATATGTTATTCCCACTAGAAACAGAGTCAAAATGTAAGGTTAAGGGACAAAACATAAATGTTTAAAAGTGAGAGGCAAATTCATAAATAATCTAGATTTTAAAAGAATTTATATGTAGGGTTAAAATTATCCGAGTACCCGAATCCCGGGTACTTGAATATAATAGGCCGAGACACGGACCACTTAATGAGGTACCCGAATGAACCGGTTACTCGACAATACCCACCCCTATCTAAAACCACTACTATCACATTTTTATATCAACAATTATAACGGTAAACACGAACACTTCATATCGAAGAAATGAGGCACTATGAGCTCCCGAAAACAACTGTCTCAGAACTACAAAACTAACTTTCCACCTTCATTCCAAGATCTACTCAATATGCCTAACTTTTCTAGCCAACAGTCGTAAGAGTTAACGCAGATAAGTATTAAAACCTTTTTTGATAATGTTTTCTAATTAAATCTTAAATGTTTTATAATTCGAACTTAATCTAGGTTATTTTCGACTAATAGATAACTATTTTGACTTTTTATACGTTTTTCACTCGTCAATTTTAAATTTAATAGGCATACACATTAATATACTTATTATGTTTTATAACGATTATTTCAAATTTATACATTAATAAAAGAGAAAATATAACCATGAAATGTGGTGTGATGGTTGTTAGGGATGGGCATTTTACCCGACCCGGTCCGACCGGGTTGGATTTTTTCATAAAAAAAATTGGGTTCAGGTCGGGTTCGTGTTTCGAGTGGAAAATTCTGACCCGACCCAAGACTAATAGTATAATTTTCCCTTAATTTTTAAAGGATATTCACAATAATGCTCACTCTTTATATATATTTTTACAATGAGGTCATTAAAATTATTTTTTTACAATTAGGTTTCTAAAATTTAATTTTTTACAATTAGGTCCTTAAATTTTATTTTTTTTACAATTAAGTCCCTAGTATTTAATATTTTTTAATAGCTCGGGTCGGGTTGGGTTTGAGTATATAATTTTTAGGTCGGGTTAGATTTTTTTTCAAGTATGAGGTCGGGTCGGGTCCAGATTTAAAGTATATATTTTTCGGGTCAGGTTCGGGTGGGCCAAAAACCCGATCCAACCCGACCCGTGCCCATCTCTAATAATTGTTCACCTCATCCTTTAACCATGAGGTCAGTAATTCTATTACTACAAATAGAAATGAAGCAGTTTGTGGACAATAGAGGATTTAATTATAATATTTTAATTAAAAAACTAAAAAAAAAATATGAAAGATTTATTAAATCAAAAATTTCATTTTAATAATAATTTAAAAATTATTAAAAATTTAATGATATATTACGTTAATAGTATGCAGCGACGTGAGTCCGTACTCTTCCTAAATAATAATGTACACATTTTGTGGCGTGATGTTTGAAGTTGTTGGTGCCAAGATTACTCGACTTCTTGGGCTTATTTTGGGTTGGGCAGATTGCTGGTATTCTTTTGAGGGATATGGTATCGTTGGTACTTCTTATGTGTAACCTTGCTGGTGGTAAAAGTGAGCAAAATTTAATTTGTATTGAATCGTAGTTTTATAAACTTAAATTTATAAAAAAATTAAATAAAATTTCACTTATAAATAAGATTAGAATAATTTTATTTTTTAATAATTAATTAGATAATTTTTAAGTTCGAATCGAGTCACTCGACTCTTGTATATAGCATGTGAAACAATTTGCACAATATATATATATTATCGACAAAAGTTTGATTTTATTAACAATAAGAATCATACAAGCTATCGTTACCACAAGCCTTATTAAAAAATTTCCCTAAATCTAAATAGACCTAAATTTAAATGAAAGAAAAGAGTACCCGTGATAATATATCGAACAAATGAATAACATTATAAACTTTTAAAATTGAAGTAATAAATAAATAACAATATATATATTCACCCAAAATCTAATTAATTGACCCAAATAATTAAATTAAATACAAAGTTACATATCCAAAATAAAAAAACAAATCAAATTACCAATTAATTCTATTAATTAATCATAAAAAACAAATCAAAAAATTATTCACCCAAAATATAAGAACAATTTGATTTAAACGATTTCAACAAATTAATAAGATTCATCTATTATTAATATATACAAAATCAAACTCTCTGCCTAGCCCAACACGCAAGATTGATTCCACATGCATATCTCATATATGTATTTTTTTTACATAAAAAGGAGAAGAATATCGGTTCATTATTATTACTATGATTTAATCTATAATTTTACATCAAAACAAAGAAATAAAGGGATGTGTAAGTAAATAAAATCATATCAATTAAGAAGAAAAAAAAACAGATATAAAAGATGAAATCCAAAAACTAATTCTTATGGGTAGTTTTATGATACTTGTCTTTGATCCATTGAATACCCGTCGAGGTTCCTTGTTTGACCTTCTTCATCCCGGTTGAAGCCGCGGATTTGGTCTTCTCCAGCCCATCACCGACCTTCTGCTTGTACTTTGCGGTTGCGCCACCGCCGCCGGTTTTCTTCTTGTTGGCAACAGTGGTGGGAGCCGCCGGGTCGCTGGTGTCCCACTGGTCAGCCCACGACGAGCCATAGGCGTAGGAGTTGTTTCCTTCCATTACGAGAGCTGTAAGAAGAGAATATTGGATTAGATTTGGGGCGGAGGATCGGGAGCTGATTTCGCTGACCAGATAGAGTTTGGCAATGCTAAGAAAATGGTTTGGCGTGCTTTTAATTTCATTTCTTAAACGCCGCTTGATATTTTATAGGCGTTTATTTCTTTCAACGAGGGAAACTTTGCCGTGTTGATTGATTCGAAATGACAAGAATAACCTTTTCTTTTTGTTAGGCTTAACCATCGAATATGTACCTAAATTATATATTTTAATTTTGACATATAATGAAAAAATGCTTCTAACATTTAGTTAAATAGTCATGTTAGTTCATATATTTTAAATTAATTTAATCTTGAATATTTTTTTGCGGATGAAAACTGTTTGTCAACTGACAATAAACAACTTGAAATGACTTAATAGAATGATGCGTTAGAAGGGAAAAATATTTTATATTTTAACAATTTTATGAAACTATTTTTTTTGACTGATGTGTCATTATGTAAAGTTATCATATTTGTCTATATAACACTGCTATCGCTACGTGTATTGCCATGTATTTTTGTCACATCATTTTAAGCTATTTATCGCATGTTGACTAACAATTTTCATCTGTAAATTGTCTATTTTGACCCAAAATAAAACGTTGATGATTAAATTAGTTTAAAAATATGAGCCAAAATACTATTCAATCAAACTTTAGAGATATTTTTTGGCTTTATGTCTTTTTATTTTCTGATAGGCACTTAAAGTATTTTTGGATCAGGTAGATGTCTAACGTTTCATTACGTAGCTTTTAAAATTTTTTCATGAGTTAAAAAAATTCGTTATTCAATCATTGCATGACATGTGGCTTATCCTTGTATTTTTTTAAATTTTATATTCTCAAAAAAACTTTAATCCCTAACCCTAAATCTCTAAACTTTTAAAACCCTTTTATTTTTTTTCTTTGCAAAAGTGTATTTTTTATTTTTTGATAAATTGTTATCTAATTTTTTTCTTTATCTTTACCATCTTCCGATTATCTGAATCTTTTACATCGAAAATTTAGGTGTAGATTTGGTAAATAATGGGATTAATAAAAATGTGTTGAAATTGTTGACAAGGTCGAAAACGGAAATTTCATTTTTTTTAAAAATCAGAAAGGGTACTTTCGTCAAACCGAAAATTTTCAATTAATTAAGAAATAAAAAGGAAGCGCGTATTTTTATTGAGATTCTGGAATTATCTAGAAACCCAGAAAATAAAAAAGGAATTTGCTTGACTGTAATCTCTCGGTCACACGCATCGGATAAACGTCCTCTCCAAGAAGCTTCCGCAATGGTCATGGCCTACGCCATGCCTCCGCCGCCACCACCCGTTTTCACTTCATTACCGCTAATATTTGTATGGATTTTAATCAAGTCGCTGTGGGGAAATTGACGAAAATATTGATTATATATTATGGTTTCTTAGGTTAATATCGACTCTCGTACAATTAGGGATAGATCGAAAGGGGCAGACATCTATTAAAAATTTAAAATCTATATGTTATTTAATAAAATTTTATAAATTTTTGTATATATTTTCTATTGAAAATTTATTATTAGTTTCTTAACATTTTATAAGTACGTCAGTAATAAAATAAAATTTTACGTTCGGTCATGCGCATAGTCAATTTTTATGGTTGCTCCAAAATTGTGTCCAACAATTCATCAACGTGATTATGTGAATTGTATGATTCATTAGTTGTGGACTAGTGATAGAGCATGGGAGAAAAAAATGTTATTTTATAAATTTTAAGTTATGTTATATTTATTTTTATTCAAAAGTAAGTCGATCACAAACACAATAAATTAACTAATATTTTATTTTTTGAACTTTAAGCTCCATTTTAATAAATTGTACAATACCCTTAAATCATATCTATACATTCAATTATAATCAATTTTTATTTATACTTGGTTAGTTATTTTTAGTGCTACAAATAATTTACCGAGACAAACACACATCAGGGATCTAAATCAACACACCATATGTTACCAAAGACCAAAGGGACCAACCCAACACATTTTATGATGCCCAAGAGATTTTGACCAAGTTGCACGACATGTCTAACACTATTTCGTCCAAGAAAACTCACTCTTGACCTTCCAATAACTTTTTACTTACGTCTATTCCTATAATTTTATCATAATTTTGCCTCTGACGACACGTAACAACTATATGTAATAAAAATTATTAAAAATATCGGTTAATAATTGATGAAATGAATTAATTTATTCAACTTATTGATTAAGAGAATTAATTAAATAAAAATAATTAAGACTTAAGTTGATTTTTTTGGAACTAATTCAGAAACTTTTTATAGTACATATTTTAAACTTTTGACTAAACCGATATCTATAACTATATATAAAAGCAACTCCAAACTATATAAGTTTTTGGAATTAATTAGTATTTGATGGATATTTAAGGCATTGCATAACTTTTTTGTGTGGTCAAGACACAAAGAGACAGAAATAGAAGAGGAATATAAAACAAATATGTTTATTTGTATTATCTTCTTGTTTTTATCATGTAATAATTATACTAAAAGAATAATTATTTATATAAATCCATAATTTATTTATGTATATTTTGACACATTCATTATATGTATTATATGTTCAGTTTAAATTAATTAGTATTTGATGGATATTTAAGGCATTGCATAACTTTTTTGTGTGGTCAAGACACAAAGAGACAGAAATAGAAGAGGAAAATAAAACAAATATGTTTATTTGTATTATCTTCTTGTTTTTATCATGTAATAATTATACTAAAAGAATAATTATTTATATAAATCCATAATTTATTTATGTATATTTTGACACATTCATTATATGTATTATATGTTCAGTTTAAATTAATTAGTATTTGATGGATATTTAAGGCATTGCATAACTTTTTTGTGTGGTCAAGACACAAAGAGACAGAAATAGAAGAGGAAAATAAAACAAATATGTTTATTTGTATTATCTTCTTGTTTTTATCATGTAATAATTATACTAAAAGAATAATTATTTATATAAATCCATAATTTATTTATGTATATTTTGACACATTCATTATATGTATTATATGTTCAGTTTAAATTGTTTTTCTCAAATTATATATGTGTGATCAAATTAAATTTTCAATATACCAAATATTACCAAAGTGTAGGATAATTTACTAAAATGAAGTGTAGGATTATTTTATTTGGTTAGTCACTTATTGGATAAGGCTTTGAAAAATAAAATTGGACCTGGAGAAATCAATTAAGGATATAAATGAAATAAGTTTCAAAAAGCAAAGCTAGAGCCCATTACAATCTTTTTACTTATTTCAATAACATCTAATCCAATAAATAAACATACCAAAAAAAAAATCAAAATCCATGCCAGCCCATTATTTTCCGATTTAAAACATAATCAATTATTATTATTTTAGTTAATGCCTATTTTAGTTTTAACAATAAAACTTTATTTCATAAAAGAATTACATTTAAATGATATTAAAAAATAATTTATTTTATTTTATTCTGAGAAATTTATGTAGTGCTTGTAATAATAATAACAAATAAATTTTTTGACATAATCAACGATATCTAACTCATTTACCGATTAATTTAAATTAAGTACTACAAGTAAATTAGATTGGAGCGGTGTTGTCATACATGATATTTCTTGAGTGGGCTGGGTGAGTGGTGCCTGAGACATAGTTGTAATTTTGTTTAGGTGTCTTTCCGTTCAGTGCACTTTAGTGTTACGTCCATTTTAATGTAACACTATCATTATGCATTTTTTTTTCTCAATTTAAGAACCGTCACCATTGTTGTTGTGATTGTTATTAGTAATATTAAAATGTAGATTTTAAATCTAAAATTACAAAAACAATATTATTGGTGATTGTCTTTGTTGTATCTAATTTCAACCCTTTTCATTTATTCAATATCTTAATAATTAATTTAAAGGTCAAATCAAGGTACCATAATGGAGTTATACAAGTATGGCCCTCTTATCTCCGAGGACCATTTAAATAAATAGACCTAAAAGAATAGGACAGCTTATTAAATCCAACAAAACATTACAACATTCAAGACTAACCAACAACTTAAGCTAGTTGGCTTTGGCTACTCTTATTACTTATTTATTTATCACGTTTTTTTTCTTGAAACTAATACCATTTTTTCTTCATTATTGCATTGTTAGGAAATTGTGATTGTTATTAATTATCAATTGCTCCAATAGGATGGTGTGTTATGTTTTTAAATAAGGTAGATATTCAAATTCTGACATTATGAATGAAATAAATTAAATTAATTTTTTTCATAATCGATATTTATAAAATTTGATCTGAATTAGTCGATTAATATATTAAATATTGAGTTGTTTAAGTGTTATTTTTATTTATAGGTTCTTGGTAGGAGCTACCAATTTTTTCTGTGTTTTAAGAATGGTTGCATGGACTTGTCATGAAAGCATCATCCATGATGTGATACACATTTATATATATACGTACGTACGTATTTTAATCCTACATACGTAAGGTTAATTTGCACCTAATATACGTAAAAGAAAAGATAATAAATGTATTTTTGAAAATCATTTAACAAATGGTTACAAGTAAAGTGATGAAAGGCTTTGTTCATTAATTCATTAATTTTGTATTCAATTTTTAAAATTTTTATTTAAAATTATAAAAATACGGGGGAAAAGAAAACTCTTATAATAATATTAATTTTGTCACACTACTATGTGTATAAAATGAAAATATTTTAATTGAAAATATATCTATAAAACTTTACTCAACAAATGATGATATGGTAAAGGAATTGTATTTAAGTCCATTAATTACATGTTTGATTCTCAAATAATAGTTTTTACCTGATTTATTTATGCATATTGTGTAACTTTTATTTTACATAATCTATCTATTTTATGCATAAATCATAAAACTTAAATTCATAATTCTGAACTATAAGTAAGATATTTTAAATCTTAAATTAATAAATTTGTGTAAGTTAAAGTTTACACGGTCTATGTTTTAAAATATTTTATTTTATTTATAAACTATATAAAATTATATATGAAAAAAACGTCTTTATAATAATATGAATTACCATTTAAGAATAATTATTTTAATCTTTTTCACAACTAAATTAATATTCGGTTAACTGATAATACCAACCGAATCAATTACGAAATCGGTCATCAGGGCGTATCCTTTAAGAGACCAGTGGAGGCTACGACCCCTCAAAATTTTGGAAAATTCGAATTTTGCCTCTAAAATTTTTAAAATTTTTAATTTGACGTCTTGAGATTTTTAAAAATTTATATTAAGCTTTAAAATTTAGAATATTTTTAATTAAATTCCCTCTCAAAATTATTAAAATTTTTAGTTAAACCCTCATTTTTCTTTTGAAAATTTTCGTTTAAGCCTCTTTTTTTTAATTTTAAGCTGATCCCCTCAAACTTTTACTTGAAATTCTACCACTATCGATCATACATATTTCTCAAGGAATAAATAATTGTTAAAGGAAGAACTAATAACAGAGAAAAGAATATAGTTTATCCACATTTTGTTACTGTGTTTTCTTGTGTGTTGTTTTTCTTGTGTTGCTTTCATTTTTTTTATCTAATAGTATCTTAATTCCTTATCAAATTGAACTTAAGTTCAATTTTTTTATGTTTAAAATTTTGAGATTAAATACTTAACGAGTTCATATTATTTTGAACATATATAATTTTTCTTCCGATATTTTATCATAACTCTGTCGCTTTTGACATTATTATGTAGATTGTTTTTTTATCTTTAACTAATGCAATCAGTTATTTAAAACAACTAATATAATCATCTATTGACTAATAAAATTTATTATCAGCTTTCCGCTAATTGTCAAATATGACAATTTTTTTCTTTTATTGTCTTAGGCCGAATTCCCTCCGGACCTGAATAGTTTTTTTAAATGAGATTCTTCTTCTCAAAAACAAAAAAGAAAAGGAGAGGAAAAGAACATTAAGACTAAACACTATTTTCAGTTTACGGTTGAATGATGTGCCAATAGTTATAGTCCTAACATAATGATAGATCACCCATCAAAGCTATTGCTTTCTTATATATAATTATTTAATCACAATTAATCAATCCGGCAAAAGCAATTCCCCAACATGCTGTTACACTGACATCGATTAATCAAATCCTGGACCTCGACATGATTAAGATTCAGACATCAAGTTTTTAATTAATGAGACAAGTACAATCTAAAGCACCTGAGATTGTCTTAATTTGGGTGCTCTTACTGCTTATATACCTGTCCATCGTTCACATCTTTTTCTTTCAAAATTAATGAAAATTGTTAAGTTAATGAAAAAGATATATGTGATGTATATAAAGAAACATAGATTTGTTTCCATTTAATCCTTCATTATTCAATCCAAATCTCAACATCATCGGAACTATATAAAAATGTTTTTTTTGGTTTGTTTTTTTCTTAATTAAGTTGCATGCATGCATACGTAGTACGTGGTTGAGTTCCTTGCAAAAATATACAATCGGATTTGGATATCGGAAATTAATGATTTCTTTATTCATAGATGGTTAAAATACACTGTTAGTCACTGAACTTTTAAGAGGCTTTCAATATGGTCACCGAACTTTTAAAACTTTCATTACTATCACTCAACTTTTAATTCACTTTCATTACCGTTAAAAAAAGCTAATGTGACACGTTAAGTTTAAAAATAAATGTTTTCCCACCATATTTTCTCTCTCCTCTTATTTTCTTCCATCCAAACATGTCTCTTTCTTCCATATGAATCAAATTGTAATTTTTTTGGTGAAGGTCGTTACTTCTCTAGTAACACATCAAGGAAAATATTAATGTATCTAGACATGCATGCGACATGTGTGAGAACAAGAAAAATATTGGGAGACATCCGATGATAGAATCATAAATAAATAACTAAAATTTTGCTCATAAAAATCCTCTTTATGCTTCAGGCCCGACATTTACTGAGTCATGCACTGGATAATGAGGAGTTCAAAGGAAAATATTAATGTATCTAAAAGATAGACATGTTTGGATGGAAGAAAATAAGACACGGAGATAAAATAGGGTGGGAAAAATTTATTTTTAAACTTAACGTGTCACATCAACTTTTTTAATGGTAATGAAAGCGAATTAAAAGTTGAGTGATGGTAATGAAAGTTTTAAAAGTTCGGTGACCATATTGAAAGCCTCTTAAAAGTTCAGTGACTAATAGTGTATTTTACCCTTAAATTTAATATGCCGCATCAGCTTTTTTAACGGTGGTTGACGGCAGTGACCCTATTGAAAGCAAATTAAAAGTTGGGTGACTGTAATGAAAGTTTTAAAAGTTCGGTGACCTTATTGAAAGCACCCTAAAAGTTCGGTGACTACCAGTGTAGTTTACCCATTCATAGATAGAGTCGAGATTAAATAATGAAAATTGATTTAATGTATTGACGGTAAAAAAACGAAATTTTTCACAAGCGGCGTATTTTTAGAGTTTAAGGTTACAATTATAGGATTTAAGGGTGTGATTTTAAGGTTCATGGTTAGCTTTTAAGGTTTAGAGTTAGGGTTTATATTTTAAGGTTTGATTTTTAATGTGTAGTGTTTAGTGCCCCTAAAATAACACATGGCATCATTTGAAGCCCGATTGTGGAAAGAAAAAACTCTAATGGCGGTGTATCAAATATTAACCATTAAATAATAGGGTAATTGTTCTATACACAAGCGCTTATGGAAACTTTTTTACACAAGTGTCTTAATTTTAGGGGTTAGAGACTCCGTTTAAGGTTTAGAATTTAGGGGTATAAGTGTAGTAGTTTTGAATTTAGGGATTGTTGATAAAATTTTGGGTTTATGGTTAAAATTTAGGGTTTATAGGTTAAAACCTAAATCCCTACACATATTACTCTAAAACTAAACCCTAACCATAAACCCTAAATTCTAACACTAAATTCTAAATTCTAAACATGAACCCTAAATTCTAAACATTTACACCAAAACCCCTAAACTCTAAACCCTAAGCCCTAACCCTAAACCCTATAATTGAGGCGCTTGTGGAAATAAAAAAATTCCACCGCCAGTGTATAGGATATTAATCCTAAATAATAAACCTTTAAATAATAAGAGAAATAAAATCATTTAACTTTAGAATTAACATGGACATGCTAAGTATTTAATATCAAACTTGACGGTGACAAAATTTAATCCGACAAGTATTCAAACTGACAGAGACTACAATTACCATTAGACCAAAAAAATTTAAAGGCATAGATCTCTCACGATGAAGAATGGACATAGGATTTTATGTTAGGGATGCATATTTTTGAAAAAAATATATTATAAATTAAAAGTGTTAAATTACAAAATTTTAAGAACTGAAATTAGATCATCAATTTACTTTTTTTTTAATGAGACTATCTCCTAACACTACTCGATCCATCCAGCCTATGTCGTTCCCTTAATAATTTCGTCTCTAATCTTACATATGCTTAGATTGAAGCTTAATCGCTATTTGTGTGTAAGAGTGGTCGTTTCGATGGAACCAAGAACTTATGATTTAAGTCATTTTAGTCTCACGAATACTAATCAACTTTTGATGTAAGCATGCATGGGATGATGATCACATGTTGACATGTATGATGACACGAGGGAGATATTCCAATTTTATCTTTACATGCACCTTTTATTATCATACACGGATTGATGGTGGACTAAAGTTTCAAGGGTTAAAACACTCGTATATCAAGAGATATATTTTTAATATGATGATGCGACTACATGATAGTATATGTTTATATTTTTCTTAATTTTTAACCATATATACCTTGTTCGTCTTTAAATACAGTTAAAAATATAAGAAATAACAAGTAAAAATCAAAATAGTAAAAATAAGACTAAAGATAGATATATACCTAACATTCATGGGAACGATGATAGATTTGACAACCTAAACACCCACCCAACCCCATTTATATATATATATATATATATATATATGGATTAATATCTTATACACTGACGGTGAAAACTGAAAGTTTCCACAAACGCCTTAATTTTAAAGTATAGGGAGTTAGTTTAGGGTATAAGGTTTAGAATTTTAGAATTTAAGGATAATTGTTTCAATTTAAGGTTTAGAATTTATAGATTAGAGTTTAGTTTTTAGGATAATACAATGAGAGTTTATGTTTTAACCTATGATGGAAAAGACTATTAATGCATTATGGGTCATCAATGGAGCAATTATATTTATTGACAAGAACAAACTAAATCATATACAGCATTGTTTGGTGCAAATCTATTTCACGTTGATGAGAAATAAATATATTAATTTCCCATATTGATCCATCATGCTAGAAATTATATTTCCATATTTTTTTTAAAAATAAGAGCTTGATTTTATTAAAGAGAAAGAAAAACTATAAAACATATCTAAAAAATTTGGAGATTTTCACGAATAACTTGTACATGAAAAACTTAATGAATGTGAAAAAAAGCTAAAATATTCATTGAACATGAACTTCAATTTCCTTAAACACCCATCAACCATCATTAAAATCCCGTCGCCTCTATTCAACTAAACATTTTATGTATTGATATAGAAGAGGTGATGGACATAAGTAATTTTACACATTTCTGCTAATAATTCTAATTAACTGTTATAAAAAGGATCTAATCATACTAGATCGTCGACCTTCCCTACTTTAGGATGTGTGTTATGATGATAGATACATAAACACAAAACTATCACAAAAAAATATGTGAACTGTATCATAAAGTAAAGAAAATTGTGCTACAAAAATAACATAATATACAAAAAAAATTAAATAAAAAAAATTTGTACTATCGTCGACCACGCAAAAAAAAGAAAAAAGAACTAAGGAGAAGGGAGATATATTTCTATAACCGGACGTATATAAATACAAGATAAAGAATCCGTACATGACTCAATTATTTCTTTCTCACCAACATCTACAATCGTAAACCAGACATCTTCTATAGCTGTAAGCTATACTTATGATATATATGTATACATATACATATATATATGTGTGTATATCCACATATATATGTGTGTATATATATGACAGACTTCACATTGTAAATTATGGTATCCTTCACCCATATAATATATATATATATATATGACATGATAATAATATGATATCCTATACATCATACTACATGACTTTTCAAACCAAAGCAGAGAACTGAAGATTACTGCAACAAGTTACCCTCTCCTTCTTGCACATCAAACGAACAGTTCCTGTTAAGCAGCTCTTCTATCATTTGCAGTGCAATGCTCTCCTCTTCATCCATTTCTGTTGATCTCAGTTCAGGCCCGTTTAACGCCGGGGTCTTGGAGGAAGGCGATGCATTTTCCGGCAGCACTTGATCGGCACTTCCCTTTCCGAGCTCAACCGTCATCACCCAATTGGAAGCCGAGCTCTGCCCGGCCCTCTTTTGCCACACTCCGATATGGGAATTCTCAGTGTCCAGCCTCAGACAAGTCATGGAAGGAGAAGGAGTCTTGCTGCATTTTCTAAGCTTGGCATGGAGGAGCTCGGACAGCTCGTTGGGCGGTGTCGGATGGGTGGTTCCGGTGGCTTTCGGGTCCCCTGGACCTCCACTTGGTGCGACGGGGAAGTTGGTTTTCGCATTCCTTCCACTCATTAAGATGGCTGCTTGATCGTATGCTCGAGCTGCTTCTTCGGCTGTGTCGAATGTTCCTAGCCACACCCTCCTCTTCCTACGACCATGAACTCCGAACACGAATCATAAACGAACACGAAATAAACCGAAAACAACAAGTCATGTCAGTTAAACGATAGTACTTACAATAAAGGATGACGAATTTCAGACACCCAGGAGCCCCAGTGACGCTGCCTGACACCTCGGTACTTCTTCGTTTGCACCATGATTTCGAAACAAAACTGGAAAGTGTACGGAAAAATCAGACTCAAGGAAGAAGAAGAAAGAAAGAGAATTATTGATGAATGAAAGTACATAAGAGAGCTAAGAGATGTATCATATATACGAAGGGAGATTTAAACTGAAACGATGAGTTGTCGGCTACATGTAAAAGTGTGTACTATATTATCAATGGTCCCCTCACGAACAGGACAGGGTGTAGACTTAATTTATACTTGGTAAAATTATATGGAAAATTTAAAATTTTAGGTACATAATTAGATATTAATATAAAATAGGATTAACAATTAGAAATTTGCATAAACTATATCTTTTTTAAATTACTAAATTTTGTTTCGGGTTAAATTGGTACCTAACGTTTCATTTCGTAACTTATATCAAGTTTTTCATGACGCACGTTAAAAATTTTCCGTTATCCAATAAAAACGCGGCACGTGTCATATTTCTGTTATATTTTAATTTTTTAAAAAATTAAAAAATCTTTAATTTTATAAAAAATACAACATCTTTAATTTATCTAAAAGTCTCAAACCCTAACCCTAAATCCCTAAATTCTCCCATCTCACCATCAATTCAACCACCACCAGCCAATCTTGTTTTCATCGGACGCTCACGACTGAAAACTTCATCACCCTGTCGTCGAAAATCGACGAATGAGTCGTTGATTGTTCAATCGACGAGCATCCAACAATGAGAAAAATAACGATTGAATTTTTGACCGACGGCTAGAGGGTAGAGAATGACGTACGGTGAGAGAGAAGTGATTTGAGGGTTTGATTGAAAGAAATGAAAACTTTGAGACTTTTTAAGAAATTTATATTTTTAAATAAATTCAGAAATTAAATAAATATAAAAATTAGCTAGGCCATGTGTCATGTTATAATTGGATGATAGAATTTTATAATTGTCATTGACAGAAAAACCTAATTTGAGTTACGGAAGAAAACATTAGACACATATTTAGTCTGAAACAATATTTAGTCACTTAATTGAAAAAAGAAATGATATAATTTGGACACCATTTTAACGTTTAAGCCACTTAATTTAAAATTTTCAGAAAGTATGAATGTCCCTAACATCCCTCAATCCATCCCGACTCAAAAACTATTAAGAAAACCTACCAAATAAATGGCATGGGTCTTAACTCTTACCTTGCAGAAGAGTATTCAGTCACCAGCTGCTTCTCATACAATATAGTTTCCATGTGATTGAAACTAATGGGGAAAATTGACATTGATGGGACAACCTTTTCTTCATCAATTTACACCACCAGTTATTAGTTACTGTCACTCGCAATACTAGAATTAATGCAGATTATTAACTGAGTATGGAAATGTCATTACATAAAGTAAATATCCTTGTCTGTCCCCTTTTTAGGGAAGTTTATGAACTTCACGTGGAGCAACTGTTGATGTAGGCCATGGAGTCCGATAAGCTGATTGGAAGATGTCGGAGCCAATAAAAAAACATGTAATGAACGAGCAAAAACAAAAACATACAATGACCGGGAAATGTAAACAGCAATGACTTGGTAATGTCTCTTTTAAGATCAGAAACCGACTACTCGCCACTCGGTCAGTACTAAGTACTCGGTACTCCCCTTGAAATGGGGCATAATTTAAGGTCTTTGAACTCTATATGGTTGGAGTTGGCATGGCGTTATATAGATTTTAAACCTCACTTATCTGTCCATTCGAATATAAATTTTTTACCCTTTTTAATGACTCTATTTATACTCTCACACTTAGGGGTGATAACAGGCCAGGCTCGGCTCGGGCTCGAGGCTCGCCGAGCTCGGAATTTTAGTCTCGAGCTCGGCTCGAAAATAATACTAAAAAAATTTAGTATAAGAGCATAAACCTTTTTTGGTGATTTTATTTATACTCTCACACTAAAAAATTAAGTTTAGAGCTCAAGATTAAAATTTAGAGTTAGAGTTAAACCCTAAATTCTAAATCCTAAATCATAAACCCTAAAAAATATACTATACATCTAATTCCCTAAACTCTAACCCTAAAATCTAACCTTAAACTTTAACCATACACTATAAACTTAATATTTTTAGTATGAGAGAGATAAATGTTTTTTATTTATAAAATGAGTGAGTAATCAAATGTAAAATTATATATGATTATATAAACACGAACATTATATATACAAGTTCTAAAAACAGTTTTATGTTCTAATAAATCGTATTTTATTCATACTATACGAATTGAAAAAAGATTACTTTGTCGAATTACGTTTTGACCATTCATGTTCCAAATAACATAATTTTGGTTAAAGAACTTTTCTTTCCCTCTAGAGTTAGATATTCATCAAGATTCTAACGGTCAACCTTATGTTTTTTTATAACAGTCTATACTGGTTGATTCAGATACGATACTGTATAGGTTTATTATAGAGACGACTGTTCCAACCTAATTTGTTTCACTTACAATGTCATGACTCGAACCTCTAATTTTACTTAAAGAATCTAATGCATCATCTAATTGATTCAATTAATTGTTTTTTTTACTTATTGATAAACAATTAAACTTACTTAAAAATTTAACGTCTTATCCCGCCAGTTATTTTTTTAGACGACAATATACCAAGAACTAAATGTCTTTTTTCCTTCACTCTTCTTTCATTAATGCTAACAATTGTACAAATAAAATTTTGATTCAACTGTACACATTTTTTAAATTGAATACATCCATTCATTTTTCATATTAGATAACTATAATTATAAATCGATAACAATTTTAGTAATTTGTAAAAATTAAATCAAATTAAATTCCTATATATACAAGTATGTAAAATCAAAATTTAAGTATGACATTGTGGATTTTACTCAAGTTCATATGCAGTTGTTAAGAACACTCCTCTTATTGTTTTTCTTTTAAATTATTTTTAGCTTAACGTTATAAATGTATAAAATATCACCTTATGATTTTAATTTGAACACTTAATATTATTTTTGTTTTTGATAGAACACCTAATATTATTAAAAATATAAAATAATTTAAAGATAATTATTTTTTAAGTATATACATATTCATTTAATGGTCTATGATCAGAAATTGCGATTCTCCCTCCCAACAATGCCTTCTCCAAACAACCTTAATGTAAATGTCATTAATTAATATTAAATACACTAAATGATTCTATGTGTAATGATAAAAAGGCTTATAAAAAAGTAAAAAAAAAACATTTGTCATGAATTTACGTCCCAATAAATGTTTTTTTAAAAAAACATTTTTTAATTGAACCAATTCAATTAGTCACTTTATAATATATATTTATATAAAATCCATTTATACAACAAAAAAACTTTTCAATTAAATATTAGTATATTTATATATTTGATAATATCTTAGTGGCTAAGTCTAAGTAGGACATTGCTAATATCAGTAGCCAGTACCAAACCATATAAGGCAATTGCTGTCGTGGGTGAATAAGAATCACTTAGATACACATCCAAACATATCAAAGCACGTATACCTAAGTGGCTAAATCTAAGGACATTAACAAGCAATTGCAACCCATAAATGATCTTATATGAATCTTGATTTTACCACAAATAAAAATATGGTCGTATTAAAGTAAATAATATATATAGTTGGTATTTTACACGTTTTTTAAATTATAATTTTAAACTTTAATTTTAAATTTTAAACTTATTTTTTTAGCGTTGGGACATACATAATAACATCGAAAAGTACTTCTATTCTTCCATTTGCTATGCTTTCTCTTGTCGGCTCGTAATTACACAACATTGAAGACGAAGAAAACAACGGTCCCAATACAGCTAGATGGTGAAATGTCAAAGAATATAGTCACAGATATCATCTTCCATAGGCCATGGAACTCAGAGTCAGAGTCGACCCTCCCAAATAAATTTGTAACTTTTCATACATATAGTGCATGTGCAACCAATGTGGTCCTTCCTTTTGCCCCATTTTCTTGGGATTGGTGGCCTTTGGTTTTACCAATCATAGAATTTCGGTTCAGGGATGAACCGGAAAGGATACTGAAATGTGATCATATTTTTTGAAATTTTGAAGTTTTTATATAATCTAAGTATTTTCATTATATATTTATCGACGACCTAGTTTTACACTTCTTAAAACTTTATAATTTTGTACCTTTAAATTTTTAGTATAATTTTTTTAAAAATACGTATTCATAACATAAAATTTTGCGCCTGTTTGTGAGATACAGAGGAGATTGTGATAATTTTTTTCAGCCTTCCCAGGGTTAATGAAAGGTGAAGTGAAAGCTCTTGTTCCATAAAGATTACTCTTTTAAGAAGTAAAGTACCAAATACAAAAGGTACAGCTCATAGGTACAAATTACCTTGTCAGGTTTCCAAATTCCATCAAATCCCACCATTTTTCATATTTTTCTTAAAGTTTTTTTTTTATCACTTTCAATACATAGGAGGATATATTTACTTACATTGTAAAATTAAATCAGTTTTACGTACTTTTTTAATTTTTATACAATTAATATTTTAATGATCTAAACTGTTGAATTTATCAATATCATTATACTTATTATGCATGTAAATTTTTTAATCAATATTATACATGTTAAATTTTTGAATCAATATGATACATGTTAAATTTTTTAAAAAATTGAATTTTAATTTAAAATGCGAATAAAATTAAAATGTTTTTTAACCAACAATGGTTGGTCCAAATAGTAAGCAGCTTGATATCACTTAAGCAAATTTCGGGTTCGAGGCGTTACGTATGCAGAAAATCTTCGCTGGGATTTAAAATATAACATCACCCGTTTAGCCAATGGATTTCCAAAAAACATAAAGTATATAAATAAAAAAGCGTTATATTTTCATATACAAATTACATAAAAAATATACAATTCTTCTTATTTAAATTATAAAATTTAAAATATAAATCTCTAGTGTTAAATCCTAAATTTTAAATCATTAGCCTTAAATAGTAAATTTTAATCTTAAATTTTTAATTATTTATCTAAACTTTAAATTCTAAATCTTAAAACAACAAATTTATGTAAAATTTAATTTATATAGATATGCGTATCCGTTTGCCCTTATTCTTTTGGTTTGGACTGCAGTTGTTCGGCATTATTAGGCCTTTTATTTTTGGGCCGATTATTTAAAACGAACAATATCATTTTTTATCATTGGGTTTACTCAATTAATTCTTTGATAGAATTTTTAAATATTTAAAATCAATAAATAATATGTTTAGTTCAAGAAAACACATGTCAAGACTCAAGAGTGATGTGTTTAGTTCTCCCGAAGCATCCGACTCATATCCTCATCTAACTTGGCATGAGAATTTACCATGAACGTACGTATTCGGTATAATTTTATATTAGTGGTATGAATTTTTATACTTAATAAAATTATATAAAAATTTAAAATTTTCAAAAAAATACGAGATGAGTTCAACAATATCAAATAAAGAAAGTCAAAATTATAGGGGCTTTTGAAATTTTCTAAAAATGCGACTATCCTTTGACACCTACGAACCATCCATGTTTGTAAGTAGTTATATACGTAGACCAAATGGTGCATGAAAAAATACACAAAAATATGTAGCCATCACATCAGTATACTTGGCGTAGTACTACGTTGTTATGTGAACTTAAACATACGCCACGGAATGGAAAGCAAAACCCACATGCAAGACATTGTCACATTAATGTATTCTGGACCCAAAATGGGGTAAGGCTATGGTGAGACCGCTTAGGCTAAGGTTAAAAAGTATTGGTACTATTTGATAATTAGTGGATAGCTGATAGCGAATTACATTAGCTGATAGTGGATAGCTGATAGCTTTAGCGGATTGCATTAGCTGATTGTATAGAAGTGTTTGGTAAAATTAACTAATAACTGATAGTTGTTTAATTCTTTAAACAAGCAAAATGACAGACATAATTATATCTAGTACATGTTTGAATAATTTATTAGTTATTAATATTTGGTATCTATAAATATTAATTGGATTATGAAAATTAATTTTTTTAATATCATTATTAAGCATATACGAATGATGTATATATTACTTTTTATTTGTGAAATTCTTTTTAGTATAGTTTTAATAATTATTAAATTTAAATGTATATATTAATCTATATATTAATTTCTTATTTTTTATAAAATCATACTTACTTGCCGATAAAAAATAATTTCTTATTTAATTTTTTTTAATTTTATTAGTTATTCAAATTTATATTATTTAGGAAAAAAAATATAATTATCAAGGATAAAATAGTCTTTACAAGTATTTTATCCAAACCGCTAACTCAAAAAGCTCATAAAAGGAGCTTTTTCAAAATGAGATGTTTCACCTCAATCCACTATTAGAATCCGCTATTTACCAAACATCTAAATTAGTGGACTTGACTGGTCAAACCTCTAAAAATACTTCAAACTTCTAGTTTTAACTCAAAAAGCTGTTTACCAAACATGGCCTTTGATTTTCATTTGTAACTTTAATTTTTACCAATAGATAATATTTTAAGTTAAAACCGAAATTCTTACTGATTGAGTAATATTTAGGTTTGTAATCGAAACTCTTACTAATTGAGTAACATTTTAGGGTGTAACCAAAAGTTAATTTTTATCATTTTCTACCGGATTTTATCTTACCTATTTTACATGTCGCTGGTACGATATACAAGATACGTGAGACCCAATATGTTTAAGAGCTTCAGAGAGATCCAAGCTCAAGGTTGACTTGGTAAACACAAACATGCTGCATAGACATACAGTTTTCTGCAATTTAAGCTAAATTTATTAAATTTCAAGGTTGGTTTTTCTCTTACACAATTCTTATTTTCACTCTCTTGTCTAGTATACATATCAGACATGCAGAAAACACACACACACCGGAATGAAACGTGCTTCGATCGACATGTTCCGGAAACAGCAGAAGATGATGCATACGAATACACACCGTCGAACCGAAACAGAGACAACATAGGAAACCTGCAACATATGCCATCCTTGTTTCCTGCACCAACACCAATATGTCTCAGACACATTTCTAATGATCTAAGAAGACATAAGAACTACTCCACAACCTTGCATTTCCTCTATGTTTGCAAACTGCAGGTCCAAGAAAAGGATCGATATTCGATATTCGATACAACATGTGGATAAGCAGATCAAGATAAACTGATAAAGGCAGGTGAAGAGATATAGAGTGTATGTAAATTCACCTGAACTTTGTGAAGCACTAACTCAGGCAACATCCTTAACTACGTCTCGGATGTTAACCAAATCGAAGATTTCGATCCAGTAACCGTCGGGATCCTTGATGAATGCAAACCCTGCAAATCAGATCGGTAAATTACGGCACGAGAAAGCAAATATTTCAGACATAACTTCCATTATCAGTACCATCCACACTGATTCCTTACCATCCTCTGGTGTTTTGGCAAACTCTACTCCAAGGCTTGCAAATCTCTCACATGCCTTGAATGTATCATCCACAGTGATACCAATATGCCCTGAAAAGGAAAAAAAAAGGACAGATTAGCACCAAAAACATCCCAAAATCCCCATATTTTGAACAAATCACAAGACACTAGAAGAAATAAACATTATGAAAGAGGGAAAAACTGTTCATACCAAAGCCTAAAGGTTCCGAATTCCCGGTGTGGTATCCTTTGAACTCGGGGTCGCTTTCGGTACCCCAAATACTGCAGGAAACATTAAACTGTTAAACATTCTACAAGGGAGAAGAACGATGATTCTGTCAAAACATTAATGTATTCTTACTGTGTTAGTTCTATAGTGGCCGGTTTCGAAAAGGTCCAAACTGTTCTATCAATTCGGTCACTTGGAGCTGTTGAAACATCCTACAATCCAAGGAACATACACATTATAACTCATACAAGGAACGATGATTCTGTCAAAACATTAATGTATTCTTCATATTTTTTATATCATTATATATCAGGAAAAACTGAGACTCGAACTTAAAAATCAATCAACTAGTTATTAAAATTTCGAGTTATTCAAATTTCCATTTTACAACTCAGACTTTATTTGAATTTTTTTCAAGTCGAGTCGAAATTTTCGATTTTTTCGAGTCGAGTAGAGCTTTTGCTACCCCTACATGCAAGATGATTTCATGCAATGTAATCATATGCATTATACCTCATAGCCCATGAAGTACAAGGTGAACTTCAATTCTGGAACATCAATTCTCTTAAGCAACCTGGAAATCAAATCCAATTCACTTCAATTTTCACAACACAGAGACAAGAAAAGCTTTGATTCTTCAGTTTTAACTTACGACATTCCCAATATACGAGAGTAGAAATCAAGGCTGATTTTTGGATCCTTAATTCGAAAACACTGCAACCCAAAGGAGAATGAAAAGAGAATAATTACACAAATTCCTTTAAAAAAGGCATAATGTTTAGATATTATAAACACACAAAAAAAGAAACTAACAGTTTGCTGCATGAAGTAGCCTTTGGTAACTTGAGGGGGAGTTTGAAGGCCAGGGTTATTTGAAGCTGATTCTTTTGGTCCTGTGGACGCCATTGAATAGAAGAGAAACTGGGTTTGATTCAACAACAACAACAAAAACACCAAACTTCTCCAACTTGAAATCTCAAAACAAGATGTTTTGAGAGTTGGGTTTTAGAGTTTAGGTTCGAAAAGCAAAAGACATCTTTGCTTATAATGGGGGTTTTGAAATGTAAGAAAATGAGAGTGGGGAAGGTGACGTGCAGGATTTACTAGTTGAATGAAGCAGAGAGAAGAGAATCGCAACCCGCCGCCGGCTATTAAAAAAAAGAAGCCATTTTTGACTGTGGACTTTTTCAAACCAAATAATTCAAACCAATACTTTTTCAACTGTGGACTTTTTTTTGAGGTTTAATAATAGATATTTTACTCATTAGTCGATTAATTTTAGATTGAATTAAAGTTTACAAAGTCCAATATGAGATGACTCTTTCAAGACTTATTTTCATCTTCCATTTATAATATTAAGAACGCACATTTGACTTTACTTAAAGAATCTAGCGTCTTATCCGCTAAACCAAATTAATTGTTGGTAGATTACTATGTCTTTGACCCCAACATTTTCATCTCAATTAGAGTCAACCTACTCCTAAGTAATGTTAGGGGTTTAAATTTTAATGTCGTGAATGAAGTAAATTGGATTGGCAGGGTTATCCCTATAATGATTTTATACAGTATCCAATCTGAATTAATCAGTTAATGAGTTAGAATATCGGTGGTTATACCAAAAAAACGACATGTGAATCATACCTAAAAAACTAGTTTTGTATTTTTCTAATTTTTTATAACTATAAGTATCTATTTCAATAGTTGACTAATTCGTATAAAGTACTACAAATGCCCATTATAAAGCTATGAGGGATGTGATGTGAGTCACGCCTTGTTCAATGATGACACGAATGATGAGTTCGTTTTCGATTCGTACATTATGGAGGATCATAAGGACACTGGGAATTACGAGGATGAATACTTTTAAATTTTGAATTAAGTTACTATTTTGATCACTAAATATAAAAATAATTTAATTATCAAACTTTTAAATTGTTTAAGTTTGACCACTCAATCAAACACATGAGAGTGATGTGACAGTCATATGTGTTGATGTGGGCTGCTTTTTACTAATGTGGTAGTCATGTGTCGTCCACGTCATTTTTTTCTCAAAAGATGAAACTTTTACAACTTAATTTATGTGTTACGCCAGTGTTGAAACCATTGTTTTCCAACGCCTTTCCTGACTACTCAAAAAATTAATGAACTCATCTCATTGTCTCCTTACACTCTATCAGTTTAGATTTTTTTTCAAAACCTCTTTAAACTCGTAAAATTCAACTCAAAACCAAAAATCGTAAAACATCAAAAAAATTATGATCTATAATTTTCATTGTTCGATCAGTGTGAAACTAATATATATATAGTTCGTCTCATTCTTTTCGACCTCCCCACCGTAGAGATTTAGAAGAAGATGTTTCACTATCAAGAAATCAAAAGAAATCCAAAATCGAGGGTTATTTTCTTCAGGAAATCGAAGAAAATTTTGGGGGCATTTTATAATTTTTAAAAACTCAGTCACATCGCTGTTAAAGTGATCAAAATATGAATTATTTGAAAGTTTAATGATTTAATTAAAAAATTTAAATTTCAATCATCAAAATAGAGATGAGAAGACAATTCAGTGATGAAATATGTAATTTACTTATACTATTTTTACCGAACAATATATTATGTAGTTAATCAAAACATTGGAGAACTCGTGCATGCATACGGAATCTAAATTAGATTACAGTTTCAGTGTTACTCTTATTTTTACTTGTTAAAAAATATATTTCATATATTATATTTTTATTAATTTTGATACATAAATAAATTGATACTATTCTCCTTTAGATTCTAAAGAATTTGATAGAAAAAAAATACAAATAAAATGAAAATCTCATGAGATTTGATTGAGTTGTGATAATTGATACTATTCTCCATTATATTCTAATTTCTTTTGATAACGTAAATGATTATATTGTAAGTTTTCAAGTGGTGAATAATATAACAATTTATATTTAATCTTGTACCCAAAATATGTGTAGTTTGAATAAAAATTCTCAATTCCTTTTTAATGTTTCAATATTAAAAAAATAAACTTTATACTTTAATCTTATTTCTAACTCTTAAACTCTAAACACTAACCACTAAACTTAAACTTCAAATCTAAATTTTTAACGTTAAAAAATAAGAAAAAAACACTAAAAGAGGGCAAAATATTTCTATTCGTATAGTCAACCGTATAATCTTTTATGTAGGGAACCTTATCAAACTTAAGTTTCAAAAAGTTAAATGCTACTTTAAAGTTGAAGCAGTTTCACAATTTTTTTTGGATAAAATTTATAAATAAAAACGTTCCAATATTAATAACTACACATTTTCACCTATAAAATCCTTCCATGTATCCACATACAACTCACCAACACGAACAAAAAACAAAGCTTCATAGTTTCCCCAGTGAAATCAAACACAATGTCGACACCAAGAAACCCATCGCCCGTGCTTATAATTTCAGCATTCATGGCACTATTTGTCGCCGCCGGAACGGCGCAGAAACCGTTCCCATTCATGCCAACGCCAGGCCGTGGACCATTTCAGCCCGGAGAAGTGCAAAAATGTTGGTCATCCCTCACCAACGTACAAGGCTGTGTAATGGAGATAACCACTTCGTTTTTCTATGGAAAAACAGACATTATCGGCCCTGCTTGTTGCCATGCAGTTGCTAAAATCAGCAACAATTGTTGGCTTAAAATGTTCCCTTTCACCCCCCTTCTGCCCCCATTTCTCAGGATGTCTTGTTCGACTCCGACACCGCCTGCAGGGCCGACACTGAATGGCATCAGCAAGGTGTCTATTCCAGTGTCTTGGTCTAGTCCTGGATATGATGTCGGACAATGCTGGTCTTCTCTTACTAAAGTTAGTGGCTGTGTTGAGGAGATTTTGGCGTCACTTGCCGGCGGCGTGACCGGTCGGACTATTAGTTCTGCTTGTTGCCGTGCCGTGGTGAATCTCGGTCACGATTGCTGGTCTAAGTTGTTCCCTTACAACGCATTTTTTCCTATTGCTGAAGACTTACTGTTGGCGCAATGCGCCGCCACCTAAATGAACTAAACAAGCTTAGCTAATTGATATATATATTACTATATTTTTCTTCCATATATCTTTATAGAATTGGAAAAGGATTGGCTAGAAATAGTAGGCTTCTTTTCTGTTCTAATATATTTTCATTTCATATGCTTCTTTTTTATGTTTTGAGGGCTTACTTTTGATTCTTGATATTATAATAAAATTTTAAATCTTGTCGAAAGATTATACGAGCGTGAGTTTGTGTGGCTAAATTTAAACACACTCAAAAGGAAAGACCCTAAACCGCATTAAAGATAAAAAGTTAAGATTCAAGGAAGATTTTGAAGGTGTCTTGACTAGGGGTGCTTATCGAGCGAGTCGATCGCGAGTTGGGTAGTGCTCGACTCGTGTTCGTTAAAATATTTTGTTGCTCGACTCGTTGCTCGTTAAGCTCGTTAAAATTGTGCTCGACTCGTGCTCGTTAAAAAATTTGTTGCTCAACTCAACTCAACTCGCTGCTCGTTAAGCTCGACTCGTTGCTCGTTAAGCTTACTAAAAAATTTATCTTATTTTTAACTAAAAGTAAAATTTAACAATACTATATGGGGCTTAATATTAGCATAAATTAACAAATTTAACCAAAAAAATATCAAAAGAGTGTATAAAGCACTTTCAAAGTCTAAATTCTAAACTAACAATTCACAAATACACCAAACTAACATATTAAAACTAAAATAACAACCCACAAATTCATCAAACTAACATATTAAAACTAAAGTAACAATCCACAAATATTTTAAAAAATTAACGAGCTGCTCGCAAACTTATCGAGTCGAGTTAGACTTTGTTCGACTCAACTTGTTATAGTCTCGAGTTCAAGTTGAGTCAATCTGAGTCGAGCGTTTACCGAATTTTGACCGAGTCGAATACGAGCAGCTCACGAGCTGCTCAACTCGTTAAGCACCCCTAGTCTTGACAGGGTGGTTCAAGGGAATTAATGATTGAACGGATGAAACGGAATTATGCAACCGGAGGGCGTGAATTGCTTGCCAAGGGATTTCGATTCACGCGTGGAGTGCAAGAACGTTCGGCAATATAGCTTTGATCTGGGGTCAAGGACGGAACTAGAATTTGAGGTTGGGGTAAATTATAAATGTTTAAAGAGGGGCAAATTCATAAATAAACTGATTTAAAATAAAATAAAATAAGAGAACAAAGATAAAAAAATTAATCTGAAATAATTTTATTTCGATCGACGAAAAAAAACAGTCGTGACATGGTTGTTGTGTAGTTCCATTTTCTCAATCAGGTGTATTTGTGCGTGGGGCATGAGCCTCTCTCAATCATCACACCTCTGTTGTTGTATATAACCACAATAAATTATGACAATAAAAAATACGACTGCAACCGAAATTTATATTCTCAATAGTAAGGCCCTAATCATATAATGTGTTGGCCCATAAGCCAAAAATAAGCGGAAGAGAATTAGTTCGTCCCCTCTGAATACGAAGGATGTTTAGATTCTGTGAACCAAGAAAACAGTAGGCGGTTCTTCAATAATATTAATTGGTTCATTTCACCTGCTAAGGTGCGGTTGCAGCGCACACACCACATCATGTGTTGATCGAAGCGTCGGCTGATGACGTACGAACCACGTTAAATTTCATCTCATATATATATCTTATTTTATTTTGATCTCGTATTAATTAAATTTTGTACATTAAATCTTATTATGTAACATGCACGTTAGACATTCATGTGACAATGTCCAGCTCAAAGTAAGATTAAGAGTACAACAATTTTTATTATCCAAGGTTACATTATTGCATGAATTTCAACAGATTCATTTGGCCATCTTCTCCGCCGTCCCATGTTACATGTTTTCTTTTTTAATATTATTATATAAATCCCTATAAGATTAAATGTGCTTGTCGACAGATACACGTGCTTCTTCAAAGATAAATACTATATAAATAAAATAATTACCAATATGTTATGGATTAGAGGATGAGAATGGGTCGGGTATTTTTTTAAAATAATATGAACTTGAATTCATGAATTTGTTTAAAATTTTAAATTCATTTTTTACGAATTATTTAAGTATTACTATCTAAATTTAAATAAAATATCTAAATTAAAAAAAAAGATTGAATTAACAATTTTAAATCATATGTCAAATATATGAGTCCATCAAAATCGTAGATGAATCAACATATTCTTTATTTTGTAATCCAGAATCAAATTCAGATATTCGAACCTACAATATGCAATCGTTTTGAATTTGCATGGATTATAATTTTAACATCTGAATATCATTTGATCCACAATCTCCAAATCTGCAAAAATAAAAATGAAAATTCGAATCTATAATCCGAATTATCATCCCTAATCAAAATTGAGCTCAATTAGAAACGAAATTTCATAAATACTTTTAATTCATTTTTTTTTCAATGGTAACAATTTAAATTCAAACGACTGAATTAAAGTTGCTACTTAATTATTAAAATAAAATAAAAATTATTTTTATATATTTCTTAATTAATAATTCTATATCTTTTAAAAAAATATAACATTCTTTTACAAACTTAACGTATTGAACTGTAGAATAAATAAATATTTTTATTATTCAAACTTAACACGAAAATATTAACATCTAACCTAAAATATTAGGTTTTGTAGTCAATTAATTGGAAGGATATATATATTACTATGTTTATTTAGAAAAGACATTTTTTGTATATTCTTAACAATCATTTAATAATTTACAAATTGAACAAGCAACACCTCACTTGAAAGACTTGAATTGATAAATGTTGTGGTTGGATTTTCCTTTTTTTTCCCTTTTATTTCTTTTGTTTTTGCTTTAAGCGAAATTATATACAAATATATATCCTTAACATTAGGATGAAGTGTTATATATCTTAAGTAAAGTTAAGAGTATGTATTTTAGCATTGTAAATAAAAATAAATTAGATTGAGAAAATCAACCTCATAACGAGTTTTTATGTAAATTATATACGAATATATCCAATTTCTTTTTAATTAATAAAAAAATTAACTGTAAAATAAAAACACACATTAGTACAATTTAAAAGCTGAAGAAAATTATTTTTTTATTCAAGAGGGAAAGTTAAGAAATTATTGATGTAACGATCAAAAAATTTGTATTTTTCAATTAAAATATAACATTAAATTAATTATACACTAACTATATAATGAAACATTATTAGATGGGTCTGGCTCACCACATTATTCTTGGTTTCATCTAATAACATTTTTTCATATCATTTTATTCAAGGTGAATCTTCACCTCTTTTTTATATGTAATTAAAAAATAAGTAGTTACTTGAAAATTACACTAAAATAACTTAATATTATTAGATAGACCATAAATGACACGGTGAGCCGGATTCTCTAATATTTTTTTCATAAAATATATTTATGTTAAGTCAAGTCGAATTTTATTCGCTCATAATAATTTATGTGAATCAAAAGACTTGTATTGTTATCGACAGGTCAATTAAATTTTAATTTTTTTGTTGCCCTCCTTATTCTTTAGGGTTTTGCTCTAACTAATACAGATCGACCCGTATCACATAGTTGGTTTGAGTGAGTGAGTCTCCTAAAGTAAATTTTCTACATACAACCTCGAACTCAAGATTTGCTTAAACAATACTAAAATGCTTACTACTTGGACCAACCCGTTGATTATTAAATTTTAAATTTTAATTCAAATTAACTGTCTAAAAAAATTTAACTACAAAATAAGTGTCCAAATTATGTCTCTTTTTTTTTACAATAGATGCTTAAAGTATTTTTTGGTTGAAATAAGTGCCTAAAGTTTCATTTTTGGCTGAAATAGGTGCCTAAAATATTCTTGGCTGAAATATGTGTCTAAAGTTTCATTTTTGATTTGTTTTAAAATCAATTGATCACCTACTTTGACATCTATTTCAACTAAAACTAAAATTTTAAACACCTATTTCAACCAAAAAATATTTTAAGCATCTATTTTAATCAAAAATAAAAATTTAATCACGCAAACAAAATAAATATTTTAAGCATATGTTAGAAAAATATAGTTTAAACACTTTTTTTTAGTTAAAGTCTATAAAAAAAACTAAAATCTTCGATATCGCATAACCAAAATAAAAAATAAAGCAAGAATCTTGCATGTAATAATTGCTTAAACACCTCCCTAATTTCTTTTTTGATGCCAACACCGCCCAAATTTAATTCAATGAAGTTGGATAAATCTCGTTTAAAAAAATAGAGGCTATAGTAGTCGGTAACGGGATGCTTGGTTGGAAAGAAAATAGAACAGAAAAGAATAATCGAGTTCTAAAGGTACATTGCATGTAGCATAATGTTTCCCGCTAATGCATCTGCAACTAAAATACATGGAAAATTCTACTAATGGAAATTTCAAAAACACTACATCTTTCTTCTCTAATTCTCTTCTTCGAACCAAATAAATACAACACTTTCGTTTTATTTCCTGTAATACAAAAATCCAGTTCTTTCTTCTTCTTCTTTTTCGTTCTTCCGACCATTTTCCACCTACTTATTGGGGTTTCTGCATTCTTTGTTCTAAACAAGTTTTGATGCATTCAAGCTTTCAAGGGCTATACTTGGTCTGCTTATTAGTGTTTTCTCTTGTTGGGTGTTGCATTTTGGGGTTAAAAGGCGCCTTCTTTGAGATTCAACCATGCCTGCTCTTGTTAATTACAGTGGTAAGCTATTTTTCTTATTGTTTTTGTTGGGTAAAATTTGTCTTAGTATTTATTAGGTCTGTTTGTAATTCTTAGGTTGGTGATTTTGATTGAAATTAGCCTAGTTTTGAACATGAAAATGAAGAAAAAAAGTTTAAGGATTGTTTAGTTATGTGAATATGGATTGAATCCTTGAAGATTTGCATCAAAGTTGGAAGCTTTTACCAAAGAAATTGTAATTTTGTGTAAAAATAATGGGGCTTTAGTTTTTTCCCTAGCCTTTTTAGGAAACATTGTTTGGATGGTTTTAACTTATTGCGGTTCCTGTTTATTGGAATTTCAGGTGATGATGATTTCTATTTTGGGGCTTCTTTTAATAGAAAAAGTTCCACAGACTTTGGTAGATTGTGTTCAATCAGTTCCCAAGCGGATGTGTACTGCCCTCCTCGTAAAAGAGCTCGCATTAGTGCCTCGTTTCTCTTTGGCGAAACCGATTTTGAGCAGAATAAGCAACCATCAATCAATGACCTTCCTGATGAATGTATTTTTGAGATCTTCAAACACCTTCCCGGGGCCAGAGAAAGGGGCTCATGTGCTTGTGTCTCAAGGCAGTGGCTTATGCTTCTGACCGGCATTCGTAAGGGTGAATATGAGTCATCAAAGGCTGTCGGTGAGAATATTGATTCGATTTCTGATGATATTGAGACAATCCCATCTTTTGAAGATGATGGTTATCTTACAAGGTGCTTGGAAGGGAAGAAAGCAACTGATGTGAGGCTTGCTGCAGTTGCTGTTGGAACAAGTGGTCGTGGCGGATTGGGAAAACTTTCTATTCGAGGAAGCAACTCTTCATGTGGAGTAACCAATTTCGGGCTATCTTCCATAGCCCGTGGTTGCCCTTCTCTCAAGTCACTTTCTTTGTGGAGCGTACCTCGTGTTGGAGATGAAGGTCTGTATGATATAGCCAAAGAATGCCATTTGTTGGAGAAGCTTGACCTTTGCCAGTGCCCTTCAGTTTCAAACAAGGGTTTGATTGCAATCGCCGAGAACTGTCCTAATTTGACCGCTTTGAGCATTGAATCTTGCCCAAAGATCGGTAACGAGGGCCTGCAAGCTATCGGAAAGCTTTGCCCCAAGCTGCAATCTATCTCTATCAAGGACTGCCCACTTGTTGGGGATCAAGGAGTTTCGAGCTTGTTTTCATCAGCATCTTCTGTCCTTTCAAAGGTTAAGCTTCAGGGCTTGAAGATATCTGATTTTTCTCTTGCTGTGATTGGATACTATGGCAAGTCCGTGACAAATCTCACGCTCGGTGGTCTACAAAATGTGACCGAGAAAGGATTTTGGGTCATGAGTAATGCTCATGGCTTGCAAAAAATGGTCTCTTTGACGATCACTTCATGCTGTGGAGTAACAGATGTTAGTATTGAAGCCGTGGGAAAGGGATGTGTGAATCTTAAACAGATGTGCCTACGCAGTTGTAGCTTCGTTTATGATGATGGCTTGGTTGGTTTCGCCAAGTCTACAGGTTCTCTTGAGTGCCTGCAATTGGAGGAGTGCAACAGAGTCACACAATCAGGGATTATCGGTCTCATCTCGAATTGTCGGTTAAAATCTCTTACTCTAGTGAAGTGCATGGGAGTTAGGGATACAACTATGGAAGCTCCTTTGTCCTCCCCTTGCAATTCACTTAAGTCCTTGTCCGTAAAGAACTGCCCCGGAATTGGAACTGCCAGCTTGGCTATGGTGGGCAAGTTGTGCCCTCAGCTTCAGCTTATAGATCTTAGTGGTCTTTATGGCATCACAGATGCAGGTCTTTTGCCTCTTCTGGAGAGTTGCAAGGAAGGACTTGTGAAGGTGAATCTGAGCGGCTGCTTAAATTTGACTGATGAGGTAGTTTTGGCCTTGACCAGGCTACACGGTGGAACCCTCGAGTTTCTCAATCTTGATGGTTGCAGGAGGATAACTGATGCAAGTTTGGCCTCGATTGCAGACAATTGTATTTTCCTCCGTGATCTGGACGTGTCAAGGTGTGCAATCTCCGATTCCGGGGTTGCCGCCTTGTCTCATGCGGAGCAACTCAATCTGCAAGTCCTTTCGTTTTCAGGTTGTTCTGGAGTGTCGAACAAAAGCATGCCTTTCCTGAAAAAGCTAGGCAAGACCCTGGTGGGGTTGAATCTCCAGCAATGCAATTCAATCGGCACTCGAACCGTTGAGCTGCTTGTAGAGAGCTTGTGGAGATGTGACATCCTTTTCTAATCAAAGTAAAGAGTGATCAACACATCCAGCACAGTTTTTGGGTCCAACAAAGTGATCATGATAGTAGTTCTATCTATGGTTTGGTGTATTTCCAGGGACTTGGCTGTTTTGCCGATGGGCGATCCCATCACCTTTTTTTGCAGGCTTTCTCGGCATGGGAAAGCCTGTTATAACTACGAAGCCCCCAATTGGAGGAGGCGGTTTCATAGCCATGGTCCCTGGAGATTTCTGTCGAGTCATGGTTCTAAGTTTCCGCTAATGATGATCGCCCTTGGTTCGACTTTGCTGGATGCATCCCCACAGGTTGTTTTAGCTTTTATCATACATTTTTTCATCTGGAATGCTTGACAAAGATTTCTTTCATTCAGTCCTATGTCTGGCATTTGGTTCTTTTTTGGGTTCAAATCCTAATCCTTGTAAATGAATCGTTTGACTGCCACTATACTGTTAGTATCAATAAAAGTTTCGGATATTATTGTCACGTGAAACATTACACTTTCGTCATATGATATAATCATATCCAAGTTTGGCCTAAGTAACTCCATGTTTAATTACTGCAACTTACAGCACCGATTTAACATGAGTAACTTTGCCAGCCAAAAACAAGATGAAAACAGTGCTGCTACAACAATGAAGATCTGTGTTATTATTATACTTGCAGTTATACATGTACCATGCATCGAATACAGTCGAGACATTATTAACACACAATTCTTCGCTAAAAGATCTTAAAATCCAAGTCGTCTGAACCTGCCTCGACCAACTGGTTTCAATGGGAGATGCATAGGAAAAGGAGGTGATGAAAACACAAAAGCCTGTACATCATTGTGGCTATCAATACATTCTTAAGAGCTTCATCTGGCAAGAGGAATGCATGATCTACAAAACCTGGAAACGATGCGTACACCGACAACTTTATAGCAGGATGGTGGGTTCGAAAAGCTTAGCTGAAGCGGAATGTCTTCCTTTGTCCTGTTTGCAAGTCACTGATTTTGCATTGCGACCGCTTAAAAAGGATCAGAAAGTCATTGTTCGAATAAAACTGGGATTTTTATGAAGACCCTCTGCTGGTTTCCAGATGATACTGTCTAGCTTAGCACAGAAATTCTTGTAAAACTGCCGAAAGGAAACATTAGTATATCAGTAATTGATTCGGGACAGACATTACTTGAAAATTTATTCGGTATCAAACAAGATACAAGAACATGCTAGCATCATCACAAACTCTTAAGGAAACTCTATAAGAAGCAAGACTAGCCACATGCATGTTGTGTCGTGTAACGGAAAATAAGAGATAATACAACAAACTAAAATGGATCCACGATAAGTTCACTCTTGATTCATTAAACAGCAAGAGAAAAGGTTAGAGATAGATGTTTTCTTCTCATGCAAAGAAGATTGTAACAGTGGCATAAATGGTGAAAGGTAAAACTTGGAATCATTTAAGACAAAAATGGCAGAAAGAGAGACGATAAGAATAACCAGAGCATAATGAAAACTTAATCCATCTAGCAAGCCAAAAAATGGTTGAAATGTAGCTTTTGGGACCAATTTGAGATAAAAGTCTACCATAGGGTGTGTCTAAAATACAGAGCAAGACACACAAACCAACCTTGTGATATTCAAGAGTATCTCCAGCAGCTTTTCGAACATCTACCATGAATAGTGATGGTGCAACTTCAAAAACCTAAATAAGATGTATAAAACTAACTTTCAAACAGAAGTCAACTTGAAATTAACTTGACAATGTAAAAACACGTATGTTACCAAATGCGATAAAAGTTATAGGAGTCTACCTCCAGGACAACTGCAAATTGCCCAACCTTATTCGCAGATCTTCCCTCAAGTCTTGTCTGTAGTTAGAAGGAAAGCACAAATATTAAGGACAAAATGATATCAAATACAGTACACTTGTACACTCGTGTTCTTTTGCAAAGTGAAACATGATGCCCAATCAAACAATAGGGTGACCCCACTTATATTGCTAAGAACAGAAAGTTCAAGTAACCTACACATTGTTGTTTCCTCATTTAACCTTTTCTATTAATATGATTATTACGAAAAGGGATTGAGTACAGAATGTCTGGTTGCAAACCTTTAATTGCTGGTATTAGATTAACCGAGTTATTTCTGAAAGTTCCTTTGAGAAGTATTCAAATTTAGAATTAGCCAGGTGCCTATCACAAAGGAGCAATGTTGGTGCTTCTCTATCAGCACATTAGCATGCCTAGGTTGTTTTTATCTTTGGAAGAAAAAAAATGATAACACAAGAAACACACACACACACACACACAATTAGAGTAAAAAGACAACATTGCTTCATTTTGTGGAAAAGCCTCTCTAAAGCATTCCAGCAATGAACAGACAACTGCATTTTGTAATGAAGATATGTCATACCTTGTAATGACGCGTATGAACCTTTAGTCCCATTGATTCAGCAACAGCTTCAACACTTGAGATTATAACTCTAGCTGGTTTGCGAGATACAAAACGAGTTTGCCGTTTTACATAATCCTACCAAAGAAAGTAACGTCTATAGTTTGTACAATATAGCATTAAACAGTATATACATCTCATTCTCCAAAAGAAATTATCAGCAAACAGCATAGACAGGCATTGATATCATAAAAAAGGAGAAGAGATGATGACCCCACTCACCCTTTCCCATTTACTGAATGCTATGCAAGTTGACAGCAACTCAATATGCTTTTTCATGTTTAAAGCAAGCATGACAAGCAAAAAAAGTATAAACTATAACCAACCAAGAACCATGACAAAGTGAGAGAAATAGAATTTGACCATTCTTTGAGGTGAAGAAGAATAGGAGGCCTCATTAAAACCCCCCTTCTTAAATATATATATATATGTGAACAATTTGAACAACAAACAACAAATCAACATGGACTAAGATTCCATAAAGTAGCAGAAAATACTGACATGTATTGCCATACCTGTTGCCTGTCGAACAATGCTGACAGATTCAAGCCTTGGGATAGCGTAATCATCTCAAATGCATTCATTATCAGGGGACCCCCCTCATTGACTAAGGGCTGCTCAGATACATATTGCTCCTGCAAAGTACCAGTAACTACTCAGCAAAGAGAAATATGGCACAGAACAGAACAAAAATCCAGGGAAAAGGGTTCTCAAGGCAATCAGGATGCATTAACATGATCGACTCTAATAACAACCACCACTGTTGACATGAAAAATTAAAAATATGTAAGCTAGCATCAGAAGATCTCTTACGCTACGAAGAGGAGTTATAATACAAAGAACAAAAGGAATAATTCCCCACCTCAATGTCATCAAAAACTGCTAGGACATCATCCAAATTCACTTCTTCTTCTCTAGGTTTCACAGGCACATAATTCTTCCGGAACCATGGATCCTTTTGAATTCCCTCAATTTGGATACGCTGCAGTTATTTCGGAACCAGTTAGAGAGTGGTTCGGAAACATCAAACAAGCATCATACAGTTACTGCATTATTCACCTTGCTACATATAACTAATGCTGACCATCATATTTATAAGAGTTCAGCAAATCACAAACGGTAGTGTTTTAGAAATAAACCAGATGTAATGAAATTTTATTCTTCGATTCTCATGCCTAAACTACCTGCTGCATTTTCTAAAACTGGTGGACATTTCGTGTAAAAACAAGTTGTATCTATTCATTTGACAATTTGCACGGCCATTGAGTGGCAGACATCAAAGCTTCTTCAGCTTGGATATTGCATCGAGTAGGATAACAAAAACAATGCATTGGCGATTGAGTAGTTCAAGGGTGTGTAAAAATTTAAGGTATTCAGGGACATACAGGATAATGCAATAAATATGACATGTTAATGATGGCATTCAAAGAATCAAAAACTAGAGCTCAACACTAAGCTAAATATACTTACGGTCTTAGGATTGGGATCAAGGATCTTCTGTATCAATGATTTTGCCCCGGGAGAAAACCAAAATGGACAAGAAAACTGGGCAGCACTAATCTGCACGTTGACAAAAGGAATGCTTAGAAATTTCACAGTTATATCAGCACTCCTAAATGCTCAAGGGGAAACATTAAGTTCAATTAAGGTGGTTTCTCTTAGCAATACATATACTAAATGGTAGGATTTTACAAGACTGATAAATAATTACATATTTGCGTTTGCAGCCTCCATTATTCTATATGCAAAGACGCATGAATTACAGTTTCAGCACAGGACGCAAGTCTGACAAAAAAAAAAAATATAACAAAATAAGATACAAAATGGGAGCATATATAACACAGTAAAACGCTTATTACAACTCAAAAGAATGGAGGAAAAACAGCTAGAGCATTGCAACATAACTGTAGACAAATAGCTTAATAGCAATCTGTCTACAAATGTTGGAAAAAATATTTACTAATAGTAAAGAAGTACATTGCAAATTATAAATGTAAATTTAACGGTGCAAAAATGATGGTAATAACCTTCTTGTACAAGGTTGGAAGGTCTATCTCATCGAATGGTAGATACCCAGCCATTATAACAAAGAGAATCACTCCACATGACCACACATCAGCAGCCGCACCATCATAACCCTCATTGCCAAGCACCTGAAGGGCAATAATTGACCATGAGATTCAACTACAAAAGAGAAATTAAACATATGCATTTGAACCGTGTTTAAACATAAATTATATAACCGTGTTTAAATCAGATTGAAACCGATCGATCTACTATTAACCCAACCCAAAATCACCATAGACTCGAACTAAAACCGAATGCTCGAACTAGACCCGAACCGAAATTAAACCAAATGTAGTCAGACCCGAAATGACCCGAACCAAACTCGAACCGAATGACCCGTTTGCCACCTCTAGAGACAGTCCTATATAATTAGAACTCTTATTAAGATTCCTAAGCCAATCACATGACTATTTAAATTAAAAGAATTCAAAAAAAAACTAACGTAAAAACTAATAACAAAAAGCTGGTCCTAATAATCAAATAATTAATTTTAACTTGGATGTTCTTGCATCAGAGTGACAGAGCAAAGAAAGAGAAGTCAGAAGTGATGGATCAGTTGTTAAGAAGTTGTCCGGGGATCAAACCTAAGAACATATATTACTAGGGAAAATTGGGCTCTGCTTGACCGGTGCATGACAATAACATTGGCATAAGTGTTGAAATTTCATTTGGAAAATTTTACATTATTTAGTGGCATTGGCATACAGAATCTTATATATATAACCAAAGTCAAGCAGTTCAAAATGTAAGAGGCTACAGTAAATAACAATTAATTTTGACCAAAGTGGGAAGAAAAAAAATCCATTATATTTTGGAAGTCAAACACAGTGGCAAAGCATAGTAGAAAATAAGGCTAATTTGATGCATAATCCTTCAAGTAACTTGAAGGAATGTACCTCTGGTGCAACATAATTTGGGGTTCCACATGTCGTGTGGAGAAGTCTGTCTCCCTGCTCAAGAACATCAATGCTTAATGAGAGAGAGAGAGAGAGAAATAATTACATGTTAAGACTCTTTTCTGTAAAGAACCCAGATAATAGTCAGTATGCTTACTTGCAGGGTTAATGCACTCAGTCCGAAGTCAGAAACCTTCAAATTTCCAGAAGAGTCAAGAAGAAGATTTTCAGGCTATAAATTACAAAGGAAAAGAAAAAGTTGGTCAGGATTACCATGAAACACTTATTTTCAAAGATATTGATTTCAAAATATTGCACCTTTAGGTCTCTGTGGTAAACACCCTTACTGTGACAATGAGCAACTGCATCAATAAGCTGTTGAAAGTATTTCCTACATTCATTCTCGGGAAGTCTTACACGGTGAACCTACACAAAGAGTAAAGAGGAGAAAAATATTTCACAGGGGAAAACCAACAACAAAGGAAAAACTCAAAGAAATTAAAATGGATTAAAAAATCTGCCATAATTATGAAATAGGAGACGCCTTACAATTTTATCGAAGAGTTCTCCTCCACTGACAAACTCCAGAATAATATATATCTTTGTCTTGCCTGTCAATACCTAAATTTCAAAAAAAAAAGGTCAAGGTAAATATCAACAATGTAAGCAAGAACATAAAGGTATGATGTACATTAATTAAAGTATACACATACCTCATGCAACCTAACTATGTAAGGATGTTTAACAATCTTCATTATGGATATCTCTCTTTTAATCTGAAACCAGTCGAACAAAGTAAATTAAAACCCAAAAAAAGGTTAGCCAACTAAATGGCATAGAGGAAGAGATTCTTCTGGTAGACAAAATACTTCTCCAATTTCACAGTTAATAGAAGCTCTCAAATATTACGCAGCTAAACATTTGAAATCCTTAGGCTTAGATTTGAACGACCAGGGAAGCACGAACTCAAATACACATATCCCCTCCCCTGAGTGAGCTACAGCAAGAAGGTTTCTCTAGTACCAAACAATAGCAGCATGTGAATGATATTTCTTTGAATTCATATTATACTAACATATTTTAAGAGGGAAAGAATAATCTCCACTCTCCAGGCACCTCTAGTTACTTAATTTTAGAAAAGTGACATGACCTATTTTTTCAATAAAAAGGTTCAAAGCAAGAGTTTTCTTCTCAAGAAACACCCTCTTAATCCAGAGAATTTCATGTATTCTTTATTACAGCATGTTCCATAGCCATAATTCAAGCATAAAACTTAAAACAGCCCAAATTGCTTTCAAACCAAACAATCAAAAGGCAGAGCCAATTTGGTTATTTGCAGTGATACAGTTACTTTTGATGAAATTATGAGAAGAATTATTATTTTCTACTAGCTATTTAAATTAAACAGTAGCAGTTCCATAAAACACTGAATATGAATTCCAAAAAACAAGGTAAAGCCAAAGGATTTTAGGGATCCTTTTGAAAGAATTAAATAAATACCTGATCAATCATTCCGTGCTTAAGAATGGTGGTTTTGGCCAAAACTTTAATGGCCACGTTCTCTCCAGTGTCCGTATTCTTTGCGAACTTAACTTTGGCGAATGTTCCTTCGCCAATTGTTCGACCAATCTCATACTTCCCTAGTTTCTTTGTTCCTTTATTCATCATTCTTCAACGTTCATTATAAACCAAATAATTTACACCTAAAACCCAACAGATAACGAAAATTAAAGGATTTTCCAGCTCATACTGCTTTGGCTACTTCATGTTAATAGAGACTAATAAGATTATGTAAAACTAAACAGTACGGCAATCACTGTTTGGCTGCCGAGAAACTGGAAAGAAAACTCATTAAAAGATTATTCCGGCCAAAATCTTACCTCTAAGAAACGGTTTTCCGAGCTTCGTCGAGGGATCGGCCGGATCTGCGACTGTAAATTGATCATTTATCAAAGCAAGCAACAACGGAGAGCTGGAATTTTTTGTTTTCTTTTCTTTTTCTTTTTTTGTCATTTTATATAGGCTAAACTACGTAAATAGTCGGCGACTATTACCATTCTTCTCTTTTAGTCCTCTAATTATCAAAAGTTACAAAATAGTAGTCCGCTTATGTTTATTTTCTTTTTCAGTCCATTTCCGTTTTAAGTTTTTTAGTAACCGGAGATGATGTGGCTGTTTTTAAAGGGTAAAGTGGTCATTAAATTAAGCAAAAAATTATCTTTTTAACAATTGATGTTCTGAAAATTACACAATGATCATTAAATTTATCGAATTGTTATAGAAGGTTCACTGAACTTTATTAAATTATTACAAAAAGATCGTTTAAACTTATGAAATTGTTATAAAATGGTCCTTAAATTTATCAAAATTTATCACTATTAATCCTTAAATTACATATCACTATTTTAAAATGATCCTTAAACTTATGTAAATCAAGATAATATTTTTAAATAATATATAAATTATAATGATAGGGAAAGGGATGTGGTTATGCAAGTTGAATTTTTATAATTTCTTATTGGTTTTATTTTACAATTTTTAATGTATTTCAATTTTTTTAAATCAGGATGAAACTGACACGGTGTACAAATGTTTAGAGTTAAAAATTTTAAAACTAAAATAAAATCAAGGCTTTAATGGTATAAAAGCTCTTAAACTTTTGAAGAAAAAAATAATTAAATTCCCGAATTTTTTTTACACACAATTAAGCTCATGAACTAAAAAAATTTAAATGATTAAGCCTTTGAATCAATTAAGTCCCTTGATCAATTTTTACCATTAAATCTTGACAATTTTTTTTTCTTTAGATATTACTAGCACATGGCACGCTACATTTTTTATCATGTTGCATTTACATATTTTTTTAAAAAAATATTTTTTTTATAAATTTTATAAGATATTTAGAACTTTAAAGAATCTTTTAAATGAAATAAGAAATTCTGAAAATGTCAAGTGGAAACATTGTGACACGACACATTGCACTAAAAAATTTAAAAAAAAATCAAGACTTAATGATCAAAGAGCTTAATTGATTCAATTTCTTTGTTCAAGAGATTAATTTATTAAAGTTTTTGGTTCAATTGCCTAATTGGGTGAAAAAAGTCCAAGAATTTTTTTTAGTTCAATTTTTTACACCTTTAAGCCTAAAATCAATAATGTATAAATGTTAATGACTAAATATGTTATTTTACCAATTTAAAAAATGCGGTGATATGTCTATATTTTCAATAAATTGAAAAGACATTTGTAGGGAATTAATGCTGCCCTATATGCTTGCAGACTAATAATACATATAAAATTCAGTCAAGCATTTGAATCCTTAAATAAATAAATAAATAAGTAAATAAATAAATGCAAAAGGCTGGGTTTTGCACTTCATATAGCTTTAGCAATGCTTTTTATTATAGATTCAGTGGATGTTGAGATGATAATATGAGATCAAGTAGGCAAGTAGCAAAGGGGAGCAAAATGGTGGTCCAATTATGCAATTACTACTTTTTGTATATGTAATGGCTTGTGATTTTTTTAGTTAACGGTTCGGATTTTGATATTGTGAATAGAATAAGTTAAGTTAGGAACGATGTCCCTATAACAAATTTATGTAGTACTCGATTTGAATTAGTAGATTAATAAATCAAATACAAATAATTATTAAAAACTTGATAAAATTTAAACGAGAAAAAAACCCAAACCTTAATTAATGTTTCTCGTATGGAAATGATATGTCTAGTTACATATGTATTAATACAAGTACAAACTTAATTATTATACAAGTTTTAAAAGTTTGTCGTATCGTAAAAAATAACCGGTACAAATTTAAATTTGAAATTAGAAAGATAATAAAAATTCAAATGACAATATTAATTTTATTATAACAAGTCCTCAAGAAAAAAGAATAAAATAGAAACACCTAAAAGGAAGTCAAGTTAAACATCATTGAAAACAATACTTATTTAAACAAGCAATATACAATCCTTATCTGCGTACAATACTTATATAAATAAGCAATTTGCAATCCTTATCTTGTTCAAATTAAGCCATGTGAGCGGCTAAAATCAGCGGAGTCAAATTAGTTTATTATTATCTAATGTACAAAAATGCAAAGAATAAATTTTGACATATTTTTCTTTATCTCAGCCACTAATATAAATTTTTAGGGTTATAAATGAACCGAACGTTCAGTGAACCATTTGCCAGGAAGTTCGTTTATTTATTAAACGAACGAACATAAACAAGATTCTTTGTTCGTTTAATTAAATGAACGAACATGAACGAATGAATCGTTCGTTCATTTATGTTCGTGAACGTTCAGTAATCTGTTTGTTGATGTTCATTTATGTTTGTCTGTTTATGTTTGTTCATTTGTGTTCGTTTATGTTCATTTAAGTTTATTCACATATGTCTAGGGATGTTCATTGTTCGATTAAACCGAACGAACCAAAACAAAATTCGTTAATCTTCGTTCGTGTTTGTTCGGTTCGTTTACATGCCTATAAATTCCAGTGGACCGAACAATTTGAGGAGCTACCTGTAGATATGCTACTGAACTTCATGATGTTGACCTGAATGCTTCGATCCTATATCCATGCTCCGTAGAGTGTTAATTTTACCGTAAGGGGTGGAGCCAAAAATGTATTAAATGAGTATTATTTTTTAACAGTATTTAAAGAAAGTTAATTATTTTCTAACACTAGAGAAATTTCATTCGAATGAGATTGTTTAATTATTTAAGAAAGAGTATGCAAATAGGTTAGGCTAATGTTTAATTCAATAACTCGTATTCAAATTGATGAGAAATTAGTAGTTTTATATCTCTAAATACATGGATCTAAGAGAGTTTATGCATGAAAAAAATTAAAAAAATAAAATTAAAGTTAACGATGCATGATTAAGAAATCTGGGAAATTTAACATGCCTGCAGTAATAAATAATAATTATGATAATAATTAAGATTTAAAATCAGCCAATTCTGACTTACACAAAGAATATACATAAATATTCCTAGTGGAATTTATTCTCTTTATAGTGATTATATTACGACAACAAACGAACATGATCTAGTTCGAGTATATTAATAAATCATAACATATAAAGCAACCATATTAATACATTCATGTCCTTAAGACACACATCGGACCATGATCTTCGTTTTCTTCAAACTATAGCTTTAATTTACTGGGATTTAAGGTACTTGTTCAATCTTCAAATACAAACTTTTGTTTATCTGTGGACCAGTCGTTGCCATGAAGATGCTTCTCAGAGTAGCCTGCTCGTAAAATTTAATAATTATTTTATACTAATTTGATAAAGTTAATGATATTTTTTGAATTGAAAGTTAATGATCATTTTATAACATATTGGAAAATTTAATGCATATTTATACTTTTAAAAGTTTAGTGACAAAATATATGTCATATTGAATATATAATAATTTCGGTTAATTAACCGGCTTCGAACCGAATTAACCAATAACCGAAGTTTGAAAAAAATCTTAACCGTTAACCGATCGTAGCTAAACTTACCCGCCCGATCAACCGGGAAAAAAAAACTTCGGTTCGGTTAGTTAATTCAGCTAAAACCGAAGTTTGAATACCCATATAATATATATATATATATATATGGGTTAGGATCAACTTACACTGTGTAAAACTCAATTACTTTTACACAGTTTTTGGACCGTTGGATGATGGTAATTAATGGCCCAGATTATTTTCTTATTTTTTTTCCCAAGTAGTAATCTTCACATTTTTTACTGTTAATCTAATCCATACATTTCACTCATCCAATGGTCCTAGTTTAGTGTAAAAAAGAGTTAATCTCAGCCATCCATTTTTCCCGTCCAACGATCCAAAAAATGAATAAAACTTAAAGAGTTTTACACTGTATAAGTTGATCATCCTATATATAGAGAGAGATATGATTCATAATACTTGTTAAAACTTACATCATCCATGTTAGTTTGATTGTTGATTTTCCAGCATGAGGCCAAAATGGATATGAGGGAAGTGTGCCCACTGTGAACATAAACAATTTGAATTTGATATGAAAATGTTTGAAAAAGGAAGTCAGTGTTTATGATCAAAGTTTTTGCAGCTTTACTTCAACTTACATTCTTTGCAGCAGTGCTGAATGCTTCCCTGTGGCTGATATCAGGATTGTTGGCCTTGATCCTTTGGATCTCCTCTCTACATCAGTTTCATTGTTTCCAATATAAAATTAATCAACAGTTATTATCTACTAACACTATCATATATATGCAGATTGTAGACTGTGACTCCATACTTTATGAACTGATTGTATGCAGACGGCACCCGCTGCCTCTTCTCAGGAGCTGAAAGTGAAAAACAACACCACTTTTACTTAAGAACTTGATTAGGTTATTAATTTAGTGAACAGGTTTGGTTAACTTACGTCGATTAACAACCCTTTCCTCGGCAGCATTTCTCGAAGGTGGCCGCATTGAGAGCTTGGTGGTGGTGGTGGCGGCGGCGGTGCATTTGGAAGAGGAACCCAGATCCATCCTGTGATGCTGTGTTGTTGCATAGTTTGGTGCCTGTGAAAAGAACAAATAGGGGAAGGTGAGAGAAAGAGAATGAGATAAAAGCTGAGTCAACTCAGCTGAGATGGTGTTTGGAGAGAGAGAAAAGGAGCAAAACCAGCATTGAAGTGACTGGTTCAGTTAGAATTGTGTGTCATTCAAGAAACAAAAACCCAGTTTTCCAGATTCCCTAACTCAGTTTCTAACCAAAGGGTTTCTGATTTTTTATTTAACTATCAGTATCCGATCTGACGAGGAATTTAAGTTTTTCTCTTTATAATATTAGACTCGAATCTAGCTGATCATCCCGTTAGACTAATGATTGTAGGTAACCAAAGAGTTTCAATTTCTCACAAATTAACCCATTTCCTTTTTCTCTTTCCTTTGTTTCCACAGTTGAAGACAAGAAAGAAAACCATTAAACCTAAGAACCCTAACTTACATGTCAATCAAATCAAACCACCCAAATCATAAGAAAAAAAGGGAAAAAAAGGGTCAAGAAAATCTTTAGAAAACAGTTCATGTTTATAGCCCACGCAAAAAGTGAATAAAATAGGTTTTAGCCATGGCGGCTCCTAGGGTTTCACTTTTTCCACTCAGTACTTCAACTATTTCATTGGTGAATGGGGAAGAAGCTTAGAAAATAGAAATGATATCGACCAGGATTCATATATATCACCTGAACATCTTGCCATGACAGTGACTGAAAAGCAGCCGCCATGTTCACAGACCATAGATTAGTGCAGTGCCCGCATCGGACGGTCACAATATCAAACAGGCTGCTGCATGGAACGCTCACCTGCATAGTAAAATCCCAGATTAGCCATAACATTCAAAAGAATTACAAGCAAAGAAATGGGTTTTCTTCATGGTTTTGGGGTCTGAAAGTCTGATAGAAGAAGAAGAAGAAGAAGAAGAAGATGGTTTTTCTGGGAAATGATCAAAGCCAGATTAGATCTTGTTTTTTTGCTGATTTCCCCCAATAGCTAAAGCAGCCGAGTTAGCAGAGAAAGCAGGCTGTGGCAGTGTTTTTAGCAAAGGAAAGGTATGTAACAACAACATCAAACAAAGGGAGTTGAGGAGTTGTCCTCATCAGATTATCAACAAAACGCCTGTGTTTGGACTTTGGACGTTAAGATAACCTCTTTTATTTACTATAAATAAAGTATAATAAACATCATTATAATAATAATAATAATAAATTTGAAAAGAAAATTAAGCAATCTTCAAGCTCTCTTTGTTTCTCTCTCTGGGTCTTTGTTTTGTTACTTTTCTTTGACTGCAAAAGAAAGCAGCAGAAGAAGAGAAAGGAAAGTCTTAACGACTGAGACCTCACTGCTAAGAAGAAAACAAGAAACCCCAGAGAAGAAAATCACCGAAACAAAGGCAGCTTTTTTCAGGATCTATATTGCATGGATTCAAATAGCGGTCTGCTACCGTAATAACGATAAATTGCGGTTTACAATGAGCACAATAGCATCCATTATATACGCAAAATCGCAGCTCCAACCGCGATTTAAATCCCTGCTATATTGTTCTTTCTTGTACCATATAGGAAGATAAGAAAAAGAAGCAGATCCACTCATTATAAACAATACATATACTGATATACATATACATGTGTGTATGAATGGAGATGAGATACCGCGAGAACTATGTTGCAGAAGTTGCAAGGGATATAGCAGAGTTGCTCGGGCGCAACCTCGATGCAGGTCGACATGTCTTTCGAGAAGAAGATATGAATCGGAGCTTAGAGAAACGAAGAGAAGAGATCAAAGGGAAAGAGCTATTATTCCCTCAACTCTTTGCTTTAAAACCGGGTTATGTATCACAGCAGTAACCTAAATCAATGTCCTTCATTTATAGAAAATTTTATTCTGAGAAAGAGAGAGAAAAAGGCTAAAACGAAAGAGATGGATAAGATCCAATGAGGGTAAATATAAAAGACGATGATGCTGATTACATAGGGTGAGAAAGAAGGAAAAAAGGGGGTTAGAACTTAGTGCTAGTGCCCACGGCAAGCATCAAATGCTGGGACCTGGAAGAGGAAACAAAGGGTGGTTTTCCTTACGGGTAACTAACTGGGTTTAGTTAGAGATGTAAAAGCCCTTCAACTGGTCCGGATGCTAAGATTCCAACTTCATAAATAATTTATGGATTATTAGTCTATGCACACGTGGAAAAAAGTTCACATACGCCTGAATTTTAGGGTTTAGAGTTAGGGTTTTAATGTCGTAGTTATGTTTTAAGGTTTGGTAGTTTGTGAATAGATTTTATAGTTTAAAGTTTAAAATTTAAGATATAAAGTCTTTAAAAGGGATACGTGACAGCTTTAGAAGCCCGCTTGTAAAAAAAAATTATCCATGATGCATTAAATAATTAATCATAATTTGTTTGATTATAAATATCGTATTGTATGAATAATGGGGTGAATGAGCTTCATTATTAATTCAATGAAAATTAAGTTTTTGTTCACAAAGTAATAATTGGAGTGAGTCCAATAACTAATAATTGGCATTCTATTGGCTCATGAGAGTAGAAACTGGTCATAAATTTTAAAATTACTTCATGTTCAGGACAAATATCAAACCATTGGATAAAATTCTCTATCTTTTTTGGTGCCTCTACTTATGCCCTACGCTCAAAATTAAGTTTAGGGTTTAGGGAATTTAGGGTAGGGTGGATTTTTTAGGGTATATAGTGTAGGGTTTAGGATTTAGAATTTAGGGTTAAAACTTAGAATTTAATTTTGTAGTATTTTTTACTGTTGGGGCATAAATAGGAGTACAAAAAAGGATAGTAAATTTTATCCCAAACCATCAGCCACCTGATTTAGGTACGAGAAACCCTTATCGTATCATATTTTATGAATAATAGGATGAATGAACTTCATTATTAACCCAATGAAAAATTAGGGTTTTAGTAATAAATGTTAGTGAAGTGGTAAGACACACCACACTCTTAAAAAAGTGTCTTAAATCTTGGAGAAAAAATTGATTGGAAGGTCAACCAAAACACTAAAAAGGGAACCCTAAGAGACAAAAGAAATTAGGGTTTCAAGGGAAATTACCAACACTATTCAAACTATACTTGTGGAATAATAATGAAATGAGTTTGACCCTGATCCTGACCACCCTGCGACAACCGCAGCGGATGAGGGGGGCGATTTTTTTTTTATCTCGTTCCCTTCTTTATTCAACTATATAGTCATTATTCACTTGTATATAATTAATTATCATGTATGTATGGATGTATATATATTTATTGCACCTTGTATTTGGGAATGACGGGTAGCAGTACACCTTATTCTTGATATCTGTTAAGTTTTTCCCCTTTTAATGATGAGCCAAAAGAGTTAAGGTCACATAACTCAACGAGTGGTCCTGGTGAAAAAAATGATAATGTTTATTGTAAGATATTCGAGTTTAAATTATTTTCTTTTTATTGTCGAATGTATTGTCAAAAAATTAAAAATATATATAAACAGATATTATCTTACAACCGACTATTAAAAAAATTAGGTCATTTGTTAAAGAGAAGAGTTCATCTTACTTTACTTTAAAATCCAATGAGATTGAGATTAAGCTAAGATGAGTTTAGGAAATCATCAACGACCATTCCTAATAAGTATTAAATTCATAGTTTAAGAGGCGCGGAACTTAATTTGATAAGTATTTATATTAACATGGATTAAAATTATTATTAAATAAAATTTTAAGGATGTAAACTTTTTGTTCTCTTAAAAACTCTGTCTCTGAATACATGTATAATGAGACTTATATGAAAATTTAATGAGCGAGAAATATGAATATATTCATGTATTAAATTGAGGGTTTAGAATTATACGGAAGACTGACCCTATTATAGTTGGATTTCCAGAGGTTTTTAATTTCGACCGACTTTAATTTTCTGTAAATAGAAAAAAGTTCACTCGTATGATCTTGTATGTTTTGAAAGGAAATGTTAACTAATATATACTATATATATTATATGGTTGGTATTCTTCTCTTTCAGTAATATATTGCAATTGCTTTGTAGTTTGGAATAGAAATCTTCGGTCTCTTTTCAGTACTTGCTTTTATATTTCACATTAAAATTTTAGAGTTTAAAAAATTTAAGGTATGATGTATTATTAGGATTTGAGGTTTAAAATGTAATTTTTTTAATATTAAAACATAAAAAAAAGGGTTTTAGTGGGAGTGAACTAGAGGACGTAAATATTGACATTTTTTTGTATTATTTGACATTATAGTGAATTTTTTCTTTATGTCCGTTGTTTTTTTTATGATTTCTCACATAAAATCTTGGTATCTTTTATTTTTGATTGAATAAAGAGGTATTACATTTTAATTATAAATGTTGAAATTCGAACTCACATATTAGTATTTTTGTTTTTATCCGTACTAGTTTTTGCATTTTTGTTGTTCTTTGATTTATTAGCTAACTAGTACGGATCAAGTTTTGTAGAAGCTCAATATGGGAGTGACCTCCTAACTTAATTTTCTTCCTGCACAACGTTAAGATTCGAACCTATAATATTACTTAAGAGACCTAACATCTCATTTTGACATCCTTAATTCGCAAATAATTGGAACTTTTAACTTTTGTACCTTATTTTAAATCCAAAAGAAATTTAAAATATTAATATTTGATTTCTAACGGTATATATATGAGTTTATACATCACCAATATATTAAACCAATAAAAAATAGACCAAAGTATTTTTTTACGAGCATATACGTATCTATTTCTGGTTTTTCATTTAATTAAAATGTTTAGTATATATTATGTTTTTTATTAAGAGTATATTGTACATTACAGGTTCATGGAATTGTTATCTGGGAAAGATTTTACTAGAAAAAATTAAGCTCTTGAATATTATTTATTAACGTCGATTTAATATTTTCATTTTGTCTCCAAATTATTTGTTTCACCTAAAGATAAAAGGTTTTTTTTGTGATTGGACGGCAAGCATTGAATTTTCTTATTTTTAAGGTATTTATGAGAACAAATTTAATGATTAATTATTTCGGATTCAGAAATATTTTTAGAGTAGACACACATAAAATTTTAAAATCTCAAAGTGGACATAAATCATAAAGATTAAAAAAAATAAGGACTAATACATAAAATTAAAAAATTGAATTAAAGTGTGTAAAACTGAAATAGGTATTTAAACTATTTTTGGCTGAAATATATGCTTAAAATTTTATTTTTGACTGAAATAGATATTAAAATCGGTGTCTCGGTTGACTTTAAAGCAAGTCAAAAATAAAATTTCACACTTATTTTAACTAAAAATACTTTAAATATTTATTTTATAAATATAATTTAACACTTATTTTGTAGTTAAGGTGAATGATAAACAAAATACACTTGTATTATTTATTCATCATATCAATATTATTACAAAGAGCTTGACAAATACAGTCATTGCTATTTCCTACAGACGGTGGTGAGGGTTTGGTCCCTTTCCATGTCTGCTATGCAATAAATGACCATCAATATTTTGGTGATGTGGCATTTCACGCGAATCTTTTAAATTAAAAATTTAATTACAACGAAATCAGCATATTTTTTAATTCAGAATATTTGGGTAAAATTGTCCGGTAATGCACTACCAATTCTATTTTTATTTGTAAATGTCGGGTGCACAAGTTTAGAATATTTATATATTTTCACTGGGAGAGTGCCATTTATTGTAATTGTTAATCGGTGTAATCGTTCGTTTTATAGGTTAATTAACTTAATTATTAAAAATTAAATAATTTTAATTAATCGAACCGCTAAAAATGGTTAATCTATATGTACTTTTTTTAACTAAGTATGAAGTTTGTGTTTAAAATCTATCTATTTAAGTTTTTTTTTAATTTTAATACTCCTTTATCGGAGAAATATATTTATTATTGTAAAAAGAAATAATGAACATTTGAAAATAAAATTGTAATAGGTTATAGGTTTACCTATAATTGAATCGTTTTTAACGGTTAACCATTTAAAAAATTAACGGATAGGTTACGATTAATAACCGCTATAACGGTTAACTAACCGTTTAAGCTAAACGGTACGATTAATCTGCCATGAACACCCCTAATCGATACACCTTATAATAATTCATATATTTATCTAGTTGTAAGATTCTCTTACACCATATAAAATTTTAAATTTTTACAATTTTTAGACTGTTGGATGGGGTAAATAAATTACTAAGATTAATAGCATAAAATAAAAATAATTTTATATAAAAAAGGATAATCTCAATAATTCGTTTACTCTCGTATAACCGTTCAAAAATAATTTAAATGTATCCTAACCCATTTATCTATGTATACATTAATGCAGGACATATTTTTAAAATTATAGGAGTAAATTAAGGGGATAATCTCATACATGTAAAAAAATGTCAAATGAATGATATTTTAAATAATGAAGAAAAAAATAATACACAGACTGTGTAAATTTTACTCTAGTTTTTTAGATTTAAAGGTTAAGAGTTAGTTTAGGAATGAAAGTTTAAAGGTTTAAGTTTTAGTGTTTAGAATTTAATGTTAGTGTTTAAAATTTAGTGTATAAAGTTTAGATGAGTTTAGTTTTTTAAAGTTTAGGATTTAAAATTTAAAATTTAAATTTTGTAACGTAAATATGCAAGTTTGAGTAAAATTAAATTTAAAAAACTTGTGTATTTAAAATTATACCCTTTAAATATACCTATAAATCTTGGAGGGGGAGGGGCCAAACATAATATTACGTGTATCTAAACATGGATGATAAGAAGTAAAGAAGTACTTAAAAATTTGAGAGGTAAAAGAATCACCATTACAAGAAATAGTCTTAGGTAGATTTTCTCTATATTATCGATAACGACTCATTAATCGACTAATTCAGGGACAGAACTATGAGAAGGGTGAGCATCAACTAATCAAATTGACCTTTAAAAGTATTGTTCCCCAAATTCAGGGACGGAATTATGAGGAAGGTGGGGTTTCCTCTTATTTAAATTTTTAAAAAAATAATTTATTTATAAATATGTCCATATCACTATTAAATATTTATAGTTTACCCTTAACATTAATTTTGAACTCCGTCCCTACCCAAATTCGTGGGAAGAAGGTACAACAAAGTCATTGCCCTAGCGCCTAACGAAGATCATTGACCAAAACCAAAAGTTCGTTAAGAATATGATTGGAAACTTTTCCTAAAATGAATATATATATTATTTAATTAAAAATTAAATTGCACTACAAGTCACTCTATTATTAATAAGTTTACAATTGGGTCCATGGCCATAATGCTCTCATCTTGGTGATGTTTTTTAGTTGGGTCCCATAGTTGTTTTTTGGAAGGTCGATGACATTAGCATAGAATGGAAAAAGGAAACGAATTGCTTCATCTTTCTTGAGGTGTATGCAATGGGGAAATCAGAAGCTGTAATTCTGATAATGCAACAATTCAAGTAGAAAAATGTTCTTCTCGTTTTTGTTTATTGATTGAATTTGTCCAAGAAGAACACCAAGACGATGAGGAATTGATTTTGCACCAACTTGTAAGAAATTTAAAAAGATTAATTGAGTGACATAATTGTTATAATTAATTGATTAATTGAGTGATTCTATTGTGACTTTCTGAAATATGATGATCTAATTATATGCTTGCTAATAACAAAGTGACACCCCGGCTGCAAAACAAGTATATTGTGTCGTGGTAAACGCTGTCTTGAAAGCAAATTTACATCGACTGGTGTAATCGTTGCACTGGACAATGTCTCCTGAAATTAACAATATATCTATTCAAAATCGTACACATAAAATTTCGAGTCGAGCATTCGTTCGAGTCGAGTCAAAATTTTGAGTTATTCGAGTTGACATGTCATATTTTACAACTCAAATTTTATTTGAAATTTTTCTAATTCGAGTCGAGTTTTCGAGTTCTTATACAAATTTAATTGTAATTATTTATAATGTTATAGTACGATTTGATTCCAATTTAAACGACTTTCTCTAATCATATAAGATATGCACATATATATTTCTTCATATTTTTTCACACGTGACAATATTTTTTCATATTTTTATATATCGATATGTATATATCACAAAAAATTGAGGGACTCGTCTCGAACTTAAAATTAAATCCACTCATTACTAAAAATCCCGAGTTATTCTAGTTATTTGGATTTCCATTTTACAACTCAAACTTTATTTGAATTTTTTGAGTCATTCGAGTTTATAAAATTTCGAGTCGAATTAAAACGAGTCAAATATTTTTACATCGAATTGAGTTTTGCTCACCCTAATCCGTAGTCCATACACAAAAGAAAGGAGCAAGAACCGGCCAAGCTATAGTGGCTAGTGGGGCCTCATTCAATAATTTGGATGAAGGGGAAAGATACAAAAGAGTAGGGTGTATTTAGGGTTACATCCTTTTAAGTAGTTAAGTTTGGTACATTTCCTTAGCTGTCTCTATTAGGTTATGTTGTGAACTACATGAATTAAAAAGCAATCACCATATACCTATGTGTTGTCGTCACAACCAGGGACGGACCCAGGATTTTAGGTTAGGGGGGGCGAACCTATAAATTTTTAGGGGGCAAACTTATAGAAGTTTAGGGGGGCGAAAATAGATTTTTAATAGAAAATACATAGAAAAATTATAAAATTTTTCTAAATCATATATGATTTTCAAAATTTTAGGGGGGCGGTTGCCCCCCTCAGCACCCCCTCGGTCCATCCCTGGTCACGACACAAATGAAATTATATTAGATCGAGATTGAGATGTTCAGATCGATCATTGCTTCAGATTTGCTTTTATAATTGCTTTTAGTGTGCCTAAACAAATGCAATTACACATGTTTAGTTCTCTTTCAAATGAAATATTAATATTTTGCATGATAATATGAGCGACATATATCACTGGTTATCGTACATGTCTTTCCTCTTTATAAAAAAATACAATCATACAAGGTGGGGGCTTGGTCTCTCTCTCTTTTCGTATTTTTAAGAAAAATTATTTTTTATTTATATTTTAATACTTAAAAAGTGATAGAATATTTAATTTTAATTTTTTATTTTAGCCAAATAAACTAAAAATATATATTGTAGCATTCCTAATGATATATCAAGTAATGTTACATTTCGAGAATTCTATTATTAGAGATAATCTAAATAAGAGAATGCTTGTTGGGTGGGGAATGCCTATATTTTGAATCTATAGCTATATAGGTCATGGACCACGGTGTTTGGTAAAAAAAAATCATAAGATTCCTTTTTTTTCGTAATGTACGAATTTGGTCGAGTTTATTTTAGGTCATGGACAACGGTGTTTGGTAAAAATGTCATACATTTGCCGATAAAAAAACTAATAAAATATAATTAAAAGATCAAATATTTAAATTTTAGACAAATGAACTTTTTCTATATTACACATCAATTAGGTGAAGCTAATTTGATAAAGTTTATTAGTTTAACATAATAGGTTGATTTTATTCAAATATATTTATTGATGAAAAAATTGAGTATCTCATTTTCTGGTCACTCATTGGGTGAGACAGTGGTCAATTGGTAAAGCATTGTCGTATGGAGTCTCAACACAATTTTTTATGTGAATTTTTTTATGCTTTGTTAAAATTAGACTGTAATATTTTAAGGACTCATTTTATATTGGATATGATTTTTTGAAGAATAGTATGGAAATAATATTGGAGGAATCAATGTTAATGTAGACATAAAAAATTGAATTCAGGCCAGGAGTTAGAATCTTTACGCTGTGAATAAAATAAATCAAAATTAAAATTGTCGTCCTCATAACATGTCTTTTTAGTACCCAATACAAACTCTAGCACTACACTAATAATATTTAATTCTATGATTTTTTTGGATAAGTTCTATGAAATTTATTAGCCATTTTATTGGGTAAAAATAAAAAAATAAAATATATATTATACATTTTTAAGACAATATTTGTTCTAGTCATTTATTATTCTAAAATATTTGTGATTTTGCCTTTGTACTTTTTGTATAACTATCAGAATTTGATACTAATTCGTATTAGGTTTTGTAGAGGTCTATTTAGGTCACCTAATTTAAAGTTACACAACTTTCTTAATTGAGTATCTTAATGATCTAACATCTTATCTCGTTAGACCAACTGATTCTTAGTTAATTTGTTTACTTTAACTAAACATAAATGACGTATCGAAAACTGTGCTGTTTTTTTTACCTTAAATAATAATAATCCCATGTAGGTATTACCCAACATATAAAGAAAAAGGAAAAGAAGTGCATGCATGGCATTGCCATTTAATCAGCAAGGACTCTGCAACTCTCTGCCTATGTTGTTAGGCTGTTAGCCGTGGGCAGCATTCTCTCCATCCCATTTCATAGCCCTGGAAAATGTGCTTTTTTTTTTTTTACTTTCTTTTCCACCAACTTGCTCTGCTTACACTTTAATATTTATTGGCACAAAGTTGCATATGTTGTCTGAAGTGTTTATATTTTTTTATTACATAAACATTATCTCTTTCAAAGTATTTCTACAGCTAGGTGACATGTGTGTGTATATATATATATATATATATATATATATATATATATATATATATATTATAATATGCAATTAGATATATGTCTTTTGTTCTTTTGAGGAGTGTGGGGACATTATTATAATTCTATTAACTCTTTGTATAAAAAAAGTATATTATTTTTACTTTATTTTAGTTAAAAATAAGTATATTCTTTTGAGGAGTGAGGGTTATGAAAAAATTAAGAATTTTGGGTAATTTTAAAGAAAATAAAGGTTTTTATGGTTTTCTTTTTAAAAAACTAAATGGAATTAAAAAAAAGCATGGCATGTGTCATGTGTTTATTGGATGATGGGTTAATCAGGTGTGTGACACGAGTCGGTCCAGATTAATTAGGGCAAAATTTTGAGAACAGAAAAGATAACAAAAAAAATTACTTCTTTAACAATCGAACATATGATTGATAGATTTGTAAATAAATCTTAACCATTCCACTTATGATCTTTCATTAAGGAAATGTTTATAAAAGATTTATTTAACATAAGATGTTTCCTTTGCTAAAATATAATAATAACATTGTATTAAAGTAAAAGGGGTGGATTTGAGAATTTTGAAGTCACGATTTTAAATATGATGTTGTACCATCTCAAACTCCGAACCAGTGAATTGTCCGAGTCTGATGATTGAAAAAATTTAGAGGCGTTGCATTTTGTTGTACTCCGGATTCAATTCTACAACTTCTTCATAGAATTTAGATAATTTTTTTAGGTATTTAGTTGTTTTATTGGCTTTATACTCTACGTATTTTAGACGTTTGATTGATTTAATTGTAATTACTTTCATGTGTACTTTTTTTCCTATTTAGCTTTAGAGAAATTTTTTAATAAGGCATATAAAAAAAGAATTGGTATATGATAAATTAAATTCAAAAAATATGATTTCAGTTCATTTCAAATTTGTTCAGAAATTTAATAAGTATTAAAACAATTGATGGTCGATTAATAAATCAAAAATCGATAATTTCAAAAATACTCATAGGGGAAAAAGGATTCTTCTCAAAGCTTCACCATCCAATCAATACTCCTCAAAAAAACAAAAGAAAGATGTGGGTGTTGTTTTGTCTAGTTATTTTAATGTCCACATCATATCACAAAGCTTTCACACTTACTATAAACAAAACGACATGTTATCTTTTATACCACAATCATATTGTTTAAATTCAACCAAGTTTTCCTACCTCTAACTAGTTTTTCTTCTCTTTTTTCCCTTTAGTTCTTGCAAATCTTTAGTCCCTCCCCAAAGTTGGATTATTGCAAAAAGTTCTCTTTCTAAATTATGCAATGTGAAAAGTTCTCTTTAGAGCTGTTATAGAATCAAATTGGAAAATATTGAGGATCAAATCCTTTAAAATATTGTTATAATTTAATCTTTGTCTGTCAAGAAGAGATAATGGCTCCATAACAAGTGGTATTAGAGCGATCTATTTAATTTTACATCAAGCGTCTCCGTAGATGGTATAGACATGGTGACCAACCGTGATGGTGACCCGTAAAGTCACGAGATTGAACGGGAGAAAATGTCATAGCGTAAAAATGTGGGGGCATTGATCCCACACCATTAAAGAAAGAGGTCATTAAATATAAAGACGATGGCATTACATATTCTATCAAACATATCTTTTGAAAAAAAGATAATGATCTAGATATAATATATAATCTAAAATTATTTTCTTTAAACTCTTATATTTACCGTCAGACGAATAAGGTTGCGACAAGTATATGAAAGGGTGGCCAATGACAACGGAGAGATCGTAAGATCAAAAGCCCTCCATAATGGGCATAGGGACCCGGATATATTTCAAAAGTGATCAATCAGTCTGATGCTTGAAAAGCTAAGTTCAATTCCATGGCAGATCACAAGAACATCAGCATCAGCACGGGAGGGCGACAAACTGCCAACAGGGTTACCTAAGCTAAGACAATGAAACGTTGACTGATTGAAACCCAAAATCCCACTGTTTCTTTCAGGCTGGAAATGGAGATTTTCGAACCGATCAATTGGTCTAGCAGCATGGGCAGATCTTGATAAAACAAGTTGAGAGACCAATTTAATTTTTTTTTTAAGTTTTAGAAATTGAAACTAAAATTTTTAAAATTTTTAAAGCTTAACGAGAAATGTTCAAAATTTCAAAAGGGGCCAAATGTGAATTATTTTAAATTTTTTGGGGCCAGAGCTCCACCTAGCTCTTACCAGCATCCGTCTATGTCTAGCGGGATAAGTCGTTAGGTCATTTAAGTAAGATAATTAATTCAAATTTTAACAATATGAATGAAAAAAATTGAATTTGGATGATCGCTTTTAGAATGAACATTTATAAAAATTCGATTTGAATAAGTCGTCCAGTAAATAGAATACATGTGATTATTCCAAAAAAAACAAAAATATGAATTAAAGTTGAGAAGAAAAGGATAAGAACTCTGTTCTTTGGTCACAAGTACTGTTTCGTTGTGCCTACTGGGCAAGTGGGCATATGCTAAGGGCACCAGCACCTACCAATTTAACGGATCATGTTATTCCAAGGTAAAGAAATCTGGAGGTTTTTATTGTTTAATAGGATTATAGGAATATTTACTTTTAAGATTTTTATTCTTTTAGTTTCAAACTTATTTCCCTAATTATTTTCCTTGTACTATATATTTATACATTAAAAAAGATAGATATATATTTCATGTTAGGCTAGCGTATAATATCGTGTAATGTAATATTGTCACGCCATATAAAGTGACTATTCAGTCTAGCATTATGGATATTTTTGACATTATGCCATATAATAATTAGTTACTAACCTTCTTATCTACTGAAAATGTTGGAGTAAAATTCGTAACTATGGACACATATGTATAATGAATGATGCTATTATAAAGTATAACACAAAATTAAGTGACCAATTATGTTACGTGTATCATAGATATTAAAGTGTCATGGAAATAAAAATAGAGATACTATAATTTGTATTTATAATTTGACGAGTGACATAATTATAAATACTTAATAAATATAAAGAGGTAATGATCCTTAAGAAATATATTAACTTGTATTTCTCTCATTCTCGTCGGAGAGTTTGCGGTGAGAGAAAATTTATCCTCTTGAAAGATCAAAACCAAAGACTGAAGATTCGAACATCTAAATGCAAGGGTTTTCAATTTAAAGATATATCTAAGTATTGAAAGTGGATGTAACACTAACAACCGAAGCTCAAATAAATTGAGCAAAGTTATTACAACTCTTATGGAAGAAATAGTTTAGTAATCTCAACTTTGGGACTAGATGAATTGTCAAAACGGTAAAGGAAAATAAAAAAGGTACCATTCTGTTCCAGTAAAAACTCTTGGGGACGCTAAGAACAAAATGTAATTTCATCATTTTTGTCCTCAAAGTCCTTTAAGTTGTCCAGTAAGTCCTGTCATGGTCGCCCATTTCTCAAATGCAGTTGCAGATTCCACAAATGCTACTTTGGATGATTCAGCATCATTTTTTGTAACTGCAGAGTACATTGCAAAACAATAGAATGCCATGTTCAGAACACACATTTTTTGTCACCTGGATTATGCAACTATGCAATTATTCGATCTAGAAGCTCGAATATCGAGTGATCTACCTGATGATATCAACGAAGCTACCGAAGAATTGAACGTCTCGACCTGCGTCTTCTCTTCAGGACTAGAGCTCAGCTGTTTAGAGAAGTAAAGAAAACCAGTCATGACATCTTTAGAACATAAGGCATCTTCAAGAAAACCAGCATTGTGGAAGTCAGATACTAATATGACAGCAAAATCAGAATTGTCGAAAGTTAAGACCCGAAATCCGGCCTTGGAAAACATTTTCTATAAATGGGGGTTTCTGCTAGAGTATAATATTGCTGAAATTAAACATGCCAACATTGTTGAGAAGATCAATCAATGACCTTGTTGAAGGCTACATTGGCATTCTTGAGCCACTCTTTACCAGTGCTTCCCCCAAGAACTGAACTAGCTGCAGATAGATCATTGTTGTCAATGGCTTGTCCAATTTGGCTCAACTTATAGACAAGATCCTGCAAATACCCTGAAACATTCCATTTCATTGCATCAATGTCCTTATGTCAGCAAACCCATCACAGTTCTGGACAATGCCAAAACCGCTATATAACGGCCGCTATTACGGTTGCAGACCGCTATTGAAATCACTGCTTGTAAGATACATAATCTAATTCTTCAATTCTAGAATAGCTATATCATCAGAAGTAAGAATTCCACCGAGACAAACAATGTTCCATAGAAATTCAATCCAACATATATGAAACAAAGAAGTAACACAGAAATTATGGGTTTTTGAGGGGAAAAACATATAATTTGATTAAAGCACAAAACCCAACCTTTCTCTTTGCTTGATGAACTGATAACTCCTTGTCTTTGAATCCTCTTCTTTCTATCCTGCTTGACTTTCTCCAAAAGCTCTACATCATCATCGGCCTCTAGAATTGCTGCAATGGCATTGGAGCAGCCATTACCAGCAGCCAACACCAAGCCGGTGATGAAGCAAAGGGAAAGGCCTCTTTTAGTTAAAACTGGAGATTCATTGAATGCTTTGCAAAGGGTTGTTCTTCTTTGGACATTTTGATTGTTGTGGTAAACTAATGGCGATGAAGATGGAGAAGATGAAGAAGATGTTGAAGGGGAAAAAGATGATGGGAAGAAGGAATTAGCAGTTGAGAGAAATGCTGCTGCCATTTTCCCCCCTTATTTTTTCTGGGAAATTTGGTGGGAAAAATTAGAGGTATTGGCATTTTCAGAAGATAAGGTTGCTGGATTTTCGTTGTGTTATCTGGTCCAGTCATTCTGTAATTCATCTAATTTCAAAAATAATATTTTGGTCGCTTACGTTGTCATTTTATAGTATTTGGTCATTGACACGTTAAATGTTAATTTAATTAGGTGACATGTTTGTAAAAGGGATTGTATTTTAATTCAACTCATAAACTTTAGATAAAACCACAATTTAATCTCTACCTTTGATTAAAATCTCCTGTCACCATTTACCACCGTCGTTGGTCATCAATGGCCACTGCTCACCAGTGTTGATTATCACCATCGGTCGTCTCTCACCATTGTCATTGGTAACCATCAACTATTAACATTACTCTAAATTACCCCAAACTTTTAAACATTTTAGTTTCATTCTAAAATATCAATATATGCTAATCATATTTCATGTTAATAAAATTGTTATAAAAAGTGTTAATTATCATATAAACATGTATGTGTTATGTAATAATATAATGTGGCATAAATAATATGTGATGATGAAATTGAAATGTTCAAGAATTTAGGGACCAATTTAAAATAAGAGTCATAGTTTGATGATGAAACTAGAATATTCAAAAAAAATTAAAACCAATTTAGAATGGGGCCATAGCTTGGGGATAAAACTGAAACACTAAAAAATATAAATATCAATTTAGAATGAAAATTATAATTTGAACACGTGTGGTGCAATTAACTCGATAATCTCATTTTTCACATATTCAATGATGATTGAATTGACAAATATATATATATATATAGGGTTTTATTTTGATGCACAAGCTGTGGCCTAAATCCTAAGCCTTAAATCCTAAACTCTAAATTCTATATTCTACCCATAAACCTTAAATTATATACCCTACATACTAAACCCCTAAACCCTAACCTAAAACACTAAACCCTAAACCCTAAAATTAAAGGGCTTGTGCATCAAAGTATTTTCCATATATATATATATATATATATATATATATATATCACAATTATTAACTGATCCCACCTATTAAACACCCTATTCATGTATAGTATTTTCTTTTCTTTTCTTCCAAACAGAAGAAAGGAAAATGCAAAGAAAAGATTGGCCACTAAAGAAAATACAGAAAGGAAATGCATAAGCTTTTTCTCTAACCTTTACCCACTCAAGAGTCAACAAAGAGATTATGGCAAAAAGTAGATTCCCTTACGTGGATAAGCTGATTTAATTTCAAAAAAAAAAAAAAAACTCCCATTTCTTCGAAGCCACTTATAAAGAACAAAAATCTTTGCTGGTTTATTTTTATAATCATCGATGTTTGATCATTTAATCGATCAATCAATTCAATTACTATAGAAATTTATTATAAGAATAATTCTCTCAATCCAATTAATTATATTTATAATATTATATTCGAACTTTTAATATTACTTAAATAAACTTCTCTGATAAAAAAAAATAATAAACTTCTAGTTAACATTTAGTTAATTTAAGGGCATGAACTAACAAACCAAATGATGCAATTATATATAAAAAAAAATTAAATAAAATGTTTGGTGCTGTACTATCATATTTGAATTCAACCTATTTTTAAGATAAAAAATTATATTTAATTTGATTGGACTTGATACAAATAAAAATTTATTTCTCGAGTCGATATGGATAATTTAGAGCGGTTCGGCATCTAAATAATAAGGATGGCGGAGGTACATATGGACCCTTGTGGAATAAAATTATGGAGCTACTTCGGCTGGATTGGGATGTTCGGATTAGGCATATTTTTAGAGAAGCGAATAGGGTGACGGATTGGTTGGCGAAATTCATGCGCGATGGCTCTTTGGACTGTTGGGAATTTCCAAGGATGCCGGTGGAGCTTGTGCGGTTATGCCATGAGGATAGAGCTCATGCTCGGTCGTAATTTTTTATTGTCGAACTTTGCGTCTTATAGCTTATTTGTTGTAATTTTCATGTGTACTATTTTCCTCCAACTAGGATAAAGGGTTTTTAATGAGGCACACTAGAATTTTTCTCGTATGTTTTTACCCTTAATAAAAGCATACAATTTGATAAAAAAAATAAAAATTTATTTCTATTTGATAAAATAAAAAGATAATAAAAATATAGTGAAAAATATATATTTGATTTATAATCAAGATGGTGAAAATATATTAATTATTTGTTTGGTTTACTAGATGAAATGATAGGCGGAAAACATTACTATAATAATTAATCCTATTCTTGTAAACTTGAGCATTTGTAATATTTTTCTGGTATATGATTAATTGTTCAATTAATTTAAATTAAATACTTTAAAAGTCTGCTATAAAAACAAAGCTCTCAATTCAATTTATTATATTAACAATAATAAAATTTAAAATTCTAATTTTATTTAAAGATTGAATGATTTATTCCATTAAATAAGCTTGTATTTGTTTATGTATTTGTAATATTTAATCGCATGCACTTAATTTAACACTAATTTAGCACGAACTAACCTATCTCAGTAGTTAAGGGAACAATTGTTGTTATTAGAGCTCACGAGTTCGAGCACCAGCAATTGTAGTAGTGTGATTGAGCATGCATTGTCAAATGATTGAGAGTATATTCAGAATAGATACTACTTGTAATCATTATAACTTTCAAAAAATATTAACACTAATTTAACAATTAAATAATGAATCTTCAATTGACTTGTTTCTTGTTTGTTAAGCTCGAAACCTGATTTACAAAATCTATTTATTTTCTATATGCTACCCTTAGTTTCACCCCCGAAACATGTTAAAGTAAGAATAGCTTTGTTAAATAATTATGCAATTATCAACAACCAGTTGTATTAGTAGGATGAAGCGTTAAATCCTTTAAATAATGCTGGATATTCAAATTTTGATGTTGTGAATGAAAAAAAATTAAGTTGAGACTTGAGAGGGTCGTCTCCATATTGAACATCTGTAAGATCTAATGTGGATTAGTCGATTAATAAGACAGATGTCTATGATTAAACCTCAAAATGATTATGTCATTAACACTAATTAATACGTGTCAACGCGTCAGATTCTTGTGCATCTCAATGATTCAAAGTGCAAAAGTATAAAGTTTACTACTTCTTTATCTTGAATATATATGAACCCTTTTTTGTCTTCCTATCATTCACTTTCCTTTTTCTTTGTTCAAATTGCCAACTTCCTTAAGGAACTCAAGATTGTATACCGGTTAAGGTTCACTCATATAGAGTAAACTTTAGAGAGTTGATTTGTTTTTTTTTAACTATTGGGTTTTTGATCTATTGGTCGATTAATTGAGATTGAGTTTTGCAGAGGTTCATTATGGGATAACTCTCTCGACCTAGTTTTTTTCATTCACAATGTTAAGATTTGAACTCTTGACTTGCTTAATGGATTGAACGCATCATCTCACTAGACCAACTGATTGTTGGTAGTTTGATATGTTTCTGAATCGTTGAATTAAATGATTTTATTGGCTGATATTAAATTTTTTAATTAAAGATAATTCATTTATTTTTTTCACGTAAAAATCTTCTTATTATCTACGGTTAATCTCAACCATCGACTTTTACTAATTCAACGATTTAAAAAACTTAAAAAACACTTAAGTTTTACACCGTGTCAACGAGTCCTGACCCTTTGATATATAACTTAAAAAGTTTTATATATTTTTAGATCGTTGGATTAACTGATTTTTATGATTGAAGTTAGAACTTCTAAATTAAAGATAATCTACTTGTTTTCTTTTTTTGTAAAAATCTTGTAATTAGCTATTGTTGATCTTAGTCACCCATTTTCACTATTCTAATAATTCAAAAAAATGTAAAACTCTAAAGCTTTGATGGGCCAAGATTTAGGATTGGGGGACAAATTCATAAATAAATTATTTTTTAAAAAATTAAATAGGAGAACAAAAGTGAAAAAAAATTCTTCGAGAGTGGGGGGCGATTGCCCCTCCCACCCTTAACAGCTCCGTCCCTATTGCATCAACGGATCCTGATGTATATATAATATTTGCCCTAGATTTCTTTTTTAATCGTAGGTATCTGATTCAGTGACCAACTAATTTACATCGTATACATAAACCATTACGATGACGGTTGTCTCAATTCAGTTTGCTTCATTCACAATATCAATAATTGAAGTATTAATTTTACTTAAGAGATCTAATACTTCATCCTACTAAACCAATTGCTAGGTGGTTGTCCTATATACTTTGACTTATTTGATGCAAATACAACAATAAAGAATTAATATATTCTTATTATTTTTACACCACACTTAAACTAATAATAAACATCTCAAAATTTTCGATAAAAAACCAACGGAGTTGGTTTTAAGTGGTAAACAATTTGGTATCGTTTAAGCAAATTTTGAGTTCGAGATGTTGTGTATGCAGAAAATCTCTTCTAACATCCACCAAAGCTAGGGGTGCGATGCGAGTCGGTCCAAATTAGTCAGGGCGAAACTCTGAAAATCGAAAAGGCAACAAAAAAATCTTCGATAAAAAGATATTACACGCCCAAGTACCATTAAATTCTAAATTTTTAAATCACTACAGCAACAACAATAACAATCGAACTAAAATCATTAATTATTATTTATATATATATGTGGCAAAGAAAATTGAGAGGTGGGCGTTGTAAGGTAACAAGTGACAAAAATGGTAGTTAGAATGCTACCTACTGACCGAATCATGATAACAATGTCCCTTTTCCTATCTAATTCAATCATCCATTTCTCTCTTGTCCGCTGCACTAAAAAAATTGAAAAATGAAATTAATATATTTATATTTGACAAATCCATGTATATTATATGAACTAGAATAAAATTAATATAAAATAAAAAGGTGGAGCTAGGGGTGCTTAACGAGTTGAGCAGCTCGAATTCGACTCGGTCAAAAATTGGTAAACGCTTAATATGGGTTGACTCGACTCGAACTCGACTCGAGACCTTAACGAGTTGAGTTGAGCAAAGTCTAACTCGATTCGATAAATTTGCGAGCAGCTCGTTAATTTTTTAAAATATTTATAGATTGTTACTTTAGTTTTAATATGTTAGTTTAATGAATTTGTGGATTGTTACTTTAGTTTTAATATGTTAGTTTGCTGTATTTGTGGATTATTAGTTTGGAATTTAGACTTTGAAATTGCTTTATACACTCTTTTGATATTTTTTGGTTAAATTTGTTAATATATATTAATATTAAGCCCCGTATAGTATTTTTAAATTTTACTTTTAGTTAAAAATAAGGTAAATTTTTTAGTAAGTTTAATGAGCAACGAGTCGAGCAACAAATTTTTTTAATGAGCACGAGTCGAGCACAATTTAACCGAGTTTAACGAGCAACGAAATAAGTCGAACAACAAATTTTTTAACGAGCACGACTCAGGCATTACCTAACTCACAATCAACCCGCTCGATAAGAACACGTAGAAATTAGAAAGTAGGAAAGTTGAAGTTTGCTTCACCGTGTCATCGCTAAGCCAAACGTGTGGCGGCAAGACAACATGCCAAATAAAAGTGGTATATGCGTTTCAAAAGAGGAACACACAAATACGTCTACGCGCTTTGATTTTTTTAATTTATTTAAACCCTTTCTATTTTGGACCGTAAAAATAAAGTTAGGATTAGAGTTATAAATATAGATAAAATTGAAAATTTCAAATTATATGTTAATCATATCTCATGTAAATAAAGTCGTTATAAAAAATGTTAAATGATATATAAGACACCTATGTGTATTATGTACTAATAGGATGTGACATAAACGATAATTTGAGAAAAAAATGAAATATTCAAAAGTTTTAGGATTAATTTAGAACAAGTTTCGTAATTTGGGGATGAAATTAGAATATTCAAAAATGTGAGGATCAATTTAGAACAAGTGTCATAATTTATGGATGAAATTGAAACATTTAATAGTTTAGGGACTAATTTAAAATAAGAGCAATAATTTGTGGATAAAATTAAAATATATAAAATTTTAGAGACTAATTTAAAATAAAAATCATAGTTTAAAGACGTATGGTGCAATTAACTTATATAAATTTTTTATTTTTATTAATAAAAATTGAAGTATCAATTGCCACCATTAGTGAAAGGGTGGATCCACCACTAATTATCATAATGTACTATTATTTAGAAGTATATACTTATATAATTTTTTTAGAAGTATAATATATCTTATCACTACAGTCATCACTTAATAGTAATTGAGATTTATATTTTTAAATAAGATGTTTAAACATCTTTTATTCTATTTTTATATTTAAAAATCAATTAAAATTACGTGATAATTTCTTCGAGATATTTTTATTTTATCTCATTTTATCATTTATTTAAATATTATATTAAATACAATTGAGTTTAGTTCGGTAAGTATCGTTGTTGATGTAATATATAAAAAGGCGTTAGATTAAACATGTTTGAGCATTTAAATTAATAAGGACTAAAATTGTTATCTGATAATTTTTTTTTTTTTGAGAAATACTAACCCTATCCCTATTTCCATGAACACGGATTTGTATTTATACAAAATATACAACAAGAAACATGTGTATGTTCAATATAATAATTTTAAAATTTGTATTTTTTACTGAGATTTTAATGTTTGTATTTGATACATTTGATAATGGATAAACTTATATGTTGCAATTAATTAAGAATAACTCATAAAATTAAAAATTATTTTTTGTTAAAAATAAAATTACTTAAATTACTTTTTTTTAGTAATGTGTCATAAACTTTTCTTTAAGAAAACGTTTAATTTTTTTTGTTATTTTAAGTGATCCAAGTTCTACTAGTTTGTTTGTACAATATATGTGCGTTACTAACGAAATTAACAATAATAAATAAATATTATCTTGTTGCTACACCAACACTTATTTGTATAATATATGTGCGTTATTAACAGATTAATAATAATAATAAACAAATATTATCTTGTAATTAATTTACGCCAACATTTCTAAAAAAACTTTTAACTCTTCCAACATTTTGCGCGTGTGTACAACCTTAGAGCAAAGCGAGTGGGTAAGAAATCAAAGTTCAAAACTTCAAAATTGGCAAGGAAGCATTGACCAAATGACAAACGAATCAAAGCAGGACACAGCTTTAACACCAAAACCCCCAAATAATCTTGGGTAAAGTACAAAGCAGTCACTAACTTATCAAAACATTATTGTTTTAGCCCCTCATCTTTCAAAAGTTACAAAATGATCATTAAATATATCAAATTATTTTAAAATAGTCATTGAATTTATCAAATTGTTACGTTAAAAAATATCAAATTGTTACAAATAGTAATTAAATTTTATTTCCTTTTTTGTAAAAAGATCAATAAATATTATAGTTCATATTTTTTTTCTTCCCCCCCCTAGTGTAATAAAAACATATTTTAGTCCTTTAACAGTAGCTAAGCCAGCAGCAGGATTCAATAGTTTCAAACTTCAAAGGAATCTGTGAAAAGCCCGAGGCCTAAACCCCTTCTCTCTCAGCAAAGTCCCACAGAAAACGACCTCCAAAAAAGAGAAGGAAAAAAAAGCTCTTTTTTTTCTGTTCTAAAATCACTTCACACTTCATAATCTTCCATTTCCAGATTTTCCCAGATTTTAATTGAAGAAAGAAAAGAAGCTGAGATTCTTATGAAACTGAAAAAACAAAGGCATGGAGGGAGAGTGGTGTAAAGATGAAAAGTGAAGTATAAAGGGGGAGAATATTTACTGTGTTATATAGTAACATGCCATTGCATTGAAGGGATTTCTTCTTCTTCTTCTTTTTTCGATTTTCTTTTTGTTTTTCCATCGATTCTAAAAGTTGGATCGTTTGATTCTTATTTGAAGAAGGAAATAATAATAAAAAAGGGGCAATGAAAAGTTTCGGGGTTCATCTGTTCATCCTGGTCTTTCTTGCTGCAATTGGTACTTTCTCCTTTACTCTTTTCTTTTTCCATGGTTTATGGTCAATTCGTTTGCTTTTAATGTTGTCAGAATTGGGTTGATCTTGGAATTTGTTGAATTACTTGTTTTGATCAGTTTATATTGTCTTTTCAATTGAATTCATACTTTTTTAATTTGGGTTATTCTTGTTTTTTTGTTAAGTGTAAGCTATGGCGAAAGTTTCTGTTGATGTACAATAAGGGGTGGTTGTATCATGGTTGCTAGGAATTTTGTCCTTCTTTAAGCATGCAAAACACTTTGTAATTAAATTTCACTGCTTTTGTATCATGGTTGCTTAAATACTTATTTACTTCCTTTAGGATTGTTCTTTTTTCAAGTTGCAATTGTAGTCTAATTGCTGTATGTATTTAGTTGGGTTTGGGATTTGAATGCTAGGGTTAGTAGATTGAATAGGAAATCAGTTCGGCGGATAATGTTTCGATTCAAGATATGAGACTTTTCTTCCTTAGAACTTTGATTCATAAACATGGTTTTACTAGTGTATAACATTTATGTGTTCAATTGTTAATGGCATTTGTTTGCTTTCCGTGCCGGAGTTCTTTTATTCTAGTGTTCTACCAGCTCGTTGTTTCTGTCTCTTGGTCGCGGACTCTTCCTTCTTTTCAACCTTTCTTTCTATCAGTTTGAGATTTTTTTTAATGTGTTTAGTGTCTATGGTGCTTCAGAGTGTTTTTGCTTACAATTTATGATGGACATCTTTATTGCTAGAGATCTTACCAGAAAAGTATAAATAACTCGATTTGCAGCGTTGCTCCACAAACAGTTTCCTATATTATTGTAGAATTCATGGGGACTGAAATGCATTTGCAAGGGAAACAGCAGCTTTAATTTTCTTTTTCTGCTATTAAATTTAAAATTCACCTCTATTATGTCGGGGTTGATGAGTTAGACTATTGTTATTATGATTGTTTTCATGTTTATTATTGCACGGTGCTTCGAAATAAGATGACTGATTAAAAACTTGTGTTTTGAATCTTTTCTCCAGCATCTGTGAGTGTGACTGTGCAAGCATTCACCGGAACATACGGCATTAATTATGGAAGAATTGCAAATAACATACTTTCACCTGATGAAGTCGTCACACTTCTTAAGGCGGCAAAAATAAAGAATGTTCGCATTTTTGATTTTGATCACAACGTCATTAAAGCATTTAGTGGGACAGGGCTGGAACTTGTGGTTGGACTCCCGAACGAAAATCTGAGAGACGTGAGTGCCAATGCAGATCATGCTATGAATTGGGTGAAGGACAACGTACAGGCATATCTTCCTCATACGCAGATTCGTGGGATCGCTATAGGGAATGAAGTCTTAGGAGGGAGTGATGAATTTTCGGGATTTCTTCTGGGTGCAGTTAAGAATGTTTACAATGCATTAGATAGGCTCAAATTGAGTCACGTAGTTCAGGTTACCACAGCACATTCGCAAGCTGTTTTTGATGATTCCTTCCCTCCTTCATCATGTGTGTTCAAAGATAATGTTGTTCAGTACATGAAGCCACTCTTAGAGTTTTTTTCGCATATTGGCTCGCCATTCTGTTTAAATGCTTACCCGTTTCTAGCATACATGTATAATAAAGACCACATTGATATCAATTATGCTCTCTTCCTACCAACGGAAGGAGCTGATGATCCGAAAACTAAGTTGCATTACGATAACCTGCTTGATGCTCAGATTGATGCAGCCTATGCTGCGTTAGAAAAGGCCGGATTTAGAAAGATGGAAGTCATCATCACAGAGACCGGATGGGCTTCACATGGAGATGAGAATGAAGCTGCGGCAACAGCAAGTAATGCAAGGACATATAATTACAATTTGCGGAAAAGGCTTGCAAAGATGAAAGGAACTCCTCTCAGACCAAAAAATGCGGTGAAGGCATATGTTTTTGCAATCTTTAACGAAAATTTGAAGCCCGGGGCAACTTCTGAGAGGAATTTTGGACTGTTTAAACCCGATGGTAGCATCTCATATGACATTGGGTTTCATGGATATAAATCTTCATCTGCAGATTCATCACTGCCGTCTTTGAAGGTACGAGCTTTTCTCCCACCCTTGACATAGTACTAGATTTGTGTATTCTCAGACAGAATAAGCATATCCGTAGAACAATTTGAAGTTTTTCATGTACTTGGTGTGCTAATTATTTTGTTTTCCTTTCTTTGGTTTCCACTTGATGAAATTAGATTGGAGTAAAATTGGGTGGAAAAGGTAGACTGACAATTCGGATCCGATTATTTATTAGCTTACATAACTAAGAAATATTCTTGGACTTCCTAATGAAGCTTGAAGAGAAAGAACACGAGGAGAGAGATACATGAACAAGAATGCGTGCGGAGAGTATTTCTGATCATGAAATTCCACCGATCAAAGCTCGAGTCCAAAATCGGAAGTTTCTAAAGGAAAGAATAGGCTTAAACTTCAAAGGGAAATGGTGCTAGTCATAAACAAATGAAGAAACAGCTTAGCACAATCCTAATTTATATGCCTAAAACTCCTAGGTAGTGATCCTCCTGTATGACTTCCTCTCTTCGTCCTGCGTGACCAGAAGTTTCTCCAAGTTATATGAACTGATGAGTAAGCCAATCATAGCTAGGTACAGGAGTGCAGCTAAAAGATTGGATAGGGTCCTCTTAGTTAATTTCATATGATTCAAATCTTCTCCGACTTGCTAGTTTTTTTTCCCGACTTGCTGGAAAGATGCCAAATAACCATAGGTGGTCAATTTGTTAGCAGGAATGCTTGTATCGCTAGGCCAAGCGAATGCAGTCTAACTGTTTCCTGAACTACCTGTGACCAGAGTAGCTTCATTTTGCGCCTGTGCTTCGCAATCAAGTGACTGAGTTTGATTTCAAAATGATTACTGATTTCAACTATATTGGGGCCTTTGCACTCAATCTACTTTAACCAGTGTTACCAACCGAACAATCATACCGTTACTGCATACATATGTGGTACCTCTGGATTGGTTTCTTGATAGCATGATTCACAATCCCCCGATGCAGCCTCTCTGAATCCTTAAGTTTTAGAATTGACCGTACTAATTGCCGAATCATGTCCCTTCCCACCCGACCTTAGCTCCAATGCAGCAAGTTTAATAGTCTTCTGGTGATTTTATTTGGTAGGTTGTTTAGTTTGTTACAAGATCTTCCTTCAACTATTATGCATGCATCCGTAATTATTTGTTGGCAAAGGGAACAAAAAGATGTTGCTTCGACATAAAGCTCGATAAATGTAGACGTGCACATAGCAAATATGTGGTTTGAATGATTATCTAGTATAACATCACATGAAAAATAAAAGTTGTAGTAGTATGTTCCTTTTATCCTCCTATTTCATTGTATTTTTTCTGTGAAATGTCACAGGAAATTCGAGCTGCTGGTTGGTTTGGATCCTACTCATTATTAACAATGGCTACTGCATTAGTGCTTCTATTCTGAAGACGGTGACTGAACATTGAATATCCGTTGGGTCGCATTCTGTTCCGCACTTTCATTTGCATATGATGCTAATCCCGAACCGGAGATTCTGTAGTTTTAGGGAAATATATATATATATATATATATATATATATATATATATATTTCATGTCACACTTGAAAGAATAATCCAATACCCCTGATTTTTGTACCTTTAGAGAACACATGATGGGATTGGGAAGTTGCTGATTACTTTACAAATATCACAAAGAATATATGTTTCTTGTGCCACAAACAATCTCTCTTATAACTTTAGTTAGCATATATTTAACTTAACTGCAAAAAAATATGAACTACTAGTCTATTATCTATTCGTTTAACAGAATAAACGGAGATTAATCTTGTTGAATTGATTTCTGTATGGATTCACCTAAATAAGTTAAGAAATAGGTCGAAACGTCATATTGACCACTTCCGGTTATCGCGTCGTCATCGACTTGTTACTAGGCTTTAAGTTCACGTGCGTTTGAGCATATTCGAAAATTTCCGGACTTTATTTGATCCTTTTGAAATGCTTGATTTTTATTTGGATAGATTTGAAAATATTAAAATCTTATTCAACCGTTTTGAAAAGTTAAGTAAAAGTTTAAAATCTATCGATCGAGTGCTAGTTTAGTTGCCACTATTGTTATTACTAGGGGTGATAACGAGACGAGGTGAGCCCTGGCCAGGTTCGGCTCGATTCGGAAACAGTGTAATTGGGCTCGGCTCGAGGCTCGCCGAACTCGGAATTTTAGACTCGAGCTCGGCTCGAAAACAATACTATTGGGCTTGGCTCAGGCTCGAAGCTCGTCAGGCTCGGCTCAGATTGAAATGAACTCATAACCAACACTAAAACGAAATTCAATGATCCGAAAGGGGGAAAAGTGCCAAAAATTTGATTAATATAAATAACCAATAAATATTCTTATAATACAAACACATAATTAAAGAAAATACAAATCAAACAACAACCAACTAAAGAAAATGCGCTTTTCTTTTGCTAAATATATTACTTTTAGTGCATATGTAGATTCCGAGCCTGTTCACGAGCTTTTCGAGCCAAGCTGAGTAGGCTCGACTCGACTTGTTAAGGTTTCGAGCTGAGCCTAAGTCGAACTCACTCGAGCCGAGCTTTGACCGAGCCGAATCCGAGTAGCTCGCGAGCCGATCAGGCTCATTATCACCCCTAGTTATTACAATGCGTAGGAGGTTGTAAATTCAAATTCATTTAGAGGTTGAACAGTTGTGTAGTTTCGAGCTTTCGGAGAGATTCGATTGTACATGAAAAAAAAATCACCGCTAATACATGAAATAATTACTCTTAATAATAATAGAGTTATACTTTATGCACTTGTAAGATTTTTTTGTACATGTATACATATTTAAACTCAATATATATAACTTTTTATTCAAAATCATAAAACTTAAATTATAACCTTTCGCCCTGAGCTAAACCGCAAACTCCTAACTTAAAACAAAATATTTCCCATAATAATATTGCCCCTTTTGTGAAAAAATTAAAATAAAGAAATGATAATTAATTAGATTTTACAGCAAGAGCAATAGGATTAAAAAAGAGAGTTTCTTTAGAAGCACATGCATGCATGTCTACATGTATGATCTAGCATGACATATACCTTATCCATTGACAATCTTTTCTTGGGATTTCTGCTTATACATTTTTGTGCCAGTTGAGCCATCCTGTAAAGCTGGAAAACATCAAGGGAATCACCAATTCTGGGATCAGCTAGCTCTAAATACCTCCTTTGTTTAATTAGTGTTCTTGCCTGTAGAAAAAAATACATCTTTTCTTAGTTTTGTCCATGAATTTATTATAAAACGTGTGACATAATTTACAGTGTTTAAGTAAATTACCCATGTCAAAAAACCTGTATGTCCCGAAGTCTCGTCCATGGTCGTCTTCCCGGTAATTATCTCTAGTAGAACCATACCAAAAGAGTATACATCTGTCTGAGTAGACAATGTCCCATTCTCAAGAAATTCTGGGGGTAAATACTTTGATGTCTGGATCTTGTTCTGCTTCGACTTCGAGCACGGCTCTGCCAGCCCAAAATCTCCAAGCTAAAACAAAACATGTGTAACATGAACTTTCAGATGTATCAAGGTTTTACATAGGTGTAATTATGACATATAAGTTGAAGTTATTACCAGTGGTTCGAAACCATGTGTTAGAAAAATGTTACTTGATCTTATGTTTTTGTGAATGATGTTGTTTTGATGTAGATGGCTTAGAACCTTGGCTGCACCAACTGCTACTTTTACCCTTTGTGTCCAGCTCAATGGCATAGGTTGTCGTTCTGCTTCACATTTGTATAAAATATTAGCTTTCGACGTTGTTTATAATGCCGAGTATATGCTAAAATGCCTGAACCAGAATTGTCCTTACTTGATAGATGTTGATCAAGTGAACCGTTGCAGACGTACTCGTACACGAGTAGCCTATGAGTTCCTTCTGCACAGCAACATAATAGCATGACTAAGTTCTTGTGTCTAACTCTGATGAGTTTATCTATTTCTGACTTGAATTCGGTCGGTTCTTGAAACACTATGTTGTTTTTTGCAGGTTTAATGACAATAGGCTGCTTGTTTTCTAGCTGACCTCTGAAAGTACATTCGAAACCGCGTTGTGATAGATTGTTCTTTGATGAGAATCCATCTGTAGCTGCATGGAGTTCAACATATGTGAAATGTTTTCTCCATTCAGTGCTATGAATTCTATTATCACAAACGCTGCATTCGGCTTGCAACCGTATGTTTGAAGAACTGCTGGTATGTACAAGTCTCTGATTTTGAGTTACTTGATTAGCATCCAATCCACCTGCATAAAGATGTATGTTTGGTGAACGAACGTCGTTTCTAGACGCTGACATGACGTTGATCTGACATGTGGTAATTCGATATCGGTCAATTTAGGCCTTACTGGTTAAGTTGCTTGATGGAAACAAAGTTAAGATACCAAATTGTAAAAAATATTGTACATTGGGGGCTAATTTATACATGTTGGGAAAAGTTCAATGCTGAAAAGATCATCTTCATCTAGGAACCCTGGCATCATATCATCATAAGTTGCACAAAACTTTGTTGTTGGTCCTCTTAATAGTTTGATGCCATTGTTTTTCTTCATCCTCGATACGCCACACGAAAGCTTTTCCAGAAAGATTTTCTTGTTTTTCTTCATCTTCCTGGTTCAGAAAATGTCCTTCTGAATCAAATTTATTTGCATTTCTATATCTTTGGTTTTTTCATATATAATTTTTTTGCCAAACCTGTCTAGAATTACCCATGTTGGCTTCATATTTTGTGCTGATTGCATAGCCACAAGTGCTGCTGATGTTCCTGATGTTACTTCTACCCTAAACTCAACCTGAGTTACAAATGCTGATCTCTCATTAGCTTATTGTTTTATAAATAAATACACTCAAAAAGCTTCATATTTAATCAGAGCCGTTTCGGACAATTTCGGACAATTTAGGGCCCTGAACAAAAACTCAAAAATAGAAAATGCCCCTATAGAACGAAAGCATATTCCATTACTTTGATGTCCATGGCCTGGAATTGCCTGCCCAGACCTGTAGTTTCGGTCCAAGTCCGGTCTGGATGTGATATTTTTCACCTAGGGGACGGTTCGACCTGACCCGAACCGAATTTAAATAATCAAAAACATCTTTTGACTAACCTTTTCAGCTCTGCAGAGCTTTGAAATTTCCAAAACTTCAGCATTATTCTCAAACTCCTTCCTTGCTGCTTCCCTATCAACAATTCTGTGATTTTCTGCAACCTTTGAACTGGAATCCACTTTCTTCCTATATCCCACTTCAAAAAACAAACCAAGAAAACAAATTGGATTCACAAAAATCCAATCAAACTGATATAAATAATCTCATAATATTGAAAAAAAATCATGTAATCTTACAAAGCTTCATTGTCCCTTTGACAGATACAGGTGTAGGATCATTAGGCTGATGAAGAACTCCAAGGAGGACAATCAAATCTCCAGGCTTAAGAAATAAGCCATGAATTGCCCATTTAATGGCACTTGAACATACTTGTTTAGCTGCATCTTGGATTACCATAACTCTTTGATATTCCATTGCAGAATAAGCTAATCTGTTTCTCATTCTCTGATATTACCATGTTAAAGTTATCTACTTATAGTTCTGTCAATTGTCAAAGTTTGACAGCAAATTCCTGGAAAAGTGTTTTGTCTTTTTGTTCAAGAAATAACTCATTAAGAACAGGAATTGGAGGATTCCAAAACTGAAATCAAGGAAAAGATTCTGTTGGTTTGGCTGTTTAGGTGGAAAACATGTTTGACTCAAATGGGTTTTTTTTTGTGCCTTGAAAATTATAAAAAAATGAGTTCACTGCATGTTCATGCCATGATAATTCCAAAGCCAAGCATCGTTAGAACCATTATTGTCTTTATGTGTTTGCTTGTGGAACAAGAAACTAGGGAAGCTCTGATGTTTTAAATTATGGGTCAAGAGCTGCAAAATCTATAAATTTTGGTTCGTGATTAAAATATTGGATGTACCGATATGATTGTCAGATATGAATATATTTACCTTTTCTTTAAAAATCTATGTATTTGATGTTTTTTGTACTCGTGTTCGAATATACATTAGATAAGAGTATTTATGAACCGAAGCAACATAATCCATTTATATATATATATAGATAGATAAATATTCTATACACAGGCGGTGGAAACTGAAAAATTTCCACAAGCGCCTTAGTTTTAGGGTATATGGAGTTAGTTTAGGGTATAGGGTTTAGAGTTTTAGGTGTATGGATTAGAATTTAGGGAGAATTGTTTCAATTTAAGGTTTAAGTTTATAATTTAAAGTTTATATGTTAAAACTAAACTCTCCAGTGTAAGTAAACAATCTCCATCATTTATAATATCTTAATTTTTATGTCATATTTGAACTAATTGGTTATATGATACAAGATCATATACATGATACACAGATAATTGAACTTTGCCCCCTCGAGCTGGAATCCTAGCTTTGTTGATTTATTTATAATTAAGGTTAATTTGATAAGTTGTGTAAATATTGAAAGCTAAATATGCTATTATACCAATTAAAAAGAGGTCATGTCATCTCTCCATGATGTAGATTTTGTCATAGTTTTTCCACTTTGATCATTTGAAGCCTCTGGTCATTTATTTTTATTGTCTTTATACTGTATGGAGTGGGATTGAAATTCTACAATTTAAAAAATATATGAATTAAAATTAAATAAATTATCATATAGGGACTAAATATAAATCATAAAATGGTATTAAGTACTATTAACCAAAAAATTCAGTATGATCTTTTTATATATAAAAAGATGGAGTTAACTAGGTGCTTCATTAAAAATATTCGTAAGCCTAAATAGAAGGAAAGAGTACATTTAGCAACTTAAATAACAATGAGAACAATCCAACTAAAACATCTGACATGCAATAACCGGCGGTGCCGCAAATCATATCTCACCTCCATCGAGATAAGCCATATTTCGCCAAAGCATCAGCTACCAAATTCGCCTCCCTACTACTATGAGTCAAGCGAATCTTCCAATCCAAACATAATAACCGCCTAATATGATGCACAATCGACCAATATCGGTGTCGCCTATCATTGCCTTTCAAAATCCTAACCACATCGACATTATCAACTTCAATCCACATTTTAGCTTTGATTATATTAACCAAAAATTTACAATATTTTGGCTTTAGTGATCCACATTTAACCAAATTAAAATTAATTAAAAAAGAGAAACTAATCAAGAGGAAGAATCCTCTACAGCAGGACTAGGATCCGCATTGTCATCATCATCGTCAATATCAGCATCATCAAACATCTGATCAAGAACGAGGACCAGTGCCATTGCAAATGCACTATCGAACCCTGGCCTGAGGCAAAGCAAAAAGACATCTTTGCCCAACATCACATGAGTAGAGGGGTCCACTTTCCTTTTGATCTCAGCCATTGGTTCCTTTGATGAGCTCTCCAAAGAAGTGCTGAAGATGGTACAGCAGCGTTGGGGATAGGAGCCGTCGATCTGGTACTCCTCGCCCGGATCACCGTATACGTCCACTACAACGTTTGACCGTCCGATGATGGATGATCGACGGACACAGAAAATCGGGCTTTCTTTTTCCATTTTTTCGCCTAACAATCCTTCCCACCTTTGATGGAGACTTGGCTTCTGTGTTTTAGTAAACACTTTAAATTTTAAGTGGTAAAATCATGTTTAATTTTGTAATTTAAAAATACTTAAAATCATTGTGATTGTATCTAAAAACCCAATTCATCTATAATTTCTTTTAATAAAACTAGATGGTAAAAATATATTATTGAAAAATTATTTGATGTATACACCGTATAAAATTTAGACCGTACAATTTTATATATGTTAATATCAAATAAATAAGGTTTAAACCTTATTATATCAAATAAGGTTGAAATCAATAAGTTTAGCAGAGGAGTGATGAAAAAAATCAATATATAAAGTTTAGTGAGTAAATTAAATGTTTTGAAATTTGAGTAACTAAAATAGATCATAGAATTCAATGATAATTTACGTATTTTATCCTATTATAAATTACAATTTATGACATTAATTAAATTTCATAATTTTGTAAAGCGTTTGAAACATTTTAATATTATTCTTTCGTTTTAATTTTTTAATAGAATAAATGTGATTACAATATAATATTTGTTCATAAATATTCTTAACTCTTTGACAATGTACACACCTTGTAGACAGTAGACAAATCGATTAAACGCAAGTCTCCTAAGATAAACACCATTCGCTTTTTCACTAGGACACTTATTGAGTTCTACTCTTTTGTTTTAATTGAATTGCCATTTTTGTCATTAATTTTAATATTTTAATTAATTAATTTTATACATAATATACTAGATAATATTATACCCACAAAAGTGATAATTTTTTATAAGAATTTTCGGTTTAAATAATTATTTTAGATGATTGAATTGAGTAGATTTAATTAATTAAATATTTAATATACTCCGATAAAAATAAGGCAGTGAGGCTTGGGGCCGCCAGGGGACATGCCTCTATAAATGTTAAAATTCCATTTAAGTAATTATAGAATTATCTCATGAATCAAAATTTAAGTTCAAGTAACTTTTTCTATAAAACGTATTACTTATTAAAAGATTAAGAAAAAATATAAATAAATTTAACAAATGTTAACTTTAAATTTCACCTAAAAATCTGCTTTAAAAATTTTATATAATAAATTTAGATAACAAAATTAACCTTACATAAGTAATTTTATTATAATTTTCCGATTAAATCAATTAACTCGTGATACAAATTCAATGAAGATTAGCATGTGATTTGGACTGACCTTGCGAATAAGGGTGAGGAGGCAGTTGCCGGTGGCGTCCATGAGAACAAGCTCGTCCTTGGGGAGTGGATGGGGGCCGTAGTAGGAATCAAACCTCAGCATCACTTCACCTTTGGGGTTGTACACTACGAATCCGTCCCCCGGGAAAAACACCGACGTCTTGTGCACCGTCAGCTGCGTTTCTTCCTCGAAACAGAACTTCTCATCCACCACCACCGCTCTTCCCATCGTCTCTTCAATTATCAGATCCGGCAAAGGGGAAAAAAAAAAGTGAAATTTGTGGAGGAAAGGAAAGCAGCAGGTAGGACTTAGGAGAAGTAGGTTAGTTGCTTTGTGGATACGCCGAATTAAAATAGAGTTCGTGGGGTCTTCTTTGTAGGCCCCATCAACCACTCAATATCCAATCCAAGCTTTTTCCTCTTTTGTGTGGTCTGTCCACTCTGTTCCGGTGATAAAAGACAACATGGTCCGAACTTAAATGGTTTCTTTTATGTTATTTAGATTTAAATAATGTAGTCGGTATAATGTGTTTGTGTTTTTAAAAGATTGAGAATAAATAACATATGTTACTATATAATTACATATGAATATTGAAAAAAATACCATCTATTTCGATTGGGACTGGTTGAATGATGAAAACATGGAACACTTTGTTTATGATGTGTGCAAATAGATGTTGAAATTGGTGAATCTCCATAAATATATGACCATGGACACTTGTGGATTTATGTGTGGTCTAGAATAGGGGTGATAACGAGCCGAGCTGAGTTCGAGCTTGGCTAGGCTCGGCTCGGAAACAGTGTAATTGGGCTCCGCTCGGTTCGGGCTCGAAGCTCGTCAGGCTCGGCTCGTAATGTAAAATTTTGCTATAGTTATTTTTATAAAAGATTCTTTAAAAATTCATACCAACACTAAAACGAAATTCAATGACCGTAAAGGTGAAAAAGTGCCAAAAATTAGACTAATCCAAATAATCAATAAATATTCTTATAATACAAACACATAATTAAAGAAAATATAAAATCAAACAACAGCCAACTAAAGAAAGAGAATACAAACACATAAGTTATTATAGTGCATATGTAAATTTCGAGCCTGTTCACGAGCTTTTCGAGGCGAGCCTAGTAGGCTCGGCTTGTTAAGGTTTCGAGCCGAACCCGAGCCCGAGTCGAGCTCACTCGAACCGAACTTTGATCGAATCGAGCTCGAGTAGCTCGTGAGCCGGTCAGGCTCAATATCACCCTAGTATAGAGTGGGCACGTGCCCACCTTTAAATCTGAAATTTCATCGATTAGTTATTTATTTTAGTAATTGTATGCACCTTAAAATCTATTTTTTTAACATTAATTGTCTATTTTATAAGTTGTGCCGACCCTAACATTTGTATATTAGGCTTTGATTAACGATGGGTGGGGCAAAGGAATGGAGAGTAGTGCGGTGAGCATTAGGAGTTATGAGAGATGGGCCTTGCGGGCAGTGCAAGTCGACAGCCACCGACCCACCGGTCAGGATCCATCCATCACTCATTAATTTGATGGCAGCCAGTCCCATTCGTAATGGGGCCCTCGGAGCATTTCTAAGGGCCCATCTGGATAGGCCAGTAAGATCAGACGTTATATTTTTAAAATAGACATAAATTGCAATTTTCTTTTAAGAAATAAATTGAAATATATAAAACATTATGATGGTACCTTTTTATATTAAGATGTTAAAAATGCACCACCATAATTTTTATCTTTGAGTTTCTTTTTATTTTTTATTTGAGATTTCAGTGGACATAATATTTAAATTTCTTTTTTTGAAAATTTGTATTGTTAGAGACTTAGAGTTGTGCCTTTTTTTGGTTCATTAAAAATTAGTATCATTTTCGAGATTAAAAAAAATATACCATCATAATTTTAGCTTTAAAAAACAATTTTCATTGTCATGATTGTGAAAAGGGCAAAGTTAATCGCTTTCTTCAATGTTGACGGGTGACCTCCATACATTATGCATGCCAATATGCTATAAAATTGATGTCTTCAACAAAATTACTACGTGACATTAAATATCATAATCAAATTAAGTTGGTTTAATGTATATGATGGATACATTTAATTGGACATTTGGACGTAATTTTAAGGTTCAATTCGATATTTATTGTTTTATGATCTAATTAAGTATATAAAATTAATTTGCTGGTTTAAATTGGTATCTAAATTGGAACGTTTGGGGACGACGATTGGTGGTTCACTCGTCATGGGACGAACCGAGAGCCACAAAGGATCAGGGTTGGTCGTTGAGTTGGGCGGTTCACCCCTAGTTTTTTTTTTTAATATGTTGGTGTGATACAAGGGTAGCATCTGTTTAACTTCCTTAGTCTTTTTTTTAATAAGGCACACACACCGTGCAGAACTGGTGCTTAAACCCGGGTCACCTGGATGAATTACATCATCCTTTTACCACTGAGACAACAAATAGACAGTTCACCCCTGGTTGACCTAGAGCCGAAAGACGCAAATAGTGTCAGGCCGATGGCCAGGCAGTGGTTGTTGGCAGTCGATGGTGGTTTACTCATTTTAATGTGGGCAGATAGCCACTGGCAATGGGAGATAGCCCTTGCAGAGAGATAAAAGATCGTTTGAGGTTGTCCCCTTGGTCATCGATGATGGAGTATTTATAGCTCTTTGGTGCTGTAGATGAAAGGACATCTAACGAGAATGCGCCAGACTTAACGGCGAATATTGACGAGCTGACAGGTGGTAGCTCGACTGTCAAAATGTAATCTTAGTTAGATTTAATAGTTGTCTTATCGTGACGTTGTGATCAAACATAAAAATCATCGAAAGTTGATGAGTCTAAAGATGTAAGAGACGTCCGGAGAAAAAACTCTAAGCTTTGTGGTGCTTGAAATCTAGTGCGAGAATAATGATGCGATCTCGATAATTATATCATTACGTGAAATAACATTTATATAGAGACTTAATTGAAATATAATTTAATTTCAAAATATTGTTTGATTCCAAATTTTAAATAAAAGTTGAATCGAAACATTATTCTACATAAAAAATTGCTTAATTATTACATCTACATGGACAGACAGAGTTGCAATGGAGTCAGCATTTAAGCTTGAAAGGAAACCTCAGTACCCTTTCTTTTCCCTTTTCCTTCCCCTTTCCCTTCGCATCCGCGTTAGCTCAGTCAAAACTGAGTTCCCGAAATTTACTCTCTTTTCCCCCGAAAATGTCGATCCCGATCCCCCGACCGTTACCCAATGACTCATGGGATACCACACTCCCCGGTCCGCCCACTCGCAACAACTTCGGATCCGCCGATCTAAGCCCCTCCGGTCTCCTCGCTTTCGCCTCCGGCTCCTCCGTCTCCGTCGTTGATTCCCGTTCTCTCCAGCTCGTCGCCACCATTCCTCTCCCTCCGCCTTCCTCCTCCAGTTCTCTCTCCCCTTTCGTCACCTCCGTACGCTGGACTCCTCTCCCTCTTGGCCGCGACCTCCTCTCCTCCGAACCTTCCTCTTCCCATCTCATTCTCGCCGCCGCCGATCGCCACGGCCGTATAGTTCTCCTCGATTTTCGCCTCCGTTCTCTCATCCTTTCTATTGATCCTCCTGATCCTTCCTCGAAATCCGGTGTCCAGGACCTTTGTTGGGTGCAGGCCCGGTCCGATTCTTTCCATCTCGCTTCTCTCTCTGGCCCTTCTTATCTTTCCCTTTACAACACATCCTCTTCTCGGTGCATCTTCAAGTACGATGCTTCACCAGAATATCTATCATGTATTCGCCGTGATCCTTTCGACTCCCGCCATTTGTGTGTTGTTGGACTCAAAGGGTTTCTTCTTTCGATCAAAGTGTTGGGAGAAGGAGAAGACGATATTGCCCTCAAGGAACTCCAGATTCGAACTGATTGTACCGAGTTACTTAAGCTTGAAAAAGATGTTGCTGCTGCTGCTTCTGGAGGAGGAGGGGGAACTTCTTCTTCCTCTCCCGTTTCTGCTGTTTTCCCGCTCTATGCAGTGCGTTTGGCATTTTCGCCGAACTGGAAGAACGTCATTTACGTGACGTTTCCTAAGGAGCTGGTGGTTTTTGATTTGAAGTATGAAACAACACTTTTCTCTGCCGCATTGCCGCGCGGGTGCGCCAAGTTTCTTGATGTCTTGCCTGATCCCAATCAGGAGTTGGTTTATTGCGCCCACCTTGATGGGAAGATCAGCATCTGGCGAAGAAAGGAGTAAGGATTTTCTATTTCCATCTTATTCCTGCAATATATGGCCTCATTCAAATTTAAACTTTACACGATTAAATAAGTTGTACTTTAGGTTATTTAAGGAATCATTAATGTTGTGTAACTAAATTAGGAAAAGAGACCTGAAGTTTTGAATTGGGGACCAGACAATGTAAATACTTGGAAAGACATTGAAACATCCTTTAAGTTATGCTATAATGAGAGATTCTCAGCTTCCAGCACATAAAAATCATTTTAGTGGACGAATGTTTGATGTTATTTAAAATCTATCTCATTGGTTGAACTATGATACGGTTTTCATCAACTTGTAAACTATGTATCTACTGCTTCAGTCAGGCAAAGCTGTTTATTAGAATGTCATCTTGTAGAGATAGAATCATGTCGGCAACCAACTAAAGTTTTTGAATTCTTTTCCAAGGTGATACTTCGCTGTTACAGCAAGTTGAAGCATCGGATCATATTATTCACATTTTATCCCTTATCATCCATAGATATTTTTGTTTTATGGAGTTGCTTTTTTTTTGCCTGGCCGAAGAAGTTAATGGTATTTAAATTCCCAAATTTTCCTTTAAGGGAATGCTCTCATTTGGCTATTATCACAGAGGAGAACAGATACATATAATGTGCACAATGGAGGAGTTGATGCCATCAATTGGCTCACCTGTCCCTTCACCATCAGTTCTTGCAGTCCTTATCAGCCAATCAGAGTCAACGCTTCAAAATATTAGCAAGCTTTATTCAGATTCATCAAATGCTGCATCTGATGTGGATTTTGATAATCCTTTCGAATTTTGTGATGATACTCTTCTGGTCGCTAAGACACGTTTGATATCCATCTCTGATGATGGCAAACTATGGAGCTGGATCTTGACTGCTGAAGGGAATGGGGTTATAGAGAAGGATGCTGGAAATTCTGGAAATATTGCTGATGTCTCTGATAATTCAACTAATACAGTTACAACCACCACAATGTCTTCTAAGGATGGACTTGCTACAAAAGGCAGAAGGCAGCTGGACAACATAAATGGTAACAGAATTAAGCTGCCAAACTCTACTTTTGGCTTTGCAGATGTGACATTTAAGGTTTGAAAATCAATTCTTATCTTTCCGACTGCCATGACAAATTATTCCTTTTCCCTGTTTAGTGTCTCACAGTTCTTGCTGAAGACTTTAGTTTTATCAATTGAACAAAGGGATTGAAACTTTTTGTTCTCCTTTCCCCTTTAACTGCCTCCTTGCCCTGCCCCTCCCATATATGAGCTTGCAGTTATGAGTCATCACTTTTCTTTCTCTCCACACATATACAAACATTGATATTGACATCTTCGTTTTCCTATCATACACTTATGTGAAGACTTGGCCCCCTTTTGACATGATATTGCTACTTTGATAAAGAAAGAGTCATTATTACGTTCTAAAATGGTTTTCTTCTTTCTTTTATGATGTCCCAAATATGTCCTGTTAACGATGCAGTTTATGATTTAGGAATAGTTTACTATCTCTAAGTGGCAGGTTAGGTAATTGCCTATCTAAAAGGCAATTTGAGCTGAAGGATTCACATAAAAAGAATATGAACTTTTCTTGGGCCTTGTTTCTAGTGCCCTTGGTTTTGTAAGAAATGAAGTGACTTTTCAATGCCAAAAGAGATATATGCATAGCACCATGGGTAGTCGTCGTGGCATGATTGAAGCTTAGACTTGACCAATTTTTTTTTCTGGCTCAATGAGCTTTTAGCTTTATAACATGTTTCGCCTCCTTCCTCATGAGTTCTAGATTGATGAGTCAAGTGAAATCAACAGCAGGTATGATAAAATGAAGTGATTGTAACATAAATTAATTGGCTGGGTTGGAATTCACAGTAATGGTCAGATACTCAGATGTTGGTGTTGAACTTGTATAGGACAAAAACATGATGTTAATTATTATGACACTCTTCTGGCCCTACCTTGGGTTTAGCATTTTATTTATTAGAAACCTTCAATGATCTGCTTATCCACTTGCTGCTGCAGAATGTCGACCTTTCAAATTGAAAGAAAAATCAAACTTACTTTTTACGTTTGGTCAAAAGTTAAGCTTGAAAAATGATGGTATGAGATCAGTGTAACTACTGCATATTTGAACTGTATGGAAGATATGTATGAAATCCATGGGAAATAGAAGAGGTGGTATTTGACCAGCAAGCTTATTGCTTGCCAGATATTTTATGTTTTGTGATCTGTAAATCTTGTTTATTGTTTTTGAGAATGAAATGAAGAACAATTATTAATGCCGAACAACTTCCTCTTTGTTTTGCATTAACACATTCTTTGGGTTATTCATGTCTACTTATATGCCAAATCATTCATTACTGCAGATTAGCTTAGTTGGACAGCTTCAGGTTCTTTCTTCAACAGTGACCATGCTGGCGGTACCATCCCCTTCTTTAACAGCTACTTTGTCTCGTTAGTTCCATCCCCTCAATCTGTTTCCTGAATTCCCATTTCTGTTAAACTTTCACATGTTGCCTAATCACACTATATTATGCAAAGGTGGGGGAGACAATCCTGCGGTAACTGTTCCACTAGTTGCTTTGGGTAGTCAAAGTGGGACAATTGATGTCATCGATGTCTCTGCCAATGCTATTGCTGCAAGTTTTTCAGTTCATAATAGTACAGTCAGAGGCTTACGATGGCTTGGTAATTCAAAACTGGTTTCGTTTTCATACACACAGGTAGCCTATCAAGTTTTCAAGAATCATATTTGTCTGTTGCATCATAGTTAGCTTTATTTCTTCTTTATCTGCAGGCCTTCCTTTTTGTTTAATCCCATTGCTTTGTTTGGTAGTTTAATACTTAATTAGTACTTCTATGGACTCAGGTGAATGAGAAAACTGCAGGCTACATTAACAAACTTGTTGTGACTTGTCTAAGAAGTGGGCTTAACAGAACTTTTCGGGTCTTACAAAAGCCAGAGCGGACACCTATAAGAGCTTTAAGGACTTCTTCATCTGGAAGGTTCCCCTTCTAAATTTTCGTATTGATTACTCAATGCATTCATTTGGCAGCATACATTAAATTGATAAACACATACTTTCCTTCACACAAATATTGTTCCCTCAATATGAAAACTTTCCATTTGTTTCCACACATTAAAAATTGTGTGATGTATGAGAAGTGTGCTACCCTTGCAAGTGTAAACATATATTACAAAAAGTAAATGAAGCAGAGATGCTGTCACATGGAATCATGGATGCTGGATTGCCCGAATTCCATGTTTCTATCACGCATTGCCATTTACGTAAGGTTGTTATTTAGTAATTATTATTTAGACAATGCAGCCAACATTAACTGCTATGGTTTGATGATGTATTTTGATTACAAACCCTAGACTTGTAAATTTTCTCTCTTATGTGTTATCAAAACTTGTGTTTTGTAAAGCATAATAGAGTTGGGGAATTTAGTAAGATGTGGAAGGTAAACAAAATTGCAGTTGCACACAATGTTGGTCATGAAGGTTAATCGGGAATTTTAGCATATGCTTCGCAACATCTAATTTTGATGATAGAGAATGGAGGCCATTGGTTTAGTTGGGTGATTAATTATTGTGGTAGCCTAGGTATCTCAGAAAGTATTTGATATGCATTCTTGTCTGTTAGATGGTGGATCATCTATGCCTGCTGGTTGCCAAAATTCTCATTTCTTATAATGAAATATGTAATAACCTTGTTTCTAGAAAATGAAATTCTTATTCATAGTCAGAGGTTGACAATAATGTGATAAATATAATCTTGATATGTTTTGAATATGGCTGACTTGTGCTGATGTTTTTCTAATTTTGCTTCCTTCTTGTCTAACCTGCTGGCTGATTTCAGGAATATGTGGTAATATCTTTGTCATTTTTAACCTTTTCAGATATCTTCTGATTTTATTTCGTGATGCACCTGTTGAGGTTTGGGCTATGACAAAAAATCCAATTTTGGTAAGTCTGATACTTAACTTTGTCTCCTGGCTTGTAGTATTTCTGATAATGGTTGCTAAACGGCAGGCTTGTTCTTTTCACTATATACCTTTCTATATGAAGAATTGAAGATATTTTGACTTGACGACCGGCTTATGATACTTCATCTTAGTAAAGGTTTGATGTTCACTAGCTTAGTTGGACTTCTCAAATGGTACTATTGGTGCTGTTGTACAGAAAAAAGGTAGCAAGAGTGAAGATAGAAAGATTATTATGGTTCTTGTAGGCTTATTAAGTGAGAATCACCTCAAGCTTTTATTTTTAACTTGGAAATTGAGATTTATTTGGAATTTTGCATTTATATTAGGATCTTATGTCTGATGTCTATAATACTTTGATGTGTTTTTTTAGTGACTTAAGTTTATGAGTTATAGATATTCATGTTTCCTCTTTTCTACCTCAGTTTCCTCTTCTTATTCCCTTTTATCTCTCTATTTTCACTATGAATTATGTTTTATTTCTCTTTCCCCTACTTGAGACATCATTAATAAACCTGAAATGATGCAGTCATGGATGTGGTAACCTTTTTTAAGAGTTAAAGGACGTGGTAACCAAATTTGTAAATACGAACGATTTTCAAATTTCAGAAAGTTTTCACCATCTTAACATAAAATCGCTGTTGGAATTCCTTTTTCGAGTCTTTCCAGTGACTAACACTCCATCAAAAAGCACGGCTCTGCTTTAAAAATATGCAGAATATCTTGAATTGTTTTAATTTCCTCTTCTTGTTCCCTTTTATCTCTCTATTTTTCACTATGAATTATGTTTTAAGACGTCATTAATAAACCTGAAATGATGCAGTCATACTAAATGATGTAGTAACCTTTTTTAGAGTTAAAGGATGTGATAACCAAATGTGTAAATACGAGTGATTTTCAAATTTTAGAAAGTTTTCATCATCTTAACATAAAATCACTGTTGTGAATGCTTTTTTTTGAGTCCTTCCAGTGACCAACACTCCATCAAAAAGCATGGCTCTGCTTTAAAAATATGCAGAATATCTCGAGACAGAAAGGAACCTGATGATATTTGTCATAACAGTGTCATGTACTATGTTCATCTTTGTGTAAGGAAGAATGATGTCATTTTGCTCTTTTTGTAGCTCTTTAGTGGACTTTTGGCCGACTAAATTGCTTGAGCTTAAAATATTGTCTTCATATGAGAAGCAAAATATTGTCTCTTTTTGTGCGAGAGAAAATCAAGTGCCATAAATGAGTATTAGAATGTTTAGATATTGTTTGGAATTGTGCGTATACATTTAAGTTGTAAGATGGTGTGAAGGTCATAGCTGACTGTTGGAATTTGTGCCTCCTGAAATCTGCAATGTCCAAATCATCTAGGAGTTCATTGAACCGATAGACTCATTTTTGCATAATTCAAAGAAGCATAATGAAACTCATTAGCAATTTGGAGTTTCACAGCACCAGAACCCCTTTATCAGTTCTACAGGTTCCTATTGTTCACTTCAGAACGTCTTAATTGCTCCTTTCCTTAGTAAGAAGACTTTCTAATTTCTGACATTTTCCCTTGGGTATATTATTAGTTCCTTTTACTTTTTTTCCTTTTATGTTCCATGGTCCACTAATCAGTTTGCCCCCTTTTCATTGTGGAAGGTTTCATGCTGAATTATTTTGTATCGTCGTATTTCATTTTCCTTGAAATAATATATTGCCATTTGGCAAATTCAGTGCTTGTTTCTGTCGTTGATTTTGTTTTTATTCTTATTTTTCTTATAAAACTTGTATAAATCAACATGACGTCTGTATTAATTTTCTTCTTGATTTACAGTGTCTAATATTTTAATTTGGATAATTATTATTTTCTATACTTCCATGTAGCTTAGATCTCTAGCTCTTCCATTCACCGTAATGGAATGGACTCTTCCAACAGTTCCCCGACCAGCTCAAAAAGGTCCTGGGCATGCTTCATTATCCCATAAAGATAGTAAAGCTGTGGCACCAGAAGTGGAAGCCTCATCCACAACGGCATCTTCATCAGAATCAAGTGGGATTTTTTACTTGGCATCACTTTTATATCGACCTCTGTCTTGCCGAAATGGTTATCTTATTCTAACTGTAACTTCTGTATGCAGAGGCTGGGAACTCAGACAACTCGCAAGATGAGACTTCTGAGAGTTTTGCATTTGCTCTAGTTAATGGTGCACTTGGAGTCTTTGAGGTTCACGGACGGAGGATCCGAGACTTTAGGTATAGATTGTCGTAAACACTTAATACAGTGTTATAGAATCAGGTTGAACCCACATGCTACTAGAAAATGCATATTCTTCTTTATCTCGGTCTATATGTTAGCTATTTGTTATGTGTTGGTCTTTACATCTGTATTCCATGAATTGGAGTCCTTGTAGTCTTGGAAATTTAGAATTCGCTGTATTAGCTTATGTCCATAACATGGAAACCAAAGTCCAATATTGTGTTGAATGAAAAATGATTACCTTCTCATTAAGTTTGTTTCAAATAACTTATGGACTAAAAGGGAGTGAGGGGTGGCTATGGCCTATGCGTTGTGCAATTTGTTTATTGCATAAGCTTTCCTTGTATTTTTCATCTTTTTACGGAAGACTTCTAGTTTGTAGTTCATCAACATTTTTGTGTATTTATGATCATGTATTAATTGTATTCTCTTTCTCTATTCTACATTTTTCACGGCATATAATCACATTTTCTCTCTTCTTTTTTTGGCACTGATAAGGATTCTTTGCTTGTCTCCCAGACCAAAATGGCCTTCTTCTTCATTTGTTTCATCTGATGGATTGATTACAGCTATGGCCTACCGATTGCCTCATGTTGTATGTATCATATTTAAATTATTGCACCTGATTAGTAAGTTATCTTGTTTCCTTGAAGATTTTTGTCTTCACTGATATCATTACTTTCTCAGGTCATGGGGGACAGATCAGGTAACATAAGGTGGTGGGATGTCACTACTGGCTATTCTTCCTCATTTAGCACTTATAGAGAAGGAATTCGAAGAATAAAATTCTCACCTGTTGTTGCTGGAGACCGTAGCCGAGGACGTATAGCTGTACTATTTAATGACAATACATTTTCTGTGTTTGATCTTGTAAGTATGAAAATTCATTTATCAATTTCTCTTCCGATTATATATATCTTTTGCTATTATCTTGCTATGCTTAATAATTGATGCATGTTATGCGTTAAAGGTTGCTGGTGTGTTTTCTTAGCTGTTAAAAAGTTGGATTCTTTTTCTACATGAGAACTGATAAGGGACTACCATCTTTCATTTTCTATATTTATATGTTTTATTTGTGAACTCCTTTGGCCTTTGCCTTAATAAATTGGAAGACAAATTTTAAAAGCAAATTTAGTCTTGTGCCTGTTACTAGCTGTTGCATCCTTTCTATTTAAGGTTTTTGGTGCTTCCCATTGTCATGATTTCCATGGGATGTAATTATGAAAAAGTAACATTACATCCTATGTTTTACATTCTTGAGAAATTTACTTTGACATGGTTGGTTCGCTAAATACTTTACTAGGAATGTGGTGGTAATTTCCAAAATTAATCTTATAAAATAAATTGCTTTTTTAAATAATTTTTAGCGTTTGTAATGATATTTTTTTTATCAAATTCAAAAACAGTCACTTAATCTATTTATTTTTAAGCCATTATTGATTTATTTATTTTAAATATATAATACATATTTGAATTTATATATCTTAGTTAAGATTTATTTGACAGTTTTAAATTTTAAACTACATTGGAAACTTAATTGTCCAGCTCCTGTATGAATCACATTCTCATGTTTATGCGAAAGTAGTTCCAAAAAGAGAGTTACACTCCCTAGAAAGTTCGGCACATTTCATCATATCAAACATGAGAATCAGATTCCCACCAGTTAAATTCTGAGGAAAGCGAGAACTTCCCATATATTTAAAATTATGTGCTAGAGGGTTGGAGGCCATCATTTTATGGTTTTCTTTCTGGACATCTCTCCAATTTTGACCTGTCTGCTCACCTGTGCATTTTATCATTTCTATATTTAAATTTTTGCACCAGAGGGTGAAGCCTCATTATATGGTTTTTGTTGCTAGAATCCTTTCTGATTGGGACCTTGAATGCTACATGTTCTGTGAACTTATACCAGTTGTTTGAGTTAGTCGGCATAAATGGTTCTTTTTTGTCCCGATGGACCATTAATACATAGTATTTGGTATTTGCAGGATTCACCAGACCCATTAGCCAATTCTCTTTTACAACCTCAATTTCCTGGAACCCTTGTATTGGAATTGGATTGGCTGCACTTGCGGACTGAGAAGAATGATCCACTGGTTTTGTGCATGGCAGGAGCTGATAGCAGCTTTCGGCTTATTGAGGTTAACATGTATGTGCCACAATCTGTTCTTAGTCTCAAGCTTTTTTTCCTTGTAGATAGCCTCTATTTGAGTGGATTAAACCAGGACCTCTATCTTTGTTAGAAGTTATTGTAATTCTTTTTGTTAAATTTGGTTGGAGCTGTAGAATGGACTTTTTGGTTGCTTTATTATAATGATAGGTGTGATAGGTTTGAACTGGCTAGTAAGGGGACAGGGACTGGTTAGGTCAAACAATCGGTGTTTAGTTTAAGTGAAATGGGTACTGCTGCTAGTTAAGGTATGCTTCATACGAAGATATATGTTGTACTTTAGCAACCATGCTTGTGCTAATGCAGAAATGACAAGAAAATGGGCCCTGGGACACAGCCAAGAAATATAAAAGAGAGATTTCGGCCGATGCCTTTATGTTGTCCTGTATTACTTCCAACACCTCATGCTCTGGTAACAATTAATCTGCCTGTTCATTGTTCAAGTAATCTATGATTCGATATTACTCTAAGTTTTACCAGTTTTATGCTTAGAAGCTGTGAACTACTGTAGATTCTTTTAACAAATGATGTTAACAGATCATTTGTACTAAGCAGAAACATGTACAACATTACATTTTTCTTAAAAAGTAGGTGGATTGATGGGGCACTTTTACAGTAAGTATTACATTGAAAATAAAAAGAAGGGAAAAAGCCATAAACAAAATTGTTAATGGTGATACGTCGGAGTTGGCATCACAATCCTGAATAGGTTGAGGAATGCATTTTGAAATGGGCTTACTGGTCTTGTTCTGCTTTTCTCGAAGCTTCAATTTATTTGTTTGCTATCTCAACACTTAAATGATCATTCAAAGAATTACTTACAATTGACCCCTAATTTCATGGCATTTCTGTTGTTACAGGCACTGCGGATGATCTTACAATTGGGTGTAAAACCCTCTTGGTTTAATACTTCTGGTACAACTATAGATAAGCGGCCCCATTTCGTTCCAGGCACTGCTTCATCTTCAGGGGACCTTCGCAGTTACCTGATTGAATTACCACCTGTTGGTGATTCTGTAGTGCCAGAATTGCTCCTAAAAGTATTAGAACCTTACCGTATGGAGGGTAGGCTCTATAACCTACTTATTGTTCTAATTCTGGTACTTAAAACAGTTGAGTGGTTTTCCTTATCCTTGTGCTTTTCCATTGTTTCATTGCTCAAGGCTGCATACTCGATGATGAAAGAGCGAGATTGTATGCTACCATAGTCAATAAGGGTTGTGCTGCAAGGTTTGCCTTCGCTGCTGCTACATTTGGCGAGGTCTCAGAAGCACTTTTCTGGTTGCAGTTGCCTCGTGCTATTAACCACTTGATGAATAAATTAATAAATAAGCCTCCACAGAAAGCACCTATTTCGGTGCCAAATTCAGATCTTGACGACATATCTCTACTAAGTAGAATTTCGTCAAAGGGGAAATCAACGTCAGAAACTGGGCGGAGGGATGCATTGGTAAGTTTTAGTGGTTTTAACGGTTCTATGTAAGTAGTTGAAAGGTTTAGAAGTACCATTTCAGTTGGCCACATACATCTCTTATAACTTGTGATTTAAAAATTTTGATGGCAAGACATGTTTCTGGTTGGCAGACTCAGGGTCAACTTAGATTAATGGCTTTTGAGCAAGAAGACTTGTGGGAAAGGGCTAATGAACGCATCCCTTGGCATGAGAAATTGGAGGGAGAAGAAGCAATTCAGAACCGTGTGCATGAGTGAGTTTATGTTTTGTTGCTATTGTTAATTAATTGAACAATGAAATTGCTGCAATATCTTTCTCGATGTAGAAGTTCTGAATCTATTTATATTTATGTTGAACCTTGTTAGTTCTGCAACTTCTGTTTTTTTATTAAATGGAGATATTATATTCCCATACCGGGATTCGAACCCATACAAGATGGGGCAAGATGAGCATCTTTAGCCACTAGACCAATTAATGGATCTCGTTCTGCAACTTCTTTTGCTTACAGAAGAAGTAGCGAAAATTTGTTTCAGATTCAAAAACCAATATTATTTTCGAAAAGAATAAAAGGAAAAAGAAAAAAAAACAATAGAAAGTGTATGGTTATTGGTTGTACTTTCTATATAGAATGGTTATGTTAAAAACTTAGGTTTCTGTTGTATTTGAGTTATTTGTTCATTTGAATGTTATTATTCTGCTTTAACTATTTTTTTATGTTGTTTATCAACAACAGTTGAAAAATGTAATAAAAAAACAAATAGAAAGAGAAAGTGGCTTGTCAACAAAATTATGGAGCTGTAATTTCTCATAGGCGACAATTCAATACAGATTTTTATCTTTTAATTTTCTTCAATGGTACTTTCTATGTTATGAACCATAAAGATATTTGGAACTCTGCTTAACTGTTGTCTCTTTCTAAGCAGTTATGAAATTTTCTTCTTGGTTTTTTTAAATAGAACTGAGTTGGTTTAAACCTAGATTAACCTGGAAAGCAAGCTGTCCAATCTTTTCTCCAATGCTTCCCATGGTACGCATGATATGATTTGAAATTATGGCGCTGTGGTTTGAAGATTTTAAACATTATCATCATCAGACCATGGGAAATTTACTTCACATTAGAGCTACTTTTCTAGTTTAGGCTTTTAGCTTAGTGAGGCCTAAAAATTTATTGTATTTGGAACTGCCTACTTAAACTGTACTTTTGGAATTTGGGGCGGTGGAATCATAAGCTTAAATCCTTCATTTGAAGAGTAACTTTCACTAGGCCAAGTCTGTGTTTTTCTCTGTTCGCCACACTAGTAATTATTCTTTGTATCTGGCATGTATAGGCTTGTCACAATTGGAAACTTGGAAGGTGCTGTCAGTCTATTGCTTTCTACTTCTCCAGAGTCTCCATACTTCTACCCAAATGCTCTACGTGCAGTTGCTCTTTCGTCTGCAGTGTCGAGATCTCTTCTTGAGCTGGCAGTTAAGGTGAGGGTTAACTTTGTTCTCTTTTATCTAGATTAAAGCATGTGATTTTTCTAGTTTTAATGATAATGCCCGCCTATTTTGGTATTCTTTCAAACTTTCCTTGTATGTTTAGGGTGCTATTTACTGCTTTATGATGATGATCTAGGTTGTTGCTGCAAACATGGTCCGAACTGACCGGTCACTATCTGGCACCCATCTTCTTTGTGCTGTTGGAAGGTATCAGGAAGCTTGTTCACAGGTTTGGTTCTGTTTAAAAAATTCCGTTTTCAGTTCTCTTGAAGCCAAACATTAAAATCCAACCCAATGCTTGTTTCGTTTCTTGTTTTGTGTATAACAGAATCTCCTGGATATTATTGTTGTACTCTATTCTTATCCATGATTTTATATATATGTAGGTATACATTTACCTATCTAAGTCTATATTTGAAGCTTGTAGTGGCTAGGGTGTTTGTGAGTTGAAGAGCACTGAATGAGTTTGATTTGGATGGAAATCCTCTACCCCTTTTCGGTGCCCCTACATATGTCCCCACACTCAAAATTAACTTTAGGGTTTAGGGTTTAGGGTTTATGGAATTTAGGATAGGGTGTAGGGTTTAGGATTTAGAATTTAGGGTTAGGGCTTAGAATTTAATTTTGTAGTGTTTTTTAGTGTTGGGGCATATGTAGGAGTACCGAAAAGGGGCAGACAAATTTTATCCGTTTGATTTATGCTCATTTGTGGTGAATTCTTGTAGCATGTCTTTGGCTGATTGCTATTTTAACCTTATGCAGCTACAAGATGCTGGACACTGGACTGATGCTGCTACTTTAGCTGCAGCCCATTTAAAGGGATCTGATTATGCAAGGTTTCTTTTTTTCTTTCTTTCTGAATCTTAGATTTTTCTGGCATTTAATTTCCTAGAATTAGCATTACCCCTTTTAATTTCCATAGATTTGCGGCTTGACCATGTACCTTTTATTCTGTTTAACATGCTAATCTACCGTGTTTGATGCCGAGCCAATGAAATTTTGATCCCTTGTTGCAGATAAATCAATTTAATTTCTTAATGTACTTTCAACAGGGATTCTGCCTTCAACTTAAGATACCTTTATTGAACATTGTTCTATTTGCAGGGTCTTACAAAGGTGGGCAGAGCATGTCCTTCATGCTGAACACAACATTTGGAGGTATGCCGATTTTTCGTATCTTTCTTCTAATACTTGGCATCCAGTTCCTAACTTTCATTCTAAAGCTTAAGATGTGGTTCGACGCAGGGCGCTTATCTTATTTGTTGCAGCTGGGTCAATCCAGGAGGCATTGGCAGCCCTCCGCGAGGCACAACAGCCAGCCACAGCTGCTATGTTCATACTGGCTTGCCGTGAGATCCACACAGAGTTCATCACTAATTTTGTAGGCTCAGAGGATGAATCGGGATCATCAATCAATGATTCAGTAGTCGACTTGCCTGGTTTAAACCCGGAAAACGATGATGTTATTGCAGTCGGGGAATATTTCGGGGAGTACCAAAGGAAACTAGTGCACCTATGCATGGACGCTCAACCATTTTCGGATTGAACCAGGCTAAGCCAAAGTCGTTTCGAAACTTAGTTTGGGTTTTTTTGTTGGGAAAAATACATACCACCTGAGGGCTAGCAGGATAGTCCTTTCTCAGCCTCTTATGCTCCAGATTGTCAAGATTTTTCCTTGTATTACAGTTCGGTACTCGGAGCAACATTTCGGAGTATGCGAAGCCCTAGCGTGATTTTTGATGCTGTTGTAGAAACCATTAATTGATGAGTATTATTATATAATTATCAATTGTTTTAATTTTTAAATGTTGGTATGTCTAATTTCTCACATTCAAATTCAATTGAAATTTTTTAATAATATTGTCAATTGAACTTTAACTATTCAGCAGAAAGTGGCATCTCAGGAACAGAGCAAAGCTGAATTGATTAAGCTACATAATCTAAAAACTGCCTATTTAAGACGATATCGACTTCAACTAACATGCCATTTCCTTCTCATGCTAGTTTCTCTATCAGAGTTATGGACACTAAATTCATCTCCAAGATGCTCCATGTTGCCGCGGTTTACGAGCGTTTCTAAATTCCTTCAAGTTTCTTAGAACTTGGGCAAGCCGACAAACCTATTTGTTTTTTGTTCAGCTCGGGGAAGATGTCCGTGCTTCATGAGCAGATGATATCCAACATCTTTCCTTCCTGTACAATCAAAACTGACATGATTTAGCTCTAAATTTTACCAAAGCTAGAAACCTACACGAGAGATACAGATGCCGAGGTGCATTTAGATCTAGTATAGAGAAATACCTTCAAGATCTTGAGTACTCAACGAAAGAATCTCCTCCGACATCGTGCAGACCCAAGCTCCTCATACTCGGCCTTAGTGACACGCATTGAATCATAGTCGGGACTGGATGCCAAAAGTGAACCCCCTCGCCACACGCCTAGGATTGGACTGACAATCATCGCAAAGAATTTACCACGTGAGAAGACATGGTTTTCAAAGATGTGTAACATATTAAGACTTTTAGAATGTGAGAGTTTACTCTTCTTGTGTTGTTATGTTGACTTGATAGTCATCGGGAACTAGAGGGCGGAGATCCTTTTCTCTGAGATTTTAGCATAAAAATGACTGTAAATCAAAGTGGAAACTAAAAATCTATATTAATACAGGAAAATGGTGAAGTGGTTGTGCTTACAGTCTCTCAACAAATCTAGGAAACAATGTGCTGCCACCGGTCAATATTATGCTGTTCAAGAACAACATTTAAACACTTTTAAGAGGCACGAACAAATTAAATAAGAGAAATTCAGAGGCTTTCGAGAATTGTACTTGAAGAATATTAAACACACCTTTGGTAAAGTACAGGGTGAAGATAAGGATGGCAGGCATTGACAGCTCGAACAATACATTCCGCTAGTCCAGCCTCGTTCATTCCTGTAAAGAGAAGGGGGATTGGCACTTTCTAAGCATTTACGTATTAAGCGAAAAACGAAACAATGTTCCCATTTCTAACATCATTAGTCATTTGCTTATTTTCTCAAATGATTTATTCTCTATCCCGTGCTTTAACAAATTAGACTCCCGGTTCTAGTGTTAAATTCCAAAACTTCAGCCTCCGAACCCCAAATAACTTCTTGAACATCTCTAAACCGGTTACTTCAAAAGCTAGAAAACACTAAACATTACTTTAGAATTAGCAAAAAAGTGATTATAATACACACCCAAATCTGCAGGTTGGAAGATCATCTCTGGAACAAGAAACCGTTCATTTGTTAAGTCGAACTCCTGTAAAAGGCAGCCAAGGCAAAACTCAATAAAATTTAAAACGACCAAGCAAAATCACCCACTTGATAAGATATAATAAGAACTACATTTTTAGCTAAATCAACTCTCTTCCTGTCTGTCTTTCTATCGGCCACCTCCAATTGATCGGCTACAGCTTCTGAAGGAGACGCCCCATCCGTCACCGCAAGATGCCTCTTCGCCGCTTCCGGGTCTTTAACAAAACCCTTTGTGTGCGTAACCCCATCAGGCAACACATAAGTACATCTGAAAAGATTGCCTTTTCCATGTTTCCTGTAAAAAATTGCATATTTCTTTGCAAGGTTTAAAGCTCACACATTTCAAGCAAAAATACTAACTTGGTTAATCCCTAACAGTTACAATTTTGATCAAAGTATTTTCCTTTAAGAAAATACAAAGGAAACCTATAGAATTGCATATGGTTTTGGTATTTTTACCTGGCAATCTGGAGATCTCTTTCAACATCAAGAGAAACAAAGCAAAGCTTCTCTTTAACATCGTCCATTAGAAAAGTCTCATCCATGACATTAATAGCGCGATACGAAACCAATTCCTTGAGGTAATTAGTCAAAGCTTTCCCGCCCAAATCAATTCTCTTCACCCCATAATTCAACGTATAGTTCTGAAACACAGGCGCCGCGTGCGTGAACGAGAACCCACAATCCACCACCAAACTACACCGCCCCTCCGAAACCAGCCCGTCGGGACAGCGGCTGGTCTCGTAGAGGTGGACGAGGGAAGGCGAATCGGCGACTACAAGGGAGCTGAAGCCGAAGTCCTCGAAGACGAGTTCGTCGGTGGCGCGTTGGATGGAAGGGAGTGAGAAGAGAGGTTCGGTCAAGAGGAGGGAGGAAGTGGAAGGGGTGACGTGGAGGAGAGAGTTGAAGAGGTGGGACCAGATGTCGCGTTGGAGGTCGGGGTTGATGAGGTAGCCGCGGTCGATGGGGCGGCGGATGGCGGCGGAGGTGAGGTCTTCAGTGGAGGAGGAGAAGGTGGTGGTGGGGTGGAGGAACTTCTTGGAGGAAAGGGGGCGGTAGAGGCAGTTAGGGATAACGACGGCGGGGTTGCGTTCGCCGCCGAGGCCGGCTTTGATGAGGCCACCGCCGTTGTCGAGTACCACAATGTTTGACATTGCGGGATTGAAATGATCGCTGGAAATGGGACCAAATAGGGTTTGAGGTTTGGGGTAAGCATAAATGTAACGGTTAAAAATTTAGATTTACATAAGGGAGTTAAATCTAGATTATGGGAAAAAAATTTTTTTGATCAAATAGACTTTCATTACTTATAAAATAAGAACAGACTCGATAAAGGCAAACTGGTTCCCACCTGAACCTAGCTTACACAACCACTGGTCAGGTAAAGCACCAAACAAACACAGATGACACAACTTCAAAAGGAAAAAAACTAACAAAGAGGGCCATAACAGGCCAATTCCAAACCCACTTGCGCAGCAAAGGGAGCACAGGCCGACACCATCCACATCAGTGATGATCTTGCGGCAAATCGAAAGGAGCACGAGAGACTTACTTCGAAGCCAAAACGAATCTTCAATCGAGTAAGGACGAACGGCATCACCATTCCTTCGCCGGAGAGCTCTGTCCAGAGGCAGGCTTCCGTTCCATTGGTCACGGTCCTTGTCACGGCAATTACAACGGTAATAAACATCCAAACACCGAAAAAAAGACCAGGGCATTCGTTGCTCTCCATGAACCCCAACCAAACACACGAACCTAATAAAAGAAAAGCTAGAAACAGACCTAAGAAAACCAGCAACACAGTCAGCAAAACCACCTAGACACCTAAAACATCCGAAAACAATCTTCGAGCCTGGACGAATCCTGGAACAACTAAAAAATAGAAACCACAGGTCCTTCTTAGAGTTATCGACAACGGCAGTATCTGAGAGCTCTTCCCAGAGGCAGGCTTCCGACGATGAGCCGTCGATCCTTATCAAGACACCATCCATTGTCACCCAATTCGAAAGATGAGATTCCATCGAGTTATCCCTCAGCCCAGGCTTGTCAAAACCATTGCAGACCCGAAAACGATGCCATAACAATCGTAATTTACCTGTGGTGTTGGATCCACCCAGGTCCCATGCAAAATTACAAACCAAAGTCAACCGGGGCTTTTTAAGAGCCAGACACAAAAGCCGGTTGGGGCCACCAAATCTCCCATGATCTTCAAACTGTCAAATCCCAAAAGAAGTGAATTTGTTGGACTTTAAAAGGGATAGACTGATCCCAGATCCCCTAAAACCGGAGATGTTGTCTGATAAGATTCCAAAATTGGAAATAAGGGCCCCTTCAGTAATAAGACCCGGGTCCCATCCAAAACTACACATTTGCACCTCCCGATACTCAGCATCAAAACGAGACTCTTCGGAAATCCATCTCCCAGATTGAAATCTGGTCCAACCAGTAGAAGTCCTTAAATTTCGGATCTTAGTATAGAAAATGCAAAGCTGACTTGAAGCCAAGATGGGAGAGTCTCCATGCTGCCTGTAATTAAGCTTAGAAATGGGAAGCACAATCCCATAAAATCTGGAACAGTACAGCATCTTCAGTGCAAATTCAACGTGGGCCCAGGGAGGTAAGTCAGTAGCAACAAAAAGAAAGCTGAAAAACCAAGACTTCCAAAATAGTAACAAGACAACCAAATAATCGAGGCACAACACCCGAGGAATGAGGATGTCGTCCTTTATCAGATTTGAAATAACATAGTAAAGCCTAAAGTAAAGGTCAACCTTTCCTAACAAGGTAACCCAAATAGCTGTCAATCTGCTAACATCCTTGGGGGCATGAAAGGACCGTTCTATCCCTACCAACCAACCTACTTCCCTATCAACGTTGAGAACCGGCGACATCCTTGGTGCTGGCCTTCCTCCGGCGAGCAGACACAAATCAGAGTCGTCATCCGAGAACAAGGCACCCCAGGTCGCCACTTCGACAGACAGAAGAGCCGTCATCCGCCGGAAGACCAGGACGGCCGGAATCAACAGATCGCAGTGTTGTGCCCTCTCCGTGAAAAACCAATGAACCTTCATCGCCGTTCCCGTGCTCCCAAGCAGGCCGAAATATCGAGCAGCTGTTGTTCTTGAGCCATCGTCATCGGAGGAGCCAAGGTCGCGCCATGAAACGGCTACCCAACCCAGATTCGTTACTTCTCCCTCAACCCCAACCCCCAAATTGATTTTAGAACCGTAGCACCAACCGATCTTCCAAACCCGTATGACGAAGCTGAGGCTGTTCAAGGATTCTTCGCCACCGGCAAACATACCTGGGCTCCAAAACCGACCGGAAAGAGAGGTGAAAACAGAACCCGTTCGAGCCTTGCTCGGCATAGCCCACCGCACCTGCCAGAGAAATTCACCTCCTGGGAATCGGACCAAGCCACCAGCCGGCGTCGTCCACCGCACCACCGGCCACCGACGAGCTCTGGAAGGAGGAAGCCACCTTCGCCTGGTCTCGAGCAAGATAACCGGGTCGGATGAATCACACCACCCGCTGAGGGTCGCAAATTCCATGGAAAGGGAAGACCTGAGAGGGCGCGTGAGGCGCGTTGTATTTTGTGCCATGTGGGCCAGATAGCTCTAGATTATGGGAAATTATTCGATATTTTTAAGGTGAATTTTTTTTTACATAAGAAAGTTAAATTTAATGGTTAAAATTTTAATTTACATTTAGGTTTAAAGTTTAACAAATTTAGTATTTATAATTTAAATTTTAGTCTTTAACATTTAAATTTATGATTAAATTTAAAAAAAATAATACATAATCTGTGTAAACTAAAGTTTACATGTTCTTGTCAAATTTAGTAATTATGAGTTTAGTTAAGAGGTTTAACTTGTAGGGTTTAGAATTTAAAGTTTAACTTCATGACTTTAGATTTTTAGATTTTAAAGAAAGGTTGTGAATGAAAAAATACTTGGTTTTATATCAAAATATAACCTTTAATATTTATGGTTTATGATAAAATTTACAAATTTTGAGAACTAAAAAATATTATTAATCAATTTCACTTTAAATGAATGTTAACAACCAGTGAAATGTTTGTAACAATTTTTAATTGAATTGTTTGTTTGTATCTCGTTAAAAAATGACTCGTTTGTTATTAAATACATAATTAAAAGAGCTGGATTGGGAGATTCACTAATTGGTCGCCGAGTGGTCAAGATTATTCATATGTGAATTTGAATACATATACCTTAAAGAGGATTGAAAAACTATTTTCCCAAGAGTCTAATTTAACTTTAAACCTAAAATTTAAATCTTTTACCTTAAAAACTCTAAATTATAAATCTTAAATACTAACCATAAATCTTAATTTCTAAAGCTAAGAACTAAAACCCTGAATTAAATCATAAGTTGGACCCATGTGTAGAAAACAAATTTCCAGAATATATTTTTTTAACTTTTACCTATTCTTTATTAATAGTTTACTAATTCAAAGTACTTTCGGTGAGATGGTCCTTTAGATGGAAATAGTGATTGCTTTTATCAGTTTATGGGTGTGTATCAGTTTATGGGTGTGTAAAATCGGGTTCGATTAATTATTAATAAAATATTTCAGTTTTGATTAATCGGTAAATTTAGGTCATTTAATTTTTGAACTTAAACCATAATCATTCAACCAATTAACTATTTATTTGGTTGACTAAAAAATTCAGTTCAGATAACAATTTTTTATTTTGTTTATAAAAAATATAAATTTTAATAGCGTCAGATAAAATAGATACTTTTAAAAAACTAACATGTAATATTAGTATCTTTTTTAATACTAGCAATTTAAACACTTAAATTTTATAAAATAAAATTATGATTTTACTTTTAACAAATGAGAAAATAAAATAAAATCGGCTTTTTTATATAAAATATTAAAATAGCATATAATATAATATTACATATTATATAACCGATCGATTTGGTAGAGGTAATAACGAGCCGAGCAGAGCTCGAGTCTGGCTAGGCTCGGCTCGGCTCGGAAACAGTGTAATTAGGCTCGGCTCAAGCTCGAGGCTCGCCGAGCTCGGAATTTTAGGCTCGAGCTCGGCTCAAAAACAAAACTATTGAGCTCGGCTCGGGCACGAAGCTCGTCAAGCTTGGCTTGACTCGAAATGAAAAATTTTGTTATTTTCTTTTATAAAAGATTCGTTAAAAATCTCTTTCATAACCAACACTAAAACGAAATTTAATGACCGGAAAATGAAAAAAGTGGCAAAAATTAAATTAATCCAAATAATCAATAAATATCCTTATAACACAAACACATAATAAAAAGGCTTAAGGGTGTAAAAAGCCCTTGAACTTTTGAAAAAAAATCAATTAAGCCCCTAAACTTTTTTTACACCCAATTAAGTCCTTGAACCACAAAATTTAATCAATTAAGCCCTTAAACCAATAAATTGAATCAATTAAACCATTTGACCAACTTTGACCATTAAATCTTAATAGTTTTGTTCGATCCATTGTTGCAGTGCACTATGTCACAATGTTTCCACTTGACAGTTTTCAGAATTTTTTTATTTTATTTAAAAAATTCTTTAAAAGTTCTAAAAATTCTAAAAAACTTATAAAATTTATAAAAAATACTTTTTGAATTTCTTTTGTAAATGCAACATGATGGAAATGTAGTGTATTATGTGCCGGTAATATCTGAAGAAAAAAAAGGTCAAGATTTAATGGTCAAAATTGGTCAAAGGGCTTAATTGATTCAATTTCTTGGTTCAATGGCTTAATTGATTAATTTTTTTTGTTCAAGGGCTTAATTGGGTGCAAAAAAAGTTTAAGGGCTTAATTGATTATTTTTCAAAAGTTCAAGGGCTTCTTACACCCTTAAGCCTAATAAAAAAATACAACATCAAACAAGCTTTGACTGAGCTGAGCTTTAACCGAGCCGAGCTCACTCGAACCGAACTTTGACCGAACCGAGCTCGAGTAACTCGCGAGCCGGTCAATCTCATTATCACCCTTCGATTCGATTACCCGGTTTATCTCAAAATCTTAAACCATAACCAAATTAGTTTCTTTTTAAAAGAACAAAAACTCAAAACCGAAAAAAATTAACCAATTTTTCGATTTAGTTTTTTTCTGTTTCAATTTTTCCCTAATTGCTTTGTCCAAAAATAAACTATTTACCCATGAGATTTGCATGAAGCACTTAAAAATAAACTAACTCAAAATACTTTAAAGACGTTTTTTTTCTTCTCAAGTCTGTCTTCTCAAGCATCAATTAACCATTATAGTTTGTCAAAATACGTATTTGTAGGCACACAGATGACAAAATACGTTTACTCTATATTTCATAGTTTATCAAAGCTATTATATATTCATTCCACCCTCTGATGCAGGTAGCTCTGTAAATACATGAAGTAACAAAAAATGAATGCAAGAAAATTAAAGTTCCGAATGCGATAGTAATATTGTGAACCATGCCAAGAAATAATCCATATTGATGAGAAAGTGAACTCAGTAGGGTGGATAATAGTACCCTCCAGGCTGCCCCGTGCCATTGACCGGCGGCGGCATTCCGTAAGGCATCATTCCGGGTTGTGCAACAGGGGTATAGTAGCCGGATGTAGCGGTGATCTTCGACAAACTTGCTTGACCTTGCATTCCATCCCTTCCGTATTGATGCCATAGCTGCTGTTCATGTGTGAGTAACTGCTGCTTCCGCTCCATGTCCGCTATCTGCACATATGAAGGTGGTGGCACCGTAAGTGATGCGGCGAAAGGATCCTGATTTCCAACTGGTTGGACTGTCCCGTCTGGGGCAGGCAATGCCAGGACTCGAGTAGCGTTCTTTCCCGGGCCAGGCATTGCAACACTACTTGCACTCCCACCATTTAGCTGAGTAGTGCTCACGTGCTGCCTCACCGCACCTTGATCATACATGCCATTCAATAGCAATGGATCAAATCCACCAGCTAATGCAGCTTTCTGCATCGATAAATTACTAGCCGACTCAACCAATGCCAATTCCCAATCTGCTTTACCAGTCTCGGCAGCCGGTGTTTGCCATGCTGAAGTAACCTCTGGTTCATCATTTGAAGGAAACGCTTCCCACGAGCCATTAACATTCGAAGTGGGTGGTCCGGAGAATAAAGCCAAAGCCAACTTATTCCCTTGCTCATCGGCTGAAACTGCATCATCCCTTAGATTCACCAAGTCCTCTGTAACCTGTTGTGGCACTGCCTTAGGTTGTACGGGTTTAGGTGGCGGGGGAGGTGGCATATAATTCTCCGGTGCAGGAAGAGCCTTTATTTCATTCATGTTCATTTCAGCTTCCTCCTTAACCTGTGGTTTCTCTTCCCTAATTCTCTCCGGACTCTTTCGGCCATTGGACATTTCTTTCAGAAAACCTTCGAGTGTGCCCAAAAGCTTATCGGTAATTCTCTGCACCTCAGGATACTCGGAAGACCTAGCAATTCCCATGTCCTTACACCAACCATAAAACCCGACAAGCTCATCGATCATCTTTGCAGCACTAACATAAGCATCAAAACCCTTTACACAATCGGCATGCTCCATCTCGGTAAACCTATCCAGCAAGATCCCCAATGCCTCGCAAATCTCTAGGTAAAGCCCGAAACTCTCCTTCAAAATCTGATAAAGTGCAACAAGCACCAACCTGCTATTTTTTGCCATACCAGCCGGCTTGCAACCCAATACTTTATCAAGAATCTTCAACAACCGATGCAGCCGCCCTAAAACTCTCTCCGGCGTCATTTCCCTCATTGGTGTCGCCTCTCTCCTCTGCTCTTTCCCAACAGAATCATTCAAATCACCGTAAGACCTCGATCTACTATTGGTTCCGCGATCATAATCGTCTCTAAATTCTCCATACTCACGCCTACTCCTCTCATCTCTCTCGACAAACTTCTCCTCCCCATCTCTCCTCTTCTTCTCATACACCGAAAACTCGACCTTCTCGTCGAGATACATGGCATAAAACCTAACGAAACCGGCATGATCCCAGGAATTCGAATGCGCTTCATCCCTAAAATCAGACAGATTCAAAACCCTCATCCCTCTCCTAGTGGCAAACACGATCTCCTCTTCGAAACCCGGGTTTCCATCAACCAAAAGCCTATGAACAAGCATCAAAGACTTAAGTGCAACAATCCAATCATGAGTTTTACTCAATCGTTTCGACACCGTAGCAATGCATGCACTAATATAACCCCTAGAATAAGATGTAAGGCTTATGATCTCCCTAAAATACTTCTCATCGGCCGGATCTTCGTCGTGGCTCGTGGCTTTCACCACCAAAACTTCAAGCTCCGGCGCAATGTTTCCGGCAACCTTGGCTATGCTTATACTCGTTTGATCCTTCACCGCACCGATCGCTTTACGGATTGTGCTTGGCGCCATTAGTAAAAGACTCTGCTTTTTTGTTTGATCTTGAAACTTTATGCTTCTTACATATATAAAAAAGAAGAACAGAACATTAAAAAAACGATGAAATCTTTATGCTCCAAAACAAAACGTCGGCAATAAAAAACTGAAACTGAGATTAAAACTTTTATCCATCAAGATTGAAACTTTACCAAAAACTGAAATTGGGTTTTTTTTTTTTTTGGAATAGAGATAATCTTGATCCCAAAACGAAAACGAAAAGGGGTATCTGGGTTTACCTTTTCAAGACTTTCTTTGATCACAGACGGTGGCGGCGGTCGGTGGAAGTGGATCCAGCGGTGGCTAACGTTTAAAGTTTTAAACTTTGCGGTGGTTTCAGTGCAAGTGAAGATAAGATTGAAGAATCTAAAGTATCGTGATTGTCTCCATTTCTAAAGCTGAGTTTTAGCACAGAGGAAAAGATTTGCAAAAGCGCGTAATAGACGGCGAGATTACTTCCTCCTAATTTAAACTCCAATTTATATGTTACAAATTTAAACATTTGTAAATGAAGATAATAATATATATATTAATTTCTCAAAATAATATTAAAAATATATTTTCTTTATAATAATCGGTTTTCAATCACCGAATCGGGAGTTTTATTATGGGTCAAATTTTTTATCTTAATTTATTTTGTTCACAACGTTATAATTTGAAATTTTGATCTTATTTAAAAATTTAATATCTTGTTCTAAATACCTACTAATTATTGATAAATTATATACATTTTAATTAATTCATTTGTATATTTTAAAGCTCAAATAACATTCCATATTTTATTTATTTATTTATTTATTTATTATCAAGGTCATTTCATATTTATTGGTATCTTAGTTAGGATAGGAAAATTCAAGATGTCACTATCAATATACAATTTTGTATTAAAAAAAGTTAATATTGTATTGAATTCTTCCATTCATGGAATTCAATCTTCAGGCAAACATGATATTGTATTAATATATTTTTTCGTATTTGGAATTAAATCAATTAAAAATAAAATATTTTGACCGAGTTTTAATTCGGTGATGTGTTTAAATATGTAAATGCTGAAATTACAAAAAAGTCCCTTTTCACGTGCAAGAAACCATTGAAAGTGACTTATTTTGGGAAAAGTTTGACGTAAAGGGAAGGAGATCTGTGGCTATAAATGAATGAAATTAATAGCGATGGACTATTTAAGAAATAAAATAAAATATTTGTACGAATTGTTTAAAATTTATAATCCAATTGTTAACAATTATTAATAAGATATAATTTTTAGGGTAAATTACATAAATGACCACCATAGTATTGGTAAAGTCGCGATTTGACCACCTTACTATTTTTTAAGCAATTAAACCACCAAACTATTTAATTGGTTGCAATGTGACCACCAGCCGTTAGAAACTAACGGAAGGAGTGACGTGGCTGTTAATAAAATTGGTATAATTACATATTTGATCCTTTCTATTTGTACATTTTATCAATTTAGTCCTAATTTTAATAAATAAAATAATTTAATTATTTAATTAGACATCGACACGTGTCGGCGCCTTATTGGAGGACTTTATTTATATATTTTTTATTTAATAATTTTTATTTTTCTCCTCCAATCAGGTGGTGACACGTGTCACCATATTGGAGGAGCAAAATAAATCAAGGAATACTTTGCGTTCAGTAAGACTCGAAACCAGGTTGGCTAGGTGGAAAACAAGCACGCCTACCACCAGGCCAATTTTATCCTTGTGATATTTTGTACAAAATCTAGTATATAACTTAGAAATTTGCTCATGCCAGGATTCTTAATATTTCCATGAATTTTTTTTGCAGATCATTTTCCTCTATATTCTTATTGATTTTGTTTCTTTATTAGGAGAGTTTTAGTTTGATTTTCTGGGTGTATGTAAACCATATTTATTCTGTTATGGAAACCATGATCTTCATAAATGTGATATTGGTGTTGTAGGAATGGAGATTTGGAATAGATTTTTGATTGAATAGATTTTTGAAAATGGGCATGGTTCAAGTTTTCTCGAAAACTTGTTCCTTTTCATTCCAGAGAACCCGACAAGGGGATTTGGAATCATTCTTTGTTCAGATAATGTTCTTAAAATGGCTGCAGATGTTGGCATTTACTAATTGCTATTCCCGTTTGTAAAAATAAAATGACATGCTTTGCCCATATCTTTGAATGTGAAGAAGATGGTAAGAAAAGATTTGTCGATCTGGGTGTCATCACGACATATCGAATCTTCCCATGGTTTGCCCATATCATGAAAGTGTTCCTGTTTGATGTTCTCGTGTCAAAGGCTACATGAATCCTTCCATGAAGTTCATTGATTAAGGAAGGAAGTTTATCTGCAGTATATGTGGTTTCTAATTATGCTTTGATTCATACCATTCTGTTGCATTTGAATTTCCTTGCTGTAAAAACATTAATGATTAGCTATGCTTACACTTTAGGAGCTAAACAGCAGACCAGGACCAAACAGTATTTGAGAGCTCCCTTTTTGAAGTTGTTCATCTACTTTTTATGATTAAAGTGTTATATACTAAATTTTGTATAAAATATCACAAGGATAGAATTGGCCTGGTGGTAGGCGTGCTTATTTTCCACTTAGCCAACCCGGTTTCGAGTCTTACTGAACGAAAAGTATTCCTTGATTTATTTTGCTCCTCCAATATGGTGACACGTGTCACCACCTGATTGGAGGAGTAAAATAAAAATTATTAAATAAAAAATATATAAATAAAGTCCTCCAATAAGGCGCCGACACGTGTCGATGTCTAATTAAATAATTAAATTATTTTATTTATTAAAATTAGGACTAAATTGATAAAATGTACAAATAAAAAGGATCAAATATGTAATTATACCAATTTTATTAACAGCCACGTCACTCCTTCCGTTAGTTTCTAACGGCTGGTGGTCACATTGCAACCAATTAAATAGTTTGGTAGTTTAATTGCTTAAAAAAATAGTAAGGTGGTCAAATCGCGACTTTACCAATACTATGGTGGTCATTTATGTAGTTTACCCTTAAAATAACATTTTCAATTTTGTAATGGAGGTCAATAGTCAATAGGCAATTGCGTACGAGAAAAGAATTTTTCAAGGACTGTGTCAGCCATTCCGAAAAGCGAGTGAACTCAGTTACACGCCATGTTCGTCCTCCGAGTTCACTCAGTGGACACCGAGACACATCTCGCCGACGCCGAAGAAATCGAATTCTACGCCACCGCTTCCCCATCAATCCCTAAATTCCGCGAAAGGAGAGGTGTCGTTCACCTCTATCGGGAGGCCTCCCGAAGCTCCCTCCCCAACCCTAGCTCTCGCTCCACTTCCCTCTTTGTCGTCGCCGTCCCCAACTATCTCTCCGCCGCCGATTTCATCCGATTCGCCGGCTTCCACCTCGAGAGTGTCTCCTCCCTCCTCTTCATCCGGTATGATTCATCTCCCTTCACAACTCTTTAATACATCATTCTTGATCCCAATTTGATGGATTTTCACTTTCAAGAAAGAAAATCTTTATCATTCTGGTGTATGTTTTGGAATAATAGGAATGATGGAATGGAAGATAGGTATAGCGTATTGATAAAGTTAGTTAACCAGTCGGCGGCTGATGCATTGTATTTTAGCTTGAACGGGAAGAGATTTTCACCTGCTGAGGTTGATAAGCTTTACCTTCTAATCACTTAATTTTTTATCATCTAGAGCAAAATTTCGATTAATGAGTTGAATCCCTTTTAGGCTGAATTATGTCACATCCTTTTTATGCATTCGGTCGAATACACGGAATTGGCTGAGATTGCAAGCACGGCTCCTGAAGGATTTGCTGCATTGCCTACTTGCCCCATTTGTCTCGGTTAGTGATAAAGCGGGAGTTATCGTATTTGATCTAGTGTGTTCATGCTGTTTATATATTTATGTTATCGACTTCACTTCTGTTTTCGGTGTTCGATGGTAGAGAGATTGGACCCTGATACTAGTGGGATACTTGGTACATTTTGTGACCATTCGTTCCAATGTTCTTGTACTTCGAAATGGACTTACTTGTCCTGTACGGTAAGCTTGTTCTTGGTTCCATGAAATTTGTGCACTTTATATTGTTTTCTTGTCTGTTATCATTTTAGTTTAGGACTATTTTTTTGGATATCAGTTATTTAGTTTAGGACCCGTGTTCGTTAAAATTGGTGTGCAATTTTTTTTTCATACAGAATGGTGTTCTAATTAGCATCATTTGTGTTGATAGGTCTGCCGGTTTTGCCAGCAGCAGGACGAAAATCCAGTCTGTTCTATTTGTGGATGTGGGGAGAATCTTTGGGTCTGCTTGATATGTGGTTTTATGGGGTGCGGAAGGTAATGCATTATAAGCTGCCCCTTTCTTATTGTGTCTAAACACGATAACGATATCTAAGCGCGGTTATTACTTGTGTTTTGAATTTTCTAACCTGAATTCATGGTCTTTTATGGGCACTACAGATATAAAGAGGGTCATGCCGTTAGACATTGGAAAGATACACAGCATTGCTATTCCCTGGAGTTAATATCACAGCAAATATGGGATTATGCGGGTGATGGTTATGTTCATCGATTAAATCATTCAAGAGTTGATGGCAAACCGGTTGAGATGAACTCTCGTTGCACATCAGTCAAAGGAACTTGTTGTTCGTGTGGCTATGGTGATGATTCCGGAATTTATGAGGTCATCTATAGCAGCAAAGTTGAAGCGGTTTGTTCCTATTAAATTACTTCTCGCATGTCATTTTTATTCAATGATAAATTATGGATATCTTAAACTAGCCTATTGGAAATCTTGACCGTATGGATCTTGTAAGTTTAATAGGTTTCCTTGAACAAGTAGAACAAATTCATTAGCTTTAACCAACACATATATGACTTTGGCACCAATTATTCGAATTTATTGGAAAATCCTTCATAATGAAGAGTTGTAGGTTAAATTATACTGTCATACTTTGTACTTCTTGTTTTGAAACTTTGTGTCTTCAGTTGTAGATATGTAACAATTTAACGGCTGCAGTTCATGTGCACATATGCCGGTTTTGACATATGCGCCAATGAAACAGGTTTTTGATGAGTACAGCCGACTTCTGGCTACTGAGTTAGAGAAGCAAAGACAAGTAAGAGGAACACTCTGATATTGTTTTAATTTAAGGTTTTCTTTCTCTGTTCCATGTTCTTGTCCTACTGGTGCATTGTGATTTTTACCGTATAAAGAACGGCGGTTCTACTCTAATCCCCATCCTACAGAATTATGAATCTATGCTCTTTGAAGCCAAAAGCAAAAGAGAGAGTACCATTGCCGAAGCAGTGGAGAAGGCTGTGACGTCCGAAATGCAGGACATCCAGAGTAATCTTGATAAGTGCACAGAGGAAAAAAATGCTCTTTCTCAGGTGTGTTTTTCAACATTTTCCGTTATACAGTTTCTGCATGTGCTTAACTTTGTGCGAAGCATTTGCATAGCTGGTTCTTTATAACATCATTATCAGTTGTACAATTTGTTGCATTTCTTACCACTCTAGTTTTTCCGTTGCAGGTCAATCTTAAACTCATAAAAGACCAACAAGTTTGGCGCGAAAAGGTCAGGGAAATCGAAGAGAGGTACCCTATTTTCCACCCTGGATCTTTAACATAATTATCATCTACTTTTCTTGCTCCAAAAAGGGGAAACTTGCTACCAGTGCACACTGCACATGCAACTCACTTTGTATTTACTTGAATATTTTTCAAATCGTTATTTCATCTGTCGATTGGTTGCTTGTATTTTGCGTCACGGGTATTAGCATTTGACCCTTATTTTCTTTTTCGGCTTCCAGATCTTACATGGTGTTTTTGTTGTTAGGGAAGATTCTGAGTCGATGTTGATGGATGAGAAGATACTTGATCTGCAAGAGCAGGTATCTTAATGACCTAAGTTTAGGTTTTATAGTATTCTATGCAATTGCTCGAGATTTTCCAGCTTTGACAATAGTTTATTGCGATAGATACGTGATCTTAAGGTCTATATCGAAACTCAGAAGACACTTGTTGACATGAAAGATTCAGATAGTATCAGAGGAGGAACGGTCTTGCCTGTTCCACCCACGCAATCTTCCTCCGCTAACCGCAGGAGGCACAAGAAAACGGGTCGAAGACGGAACTAGGTAAATATGACATATCCCTGAGGAAAAAGCACAAATCATGTTTGTTTTTGTATAGTTGAATAATTTGCAGTGATTCAGTAAAAGTTTCTGAAGATTTAGGACAGTATTTCGGAATCAGTTGCCAAGGACTTGTAATATATACAATTTTTTTGGCAGCCTCGGAAAGTATTTTGACCAAGAATTTGCTAGATGTCAGAGAAGTTTCTAAAAAAGCTAAATAATAAACATAACTTTTGCTCAACTAAAAAAATGGTGAGATATTAAACAATTTAAAAGTTTCTAAAAAAGCTAAATAATAAACATACATACAGACCCCTAGCTATCTATGATTAAAAACCAAACACATAATTGTCCCTAATTTCCTTTTTCCAAGTATCTATGTATCATAAATATAGTCGGCAACGCTTGCCTTACTCGACTGACCAACCCCTACATTTACAAGCCATTCCTCAAGAAATAATGGAATCAATGAACGCAAACCCCGCCGTGTCGTGCCCTTTTAAATGTAAAACCTATTATTGCTTTCCCTCCAAAGTCACATTGACATGGGAACCATTTGGGGGTGGCAGGGAGAAAATAGCACAGAAGAGAAATATACGTACTTGGGTATGGTCACCGTTGGGGTGGCTCTGAGCCAGTCGGACCTGATATGCTACTTGGTCCGGCACCATTTTCAACAGGAGGAGAGGTGCCCCATTTTCCTTCAGACTCCAACGGTTCAATTACATGGACTCCACCATCTGTTAGTCCCAAAGCAAATTGATTTGGGTCCGATGGGTGTGCCGCAATGACAAGCGGATAAACTTTCAAGCTGTTCCAAGGTGCATTGTTACAAACGTCAAAGAATGACTTGACACATAGGGTATAACTGATTCAATAAATAGTCAAGGAAGTAGCACCTTGGATTGGGAGGTAAATATGCGGCAGGACTTATTCGACATCTCAATCTTAGTGTTGAAGCCGTAAGAACACCAACACCTCCGTCTTCAAAGCTCACGTATATTGATTGGCTATCACAGGAGTATGTCGCATGTGTGATGGAACCACTTGCTTCTCGAGGGACCCACTGTTTGATAAAATAATTGCAATGTAACATTATTAACCTCAAAATAAATCACTAGCCAACTGTACTGGCAACAAAGCAATTTCTTAACACTCATATTTGGCATTGCAGGGACACTACTTACTGCATGCATGAAAGCAATTACCTGCTTTAGACATTCTAGTTTCGGTGCTTCAAATATAGCGATCTGTGATTCATGTACAGCCAGGAAATGCGTCTGATCCAGGTGAAATTGAACACGAGTATCAGCATGAGGAGATGGTGCTCGCCCATTCGGGATTTGCAAGAACTTACTGGCTTGTTTCTCCCATCCATCTGTGCTCCAGACACACAGCTGCAGGGAAAAAAAGATTTGGAATAATCAGAAGACGATGAAGTTTCCACGTCAATAGTATCAGTTACTTTAGTTTTCTCCCAGTGGGTTGTTAAACTGTTTTAGGATAAAACAAGCATACACTGATATTTCTTACCTGACTGTCGGCTCCTGAAGAAACAAGCACATTTAGAGTATTAGAGAATGCAAGGCCGGTTATTCTTTTCTGATGACCTTTCAACTTTGTTTTCACCTGTGAAAATAGAGTACACAGTCAATCAAACAATTTCGATTTATTTCTAAATAGTCATCAAAGTTAAGTCAATTAAGGACCTCATCCACCCGAACATTGTAAATTTGGATTGATGAATCATCCATGCCTATGGCAATGATGTTATTGTCCTGGGGATGAAATGCAAGGAAGGTGGCTGCAGGTGGTGGGGGCATGAATGTTGTCATCGTCTGCACATTAAGAAAGCACAAAGACACAAAATAAATGTAAAGAAAGCAAGATTTGTATTAAACAAACTAGAACCCCCCCCCCCCCCCCCCCCATTCAGAAGAAAAAGAATAACCTCATCATCAGTCAATTTCAATCTAACAATCCAAATGAAATACCCTCATTTTTTAAACATAAATTCTTTTGAACTGTGTAATTACACTATGAAAGTTTAGCCTACATGTGCTATACCCGTAAAACACCAGAGCTTCCCTAAAAAAACAGTCATGTCTGAAAATGAAATGAATAGAGAAAGTAGCTACCTTAAATGTCATCATATTGAATAGTGAGATTTTACCCCCAGATGCTGACATTACATAGGAATCATTCTTTGAAAGTGCAAAGCATGGAACAGCATCTTCAGGATTTGTATCACTTATATCATTAGTCATTAATATTCCACTCGCCGGCTGCCATAATCGTGGTGCAACACTGGTTGTGGCCTACGACAGGCAAAATCTTAGTTACTACCTAGTTTACAAAATATCAAGGGGGAAATACAATACAAAAACATTAAGATACAAAGTATGCAACCTAGTAATGAGTTGTTAAAGAAGTTTTAATACCTTTACAGTTAAGTTGCGATCACTCTTCTGCCATTTCCAAAGCTTGTGTACAGCATTAGATGCTAATGCCAATATTGCAACTCCAGAATTTGTATATATTAGTCTAGAAACCTGACATCATAAAAAATTAAATGATTGTCCTTGTCTTTAAAAATAAATACATATTATAATAATCTACTCAGAATAAAATTACAAGCATAAATAATGTGAACTGCGAACTTTTCTACAGATAAATTTAGCCCCAATTGTTTAATCTAACATGAAAAACATAACAGATGTTTTCCATAGAGTGAGTAGAGGATAAAATTTAATTGAATCATTCCTGAGCAGATGATTTTAGAAAGGCCACAAAAGGTGGAATTCAAGCACAATTATTTCCAAATTCTATAGAAGTACACAATTAGGGACTTAGGTTTACCCTCATAGCTGTCAAACTATCAGGAAGCCTTAAGGAGCGGCACTGCGATGGTTCATTGATTTCTGTAAGTTTCCAGATCCTAGATTTCTCCACAGACTCATCTGCAATTTTAGGCTTTATATCGGCCACGCTTCTACCATCATTGATCTGAAGTGACCCAAAAGCAAAAAAATCAGATCAGAAGTTTTATCATGCATAAATTACTCTGTAAACATTAACATTCAAAAGACAGGTACATCCATGTCAACTTCTGCAAAAGCATTTAGGTTACGATTATGATAGAAACTCACCATTCCAACCATAGCAGGTACTGATGCAGCCCGATCACCCATGGTTGTTCCAATAGTTGCATTGTTGGAGCCAAATGTATTTGGAGCCTGTTACATAAATCGGCCACTTAGAAAACATATTTTCATAGAATATGTATGTACGTGAATGAAAAGATATATTTTGTATGTGTGTGTGTGTCTATATAAAGAGCTTTTACCTTTACTATAGAAGCAGGGGCAACTCTAGAAGCATCAAATGAACGATTCTCCACCGTCCGTAGCAACCTAATGCCATCTGAATTTGCTAGAACTTTAACTCCATTATCATCAGTTGAAACAGCTAGCAATGTTCCTTCCTTGTTAAATCTAATGCAAGGGGAAGGCTGCATTTTGTTATAACAAGTACAGTTAGGAGGTTGAAGTTAGTATCAGACAACCTTACAAGGAATAACGTAAATGCTTATGTACCGGCAATCCACCATTTGCTGGAGTACTTGTTAATAAATTAAGATTGTCCATGTCCCAGAATTTGACAGTGTACTCATCACCAGCAGCTAAGAACCGATTCTTTGTGGTATCAAATTGAACAACTCCCACAGATCGCTTCCCAAGACCAAAATACGTCCGCTTGACAGCTCCTTCACTTTCATTCCATTCCACCAAGAATGATTCCCCTTCTTTATTTGTCCCGCATGAGAACAGCCTATAAGTAGCCAATAAATTGGAAAGGTAAGTACTACCAATAATGAATAGAAAGATCGATAAGAACAACCTTAAAATAAGAAAGACCAAAGTCAGAGAGTGGACATATGACATAAAAACCTTGTTCCATCTGCACTGTATGCCATTGCTGTGGAGGACTGGCCTGGTGCATTATAGTCAACTCTTGAACCCATATTATCATACAACCATGCCTTTATTTTCCCATCAGTTGCTGTTGAGAAAATGAACTGAAAAGGGAGAATAAAACGGAAGATGGAAATCTTTAAGCATAACAACAATAAAATATGAAACTCATAGAATACCAACTGGTAATGATTAGAATGTGTAATTTAAAAATTAGCATTCACCAAAAGAGAAATTGAGAGCATATTATGAAGAGTCTTCAGAAAGGAGTTGTGAACTCTATGGTTGAAAAAAAAGAATCCACTAAATCCTAAAACTCAGTTGGGGGTAAAACTAGCTTAGTTTACACAGCAGATATCATGCTAGAAGCCAAAAACAAATTTGCACACAGTATTCCAGAACACTGTAAATGAAAAACAAGAAAATACTAATCATCCAGAAAAGGCTAAAAACAGGCTCGGATTGAATATAAATTAAGTGTCCAATGGTTGTGGTTTAACACAAACTGCATAATTATTCAATGTTACACATTTCATCTGCTAAGATCTATGAAAAGACTAGTCAAAACTTTAGAACTTAGTTTTCTGAACGTGATATTGGCTCATTTTGTAACTAAGAGTAAAATAATTAATGTACCCTTTTTACTCTGTTGAAATGGAAAAGACATCAAAACAAAGGGACAAATGAGAGACAATCTTCATGTTGTTGTCTGTTACCTGAATATTTTCCTTGTGATGAGGACATATAGAATAGACAGGTGCTTCATGACCCTCAAAAGTATATTGTTTAGCCCCAGTATTAGCATCCCAAACCTATAAAAATCAAACTGTTAGTACTGAATTCAAACAGATGCAGTAAGATAAAAAAATGAAATGAACAGCAACCTTAATAACCCTGTCCTCGCCACAAGTGACAACACTCAACTGTTTGGTTGGATAAGAGAATGCAAGATCATTGACACTCCCAACATGAGCATCAATCTAAAATAAAAAAGAATTCCATGAATGTATTAGGAGAAAAGAAAGGAAGATATCAGCTTAAAAATCCTTGCTGGACATAATTGCATTGACTAGTCACACAAACCTCTAGATGGTTACGTAGATCATCGCCACCATGGTAGGAATATATGTGCACAATATGCTTGGAATAAGCAACACCTGAAAATAAGTAGAAATGACTTTACTTCCTTTGCATAGCGGCAGACTATCAAAAATTCAATTGCTACAGCGACAGGCATTACCAAAAAGAGCTCCATCAGGGCTCCACACAACACGGTTGACTGCTACAGTATAATCATTTGCCAGAGATGCCTAATTGAGAATCAGAAGGTTAACATTTGTGACTACTTCAAGTTCAATAAAACCTATTAGAGGCCAAAGAAATCCAAACCTGCAGAGGCATCGAACATGCTGAAAGGTCCCAGACCTTAAAAGGTTTATGAGCTATCTTTTCACCGCTACCTACTTCCCACATCATGATATCACCAATTTTTGTTCCCACTGATATTATAAAACCAAACATGGAAAAAGATAACACACACAAAATTAGAACACAACAACAATGGGAAGCAAAACCAGCTTATGAAAATATAATTTACAGAAAAGGATTCCGAGCAGGCATGAAAATTTTTGTTCTTTGCTCACCAAGAAGTAGAATTTGTTGTATTGGATGGAAATCCATGCTCTTGACTGTAGACCCCTGACTTAGAGTCATAACAACAGTCTTAGGCAAGTCATCAGGAGAATAAGAACTTTGACCATGGCTCTGGCCGGCATATGGAACGGGTAACATATTTACAGGCAAATTATTGACCTGGTGGTGAAGCATAGCTGATTAGGTACCAGTAACTAATAATATACAGTTTCAAGAAAAAGCTGAAAGGATGCTGCTATGCTACAAGATGAAGCAGAACTCCTGGTTACCAGCCAAAAGACTAGTGGCAGGAAGAAAAAAAGAAAGAAAGAAAAAAAAAACTTAAGGTGAAAACAAGACAACTAAAACTCTCAAAATACTATCAAAACTACATAAACTGTAAAGTACCATTTTCTTTCTTTCAACTATAAGGGAACAAAAGCCGAGGTTTAAAATTAGGAGAAAATTTCTTTATTTGACTACCCATCTTGAGAGAACTAGAGAAGCAACAAAATTTTAATTGCTAATTACTACAACCAGGAAAGCCACAATATACAAATAAATTTTCAAAATAATTGAATTTTTTATTTAAATCACGTTCTTTACATGAATTAATTAACATCCTCTAAACCTCAATACAAATGCATCATGTGCATCTCATAGCCATACTTCGACATACAAAAATAGATATGTATATGTTACACCGGCTATTCAAGAGGTAAATAAATATTATAAACGGTCACATATGGTATGATTAGCTTGAAATACCTCATCTGGCATTCCAAAGGGCCTTGGTCTCTTCAAAACATGTTCAGAATCTGCTGACTGGTAGTCCAGAGCTGGGTTATTGGTTGGAGTTCTAGGACGTTTTAGGATTGCAGCTGGCATGAGAAACAAATATAGAAGGTAAAATAAGAATCCATCAAGATATGCATTTCACTAGAAAAACAACCTGTCTGATCTGATATCCTAAAGTCTCTATGCTCTGGTGACTTCTCAATGAATCATGATCTTACATCTTAAGAACATGCTAGCAAAAAATATGCCTTTTCCTAACAGGTTTATGCATTATGTATCTTGTCAAAGGCAACACAAGTAATTCTAAAATACAAATGAGGCTGTACAGCATGCGTATTCACACCCGCGTGATAAGTGTAGAACTTGAAGTTTGAACACAATGAACAAATTCTCTAAATAACTACCTGCATTGTTAGGTGCAGTTAGTCCAATTGGTCCTGCAGAAGCTGCAGGGTGAGGCACAGGAGCTGGGTTAGCCATCCATCCAGCAAGAGAGATAGGAAGAGCAGCAGGTGTGGGCTGAAAAGGCTGTGCATATATGCATAAGATGTCAAAAGAGATGCACAATCCAAAAGCAACTTAATTACTTGGGACTACTACAAACTTACACCGTGAGCACCCAGGGGAGGAAAACCCCCCGCCTTTGGGATGGCACTCATTAAAGGGTTAGTGACAGGGGATGGAGCTTGTGCACCGTTTGGTTGTCCACAGCTGTGGTCTACAAATAGTGTTTTTATGTCCGGATTAGACCTTGGATTCTTACAAAGCTGATGCTGCCAATTCAAACTGCATTATAATAACAAGAACAACTGTCAAGAAGCTCAAAGAGGAAGGAATTAATGAAGTTTAGAATCAATAAACAAGAATATGACCTTTGATTTATTAGTGTCCGCAGTCTTGAATTCTTCAGGGAAGGAAACTGAAGCTTATCGCGAAAAAGGGGGTTAGCCTCTATTAACTTCTTTAATTCTGCAAGCATTATGCCTCTAGCAGATTTGGTATCCCCATATTTAGATAGCTGTTCATTTTCTCTGCGCATATTAACATAAGCCATAAAATCGCATGAACTAATGAAGTAGATACACAAAGATGCCAAAGTGTTGCCACAATGGACAATAAATAAACTGAGCGTCAATATCTCATTCATACCTAAAGTTGTCCAACGTCAACAGATGTGTAATTTCCTTAAAAAGTTCCTCATTAAATGCTGAAAACACTTTCAAGTCTTTAGCTAAAATCTCCACAGCTTTACCACGATCTCGCCTGCATTTATTTCAATAAAAAATGAACCTACTACATTTCCCCTTTCTCTGTAACTAAATTCACTCACAAACTTGCAAAAAATGCTAACAAACAAACAAAACAACAGGATTAGACGACACTCTAAGCTTAACGAGAGAAAAAACCCGCTTACTTGTCAAGAGCTTCAAGGTATTTCTGTTTTCGAATCTCGAAAAATATCTTCATGGAATATCTGTTATCATCAACCTTTGTAAACCCCGAGAGATACTTCTCTACCTCATCCCACTCCCCATTTGTCACCATGTCCTCAAAATACCTCAAATTGAAGAAAAACCCCGACTCTTGCTCCAATCTATTAATTTAAAATTCATTAATCAACAAATAAAAAAAACGGAAATAAAATAGAAAGAAAAAACTGCAAACATTAACGCATACTTGTGAACAGTGTCTTTAAATTTCTCTTCGTCAAGGAATTGAAGTATAAGGAAAACGAGTTCTCTGCTAAGCGATGACATGATCGTAGCTCTGTAAAAAAAAAAAAGAAATCAACAAAAAGAAAAAAGCAAAGAGATCTGAGCTTCTCATAGATCAATTATACTTAAAAACAACCAAAAACCCCTTAGAAATTAGGGTTTCAGCTCGAGAAATCCACCAACTCAAAATAATTATCCAAAAAACTAACTAAAATAATAGAAATGAAAACGAAAATTACCAGATTTAATTTCACAGATCGGGAGAATCTTTTTGGAGAAAAGAGCGGCCGTTTCGCTGCTTTTCTCTTCTGTTTTTGGAATGTTATTTTGCTTGGTCTCTCTTTCTTCTTCTTTGCTGTTGTTTCTGGTTGAAGTATTTATACAAAGGAGGAAAGGGTTAGGGATTTGAAAGGTGAAAGAAAAATGAACAGGAAAAAGAGAAAAGCAAACAAAAAAGAAATGTGCAGACATATTAATTCAAATTATCGTGATCAGAGCGAGACGAGATATGAGATATTGTGAGAATTTAAAAAAGTTAAAATTCGATTGATAAGTTCTTTGGCTTATGAATGATAAGATCTGATAAGTAAATTGACTTATAAAGGACATTAGTAGATTAGATTGGACTTTCCAAGTTTATTGTTTTTAGGTTTTATTGCCATTTATATAAAATTTTGTTTAATTATTACATCATAATTAATTTAATAATTTCAATTTTTTACAAGAATTTCAACAATAAATATGTATGAAAATTATTGCAGAATTTATATTACAAAATATTTTTATTAATTTATGTATTCATCTACACTTCTGTAGAATTTTTTTCAAAAATAGATTCGATTCGTTTAAAAGGTCAAAGATCGTACATCTATAGGACTACAAACAAGGTCAAGCATAAAAGCATGCATGAACATGCATGCAGACGCCGACAAGGAGCACGAAACCCGTGTGCCCACAAAGCCAATCGATGAACATTCCTACAACGTCAACAAGAAACACACTCACAAGGAGCTTAAAGTTCGAAACATCAAGCAAAAGGACGGTGATGACACTAACACACAGGATCATTACCCGAGCAACGAAAAAAAACAAACAGAAATGAAAACTGCTTGATTTCCCCGACGATGAGAAGTAGACGTTATCCCGAAATCCTAGGGAGAGCTCCATCCGGAGGCAGGGTCCCTCTTCGTCCGACGCAGATCTTGTCAACTGGGACGGAAAAACATCCGATCTAACCACAGGGAAACACTCGCAAGACAAAAGACTGCAGCAAACGACAAAGTCTTGAGCTTGAATATGTGGAAGCCTAAAAACTTGAACTTGTAACCGTAATTCCTTGGGTCAACAGCGACATACCAGCACCATCTGATCCTAGGGGAAAGTTTAACAGAAGACACCATCTTTCACACCATCTTCTACACTTCAGTAGACTTGCATAAATGAGAATAAAGAAGAAAAATACAACATAAACAGAAGAAAGATAAGTAAACTGTTAGTTTACATGTGCCTTTTAGCTTTAGAGTTTAGTGTTTAAGGTTTAACGGTTTAGTTTGTAGTGTTTAAAATTTAAGGTATATGATTTAAGGTGTAAACTTTAATTTTTTTCGGGTTACAATCAAAATTTAATATTTAAATTTTATAGTGTAAATATGTAAGCTTGTGTAAAACTAGTTTTACGCAGCCTATGTAAAACATGCTCACTTTAATATTTGAATTTTTTTATTACATAATTAAAGAAGGAGATAAATAACCACCCCAATTATTAATTTATGTATGGTATTGTAGTAAGAGTTTCCTATAAAACATTTTGTTATAATAAACTATAGAATATGATGAAAAGCATGGGATAGTGAGAGAAAGGGGGGCATGAGGAAGTTGCCTAGCAGTAGCAGCCGCTGCACATTAACCTTTGTTGGCCACTAATTCTTTCTTTTTTGAACATATGTTGGCCACTAATTCACAATTTTCTTTTGGAGGTTTATGCATTAATAACATTGTTTTTTTTTCAGTGACGACTTAATGATTTAAAAAATTATGTGTAGTTTATTAAAATAAGTAATTAATTATAAACTTAACGCTTAAGGGTATTATAAGTGTTTAAAATTTTGAAAATAATAATAATTAAATGCTTGAATTTTTTGGCACTAAATTAAGCTCTTATACTCTAAAATTTTATTAATTCACCCTTTTGATCAATGTTAACCGTTAAATATAACAATTTTTTTGTATCAGTTAGTACAAAGCGTCGTGTTATGCGTTGTCACTTACATTTCTATAATTTTTTATTTTTATTTAAAAAATTCTTTAAAAGTTATAAATATTCTAAAAACTTATAAAACTTATAAAAAAATATTTTCTAGGAAATTTGTAAATGTGATATGAAAGACCCGAAGTATATCACGTGGCAATAATATATCAAGAAAAAAGTTAAAATTTGATGGTCAAAATTGATTAAAAGATTTAATTTATTGGTTCGAGGGCTGAATTTGGTGAAAAAAATAAGGGATTACTTGTTTTTTTTTTAGTTTAAGGGCTTCAAGCACCCTTAATACTTACTTTTTTTTGTTGTTCGTCTGGTTTCTAATGTTTGTCCTGACTATTTTTTATCAACCCGCGTCGCACATTTAGTTTCGGTGGATGAGTCTCCTAGCGAATTTTTTACATACGCAAGGTCTCGTGAGAAACAAAAACTAAAATTTACTTTATTTGGTATCAAACGCGAGCTGCAAGCAAATAGAACACCTTTCAAGAGTATCAATATCGTGACATGAATCATCTTTTCCACCTACCGAAATAGATAACAAATCAACTTCGCCACCTACCGCCACTAAATCACCGCCTCCCTATGTCAAACGGGTGCTTGTTGTTGCACTAAAAGTCGTTGCACCAAGTGTTAAAGTATGCATATTTTGTATCTATTGAACAAAGACTTGTTGTAATTGTATAGTGGTATCTGAAAACATATCTTGTGGACGCCCTAAAGCGCTCATAGTATCATTATGAATATGAAAATCAAAAATGTGAAAGCCTAAAAATACACATACCATTTAGATATGAAATTATTGCATCATGATGCCTAAGGACACGATCTAATATATCGTTGTATCAAGTAGTTGGATCATAGTCTCTTACTATATAAATGGTTGCACAGGCGGCAACACCTACTATGAGAAATCCACCAATCCATATGTGATGTAAGACTTACTTAAGTGATACCAAGTTATTTATTATTTGGACCAATTCTTATCAGTACTCTTAATATTCATTGATTTATTATATACAAGATAGATTAACTTTTAAATAAAAATAAGTCTAATAAAACGTAAACTCATAAAGTACAATAACAAATCACTTTCATCGTGTGCTTTTCTACTAGTATAAAATTAATTTTATATTTTTTTAATAAAGTAAAAATTATACGACCCCATCTCTCTCATTTCACACCTAACTTTCGTCCCTGCAAAATATCACTTTCACTATAGATGTCCACAACTTTCCTTATATGGCCAATCAACACTATATTCCATAAAAAGTACTCTCTAAATAAATTTTAGATTTAAGGGGCAAGAACCTTTAAAAAATAAGCATATAAAAAATTTAGCACCGAATTAAATAATTGAACTAATAAATTAAATTAATTAACTTATTTAATTAGTTTTGACCATTAAATATTAACAAAAATTTTATTTAGATATTACTATCACCTTATAATTTATAGTTCTATCATGTGATATTTATAGATTTTTAAAATATAATTTATAAGCTTTTTGGAATTTTAAGACATTCAAAGACATTTTTAAATAAAATATAATCTAAAAATGTCAAGCGACAACATTGTGACATAACACGTTGCACCAAAAACTTAATTGGGTCTTTTTTAAAAGTACAATGACTTCTTACGCCCTTAAACTTAAATTTGACCATCCCTCTTTTAAATGTTACACTTTTAAAATTATAGGTTTTATTGACAGAGTTTTGATTCAATGGTAAAATCGAGTTTTTAGGATTTTTTATGTTTTAAATTCAAGTTTTTTCGATGTAAATTTATGTATGTGTGGATTCTTGTTTAGTTAGGGAAAAACAACTTTTGGAGATGACATGTTGTACTTACAGTGCTTACTAAGGAAAAATAATATTGTTGAGAGAAATAAGCGTGAACCTCAACATAAAATATAAATTAAATGTCAAATGCAAAACTTAATGATAAGGGTTCATTTCAGGGCATTGGGAATTTCTAACAATCTTTCGGGTGGAAACCAAAGTAGAACCCAACAATTTTGTTCATGGGTCATTTCAAGCTGACCCGATGCTTTTATTTTAAACTGACCCGATGCAAATTAAAATTAAATAAATAAAATAATAATTTAAATTTAATTATAAAAATATAAAATAATTCAATAATAATAAACATATGTTGTAAAAAATTAGCTATGTGCGAGTCCAGTGAGATTAAACGCTAGATCTCTTTCTTAAAGTTAGATTTTAAATTTTAACGTTGTAAATGTAGCAAATTCTAATGCCAAGGAAAGAAACACGGCTTGTATGCTAGTTTCGGCCTTTGAAATTTTGCAATTCAGAATGAAATTTTGAGCCCAGTATTAACTCCAAATTCGTCGAGCTTAAGCTTTTATTGCTTTCATTTCATCTACTCCAATTCGCGAGGGAAAATTTTTTTGTTAATGTATTTTTACATCCCACAGTTTTAACAGATTGTTTAACCTCGATCATCTTCGATGTAAAAGTGCTCGATCAGTGAGCTACAACTTGTAAATCTGAACAACTAATATGTGAATCTGAAAATACATTTACGGTGGTCGGAGTTGAGTTAAATGAACCGACATCAAACAACGAAATGAAAAAAAGAGGGAATTGAAAGTAGGGTGCTTAGGGTTTAGACACAAATTGAGAGGAGGGGGGGGGGGGGGGGGGGAATAATAAAAAATGCACATTTCATTGATGGATAAAAAGGGTAAGGGACTCAAGCCCAATATATCAATATTTAAAGCCCATAAATAGCGACCCAGTAACAGCCTATTAAACGGCCCCAAAACCGACATGTTTAACACAAAGAAACTTGTTTGGTTAAGAAAACTTATTTGGTTACAAAACTTGAAAAATAATTTTTAAAAAATAAAAATAAAAATGAGTGAAAATTTGAAAATATAAAAATTATGTTTTTACTATTTTTACTATGTTTTTACTATTTGGTATCTCAGTTTTTTGTTTCTTTAATATTATCACATGTACTCTTTTTCTTTATATGTGATAATATTTTTAATGTATATTTTTATCGTTAATAAAATTATATTTTTCACTAAAAAAAATCTTTATCATCGATTACTGATTAAAGTACGAGAGATTCTTGCCATCTCATATTGAAAGCAGAATTCAAATGCTATCTTGTTTTACCAAGTTATGATTTGCCTTTTGAACTGGTTCATGCTTTAGATTTTACACACAAAAAACGTGCCAAGTTACTACTATATACTATTACACAATCATTCTAAATCAAGCTTAGACATTTCCCAACGAACGTGGTTGCTTGCTAGTTGCTAGCACCAGCTTCGAACCAGCTTGATGCATTTCAAGGAACGGATGAAGGTCCTGAAAACAACCCAAGTTCCATTTTCCCATTAGTTTCTTGGTAACCAAACAGGAGAAGGAAAATATATGAAAGAAATGGTACCTCCAGGGAACATCTTCAGCAAGCAACCAGTCACCTTCTCTGTCTTGATAAGCAAGTTTAAAGCTCTTCCGCCACTGCTCCTCCGCTGTTACCAAAAACAAGATTGGAAATTCATGTTTTCTTCATCGGAAACTTAATGTCTGAAATTAGGACTGAATTTAAGAAAGTTTTGGGTGTTTCTACTTACATATATCGAACATTCTCTTCAAGGTTGATGTAAGCGATTCAAAGGAGCGATGGACGCTGAGGTCAATTTTCCTGGCGATTGCATTCCCTTCCATTTTCACCTTCACGTACGTTGAGTTTGAAAAAGCCCTACCACCGCAGCTATTGTACCCCGCCGCCGCCATGCGATTGTTATTTGCTCTCCCGTTGTGTACGTGGCGGCGTAGCTTCTTTCTCCAGGCTTTCACCGGTGGCCACCCTACTAAACCCTCTCCGCCATTCCTTTCCAAACCAAAAGAATTCATTTAAATTAAAAAAAACAACCCATAAACGACGAATTCTCAAACAATTTAGCAGGGTTTTAAAGTGATAGTTCTGCTCTGTTGTCGGTGTTATTGCGATTATTGCAGTTGTAAACATAACGAATGCTATTGCGATCACTGACATATAATTATATAAAAAAAAGGAATGGAAGGGTACTTAAGAATGGCAGAAGAAGAGTGGTCGTCGAGATCATTCGGGTCATCATCTTCGCCATTACGTTGGTTATTGTTCCAAAGCAAAAGCCGCAGCGTTTTGGGAACAACTCGACTCTCTTCATCAAATCCGCCGCGTCGCTTATTGCTTCCGCCGCTACTGCAACTGCCATGGTTGTGGAATGGGCCCTGTTTTAGCTCGAAGGGGAAAAAAGGAGTGGTCGGAAGAGCGAGTCCCAGTTGGAGCTCCATGCACGAAAAACAACAACAACAAAAAACACAGAGATTTGGTCCGAAAATAAAGTAATTGAAAATCGGAGAGAATGAAATGAGGGTAAGAAAGCAGGGGATTTGAAGAGAAAGAGAGATGGGGACAAGTAGCAGACAGAGGGTAACATTTGGTGAAGGTGGGTCAGAGTTTTGCTCCACTTTTAGCCGACCTATTTGTCCCCTTCCTCTTCTCCGCCACCATTGTTTTCTGCACCGCCCAGGGTTTCACGCGCATCAATACTGGGGGTTACGGGTTAACTCTCTTCCTTTCTTTCACCACTTTAACGCCAGATCTATAACCCTCTAGCCTCATTTCCTAACACTCAACCTTTGTATGCCAAATGAAAGAATTGTCTCCTAATAGATATTTATAATATTTATATTTAAATTAATTGATTAATGATTGAAATAGTTTAAAAAAATGATTTTATTATAGTATAACATTAAAATTTAGTGTTAGGGTTTAGAATTACAGTTTAAAGAATTAGGTGTAATGTGTATTTTTAAGGTTTAATATTTAAATTTTGAGGTTAGACCTTAAAATTTATTTTTTTAATGTTGGAGTATAAAAAAAAATGAAAATAGATAAAAAAAAATTTGTCTATCAAATATGATCCCAAAACAGTAATAATTCACTTCGCCTCTTTTTTTTGTGCCATTTTGAAAGTTACTATTTGAGTGGGTTAATGATATGAAAAAAAATGATGATATGAGTAGTTTAGGTTTAACTACAAAATAAATGTCTAAACTGTATTTTTATTTATTTTAAGTGCCTAAAATATTTTTCTGTCAAAACATATGCTTAAAGTTTACTCTGTGACCATTCAGATAACGATCATTAAAAGAGAAAAAATAAAATATAAGTACTCAAATTATATACTCCCTCCGTCCCACTAAAACTGTCACATGTTGACTTTTTTTGGTCAAAAATTTTCAACTTTGACTATAATTTATTTAAATATTTTAATTAATTAAAAATTATAAAAAATATATTTAAAAACTAGTTGATTCAAAGTTTTTAAAATATATTTTTTCATATTTTTATCAAAAATAAATTTTAAATTATAAGAGGTCAAAGTTGAAAAAGTTTGACCCAAAAAAATCAACATGTGACAGTTTTAGTGGGACAGAGAGAGTATATATATTTGTTTTAGGTGCTTAATTTTAATGACCGTTCTTTAAAATGGTGAAGATGTAAACTTTAAACACCTACTTTAATAAAAAATAATTTAGGCACATAAAACAAAAAATTATATAATTTGAGCAAGCACATTTGATAAGTTGGTCAAGCTGCTCATTTTTGTTCTCTCGTATTTCTCTAGGTCATTAGTTCTAGATTCACTATAAGCCCTCCTCCTTCTTCCCTTAGAATTCCCCCTTCACCTCTAGGTATGATCAAAATTAGAATTAAGATTTGTCAAAAAAAATATACTCCATAATTTAGGTATTTAGGCCTCGATCACCAACGCTTATCAGGCAGAGTACGCAGCAAAAGCGGCAGCCAAACAAAAAAGCCCCGCTAAACACCTTATGTTTGTTATTCTTCACTGTATTTTTGTGCTTGAATCTAGTCTTAAACAGCCGTTTTAAAAAAACTAAATTCTTCAGCTTTTTCAATGCCGACTTTTTCGCTACAAATAATTTTTTACTAGCGTTGCGGAACAGGCCCTTATTTATAATTAAGCCTAAACAAAATGTGAAAAGCTGAATGAATGTGTGAAACACAGCCGTATAGGGAGAGTGAGAAACATGAGATGGAAAGCAAAGGCTTGTAGAGAACAACAGGGCTTTAATTCCCGATTAGGTTACAAAATTGATAGTCAAACAACCCTACGTGTGTAGGGGGGGCCACCCTTTGATTTTCTTCTCCATTTCCCCTTTGCATTGACACATCATTTCTTTTTATGGAAACACTTCTTTCTTCCTCGCATGATCTTCCAACCCATTCATTCAATCTAAACAACCCATTTTCTCTTCTTTTCCATTCAACTTTGCTTTAAAGTATTGGGGCTTGCTTTTGATTTTTATGGTTATAAATTGGTTGGACCGTATGTCTCATATCTAATTCAGGATGCCTTCAATTTGAAGTATACACATTTTAAGTTCAAACACATTGGATTCCTTTATTATTAAACAATCCAAATTTTGATATAATATATTCTCGTAACAAGATTCGAATATGCATTTTCAAAAAAGAATGTGGCCTACTTTACCTCTACACACAACAATACTATTATGATTAACCGGTGTTCACTCAACTAGCATCAATAATTTGATATTTCAAAAGGATAAAATATAATCCGTTATCAGTAGCGGAATTTGGTGGCAAAGTTTGGGAGCAACTTGAATTTTTTATATAAATTTAGTGGGTTAAACTAAAACTTTTAAAATTTTGAGGGTCTAACTAAAATTTTTAGTATTTTCGAGAGATTTAATGAGAGCTTTTAAAAATTATGATAGAAGACTTAATTAAAAATAATCAAAATTTTGAAATTTAATATATAATTTTTTAACAAATCTGAGGGGCAAATTAATTTTTATAAAATCTAAAGGTCAAAATCTAATTTTTTAAAATTTTGAGCGGAGCATAGCCCCACTAGTCTCCACAAGCTTTCGCCATTATTTGTTATAATCTCTAACATATATTAGAAAAATCTTCCTTTGTTAAGTAAGACATTGACAGAACTAAAAATTTATAACGACGAAACCACAAAGAAATTAAAAAATATCGCGGCATTATAACAAGATTTAAAAAATAAAAAAATTGTAGAACTAATTTTATTTTTTTCTTTTAAAAAAACTATCTATCGCCATTGTGAAAAAATAGATGCTCAATTAAATAATAGTTCCCGATTAGGTTACACAGGGCGCTTACCATATTCATATTTTAATATTTATCTTTTTGAAGTACATGTTTTTATTTATAATTAATTACACTGCACGAACATACAAGAACTCATTAAATAATAGTTCCTCAATAAATAAATGGGCATATTAAAAAAAATTGCCATTATTTTAAGTTTAGAATCATCGTGGAGAATGCAATCCCCAGCAAAATTGTCTTCTCAAAAAGGCAAGTTTGTCTTTGTCAATTGTCATGTTCGCAACAAAAGACATGTTCCCCTATGTGCTTTGTTTGTGTTATGTTTGGTGCTGAATCACAAACATAAGTCGCCACAATTTCGATTCATATTTTAATCTCGGTTCTTGTCTTGGTTTATGTCTACAAAATTAGTCCCAATACCATTGAGTTTGGCAACACTGCCCCCTTCAAACTCGAAACATATTTCGACCCATTGCTAGTTTTTGGATGGACAAGATTAAAATGTGTCATACTCGATAATTAAGTTGAGTTTTTATTGTAATTATAGTGGTTAAAGATTATTTGGTAATTAAATTTATTTAATGCCTAATTTTTGTTTATATTAGGTAAGAAGTCTGATAGAATAAAGTTTATAAGTATGTTTTTTAATTGATTTATAAGGTAGGTTTTGACTCTAGAATAATAAGATTTAATTAATTTGGAGAGATGTATTAACTTGTATGATACTATTGCGGCTACATTGCATAAGTGTATATTGTAGGGACGTTGGAAGACGGATAAAAATTATATGCTCTTTTTTATGCCCCTTTTATGCCTAAACTCTAAAATACACCATACACATAATTCTCTAAATCATAAATTTAGTTTTTTAGTGTGTGACATAAAAAGGGCACCAAAAAGAGATAAAAGATTTCTATTCGTTAGGAGAGTATTGTGGATACATCAAGTCTGAGATATGTATACCATATTATGGGATATATGTAGGGATGTGCACGGGTCGGGTAGGGTCAGGTTTTTTGCCCACCCGCACCCGACCCGACAATATTCTTTAAAAAATTCGACATGACCCGACCCAAAAATAAATATACTAAATTCGACCCGACCCGAACTATATAAAATAAAATAATTTTAGGGACCTAATTGTGAAAAAAGTTTAATGGGTCTAATTGTAAAAAATTATAATTTAAAGGACTAAATTATAAATAAAAATTCAATTTTAAGGACTTAATTATAAAATATATATAGAGAGGGGTATTATTATAAATATCCCTAAAAAATTTAAGGGAAAATTACACTATTAGTCCCGGGTCGGATATTTTCGACCCTAAATCCGAACCCGACCCGACCCGACCCGAGTATACCTTTAGCAAAACTCCAACCCGACCCGAACCCGATTTTTTTCATTAAAAAATTCGACCCGATCGGGCCGGGTCGGAACCCGTCGGATCCGGGTAAAATGCCCATCCCTAGATATATGGGATAGGATATCATGTATTTGTATTTTTTTACCTCTACGTTTATAGTGGAAGTAGACAAAGTCGAACCACATTAAATCTCGTCTTTTGCATATCTTATTTTATGCCATTGATTATTTTCCCACATATAAATTTCTAGTAAAATAGTACTAGAGCTAGGGGTGAAGGCCACGACAACAACGACGGTCGATGAGGGGAAATCGGAACCACACGGTGGTGCGACGGTGGCCGATCAACATCTAATATTGGTCCAGGCATTTGAAGGGAGTAAATGTGTAAGGGAGACAAGGCGGACCATATGTGGAGTGAGTGTGTGGCAGCAGGGCTTTTATCACATTGTCTGAGGGGCACAATGCTACATTGAATAGTCGATTCAGATGAAAGAGCATGCGCATATCGTCGATGTGGAAAAGTGAGTCCAAATCAATTGGGAATTTTAATGGTTAAGAATCGAGATGAATCTAAGTTGAGAGTGAATGGGTTGTCTTGTTAGCCTATTTTTCAATGAGTCTACAAGTGTAGGTTGGGGGCAATCTATTTCTACTAGGTTGTTTGGGAGCTTCATTTTTTTATTTTTTATTTTACCCATCCTAAGAGGTCCCCAAACTTCTTTTTGGACTCAGAGAAAAACACAAAACTAAAGCTTTTAATAAAGACCACCCCTTCGGACTTTGATTTTTTTTTTTCCGGGAAGGATGTTCACGAGTCTTGAATATTAATCGTAAAATAAATATGGACTACTGTTTATATTTATTTGATATCTCATCTTTATTTATGTTTTTGTTTGAAGCAAAATGTAACGTTAAGTAGGGACGGAGCTAGAATTGAACATTGGAAGGGGCAAAGGTGTATTAAGCCTTTAAATTTACAAATTGGGAGGGGTAAAAGAACTTATTTGACTACTATTTAAAATAAAAAGGACCTCAAATGCTATTATACCAAAAAAATTGGTACATACCTCCGTCCCTGACGTTAAGTGTAGTTTTTTCAACAACAAAAAAAGTGGAATACAAAAATAGAAACAAAATAATATGTTCTAGTATACCCATAAAAGTATTGATACGGTACACTCTTTTTTTCATTAAAAAATCCGACCCGATCAGGTCGGGTCAGAATTCGATCGGATCGAGTAAAATATTTATTCCTATGTTCTAGTATACCCAAAAAAATATTGATACGGTGCATTCTTTTTTCAACTTAAATTTAAGATAATTTTTTAATAAGGCTCGTATCAATTATCATCTTATTAATAAAAGTAATCCTCTTTCAAAAAATGTGAAATTTTTCAAAAATTGAGAAACAGTGGAGCATATCTGTTTCCTTGGATTCGAGTGAGAGAATAGAGGTGGGCCACACCTCCACACGTGGGGTAGAAATTGATGACAAAATTGAAAGGTATGCATGCGATTTAGGCTTCTGTAAGAGATGGGGGAGTATATCTTGATTCGAGTCTAAAAATTATTATTTTTACTTTATTTATATTTTATAAACTTATATTGAATTTTATAAATTATAACCAACTCGAAAAAAAAATTAAATAAAGTTTAAATGATAAAATATTTATGTAACTTTAATTTCATATTTTAAAAGTGAGTTTTTTTTTTCTTTTTGCAATTTAATTTCTCAACTTTGTATTTTATTCATTTCAATCGTTTGACTGTAATTTAATTATCGTTTGACAAAATAGTCCTTACAATTCTTTTATTCAAACCTTTAATTCAAAAACTCATAAAAGAGATTTTTTTTTTAAATTGAGGTTTTACCCCAATACGCTATTATAATCGTTTATTTACCAAACATTTAAATTAGCAAATTTAACTTGTCAAATCTCTAAAAACAGTTTAAATATTTAATTTTGACTTAAACTGTTTACCAAACATAGTTATATAAAAAAATATAAAAATACTTGAATTGTGTAGTCCCTTTAGACATCCTAGCTTCCCTAAATTAACCATGCATAGACTGTTCCACCGAATGGCCTAGAAAATTGATAGTTGGTAAAATTAAAGGAGAAATTATATCTTAAGTCCGGACCGTCACATTATCTATGGTCTCAATTAATAAAAAGTATTAATTTTATTATTTTTTCATGTCATTTTTTACTGAGTGAATCTTCACTTAGATTTACTGTAAATTAAATTAAAAAAATGATTTTTACCAATTGTAGATTTACTTAGAAAAAAGATGATATAGAAAATTTAATGAAATTAAAATTTTTATTCGTTGTGACCATGGATAACGTGACAAGCCAAGCCTATGGAAATTTTATATAAAAGTATGATGAGATAATATAATAATATTGATGATAATTTATAAAGAGAACATTTTATTCATTTCTTAATTGATTTGAGATTTGATTAATCCGTAACACTAATTCAGTCGAATATATTATATAAAATATATACAATAATCCATACTTTTTAAGATTTTAAATAGTTTATGGATTTATCATCATATATTAAATTATATCATAATATATATATATAAACAATTCATATTATATAAATATCCGTTTAAGGATGTTTAGAGGCCTCAAACTCTTACAAAAATAATCAAGTTCATGAATTGTTTACATTTAATTGAACTTTCAGATTGAGAAATAAAATTAATTAAGTTATTTGACAATTTTAACCGTTAAATTTAAATGATTTTTTTAAAATATTACTTCATGTGGTATAATACGGTTCTATCACACGACATTTGAAAAAATCTTCAATATTATTTAAAAAATAAATGTCTGGAAATGTTATGTGAGAACATCACGACACACTATGTAACATCGAATGATCCAAAAACGATATAATGATCAAGGTTAGTGAAAAAGATAAGTTAATAAAATTTTAAAGTACAAGATTTAACTAATGCAAAAGTATTTAAGGACTTAATTTAAACTTAAATTTTTTAAAAATCTCATATCATTTTTAATATGTTTGCATTATATTTTATCTTATTTTAGATTTATTTTTTCATGTCATAATTTTATCTTGTTTAGCATTTAATTTCACACATCGTTTCAAGTCATGGGTCGTTTTCAAACCAGCCATATCTTGTTGGCCTATAAGTTTTCATCTTAAATAGGTTTGATGAGTGTTTTGTTTTTGGTTTCTACCAATGGCAAAATTTATTATGACAATATTTTTACACTATAAATGAATTTGACTCCAAATACCAGTAGGGTTAGTACATTAATTACATGTTGGTCCATTAGAGGACCATGTTTTAGTAATTTTAGGTATGAGATGGAATGAAAAGTAAAAATACAAATGTAGTAATTAAAACTGACAAGGTTTCGAACAAGTACATTTAGCGGTTGGCCAAATTGATCATCTTTGTTCCTTCATATTTACTTAGGTCATGAATTCTAAACGTATTAGGAACACTCCCTTCTTTCTTCTAGAGTTACCTCTTCCCCTCCATTTAAGTAGGATTAGGATTAGAATTTGTCAAAAAAAAATCCTAAAAACTTATAATTAAATCAATCATCGATTGATTTAGTAGAATAATGTGTTAGGTCTTTTAAGCAATGTCAGAAATTGAAATCTTGTCATTATAAATAGATAAAATTGAATCAAAAGAATCGTTCTCATAACAAATATTGTAGTACTAGATTCGAATTAATCAACTAATAAATCAATATCGATAATTATATAACTTTTTTTTGAAAGATGTATAAAAAACTTTTAAATAGAATTTACAAATTTTGTAAAGTGTATTAATACGATGGTCGCTCTACCAATAGACATTAGCTTTTGACAGTGTTGGGTCTATAAAAGGAATGGAAGAAAATAAACCCAAAGAAAAAGAACAATTAATGCACTGGTGGAAGAAGCATCCTATGTAGGGGTAGGAGAAAATACCCGACCCGATTGGCTCGATCCGAAAATTCGACTACCCAAAATAAAAATACCGGGTAATTCTTGAAAAAAATTATCCGATCAGGCCGAGTACTCGACCCGGCAAATTTCCTGGGACACGGGCCGAGAGTTTTCCGTTACCGGGTACCCGACCCGACCCGATAAAATTTAATATATATTTTTTATATTTAAAATTATATTTTTATTTTATGTTTTTTAATATTTTCACTGTTAAATCCCTATATTTTTCTATGTTTGTATTATATTCTTTTAAGTTTTAAGTTTAATTTTTTTAAAATATTTTTGTGTTTAACATATGATTTTTTACTTCTAAAATAATAAAAAAATAATAAAAATATGAACCGGGTACCCGGTACCCAATTTTCCGGGTACCCGAATTTAATGGGCCAGGACACGGGCCGTTTAAAGAGGTACCCGGACGAATCGGGTACCCGATTTTCCGGGTACCCGACAATTCCCACCCCTAATCCTATGTATGAAATTCAACTCATTTTCCAAAATTACATACGGTGATACGAGAGTTTTTTTTATTATTAAAAATAGCCACTGAATTTTCATTAAACTATAAAAAAAAATTAATTACGACGTAATTAAAAGGAAGAAAATTTGAGTTAAAATAACTCAAAAAATTCTTACAATGAACACGAAAATTTCTATGGAAATACGCATACCAACGAAAATTCAAAAGCTTACTGAATCTCCTTGTTTCTGTCCAAACGAGACGCATAGAGAAGGAAGAAGTGGTGCACGATTCATTCTGTCAGGCAAAAAGTACCGCTACCTAGGGCTGATTTTATCGACAAACAACCATCAACGAGTGGGGATAAAACATTCCAAGTGACCACCGACAACACCATGAATCAGAAAATAACGCCGAGTGAATCTCTGTGCGAACAACAATCGAACGCTAGTGTATGCTGAAACCTGCCACGAAGACAGATGAACCAAACAAAACAAAAACATGTCACAAAGACAGAATAAGAAGCGTGTCACTATGACAGAGAAAGAACGTGCTACAAAAGCAAAGATTCTTATTGAAATAAAAACAAGAAAACTTATAAAATCGGTGGTCGACAACCAATATAAAGATTTTTTGTCGACCACCGATTAAAGGGATTGAACAAAAAAGAAAGCGGCTAGAATTGAAACAATTTTGAGAGAGGAGCGATTAGGGTTTTTTGAGAGAGTAGCTAATCTATGATGTAATTATATGGTAGTATTTGTTCTTTAATTTCAACTCTTTAAAAAGATATAGATAGCTTGCAGATAAACTGTGAACACTCAATATATTATGTGTATCAAAATTAATATAAATATGTAATACTTTCAAAGAATTATAGATAACAAAAAAACACACATAAGGTACAAATTAAAGTAACTCGAATGATCTTCCATTTAAGTTTAAAGAGATTTTTTAACGAGACATATAGTAGTAATTCATCTTATTTTATTAAAAAATAATAATTTGAATGGTACTAATGACCCTATAATTAAAATATATTTTCCATAAATGACATTTAATGTTATATGATGAACTTTTGTGAAAAAAGAGTTGTGGTCTCAATGATTGATTGTTTTAGTTTATTATCCGTTTCAATTATTGATTATTTAACTTTGTCCATGTAATTTCTGAACAAAATTTCCGAAAGTTTTTGTATTTATTATTACGTGTATAAAAATTTATACGTAATTCAATTTTTTTACTATATAATGTTAATGATTAAATGTGTATGAAAATATTTAAAGATAATTTTTTTGACACATTTAAACTTTTAATATTTACTAACATCTTGTATTCTTTTTTTTTGAATATACTAACATCTTGTATTCTAAAGATTGATCTCAATTACTGATTGTATTTTCATACACATAATTTAGTTAAGATTCAGCCTATAAATGAATTGTACAACTAATCCCACCAAGAATGAATCTCCATGATAATAAAGTATTAAAAATATATACTTTTATATTAATATCTAGTTATTTTACAATTAAATTTATATAAAAATAGTTTTAATAATTTAAATTACAGACGAGTCGGCCCTTGAGCTGAAAATCTCTACCCATACCCAACATGTGTCCGATCGGGTGGTGCTATTTGGCCCATTAGCAGATTTACGCTCTTCCAAAAAAATATCTAAGCCCGAGCACGGTTCAATCCACCAAAATACCCTATTTTTAAAATAATTACATATTTAAAAATAAAATATATATTGATATTTATATATTTTGTAATTAAATTTAAGGGTACTTGTTCTATACACAAGCGCTTGTGGAATTTTTTTTACACAAGCGTCTTAATTTTAGTGGTTAGAGACTCTGTTTAGGGTTTAAAATTTAGGAGTATAAGTGTAGTAGTTTTGAATTTAGGGATCGTTGATAAAATTTTGGGTTTAGGGTTAAAATTTAGGGTTTATATGTTAAAACCTAAATCCCTACACATATTACCCTAAAACTAAACCCTAACCCTAAATTCTAAATTCTAAACATTTACATTAAAACCCCTAAACTCTAAACCCTAAGCCCTAACCTTAAACCCTATAATTGAGGCGCTTGTGGAAATAAAAAATTTCCACCGCCAGTGTATAGGATATTAATCCTAAATTTAAATATATATAATTATTTAAGTTACATATAAAATGGGTTGAGAATCCTTGCCCAAATCCAACCCGGTCCATGCACAGGTCTACATGGTTCAAAAAATTTGTTACGCTCGAGCCGACCTGGCCCAACCAAATAACCATTTTTTACGCTTACTACATAAACAAATTTCTAATTATCATTTGTATATATTTGATTCATTTGTTAATTAATTCAGATCGTATTTTGTAGAGACTCAATATAAAAGAGATCTTCCCTCTGACTTTGCTTAATGGGACCTAGCGCCTCGTCCCGATACACCAATAAGTTGTTGGTATTTTTTTACTTTTATTTTATCAAAGGTGCGAAATTGCATTAAAAAAGATAAAAATTAGTCCCAAAACTATATTCTTTGTTTGTTTTTAACTCTTAAAATATTTTTTTGATCAAAAGAAGTATTTAAACTATTATTCCTAATCACTTTAAGTATATAAATTATTTTTTGGTTAAAACAATTACCTAAATGCAGCCCACTTCACAACATAATGCAGCAACAACAAAAGCCTACGTGGGTTTTGAAGGAAATCCAATAGAACAGAAACAAAAGCATGAAAAAACAAAACCTAAAAAACTTATTAAGGACAGATAAATAAAACAAAGTTTGGAGAAGAGCCGACGATAGTTACACATCACGTTAATTGAATTAAATTAAATTAAATTATAGTATACACAGTTGAATTAAAATCAAATTTCTACATATATATAATTACATGAAATCGAAATTTATACATCAGGTTACACATGTAACTAAAATCTTTAACATTTATGTCTTAATAGTGCACAAATTTCTACCGTAGATTTGCGTAATCAGCAATTTATATACACACACAGACACACGTGAATCTTGTCATACTACTGTCATAAGACTCAAATGTAAAATCTTTGCACAAAAGAAGATAGCTTTGAATATATATATATATATATATATATATATATATATATATATATATATATATATATATATATATGGATGAGTCTACCATGCTCGATGAGCACCGTTGAACACCACTAATGATAAACACAGTTGAACACCACTAAATTAGTTAATAAAGATTAAATATCTAAAGAACTCATAAATTATTTAGACATATAATTATAAAATATTTAAAATAGAATATGGGTAATCTTCACCAGTGATCCATTTCGTTTAGGGTGTGTTTTATTTTGGTCACCAGAATTCAAAAACGATTATTCTGATCACTTACGTTTAAAATCGTTTCTATTTTGGTCCCTTAGCCGTTAGTCTCCGTTACTTTAAAAAATTAGTTTCTAATTTAACCCCTAAACTTTCAAAATTTTATTTTTCACCATCTTCCCCAAAAATTATAAAACTAAAACCCAATAAAATCAAATCAATGGCTATAACCCACCACTACAACCCATTCCCCCAAGATTAAAAGCGTCAACTTCCACTACAACCCATAAAATTTTATATTTCATATCAAAGGAGACTTGATCAAAGTTATTATTCTAAAAGTTAAAAAAATTAACTGAGAATTTGGAAGGTGAATTTGCTGAGCAATCATAAAAAACGGAAGACGGAAGAGACCTTTCAAATACTAGGGGTGTTTTCTTTGCTGAGGAATTGGAGGAAGGGGAGATTGTAAATTAATTTCTCACTGTTAGTTTTTCCAAGAAGTCGGGGTGCATTATTAGAGGAAGAATTTGGCAAGAGTTGTTGCTTGCTACTGATAGTAATTTTCGTCGACAATCTCCTCTAGCTTGTCTGTCATATCTATAGAGCAAACTCTGCAATTCTGTAGCATTTACAAGCATGCAGTTGCCTTCATACTGAATATGAGCTCGACTAACTGGAAATGCTCAAAGATCGGGACAAATGCTTGGACATCTTGTAATCTCAATAGTTGATATGATATTTCATTCCTGCTGAAAAGAAAAACTCTATTATCTGGTTGAGAGGGAGGTGAATTGTACTGTTTTGGTTTGATATTAAAGGGTCTGTCTTGGATTCATGTTTTTCGCATTTGAGTGATGATGCTTGGCATTTGTTATTCCAATGACTGTGTGTTATCCTTCAAAAGGGACTTGGATCATGTTACCGATTTCGATTAAGTTCAGCCACTAATTTATCCCTAAACAAAGTTTTATATAAATTTGTGCGTTCATTTTGAATCTCAATTTGCCATATTCCTTAACAACGCTTTCCCATTACTAAACCCAAGAATTAAACATCGAGAGGTGTAACCAAACCCCGGATTTAAACAAACATGTATTTATTCATCCTCAAACTCAATTTCTTTATATCAAAAAATATAAATAAATATTTTTTTCTCGATAGTGATATAATCATGTATTTCTTTATATCTAGAGTGTGGCTAAAAGACGACAAGTTTGAAATTTATCTAGACATGACTTCAAGCCTCCTTTGATATGAAAAATAAATTTTTATGGGTTGTAGTGGATGTTGACGCTTTTAATCTTGGGGGAATGGGTTGTAGTGATGGGTTATAGCCATTGATTTAATTTTATGGGGTTTTAGTTTTATAATTTTTGGGGAAGATGGTGAAAAATAAAATTTTGAAAGTTTAGGGGTTAAATTAGAAACTAATTTTTTAAAGTAACGGAGACTAACGGCTAAGGGACCAAAATAGAAACGATTTTAAACGTAAGTGACCAGAATAATCGTTTTTGAATTATGGTGACCAAAATAAAGCACACCCTAAACGAAAGGGACCACTGGTGAAGATTACCCATAGAATATTAATTAAATTAGTTCTCATATATAATATTTTTTAATTTTTTTAAATAATTGGATCAAATACCAACCTTAGTTAACTTAAAAAATAAAAACCCTAAACCCTAAACTCGAAACCCAAATCCCTAAATGTGGATATCATATTTAAAATTTAGGGTTTAAAATTTAAGGGTTTAGGTTTTGAATTTCAAGTTTAGGGTTTAGTGGTTGGTATTTGATCCAAATATTTTTAAAAAAGATTAACAAAAATTATATATATGGAAAATAATTTAATTAATATTTTATTTTAAATAATTTATAATTATATGTTTAGTAATTGAGATTTTTAATTTTTATTAATTAATTTATTTGTGTTCAATAGTGTTAACCGTTATTGTGTTCAGCGGTACTCATCGAACGTGGTAGACTCATTTATATATATAAAATACAAAGAAAGTCGAACCGACGAATCTAATTCTTAACAATGAGATAAAATCGTTGATGTCTGCGATTGGTTGATCATCGAGTTATGATTCATTTCTTTTTATTCGAACCAAGAGTCATTAACAAAATTTATGAGAATATGATGTTCATCATAAAAATTTATATTTGGAATTTGATGGATAAAAACACCCATTTTGGAAGCAAGAGCGGTGATGTTTGAGAATGATTGAATCCGGTCGCTTTCACTTGTGAAGCGTGAGGGCGATTTTATGTGAACAAGAATGAATAAATAAAGGAGAAATATCATAGCAGAAATGATGGCAAAAAGTGAAGGAATCCTGATCTAAAGCTTATCCCAACATGCCAGCTTAAAAGATACATACACACTTCGGTATATGCGCGCACAATTTGTTTTTTAGTTAGCTCTCCCGGTTTTAGGATTTTATTTTGATTAATTCAAACCGATTCATATTATACACTTGATTTTTGTAGGCAAGTCTTTCGGTGAGAATTTTCTGTATACACAAAATAAGTTCGAGACTTGCGATATCAAGCTGCTTATGGTTTGTATAAATTGTTTCCTTTTTGAAAACAAACCAAAACATTCTTTAATTTCCAAAGTAATTATCATTTGTTTTTGCTTATACACACTGCACCAGTGGGAGATATAGACTGAGATTTTGTTGCAGCTTTGATCATGTGTGCAGACGGGGGAAATATATCCCACTAAAACCACACATATTGAGGAATTAAACCCAAATTAAAAACCTAGATTGCAGTGCTGTTTCACGTAAAGTTATCATTTTCTTTATATTTCGATCTAATTTAGGCAGTAAAGGGGGCGTGAAATGTTGGGAAAACCTTTACACTGTGACAATGACATGAAAAAAGAAATTGCAGAAACATATATATATATATATATATATATCAATGTATGGATACATGGAAGAGAATAATAATGTAGCAGTAGTTTCTGACATGCACAGAGTTTCCCAACTTCCAAATGGGGTTGTAAGTTGGCAACCAACTTTCTTGTTCTTCTTTTTCTTTAACTTCAAATGCTTGTCTTCTCTTGGACTTGGACTGGTTTCATTTCACTTATTAACCCCATGGGCCAATGCCATGTTACTCTATCTGTGTTCTTTCATGTAATAAAACATGGATAAATATTCTATACGGTGGAAACTGAAAGTTTTCACAAGCGCCTTAGTTTTAGGGTATAGGGAGTTAGTTTATGGTACATGGTTTAGGGGTTTAGATGTAGGGGTTAGAATTTAGGGATAGTTGTTCCAATTTAAGGTTTAGGGTTATAATTTAGAGTTTATAGGTTAAAACCTAAATCATCACCATATTACCCTAAAAACTAAACCTTAAGCTATAAACCCTAAATTATAACCCTAAACCTTAAATTGAAACAACTATCCCTAAATTCTAAACCCCTACACCTAAACCCCATAAACCCTAAACCCTAAACTAACTCCCTATACCCTAAAACTAAAGGGCTTGTGGAAAAAATATTGGTTTATAACACCATAAAAGATTTTAAGTTCGTACCCTTAGCATAAAATCTTACGTTCGTTCCTGTCATGAACGAATAATCATATTTGTCGCGAATTCCCAGGTACCCGCTAGTCAAATTCATAGGATCATGGTGTGTTGAGATAAGTTTGGGGAGTTTGGAATGGAGGAAGATTATGGGTAGTAGTTAGAGTTTACTGCCTGAATAAGACAACATTTGTTGGGTAAATCAGTTTATTTACAAAAGCTTATTGCTTTTCTTGCACCCTTTGCCGTAGTCAACTTCTATTACGTGTTTCTAGTGAATGGTCCGAGCAGGAAGATGCTTTTTTTTTGGTTGAAAAATAAAGCAGTATAACTCAATGATAACAGCTATGATTGTTTGGTTCTACTTTGTTTTGTCTTGGCAAAGTATTTTGAGACAAGCTGTTGCCAATTAATGCAATGAGAGCATGAAAAAACAGATGGGTAAAATAAAACATAATTGATACATAGCTAGTGCATAGATTTTATGTACCTTCAACACTATCCATCACTTCCAACAAATGTCCAATTCAACACTGATTTACGTATCATATTTCATTCACATCATCAGAATTTAAATCCTCGTTTAGATTAACTTATTCACATCATCAAAATTTAAATCCTCGTTTAGATTAACTTATAGTTTGTAGTATATATATAGAGAGAGATTTATTTACACAGTGTAAAACTTTTTAAGTTTTATACGTTTTTTGGACCGTTGGATGAGTGAAACGAATGGATGAGATTAACAGTAAATATGTGAAGATTATCACTTGAAAAAAAGAGAGTAAAGAGTTAATCTGAACCATCCATTCTCCCCATCTAACGATCCAGAAAACGTGTAAAACTTTAAGAGTTTTACATTGTGTAAGTTGATATATATATATATATATAAATGAGTTAGGATTCACTTACATTATGTAAAACTCAATTACAATACATTAGTAGACCGTTGGATGATGATAATAAATAGTTAAGATTATTTCTTTTTTTTTAAAGTGATAATCTTCGCATTTTCTACTGTTAATCTCATTCATCCATTTACCTTCATCCAACGGTCTAAAAAAGGGTAAAACTTTCAAATTTTAAATATATATATATATATACTTCAAACACAACATTTATGAGTGAAGTCAAATTTTTTATATTATTTGATTTGAATTGACTTAAAGGCTTTAAGAGTAAACAAAATATTATATTCAATTATAAACATATAAATAAAAATAATATAAAAAATATTTTTTTATCTATTGTCAACAACTAGTTGATCGTTAATCTAGTGGAATGATACACTAGATTCTTTAAGCAACATCAAAGATTCGAATACTAGTATTGTAGATGAAAAAAAAACTCAATTGGGAGAATTATCCCATAATGAGCTTATGTAATATATGATCCAGATTAATCGACCAATGAATCAGATATGGATGGTTATACCAAAATATTTTTATTTATTTAATAATTTGAGTTAACTAATTAGGTGGGGTGCAAAAGAAGTCAAATAAATTTTTAATTATTAAAAAGAGAATAAGATTCAAACTCTAAATAAGAATGAATCAATGTCATTTAATCATTAAAACAATAGCACTATCAAGAGTAAATTACTTGAAAGCTAGCCACTCATACATTGCCTTGTCCTCATCTTTCCCTCCATATCTTGAATATTTAAACAAAATGATCGCATTCTTCCCCCCACCAAATTAAGACAAAGAGAAAAAAGAGAGGAAAACACTATATAATGCATGTCATTTCATGGGGCTCACAAAAGCTGCAATTGGGGAGACATATCCCAATACTATTTTAGTCACATTATTTTCTTATCTAATTTTGTTTTTCTCCATAATTATTGAGTTGCATCAATGAAGTTAAACAAAGTGTTTGGAGATCAATCAACTATATGTTTAGGATTTCATAAATTTGGTAGAGAAATGGAAATCAAGTTGAACACTTGTTAGTTTTAGATGATTTTTTGTATTATTTGGGTTTGAAAAGTTTGTGTGTGTGATCTATTTGGTGAAGAAGTTAAATTGAAAGAAAAAAATAAAGATCGGTATTTGATCGATGCTGAAGCTCGCAGGCCGAACATGGTTAGGGCGCAGGGACAAAATCCCGCAATACGGAACATGTCACACGTTCAGTTAATACACGACTATATTTTTTTATATTAAATTTTGGTTCAACATAAAAAATTCAGTCCGAGTAGATTTCTTGCTATATACTTTATTTTTTAAAAACAAAACAAGTCACAAACAATTTAACTGCACAAACTCATTTTCTTGTAATTTTTTGTTATTATAATAAATATCTCTTTCTTTTAAGTGTGGTTTTTTTGTTCAAATGTTTTCTATGTAAAATCTTGATATATTTTTTATTGTACGATGGTTATACTTGTCACTATTAATAACATGTAGCTTGTACATGTACAATTCTTTTAGAATAGCTAGTAGGTACTACAATTATTTGGTAATAATGAGTGACCATCTTAAAATCTTTCAACACGGTAATAATAACATGTTTAGGGCTCTTCTCCTATGAATATCTAAGAAGAAAGTGGAAGCACACACATATATATATATACAAGGGTAGGATCAACTTACACAGTGTACATTTTTTTAAGTTTTACACGTTTTTGGATCGTTAGATGGGAGAAATATATGGCTGAGATTAACCCCTTACTTTTTTTTTCTCAAGCGATAAACTTCACATATTTTACTGTTAATCTTATCTATCCGTTTCACCCATCTAACGATCCAAAAAACGTGTAAAACTGAGAGAGTTTTACACTGTATAACTGAATCATATATATATATATATATATTTGGTTTGCTCATTTGCTTTTACAGATGAGAGAGAGGTAAAGAAAAAGTTAAGAAGAAAGGGGCCCTCCAATTGTGTATCATTTCATGCACGAATGCCTTGCAAATCTGAGTTGGCAATATAGACTTGTCATTTCCTATATAATCACCCATTTCTCATTTAACTCGGGTCTATTAATCATCATTTTCTTTCTGTAGGCGTGTGAGTGAGTACTCAACAAGAGAGAATTTGAAGATGGAGATTCGTAAGGAAAACAAAGCACAGCCCAAAAGAGGTTTATGGAAACCAGAAGAAGACTTGATTTTGAAAAGTTATGTCGAGACTTATGGCGAAGGCAACTGGGCAACCGTGTCTAAGCGATCAGGTAAATCGCACGCACGCACGCGCACATATATATATATATATATATTTAGCTTATACAAAATGTTTGTATATGTTTTCAGGGTTGATGAGAGGAGGGAAAAGTTGCAGACTTCGATGGAAGAATTACTTAAGACCGAACATCAAACGAGGAGGAATGTCCAAGGAGGAAGAAGACCTTATTATCCGAATGCACAAGCTTCTTGGTAACCGGTTAGTATTCAGTGACGGATCTAAAAATATTTTTCAGAGTGGACATCATATGAACATCTTTAGTCAGCATTTGATTATAATTTGTGCGTGGGTGAACACATTACTTTTCTACCCTGAAATTCAGTATTTGAATCTAGAACATCCAATGTCACTCTTAAGGATGATTGTATGAATTTATTGGATAAAATTACCCTTTTCGGTGTCTCTACTTATGCCTCAATACTAAAAAACACAACAAAATTAAATTTCAAGCTCTAACCCTAAATTCTAAATCCTAAACCCTACACCTTATACCCTAAATTTCTTAAACCCTAACCGCAACCATAACATAAAACCCTAAACCTTAAACCTAATTTTAAGTATAGGCATAAGTAGGAGCATCAAAAAGGGGTAGAAAATTTCCATCCAAATCTATTAGATTAGACCGTAGTTCAGAATTGGAAACTTTTATATTTACTAGCTTAGTTTACACTTTTGCATAATTGGTGTCTTTTTTAAATGTAGATGGTCTTTAATTGCTGGTAGACTTCCTGGTCGGACCGACAACGAGGTGAAGAACTATTGGAATACCCATTTGAACAAGAAAACCATTTTAGGACAAAAAAGAAAAACTATCGGCTCAAACATACAACACGATGACAATATTGAGGACACTATCGAGAACCATGAGGGCAAGAAGCCGAGGCATAACTCTAGTCATCAGCCTATTTTCGCCACAAGTCCAAAGGCAACCGAGGGGTTCGATTTGGACGAAAACAAAGACGATAGTGGCGGTGTTAGTGACGGAGCCGGCACATGGATGGAACATGTGGTTCAGTGCTTCGACTACGGGTTCGGGTTCGATTACGAGACGGTGCACCACAACTACTCAAATTTTGTGATTGATGAAGAGCCTTTCACATCCTACATGGACCCTTTTGTTCTGTTTGAAGCATTTGGGACGACAGGTTCCGATGTGGGAATGGGAATCCAATCATTCCTGCCTTAAGATACAGTGTTTTTTGCACCTGTTCAGACCACTTTGCTCGCTTTTCCCCCGCAGCTTTAGGCTTTTCTTACCATTTGGGTGCATGTCCAGCATTACGTACTACCATTTCTTTAAGAAGTGAAGTGAGGATTATAATTTTAACTTATTTGTATTTTGATCCTAATGCTTTAAGTTAAAATTATAATTCTTTTCTTTTCGGAAATTAATTTTGCCAATGTTTGTAATATTGAAGTATTTAGTGTTATTATTATTGATTATCAACATTCATGTGCAATTCTCCCAATTCAATCCGCATCCCAAAAAAGCTGAAAAAAAGAGAGAACAAGAACCTCCATCATGGAAACAAGTGGGGCATAAAATTAGGGTAAAGTATATTATATATCACTAAACTATGTTTTTTTTTTCTCGGTAATGTTATATTTTATTGATAAATTAAAGGCTATCACGCATATCCCTAAATTGTGCATCTCGTTAAAACCTCCCTAAACCTATGTGAAGGAAAAGAGTACGACACAAAACAAGAATACAAAATCTTTCAAAACAGTTTACACTGCTCTCGCCCCTTAAATTTACTTTTACACACTAAATTAAAATATATATTTAAAAATAATTAACACTAAATTAAATTTACTTTCTAAATAATGGGTACACAGTTGCTCTCTACGACAGCCACATTCATCCGCCCCCGACTCCATAAGAGTTTCGACACTCCCTATCTTTATGTGAAATATTTTTTTTTGAAAACCTATTCTACTTGTACTTAGAGAGGAGGGAGAAAATGCTCTGACCACCAGGTCATCCTCGTATGCTCTGAAATATTATTATTTTGAAGCTCTTTTGAGTGTTGTAATTTTGCTTTGTGGCCTATATGTTTGAAGTGTATTACATTTTAGTACCTCAATGTCAATAAATACTTATTTTTTTATATACTTTGATATAATTTTTAAATTAAAGAATTAAAAACCATTCTTGTAAGAATCGAAACCGTGTCTAATATAATTTCTATATTAAATCTCTACTACTCAGCCTAAAATCATTCTCAAATAATTTTTAAAATATTTTTAATATAATTTATCAATAATATGTAATTAATTTATATAATATAGAATATATAGTATTTAAATAATAATTATTTAGTATAACTAAAATTAATCTTATTTATAATTAAATTTTTAGACCCGGGAGTTGATGGGAAACCAAATCTAGTGTGTATGATTTTAATATCTGGGCCGAAGGGCGAACTGATAAGACCTTCGGTTTTCAGTCCAATCGGTTCAACCATTTGAAGTCCGGTTGGATATTAATTAAAAATAAATTAGAATTTGTAATATTAGCTATTGGTTTCGTGCCCCAAGATTTGAAATAAAAGAAATAAAATTCGGGAAAAATAGAAAAAATAGGAAAAATAAATAAAAAAACGAAAGATTTAGGAAAGATTTAATAAACGCAAAAATAATAACAATAACATAAATGTTCAATTTTAAATTAAAATGAGAAAATTAACCTTTAAATTATTCAACATTACATTATAACATAAATGTTCAACATATTAATATAGTTAAAACTTAAAAACATATTTATTTCAAAATAAAACTTAAAACATATAAAAATTTCAATTTATTCCACCACTTTAGTTTTACAATTTTGATTTAATTCAAAATTTACTTATTTTTAAAAACATAAAGGTAATTCAAATTTTATTTACTTTTAAAAAATAAAGGCATAAAATCAAAAATACCCCAACGTTTGACCTTTTGGTCATTTTAGCCCCAATTTTTCTTTTTTAGTGCAGAGCAACCCTTAAAGTTTTATTTTCGTTCAAAATTCACCGATGAATGGAAACCGTTAGTCAACTAACGATCAACACCCCTCAATATCATGACATGACTTGCTGACGTGACGATGTCACGTGTACAGAAAGACCAACGCAACATCACAATTGGCCTAAAGTAAATACTTAATTAAAATTATAGTATCAAAAGAAAGGTTTAAACTCGAGTCTAATGGATGAAAGGCCTAAATTTTAAGTAAACACCCAGTGTAATATATAACCTCATCGAAAAAGTATGCTAGGCTGCTTCTTATTCGTGAATTAACTTCACAAGTATAATATATAATGTCCTGAAGCAGGCCATGGTCTTTAAGCAAAGACACAAAGGCCATGTCCTAAAGATTTATTCCCTTTCGTTCAACCAATTAGAAGGTGATTAGGAGAGAGAAATTAATACGTGATATCCTGACTAAAAGAGAGAAAATGATGTGAAAATTTAAAAATAATAAAAATTTTCTGTCATTTTTTCGGTTAAGATTAAACGTTAGAGGTATCATTTTGAAAACGTAACGTTAGATACCATTTTGCCAAAAAATAATTAGTGTACCAAAATAGTAAAGCGGGAATAATTGGGGTACTATTTATTTGGTTTGGCCTTTAGGGTTCAATTTTAAAAAATCAAAGATTTTCATTTTCATTTTTCCGGTTCAACAAGTCTTGAGTCGCACGATTTTTTTTAATTGTCTTAAAGTGATTATATGAAAATATTTATCAATACTTTATTAATCATTTGATAAGACACATATTATAGGCAAAGTTACTCGAAATTAAATTTTTTAAGATGAACATCATCATTCCTATTAGGATCACTTATTGGATTCTCGAGTCACACAATTTTAGTGGTTCTATGGTTAGACAGTTCAATATGGTTGTTCGGACAGTTCAATATGCTTATTTGGTTATTACATTGAGGGCCATGAAGTAGTGATCCATAAAGATTGGGTTTCTCATTGCAGTTAAAGAATTTTGGGTTTGGGCTTAATTTAATCATTTAACATGCACATGATTTTATTTTGTATTTTTCTTCTTATTGAATTTATTTTTACCTAAAAATACATACGAAAAAACATTTTTATTACCATTTCTTGTCGCATTCATGCCTTTATTTTAGAATAAAACGTGTGTTTTAAAACATTGGAACCGGCATAGGTCGTTTTGGACTAGATACATATGAATATCCATAAAGTCATCATCGTTATAAATAAAATAAAATTTTCTTTTTGTAAAAGATAATTTTGACCGTACGTGTTTAAATCTAGAGTAAAAGTTAGGTTCAAGAGTTAGTTAGGCGTGACAAAATTAAAAAAATAAAAAAATCACCAAAGTGTAAATAGTAGCAAGCAAACCGGCTTTCCTGATGGAGGTATGTCTTTATTGTCTCCACAAGCTGACAACCGAGTTTGACCTAGTTGCCTCACCCACATATTTGCTTAACCTTAAATCTTGCTTCAATGTCCTCAAACTCACTTTGTTGACTAACAAATAGCTATAGAAAAAGGTCAACCTCATCTTTTGTTCACTATGATCCACAATGCCATTGATTTTGATGTTTAAGGTACACATTAAGCATGAGAAATCGTGCTATTCTATCTGAACAGAAATCTTTTGTTCCTTTATAGTGCCTCTATCTACGCTTTAATACTAAAAAAATAGATTTAGGGTTATGGTGTAAAGTTTAGGGTGAAAGCTTTAATTTTTAAGGTTTAGGAGTTAAAATTTAAGGTTATGACCTAGAATTTAGTTTTTTAGTATTAAGGCATAGATAACAGTATCAAAAAGTGATAGAAGATTTATGTTCATCTCTTTTTTGATTGAACAAAAGAGGAGAAAAAGAGAAAAAAAAATATAAAGATAAGAGGAAACTTGAGGGAAAAGAAACAAAGGTCATTCAACCATTCATGGAGAAAAGATATTAAGAAAGTATGTTTGCTTTTTATTCATAATGATAAAAGAATAGAAGCCAACATGGACCCTATAAATATGAGTAAAAACATGGGTGTCCCATTGTCCTATTTCACCAATTTTGCAATTCCTACGTTAAACCATATAAATGACGTGTCATTCAAACAGGTCAGATTAGATCAAATTGAATCGGGTTAATATAGGTTATTTTAAGTTCAAGAGTCATTAAAATTTGAATTTTGGGTTCTTTGGATCAAGCCATAGTAGGTTCGTGATTAAGCAAACTCAAATTATTTACTTTTTATGGTTAACTTCGTCTCGGTCTAGTTTAAACTTAAATTTACCGAATCAAATTTTTGAATACAAATAAGAGTCAATAGTTATAGAGTATATAAAGTATAACACTAGTAGGTTCCAAAAGGTAATTTTAATTTGACTTATTTTATCCACATTTGGAATTGTCATTTTGTCATGCATGTAAAACATGTGGTGGTTCAAAGTATATTTGATATAACTCTCAGTACTTGACTTATTAACTAACTAATTCGAATTGAATTTTACAGACGTCTATTATGGGATGGCCCTCTGAATTCAATCTTCTCTATTTATAACGCTAAGAATTAAATTCCCTATCCTTACTTAAAAGACTTAACGCCTTATTTCGTTAAGCGTTTAAAGAGTGCATGTGGAGGAATATGTTTTAGGTAGTGGCATGCCCACTTATCCCTCAAAATCATGAGTGTGTGTGACTTGAATCCGTCTTTGAAAGAAAGAAAGAAAGAAAAGTAAATAAATAAGTAAAAAGAGAGTAGGGAAAGCAAAAGCCGAGGAGTGTGTTCCCTAGTGCAGGCCCAAGGCAAGGCTGGTTCAGCGCCGGTGTCCCCGCATCGGGCTGCTGCCAAAACCAAATCTTGCTTATTCCTCCATTGCTTTCTGCTTACTGTTTACTGCTTATTTAATGTGTCTGGGAATTAAAAAACTATCCATCGGAAACTTCTTTATACACAATCAATCCCCTTCGCTGACATTCTGCACTCTTGTTCCCAAGATTCACCCACCCAAATTATACTTAAACTAAACACATTCCTCACACATAAACATATTTCACTTTTAAGTTATTAATAGTTTTAGTTCGTCTAAAGGTGATTACAAGTTAGTATCTCTTTATAGTTAATCTTAACCCTTTGACAATACACACCTTGCAAACGAAGCGGTTGAACTCGGATCTTCTAGGATGAATATTATCCGCTTTTCAACTGAGAGTATCACTTGTTGGGCTCAGTTTAGTACTAATTTGAAACAAAACAATTCAATAAATTTAATCACTTCATATTTAAAAATCTCATCAATTTAATTATTTTTGTGATAATGTCAAACCAAGCGAGTCTATCGGATCAAAATATCAGTTGGATAACTCCATTATACCGTAAAACAATGGGTTATTTTAAAACGTTTATTGTGCCAGGAAAGTAACATAACATTTTTGGGAGCTAAACAAACAATTTAAGAGAATAACAAAGAGTAAATTGATATAAATTTTAAGTATATAGGTTTAATTTATTCAGTTGTTTTGAATTAAGACTAAATTGATAGAATATATAGGTTTTTGTTCTAGTTAAGGAAAAAAGGTTTGACTCAGGTATCAATTTAAGAGAATTTTTTTTAAGTACCATATTATGAAAAGATGTGTAGTTCATATACCAACTTAGAGTAAATTGATAAAAAATTTAAATATAGCTAGACTAGTTTGATTATATATATAGAGAGAGAGTTAGGATCAACTTACGCAGTGTAAAACTCTTTAAGTTTTACACGTTTTTTGGATCGTTGAATGAGGGAAATGAATGACTGAGATTAACTCCTTACTTTTTTTTCCAAGCGATAATTTTCACATATTATACTGTTAATCTCATTCATCCGTTTCACTCATCCAACGATCCAAAAAACGTGTAAAACTTAGAGAGTTTCACACTATGTAACTGGATCATATCACACATATATATATATATATATATATTATCGTATTCTCCCTTCTCAGTTCTCCCTTCAACATTCAACAATATATATATCTGTTACTTTTATTAACCAAATGCAAGCGAAAGGTGGGGAAGTTAAAATAATCCACCATGATTCTAGAAAAAAAGAAAGAAAAGTACAGTCAAAAAGGGTTTTTGATTTCTTTTTCGTTGGTTTTTTAAAGGAGAATATTTTGAGCTGCATGCGCAATAGAAGGAGTTCGAACTGTGTTGAGTACAAACTAAGCATAGCCAAACCCTAAAAAGCCAGTTTTTACATCATTCCCCTCACCTTCTTCCCCTCCCCATCCCTAGGCAAAGACACCCTCCCCTCCCCTCTTATATCAACATTCCCTCATCTCTTCCCATCTTCACTCAATTTCTAATCTCCCTTTTTTTTATCGGCAAATATGATTTTATTAAACGAAATCATACAAACCCTAAACCCGTAATCTCCCCTTCTTCTCTATCTTCCTTTTGTTCACATTTTGATCACTTTCTTATACATATGATTTAAAACCCTAATTAAGTTCAACCCTTTTGAAAAGTCTGTCCAACAGTATAATGATTAATAAGAAATGTCCATTTAGTTTGTGTTTTGTTTTCAGACGAATGCATGATTTTATGTTATTTCATGTTCCTAAATAGCGACATGTTCTGTCTTAGTGCACCCAAAAACATCATATCTTCACTGTTGGATTCACTGTCTTGCTTTTGGATTTTTAGATGGTCTTCCACCATAATTAATTTGCCTTGATTTTGACTCAATTCAAGGAACACAGAATCATGAATTTGAGATCCCACTTTGTCATTATCATTCCCAACCACCATGAAACTAGCCAGCCATTGTTTTGCCCTACCAAAAAGAACATCAAATTCATTGTCGTGGAGCCATGTCTGAAGACTTCTTTATTCGATTACTGCTTCTAAATTGTTTTCCCTTCTTCTTTTTCTGTTATATAAAAGCACCATGGTCAGTACGAAGGGTTTTAACACCGATTGGGGTGTGTGTTTCAAGTTGCATTCGTGGGAATTTGATTTGCTGGGTGCTTGGGAAGCAGAAAAGAAAAGCGATGTTGGTGAGGTTCAATCCGATGACGGATTTACGGATGATTCGGTCGTAGAATACGATCTCAGATTGAGCCGCGCCAATATCACTTTTCCGTTTGCTCTTCTAGTTTGCTTCCTAAACTCACCCTCCTTATTCTCTTTCGAGTGCATGCATTTTCTCTATTTCATGAACTTGTTTTTTGTGTAGATATGTATATTAATCTCTTCACCATGCAGCCGAAACCATGAAGTATGATGAGACAATGGTATGATTTACTACACGTATATACATATATATGCAGTCAGGGATGCACAGAGGAGGAGCTGGGAGCAGTCGTAACCTTAAAAATTTAAATTTCTTTATAATTTAGATATTCTTTTTGTATTTTCTATTGATTATCTACTATTACACTAGTTCGCACCTCAGTACATAAAAACTGCCATCGTCCCTATATGCAGTTCTCTTAATTGATCAATACAATTACATAAAATATATTCGTATAGATATTTATGTGTGCGCGTACGTGTAGATATTGACTCTTTCATACTCGTATCAATATTTTTTCCTCAAAATTCATTTTTTTAAAAAGAAAAAATATTATAAGTATATTATATAATTTTAGAGGATGTTTGATTTATTAAATAAGATTATAAATCTTACTCACACTTATAAAAAATATATACACTGTATATGGTTATAGAAAGTCGTTTAAACTAGAATCAATCGTTACTGTAACATTATAAATATTTACAATCATATTTGAACATAAACTCAAAAGACTCACACGATTTGACTAGAATCTCATAAACTCAGTTAATTTAAAAAAAATCAAATAAAGTTTGAATGATAAATCAAGACTTATCAACTTGATTAATTCAAAGACTTTTTACTCAAACACTTGATGAAATCAAGATTGTAAGTATTAATATAATCGGGATTAAGATGTTTGATGAAATCATTCGAACACTTGATAATGTGAGGTATGTTTTAAATTTTAAAAGAAAAAAAAAATCTGATTTTGCTAGAAAGGTACAAATATTCCAATGAAGGTGAAATTATGAAAAATTGCAAGGGCTCTCTTATTTTGATGAAAGTGAAGAGAAAAACTTCAAAATTTTATGTTCTACAATACATGATTCAATTATTTTAGGAAATGCAGTTGTTGTTTCCTCTTTCAATCAGATGATGACGCGTCTTCGTTAAATCAAAGAAAAAAAAGATTTTGTATTGAAAAAAATAACTGTGGGTATTAAATATAACCCTTGATTCTCGTGTGCATCATCCAACGATCAATATTCCTTGATAGTTAGGGTTTTGTGTTTTAGCTAAATATATAATTAGGGTTTAGATATTGGGCTCGGGTGTAATGGGCTTTGGGTATTTAAAAGTTTATGTAAATGGACTTGGATTTTTATTTACTTACTATTTAATATTTGGGCTGAATAGCAACAATTTATGATATAAAATTGTGTTGCTAAAAAGGTTAAAATGATCTCTTGAGTTTTGAAACTTCCAATTATGGTTAGCATTAGCATAATAAAATCCTCAACCTTTTTACCAATTTTTATCCTCTGCAAATCATTTTCAGATTAAATTAAAGCCAAATAATCTTCTTTTATCTGACACAATGATTTCTTGTTTATTATTATTATTATTATTATTATTATTATTATTATTATTATTATTATTATTATTATGAAGAAGAAGAAGAAAAACAAATGTGTATGTATATTGTCAAGGGATCTTTTTATTTATCGGTAAAAAGATTTGAAATTTAAAAATATATTATTTTCGGACTGCATGCATGTTGTTTTAGTTTAGAAATATCTAAAGAATGTCTCAATAAAAGAGAGGATGATCCTTATATCGCGTTTAACTTACTTTTGTTTGTAAAGAATATGGAAAATCTTATTAAAATTCTAGTCTTTGTGGAAAAAGATTTGCAGAATAAAGTAAACTTAGAAAGATTCTCAGATTGAATGTGATACAGATACACAGCTGAGGTCAACATGCATTTGTTGTTAAGGAATTAATCTATAAAATAGATTTCTAATAAAAACTACATAAATTTGTTTTACTAAGTTATAAATAAATTTCAAATTTGCAGGGGACGACCGCCTCCTTCAGGTCTCTTCGGTCCATCCCTGTTCGCTGCACACTCAACTCTTTTTGGAAGTGATTTTCAGAATAAGTTTAAAGCAGGGATTAGATTCTTGTCAGCAGATGCAAACATTGAATAAGCATATATTTTATTTGTTTTATGCTTCTTTTCTTCTTCCTTTATGTTTTCTAGAAACTGTTGATTTTGCTGCGAATATGGCAATGCCTTGTCTTTGACAGAATCTTTAGATGCTTTTGACATTTCAGGGGAATCATCTGCTAATAATAACATTCTCCCTCTTCATTTTTCTTAAAATATCTACATGTTAAAACATGAATATTAAGATATGAGCTTTAAAAATTCTTCAAATTAATGTAAAAACGTGAAACGAAATTAACATATTCGTATTGGACACATACAGAAGAGTACGTAGATTTGAAGCAAAAGCATGCAAGTGTCAATGGAGAAGCACACTGCAAATTTCCAAAACTCAAGAAATTAGACATATTCTGGTAGCTGCAAATACCAATCTTTGAAATGGGAGGTTTGGTCTGATTACAAGAGCTATTCCTCAATTACAACAGTGGCGAAATCGGGACGAATGGTGTCCCACATTCATGGTTAGCTCTCTAGGGAACGAAATTCGATTACCTCTTACATTGCTTCACACAATCGAAAATGCGACCGTGGCATCTCAACATCTGTTTCCATATGATAGGGAACGAGTACGGATCATCGACATCTCTGTTTGCCGGTATTCAAGGGAGAATCTCTGATGCTTTTAGACCGATCATCGGAGAGTTGCTGAGATCCCTCTGGTTTCTTCTTTCGTCTCCCGTGTTGAGATAGGCGTGCGTGGTAAGTTAAGATGGCAAGATCATTAAGATCTTGCAATGGAGTGAGAACTTTCACTACTTCATCCATTGTAGGGCGGGATTTCGAGTCCCGATGGAGACAGTTGTGAGCTAATTGAGAAACTTTCTGCACCCCTTTAAGAGAATAGTTCAGCTCCAAGCGGGGATCCACCAGTTGGTAAAGCTTTCTCCTGTCAGCTAAATATGGTCGAGCCCAAGTGACAAGATTCTGCTCGCCACTAGGCCGCTTCTTGTCCATTGATCTCCGGCCTGTCAAAACCTCAAGTAATACAACGCCGAAGCTGTAGACATCACTCTTCGACGTCAAGTGTCCTGCGATAAACAATCCAATTGCAGAAGCAATCCAAATACAGTTCTAAAGCGGCAAATCTCCGTGCCAAATAACATCATAACAATGACCTTAGAGAATGCATATATAACACTAAAGCTTAAAGCCACAAACTTAGATACCTGTCATAACATACTCAGGTGCAGCATAGCCATAGGTCCCGACAACTCGGGTAGAAACGTGAGTTTTGTCTCCTTGAGGACCAGCTTTTGCGAGACCAAAATCCGAAAGCTTTGCGTTATACTCCTGGAAAAGAAATTCCGTACTAGTGATTCCGTGGAACAAATGATATATATATAGGACAGGATGATACAATCACCTACATTAATCCATCAACTTACATACCGAATCAAGTAAAATGTTGGATGTTTTAAAATCTCTATAAATGACCGGTTCTGGACCACCATGGAGAAAGGCCAAACCTTTTGCTGCCCCGAGTGCAATCTTAATTCTATTGGACCATGGAAGAGGTATTGTCCCTTTGCGAAATTAGACAACAAGGCAATATCAGTATTTGTGTCATGTGAACTTCTGTAAATATACAATAGAGATCCATGACAATGTTTATCGAAGTTATATAATACGCCTCGGGTATACAAGTGAATCCTGATCATTCGTATATCATTCGGACAGAAAATTATCAGTCACACAGCATGTGTTATCTCAACTACTTTTTCCCTCATATTGTTACTCATTTGCAGCTTAAGCCTCATCCCCCTATGCCGTGTATTTCATGAAGTCCGCGAAAAACTTATACTAGCTTCATTTCCTGAGAATTTTACTACTTGTTTTTATCATCGACGAGGTCTATTTGAAGACTACAAAATGCTTGTTCACGATTATAAGCTCGAAACAAGAAACCAATCTGAAAATCCCAAGAACTTCCTATGCAAAATAAATATATCAAGAGAAAAAGAATATGGGAGCAAGTTTCTGGCTTAGTGAACTAAACTAAACTTGCCAAGTTCCGAAAAGGACGAATCCAAACGAGAAGGCATATGCTAACAAAGAATTTTAACTTCAAATACCAAATCGGATATAACTCATATAAGTATATCAGAACCTAAGTAGGAATGACAGAAGGAAACAGTGAGACTCACTTCGAAAAAGATGGTTTTCGAGGCTTCCTCGGGTCATAAATTCATACACAAGCAGCCGTTGATCATCTTCGATGCAGTAACCGATAAGTTTAACAAGATTAGGATGATGAAGCTGTCCAAGGAAATCAACCTCAGCCTGCATTGGAAAAGAATCATTCAATGTTAAACTCTCAAGTCTCATAATTTTACCAATAGTCTCCTTGACATTGAATCTACTAACCCAAAGCACATATTTTTTCTACTAACCACCCATTCTCTATGGCCTTGAAGACCATCTGGCTTCAAACTCTTGACGGCAACCGTGACCCCCGAACCAGGCTTCGCCGGAGCCGTCCCGTTTTCCTCTATCCACCCTTTGAAGACATAGCCAAAACCACCCTCCCCGAGTATGCTGTCGGGTCTAAAGTTCCCGGTAGCCGATTTCAGCTCCTGGAATGTAAATTGGAGAAGCTGGCATGGAGATTTGTCATCTGATGTAGGTGGATCAGGATTCTCAGATGAAAGATGAGCTTCATTTGGAGGGCACAGCTCTCTATTACTTGCATTTAGATATCTTGTCTCAGTAGCTGCATACAGAGGATTGAATAATTGAATTGAATCATAATTTCATAACAACAAAGGAAACAACATAAATTCCATTTTAAGTTCAATGAAGATCTTAACTACAATGAATTATCTGCAAAGCTAAATTCATCTAATGAAAGAAACAAATCCCATTTTGAAACTGATAATAGATATAAAAATAGTACTAACAGTCTAACAATCAGTGGCCATAAATCATCAGAAATTGTTTAAAAATCCCATTTTGAAACTCGTGGGACTCTTAAAGATGTAATCTTTTTGCAAGAATCAGAAGAAGAATCAAAGCTTTCCAGACTGAATGATCATTGAACTGAAAATTCTTGAACTTTAAAGCAAAAAAACAAAAAGCCAAAAGCTTTACCAGTATCATAAACAAGACTAGTACGAGGAATGGTGTTAGCAGAGTCACGAGAAGCTGCAGAAGGCTTGCAAACGCCGCGTTTCAAGACAGCCCAACAGCCGCAGTTGTTGTCATCCATGGAGAATAAACAAAAGTGTTAGCTTAGTTGCTTCAAAAAAGAAGAAAATTAAGGAATTTGTTTCATGGGATGGTACTATAATTGCATGAAAGCAAGAAGAAGAAGAAGAAGAGTAGCCATGGGTAGAGAGGAAAGGAAGGAGAGAGAAAAGAGGAGGGAAAAGAAAGGAAAAAGAACTTTTTTCCACCATCATTACAAGAGTGTACAAAAAGAACTTTTTTTTTGCCACCACCTTATGCCCATTCCCTTTCTCTCTCGCTTTCCATGATTGATGAATTCATCAAATTTAAAGAAAATGAAAAGCAAACATTTGACAACTAATATGCTGGACTATAGTGATTCAAATAGTAGCATTGATTACCAACCAGGCACATTGAGAAAATTTATGTTCTAATTTTAAATGCAATATTATTAACGTTAGGGGTGGGTAAGATCGAGTACCCGGTCAATTTGCCTAAAATTGATTTCGATAATCACCGGTTCTTAAAAATTAGTATCAATTTCAGTCCCGGTTAAATTGGGTCCAAGATTTTAGAAACTGATCCCGCTACTAGGGAGAATCGGTACTAATATCGGGTACCCGGTCAATTATTCTATTATTAATAAAATTTGAGCAGCAGTGGAAAATTTTAACCATCAGTAATACTCCCTCCGTCCCACTAAACTGTCACATATTGGTCAAAATTATTCAACTTTGACTATAATTTAGTTAAAAATTTTAATTAATTAAAATTTATAAAATATATATTTAAAAACTACTTGATTTAAAGTTTTTAAAATGTATTTTTTTATATTTTTATCAATAATAAATTTTAAATTATAAGAGGTCAAACTTAAAAATGTTTGACTCAAATGTGACAATTTAGTGGGACAGATGGAGTAATATTAAATAACAAAGTCAGAATATTGTAGGTTTGAAAGTTGAAGTCTTAAAAAGAGTCATACTCATAATACATACATTAAAGAAATAAAGGAGCTTCTTCAATTGTTTCCAACCTCTTCAACGCCATTTGGTACCAGACCAGTACCGAGTACCTGGTACTGGACCTGGTCCTATTGGGTACCCATCAGGTATTGAGTCCGAAAAATCAGGATCTAATTTCGAGTAAAAGTCTACCGGGTCCGACCGGGTCTGAAATCATAACCAAGTAATCAAGTTTTTTACCCACTCTTAATTGACGTAAGAGGCATAAATCTCGAACATAGCATAAAATAAACGTATAGTATACTAAAAAATAGTAGCATTGATTCTTTAATTTTATACATCAAAGGGATGTAGTCAATGACTTTGATCGACAAGCAACTTTGATTCTTTGAAGGTTCTATCTTAATTTTTCAAATTAATATTTAAATTGTTGGATAACACATTGACATTAATATGTGATACTTAAAGTTGGGGTTTGCAAGTTTTCCAAGGTTTTTTAATTATTATATGAAAATCCAATGGATTACTTTTATTAAATATATAAACAATGTTATAGGTATTATTTTTTGCCCCACACCCAATGTATTATTGTATGACTTTCAGTTTCTTTATTTAAAATGTTTATATGTAAATTGGCTCATAAACTTAGTATTTTCTTTTTGTCAATTTGACTTTTAAAATTTTAGGTAGGTTGTAAATGAGGCGAAATAGATTGAGAGTTATTCGAGCTTGATTCGGTCAAAATTTGTTAGTATTCGATTCGATTAGACTTGACTCGAGCTCGAACTCGGCTCAAGTTTTCATCGAGCCGAGTCGAGCTACTTAATACCCGACTCAAAAAGCTTGCGAGCTACTCGAAAATATAATATACTATTTTTTAATTTTTAAAATTAAAGTGAACTAAAATATAGGTTGAGTGTTTTTTATTGTTACGTTATGTTAGTTTAATTTTTAGTTTAACTTTATGTATATTTTCACGTGTACTCTTTTCCTCATACTAAGATTAGGGGGTTTTAATAAGGCACATGAAAAGATTACTTTTGTATGATTCTATATATAATGAAATCATGCACTCACGAGCTACTCACGTTTGACTCGATTAAAGCTCGATCGACACTCGACTCGATTAGACTTGACTCGAACTCAGCTTGAGTTTTTAATAATAATAAAACGTCATGTTATACCCAAATAATAATATAATAATTCAAGATGACTAAAACAAAACTAATCAGAAAGTTAAGTTAATAAATTCAAATTTTTGAATAAAAGTAAAAAGATAGTTGAGTGATAAACGGTAGAATTTATCCTAATAGAAACACATATTTTCGTTAACACAATAGCAGAAGTGATCTTCGAACCACTTGTGGAAGCATGGCTCCTTGTTAGGTGGCATCGTGATGATGGTTTTGAAACAAATTGATCTTTGAAGCAGTAATTGGTGGAAAACAGAAAATGATAGATTAAAAAAAACAAAAACAAAATCCCAATGATTGATGTTGAGATTATTCTTGACCAGTCCAAGTTCTACAGAACTTTGAACTTGAAGCCAACTCAATTAAGTGGATATATACTGCTGATTTCATGCGGAAGCTGGGAATTAAATTATGATTGCGGTCATGTTTTTTGTTGTATTGTGTTTATTATAATTCTAGATATAACGAATACTGCTGCGGATATCGTGTGTACTGTAGCTGTAATTTATTTTATAATTACATATGCTATTGGACATAATGGTTGTGAATATTGTGATTTCGGACGATGTCACTATCGCTATATAACTGTCGCTCTTGCAGTTATGGACCATTATTTAAATTATTGTCCCTACTAACAAGTGTCGAAAAAAAAAAACTAAATTTTAAGAGCAACACCACAATAACAAGTATTGAAAAAAAAAGGTTGAGCATCCAATAACAAATATTGAAAAAAATGGAACCCTAATAAAAAATTATTAAAAATTTTGACTCTTAATAAAAATAAATATTATAAAAGAAAATTTAATTTTAATAGTAGACTTCTAATAACAAATATTGAAAAAAATAGGGTCTTAATAACAAGTATTAAAAAAATTAAATTTTAAGAGTATATCTAAAATAACAAATATTCGAGAGAAAAAAAGCGTAATAAAAAATATTAAAAGAAAAATATTAAATTTTAAGTATAGCCCCTAATAAAAAATTTTAAGGGCAGACTCTTAATAACGTATTGAAAATAATTGAGCCCTACAATTAATATAAAAACATTTTTATAAGCATAATGCACTAAGGGTGGGCAAAAAACTCGATTACCCGGTCCTGGTCCCGGACCCGATGGATTTTTACCCGGTATTGGTTCCGGTGGGACTGGATTCAAAATTTAGGTCCCGATTGCAACCGGAATCGGGACTGGATCCTGCTTTTTTGGACCCAGTACCCGGTAGGTACCGAATGGCGTTGAAGAGGTTGAAAGCAACTAAAATGCTCATTTATTTCTCTTTGTGTATGAATATTATCAGTATGACTCGTTTTAAGACTTCAACCTTCAAGCCTACAATATTCTGACTTTGTTATTTAATATTATTATTAATGGTTAGAATTTTTTTCCCTGTGCTGCTCAAATTTTATTAATAATAGACTAACTGACCGGGTACCCAGTATTGGTACCGATTCTCACTAGTATCGGGACCGGTTCCTGAAATCTTGGACCCGGTCTAACCGGGACCGAGAATGGTTGTAATTTTCAGGAACCGGTGGTTACCGGGACCGAGACCAATTCTAGACAAATTAGCCGGGTACCCGGTCTTGCCCACCCCTATAATGCACTATAGAAATTATGGGTCCTAGGCATGTGCCTCTCTTGCTCAGGCCTAGATATGACCCTACTCTCAACTTAACTCACTTCATTCACAACATTAAGATTTGAATTTTTTATTAATTATTATTAATATTTAATTTATTAGCCGGTTAATATAGATTAAATACTTTATAAATTTATCGGGGACAATCTTCTCAATCAAACTTATTTCATTCAAAATAACATAATTCAATATGTTACAACTTTAAATAAAAAAAATCAATATGTCAGAACTTACTTATTATCAATTTGTTATTTTCATATAGTATTAAAAAATAGTCCAGTCATATACTAATGTTAGTATTAAGATCAAAATTAAAAAAAAAAAGGATCAAAATTCTTAAGTTTCATGATACGGGCTATTTGCGTTTTGGATCCATAAAAATAGAAAGACCAAAATCAAAGTCACACTGGGTTCGAAATGAAAGTTGAGGACCAAAAATGAATCCAAGATTAATTGGTATAGAGTCGAGCGAAAAGAGACAGATCCAATCGGAACCATTAGAAAGTTGAGGACAAAAATGAAAAAAAAATAAAAAAACTATACTTTGGTTCATTTATTTTTTTGTTTTTAAATTATTAAAATATTTTTTCAGTTTTTATTTTTTTAAATCTTTTTTATTGTTTTGTGGAAGTTTCTTAATTATTACTATTTTAAAATAAGTAAACCTCTCGGTTTAACAAAATACACAAACATAATTTGCTTTTTTTATTAAATACTAAAATATCACATTCTCATACCTAGATTTAAACTAATATAACATAAAATAAAATGAACATTTTTAACTACTAAAATAATTAATAATCTCAAAATTACTTTTTATTTTAAAAGTAGTGGTATATAATTTTTTTATTATTCAAAAATCCGTAGATCTAATCAATTGTCGTTATCCATGATATGAGAACCAGTTGCCAATTCCTTCAGTTTTTTTCTAGGCTTAATCCCCAAATAGCACATTTAAGAAAATTATTTTGTAAAATAACACTCGAAAAATAATTTTCTAACATAACACTCATATAGTGATCTCGTTGTGCATACACTACGAGTTTTATTTTTAAGAAATTTGAGAACCCAACAACCGAAAGGTATTGAGTTCTTAGGGCATTTCAAAAATAATATTGAGTTCTTAGGGTGCCATGTGCTGTTGTTTTAGTTCTAAAATTTTCTCTGAGTTTTTAAAGATTATGACCGAACAATTGAAATATCCTCCAACAATTTGCATAAGCAAATAGAATATAAAACGATAAAACTTCTCTAATCTCCTTGCTTCCACAATTCAAATTCGACATGAAAGACAAATAGAACAGACAAAATTGGAGAGATTTAACAGTTAACACTAATATGATGAAGGAAATGTCCACAAGAGATTGCTTCAAGTAGATAGAGTAAACTTGATTCGAGACCCGAAAATTGAGATTAACATGAACACTATGATCTGAAACATAAAATAGATCTCACCCGAATTGAAATTGACCTGAATTTTAGTTGAATTAAAATAGACCCGAACCGTATGTAACTCGAAATAAAAAATATTAAAAAAATAAAGATAATAAAAGATGAGATGTAAACTATTGCACAACTCACCAAAACGTCACATACCAAACTAAAAATCAACTGACCGAATTGTTATAGACTAAAACTAAAATCAAACCAGACCTGAACCGAAACTGAATATAGTCAGAAAACGTCCAAAAGAATTGCTTCAAAGTTCAAATGTACATATGCACTACATTTATATACACAGACAAGTCAACTAAAAATCTCCACCAATACACAAAAGTAGTTCAACTAACTGTTACAAATCTCATATGGTAATGAAAGTGGATTGTCGGTAATTAAAGTGAGAAATGAGAGATGAAAAGCCTTACTTCAAAGGTTTGATCATGGAGGAAGTCAATGAGCAGAGAAGTTTCAGAAAACTGAAACCAGTGCGTTTTCAGTTGTGTTGCGTTTATTACACAGATTGTTACTGTTGTGGTCATTGTAGTGATAAATTTAAAAAAAAGTAATATTATAGACATAACGGGCCACTATTTAAATCCCTGAAATCCGCCACCACTTTTCATCATCTTCTTGAATTCATCAAAATTAACCATTCCATCTCCATCCACATCAACTCTCCTAATCATGGCTTTGCAATCTTCCATCTTGTTCCCTTCCTTCAACCCCAAAGAAGAAAGAACCGAACCCAAATCCTCGTACGAAATCAACCCGTCTTTGTCTTTATCAAACACATCGAAAGCCTCTTTAAGTTCATCTTCACCGTCAACTCCATTACTCCAATCCCCTGCTGTTTTTCTTTCATCGCATAAATTGCAGAACTCGTCGAAATCGATCAGCCCGTCGCCGTTAGCGTCAACTCTGAAGACCATGTCTTCAACTTCTTTCTCCGTCGTGAACAGCCTCATGTCCTTCAGCGATTCCCTCAGTTCCTGCTTCGTTATGAACCCGTCGCCGTTCTTGTCAAAGGTGGCGAAAACCCTTTTCAGCTCCACCTTGTTTGAATCCCTCTTTTCCTTCACCGAAACCACCTGAGTCGCCACCGCCGTCGCCGCCGCAGCAGAGATCTTGGGTTTGTTAGGGAAGAAAGATTGAAGCCATGCATGGAGCTTCTTGCGGGAGAAATAAAAGTAAACGTTAACGAAGCCGGCTATAAAAAGAAAGGCCAGAAACAGTGGAGATGTAACCATGTTTTTTCTTGTTTGAGGAAGAAGATAAAAACAAAACCAAACAGCTAATACAAAAGGGATTAATAACAAGAAAACCCTTTTGGGGGCTAAAAGAATAGAAAGTAAAAGGAATTAATTTGAGAGGGAATACGCGGAGTTTGGTGGGAATATTGGATCCCACAAAACCGCGTGAACTGTAAATAAAATAAAGTTTGATTAATAAGATGAGAATCTAAAATTTTAGTAATTTGTGTATTGATTTTTTAAGTTGGAATTAAGTTTTTTAACCTCATATGATACATCTATATTGAAGAAATAGAGAGAGAGAATGAAAGTTATTTAAAATGGATTCAATTGGTATCATAATGTTATAAATATTTACAAATAAATGTTAATAGAAATTCGAACAACTCGACTCGAATTTTAAAAAATTGACTTGGACTCGAATTTTTTTTTAAAATAAAGTTTTAATTATGAAATAGAATTTTTCAACTCAACTAACTCAAATGTTTGACACGACTAGATCAAATACTCACCTCTATTACCAACTATCAGTTGGCCTAATAGATTGAGACATTGTGTTCTTTACATAAGTTAAAGGTTTAAATTCTGACATTGTGAATGTAATATATTAAGTGAAAGGTCACTTCATATTAAAGTCTCTACGCAAGGGCGGACGCCTGTGGGGACCTAGAGGGGCCATGCTCCGCTTGAGAAATTAGATTTTGAACCTTAAATTAAAAAAAAAATTGCCCCTTTAAATTTTAAAAAATTCAAATTAAATTTAATTTTTTTTTAATATTTTTAATTAAATTTTCTCTTATAATTTTAAAAGTTGTCATTAAATCTCTCAAGGTTGCCCCAAACTCTTTCACCAAGTTTCGCCATTGTCTATAGAGAATCTATCCAAATTAGTAGATCAATAGATCAAATATCGATGTTCAATAAAAAAAATCTTCTATAAATTTATAAGCCAAATTATGTTTTTGGTCCTTCTACTATTCTCAAATTTAAAACTTAGCCTTACACTTGGAGGGCAAGAGTCTATATTTTAATCTAACATTATTAGATCTTTTTACTTTTTAATGTCATTAGTTAAGTCAAAAGGCCAACATCATTAATTATTTTAATTAAAACATTACGTCAATTTTTCTTAATACATTCTTTCTAACGTTAAGAAAAAGCGACATCAATGGTTTAAATGAAATAGTCAACTATGGTAACTATTTGGAACGACTAACGAAATTATAAAACAAAGGACTAAACAACTAAAAAAACTTCTAGGTTAAAATAGCTTAAATCGATATTCATTATTTGGTCGAGTGGTCCAGAATGTTCATATTGTATCATCTTATATGAATTTAAATTTCGACATAAAAATATAAAATCTCTCTATTTAATAAAAATAGTTTAAATTAAATTATTATTTTTTTGGAGGGGATAAAAGCATTGATTCTTTTTATTTAACTAAAGGCTAAGTTTATTTTGTTTAGTTTTTCAAGGTGTCTGACTAAAATCAAACCCGCAAATATTGGTTAATATAAAACAGACTCTTATCATCTCATTTAAGCCTTGTAGACTTGTAGTTATGCTAAATTGAATTATTAGTATTTAAGAAAGGTTAAAAGTGTTATTAGATCATTAAACAAAAGTGGGTAAGAGACTAAGAGCTCCTACCTACGCCAGATCTGTCATTGATTACAGGGACTAAATCTTCAATTTGAATATATTAGAGATCGAAATCATAATTTCACTAAATTTGTATAGGAAAGATAGCCACACAATATATTTTATTAAAAATTATTACTTTTATTAAAAAAATTAGAAATAAATACAAATGTATCTGTGAACTTTGTCAACGTTGTACTTGCTCCTCATACTCATATTTCTTTGAGTTTTTGTTTATTTAATTTAAAAAAAAAAGAATTCAGGATTGTTTGGGATATTGACATAACCGGCCTTATTAACTAGGGTTGTTGATTTTCTTTTTTGTTAAATTTTTTGGAGTTGAGTTTTTCTTTTTCTTATTTTTATACGCTTAATGGCCTGTTTGACTCTTAAAATATATATAAAATATCGAACTGCCCTTTAAAGTATTTTTTTCGATGTTTTGCCCCTGAACTAAAAATTGTTACTCCGTTTGGCCCCTCTGTCTAACACCGTTAAAAAAATTTACGGGCCAACCATAACGCGCCAAATGTAATTTTATTAGCAAAAAAACAATTTAATTTAAATTAAAGGGGTAAATTGCACGTTAGGTACGTCAGATTTTATTTTTTGTTCATTTTAGTCCTTTTTTTGATATGTTCATATTGTTCTTTCCCTCTTCTCTATTCCTTATCATGAAGCACGACACAAACACAAACACCAACAATAACCTAGAGAAGTACAAAAAATGGAATTGTGATACTAAGAATTATCCGCAAGTGATTTGAAGAAAAATAATTAAAAAAATAAACTATTGTGATTAAATGTTAAACAGAACATTAATCTGAAGGAAACTTACAATGATGGTAAGCAATATAACCATTTGAAGCCTTCTTTCAACAGAAGAAACATGCACTCCTCGACCGAGCGGTGTTTCGGTCTTCAAAACAACTCATTTATGAACAGTGCATATTTTTTGAACAGCTAACCAAACGACACTTGATTCATTAGTTATTCGATTGAAACTATAAATCCTGAGATTTCAGTCATCGTCCAATGTTAATCTCCGTAACTTGTTTTGTTCACTGAAATCTGAAGAAACTAAAGTAACCTCAGTTTCTTGAGTCACCATTCCAGTTTGTTCAAGCACTGTAAACATATTATCAATGCTCCAATATGAAGGAGATCCAAAAATTAAAAGAGAGACATGGGTATTGCTTGCTTTGTTTTGCTAATAGAGATATTTTTCTTGTTGTTTGATTAGGGCTGTCAATAAGAACTTTATAAATTCTTATAATTAATGCTTGTTTTTCTTTGTAATTAATGTTTGTTTTACTTTATAATAAATGGTTATTTTGTTTTATAATGAAATCTAGTAAAATGTAATTAAATACATTCCTAAAAATCATGTTTAATTAATTTTAGGTTGTTTAATGTAATTTATACTCACGTAAAATGGTTTATTGTTTAGGGTTTAGGGTTTGAGAGTTTGGATTTAAGGTTAGGGTTTATGGTTTATGGGTTAAGTTTCAGGGTTTGCTGTTTATGATTTAGGGTTCATGTTTTAGTATTTATGGTTTAGTATTTAGGATTTAGTGTTTAGGGTTTGATAGTTTGGGGTTTAAGGTTTGGGGTTTGGGGTTTGTGGTGTATGGTTAGGGCTTATGGTTAAGTTTTAGGGTTTGATATTTAGGGTTCAGAGTTTGGGTTTAGAGTTTTAGGTTTTGGTTTTATGATTTAAGGTTCAAGTTTGAGGTTTGGAGTTTGAATTTAGGGTTTTATTTTTTAATTAAATTAAAAAATTTAAATTAAAGAAACACAACTTTTTAAAGAGATAATTAATTACATTATACTATGTTTCTTTAAAAAAATAAAAAATATTAATTACAAGAATTTATAGTGTTCTTATTAACAGCCCTTAGGGCTGTCAATAGCATAACCTATCATGATAGAGGGTGGAACAGTTTTCTCCACCGATAAATCAAATGAAGAAAAATTTCAAACAAAAGAAAGAAAATTGTGAATGCCCTCTCATACATCTAGATCAAACCAGTCTATGGCTTCACTTGTCGAGGCACAATTGAAATCGAAATTTCAAGGGACACCGTCATAAAGAAGAGGGAAAGAAGAAGAAGGAACAGTTCAAAAAAGGGACTAAAATAAATAATAAATAAAATTTGACATACCTAATGTGTAATTTTCCCCTTCAATTTAATCAGATTATTTTTCTTGCGTTCTTATTGGTCCGTGGAGGGGCTAAACGGGGTAACGATTTTTAGTTCAAGGGGCAAAACATCTAAAAAAATACTTTAGGAGGCAGTTCGATATTTTGTGTATACTTCATGGGCCAAACGGACTATTAAGCTTATTTTTATATGATATGTTTAATGTTTTATTAAATTTTTAGGGGTCTATACATGTTTAGTCGGATGTTTTTTTTAAATAAAAATAAAGTATGTTTTTATTATGTCGGATCAAGGACGAGTCAAATTACATTATATTATAATTGACTTTGAAAAGAGATTTATGTGCTTTGAGTTGAGTAGTCAAAAACTCGTCTCGTCCCGTTGTCCACCCTATGATAATTGAGAGTCAAGCTCAGACGCGATTCAGATTAAAGGTGATAATCAAAATGTAAATTTGATGGCTGCCTTTGTGAGTGATGCCGGTAGTAGATTAATGCTTCTTTTATATGATCGATGACCTTGTCTTGTGGGGTTCGTTTGCTGCTTAAGTTACTGTCCATCAGTGTATGTATAAGATGCACGTTGTGTATAATGCTCTGTTTGTGAGGTGAGTACATTGTTTAGTTGGGTTCGTATGGTTGGGGGTTTCGATTGCTTTATTGCAAGATTTTGTTTAATTCTTTATTGTGTTGTATTCTTTTCCTCTAACTAGGATAATAGAATTTTTAATGAGAATCATAATTCAGCCTTTAAATTTGTATGATTCACTATAATATAATATTTTTTGTCGAGGAAAAAAAACTTGTTAAAGAGAAAAAAAAATATATCATGTCCTTAATTTATGTATTATGCACAATTGTGTATTTAGTCTATAACTCTATATATTATAGTTCTATCAATTTAGTTATTTTACTTTTTAAATTTTGAATTTCACTATTGACCCAAAATAATACATGAATAATATGATTATTATAAGGAAATAATATGATCAAATTGAATAGTAGAAACTAAATTTACAATTAAAGCATAATATAGAGACTACTAGTAGATTTTTAAAATCTTAATCTGTATAAAGGTTTTTTTTTGAAAGATGAAATAGGGCCTCATTAAAAACCCCTTCCTAATGAAGGGGAAAAGAGTACCCTCCTACTTTTATTATAATAATACCAATATTACCACAGTACATCAGATTGGGGAATTAATTAAAACAACAAAGATAACTACAGGCTAATTGTTAGCCCACTCCCTGCTTAGCCAGTGCGTCCGCCTCGATATTACAGCATCGAGGAGACCATTTGAGAATTAAGCCATAGGTCCTTATTTTCTGGGAAATGAAGTCGACGATTTCCTGCACCATCGAGGGTGGATCCGCCAATCCTGTACACCAATCAACCACCTTTTGACAGTCTACTTCGGCAATCAATCTATTCCTAGCCGCAAACTCTGAATCATAAAACATAGCAATGTCGTGCCGCAGAGCTTCGAGTTCCACCCAAGCCGGAGGATCTGCCCCAACACTCTCCGTGAACTGGAACAGCATCGCTCCACTACAATCGCGGAGCAACCCCCCAATGCCCCCACGCTCGCCCCCCACACCCTTTGATAAGGCCCCGTCCGTATTGAGTTTCAAGAAACCCGAAGGGGGAGGGGACCATATCAGATCATTCCTCTTCCTACCATACGATGTCGGACGACCCCAAGCCAACGTAGGATCCATATACAAAGCCTCCGAAGATAAAGTACATCTGCCCTTCTTAGCTTTGAACCAGTAAATGAGTCTTAATCTGATAGTTTGTTCCAATTGGCCCCAATCTATCTTCTTCCCACAGAACGAAATTTCGTTTCTAGTTATCCAAACTGTCCATACTACAGCAAAAGGCACCAGCAACCACCACTCCTTAAATTTTGGTTCACAAATGGTTCCCCACATTTCTATTAAGCTCCAAACGTCCCTAGGTAAGGCTATATCGGCACCTACTAACTTGCTGTATTTTGCCCATATTCTCCACACACCATAGCAGCCAATGAATAGATGCGAAACAGTTTTCGCAACAGAATTACACAGAGGACATAGATTATTCTCCAGGTTTATCACCCCCCTCTTTATTAACTCGACCTTCACCGGGATGCGACCCCAACAAGTCAACCAAACATGCATTTCTACTTTGGGGGGGGGCAATACCTAACCAAACACAATTGTGCCAAAAAGGATCTTTATGAGTCGTACCTGTAGCCAAATTGCGGACAGAGTTCACCGTGAAGGTCCCGTCGCTGGAGCCAAGCCATCTAATTCCGTCCCTCTCCACTGTACTGGATTTAAAGCTGCTGAGTAAACCCATCAACGACTCCCATTGTCCTTTCTCCCAATCGAACAAAGGCCTACGTAGTTGTATAGACCATTCCCATAGAGAGCCTATTTTTTCTCCAAACTCACATATAAAACCATTTTTATTTGTACATAATGCGAAAATTCTCGGAAATCTCTCCGACAGAGGCCTATTTTCAATCCATGCATCCGACCAGAATTTAATCTTATCCCCCACTCCAACTTGAGCTGCCATGTTGGCTTTTACAACGGATCCGAGGTGGTCATTATCATAGAAGTTCTTTGTGATACCACGCCATATCCAAGAGGACTCATTTGGCCCCGAGTTCGCTGGAATTAGATTAGAACCAGGAACTTTTAAACTAATCACCCTCTTCCACATACAATCTTGCTCATTCCCAAATCTAAAAATCCACTTGCATAGCAGAGCTCTGTTTAATACATTAAGGTCGATAACACCAAGGCCACCATTAAATTTCGGAACGCACAGATACTCCCATTTTACCCAGTGGATTTTGGATTTAGTTTCGCTGTTTCCCTAAAGGAAACCATTAATTTATTTAGGCGATGACTCACCGAGACTGGCATCTTAAAGATGGATAAGAAGTATACTGGGAGACACGTTAGAACTGATTTGATCAGTGTTAGACGTCCAGCACTAGAAAGAAATTTTGCCGACCAACCTCCTAGTTTGCTAGTGAACTTTTTGATGACCGGATCCCAAATAGATATAGCATTTCGCTTGGATCCCAACGGTAAACCAAGGTAATCAGTAGGGAACCTATCGAAAGTACACCCGATGTTCAGAGCCCAAGATTTCACCAAAGACTCATCGATATTTATCCCGAATATTCTGCTCTTCTTTAAGTTCAATTTCAGACCCGACGCAAGTTCAAAAACTCTCAAAACTCTTTTAACGTTGTAAAGCTGATCTTCTTTCCCTTCGCAGAAAACTATCAAATCATCGGCGAACTGGAGATGCGACACCTCCAAGGAATCAGTATTGTTGCCGACGGAAATACCAGAGAATAGATTCAAAGCAGAGGCCTTTTTCAACATAAGACTAAGAACTTCACCGACCAAATTGAACAGGAGCGGAGATAGTGAGCATCCCTGTCGCAACCCTTTGGAGATGGAAAAAACCTCAGATGGAGACCCATTTACCATAACCGAAATTGAAGCAGTAGAAAAAACATTTAATCATCCAGTCGCACCATGTACTACTAAAGCCGAACTTTGGTAAAATCATCTTCAAGAATGACCAACTAACGGAGTCGTACGCCTTACAGAAGTCTATCTTAAAAGCTATTCCACTCCGATTGGAATTGGACACCGAATCGATTATCTCATTAGCCACTAGAGAACAATCGAGAATTTGCCTCCCTTTAATGAACGCGAATTGATTTTCCCCGATAATTGTATCCATGACTCTGCTTAGCCTCTTAGCTAACACCTTCGACATCAACTTGTACATGCCCCCTACCAAACTAATTGGTCTGTACTCCTCCAAGGATTCAGGATTTTTGACTTTGGGAATTAGAGTGATGAAAGAATGATTGATGCCTCTATCCCAGCCTTTCCCATTATAAAAGTCTGTAAAGAACTTCATGATATCTAGCTTCATCAACTCCCAATACTTCTTGAAAAAGTTGAGATTAAAACCGTCCGGGCCCGGAGCTCTCGACCCATCGGAAGAAAACAAAACCGCCCGAACCTCCTCTTCGCTGAACTTCCACTGTAAAGATTCTGCTTGTTCACTAGAAATCCTTTTGAAGTCCAAATTAATGCTGGAGACGTCTAGTCCATGGATATGGTTGTAGGAAGCTTGGAAGTGTTCCTTGATGGCTTGTTTTACCAAAGGAGGATCTGTTATCACACCATTATCCTTCTTGATGGATCGAATAGTATTTAAATTTCTCCTTTGCATCACAGTTTGGTGGAAAAATTTAGAGTTCCTATCGCCTTCTTTAAACCACTGCAACCTGGATTTCTGTAAGTATTCGCTTTCCTCCCTCCTATAACATTCCCACAGTATAGTCCGAAGCTTCCGAAGTTCGACCCAGACCTCATTCGAAGCACCCCCATCTTGAGCTTTAACTTCCAGAGCCGAGATTTTATGGCATATATCAGAGGAACTCATAACATTACCCCCTCTCATTGTATTCGCCCAACCTTTTGCTGCACCTTTGACTTTCTTTAGGAGGTTCCCAATGCTTATATTTGGGGAAGCTTGCTTGGTTTCTAAGAAGATCCTCCGGACCAGACAATCAAAACTGTCATGCTTCAACCAATAGTCAAAACATTTAAAAGGTTTTGGCCCCCAATTCAATTTCACCACGGATAGTAGGATGGGGTTATGATCAGACAATGATTTTTCCAACAGATCTTGGTTCAGATTAGGAAAAGCCATATCAAACTTAGGAGATATCAGAAATCTGTCTAAGCGAACAAAGGTTGGTACCTCTCGGTTGTTGCACCAAGTGTACTTACCCCCCTGCATCGGTAAATCCCTGAGCCCGGCTTCGATAACAAAATCGCAAAAAGCAGCCAATGTGGAACGGTTCACTGTAAACCCCTTCTTTTCTTCTGGATCGAGGATGAGGTTGAAATCCCCACCTACAACCCAAGCTATATCGCGAGACTTTATTAGGGACAGTACTTCCTCTAGAAATTGGCTTTTCTCTGAATCTTGCGAAGGCCCATACACATTAACAATCCAGCACTGTAGTCCTGATGAATTGCAAACTCCTATAATAGCAATGAAGCTGTCGTTTATCACCTTTTCGGATACCTTAATAAAATCTGTACACCATATGCTTATCAAACCACCCGCCGAACCCCTTGCCGGAGCAACAGCGAAGTCCATACTCGATTTATACCACAGTCTTTGCGCCTCAATCACAGATACCGATTCGACTTTAGATTCTTGAATGAATACACATACTGGTTTGTGTTTTAGGAGAAGAAATTTCAATGCCCTCTTTTTCTCCCTTCTTCTAATCCCTCTAATGTTCCAGCTGAGAATGTCTAGATTCATAAGAAAATTGTTTGTAAAACCTCATACTTCCACGCACCTTAAAACGCCGGTCGGTCCTCATTCTCCAATTCCTGCACCCTACTGATAACTGCTTCGCGACCACCGTTGAAAGAGATTTCAAGGAGGCTACTAATTGCCCAAAACGGACTCTGCCTCCAAGCCTTTCACCGATGCAGAAGAACCCTCGATGCCCAATCTATCAACGGAGTTGGGGTCTTCGATCGAATCGCGTACCCATCTTCTAATCAACCGTCTGGACTCCGAACGGAAGAAATTGCATGGAAAAGGGAATTGTGAGATTAAGACCCTGTTATGTGATAAATCCTTTGAGGATGAAGAGACCATGATGGGTAGAGGGCCATCTTCGCCTAAACTATCAGGCACAACATCACGAGAAGAGTTCCCGGGCTGGGCAGGAGAGCTACCATGGGCCAAGCTATCTGAAGACACCTGCTGATCTAACTGGGCTTCTACGGGCCCAGATGCATTATTTCCTAGAGCCCCTAAAAGCTCCTCCTCTACAACTCTCTCCATTTGGGCTTCAGAAATTAAGGAGGATGGGGACTCAATAGAGTCATCCCACAAATCAACAATGGCCCCATTTGCAGGAAACGATTTGTCAACCTGGTTTATTAGATCCCCGACATTTTCTGCACCGCCATGATTGATTACTGGGAATATCGTTGAGCGACCCTGATTCCCATGAGGAATATTAACATTGACTCCTCCATTATTAATGATACGAGAATTCAAACGGTCAACCCGACCCGTAGAGCCCCCTGAGCTTCCACTATCCTCAGACATAGAATCTCCCCAGTCACCCACTGAATTCCGGCCGCCACCGCCCGAACCGGAACCTTCAGATAGATCTGGAGCTTTGGACAAACTTATTTTGATAATATATTTAAAACCAAAAGATTCCAAAGACAGAGAGCTAGGAATAAAGTTTGTCGACGCAGATCTGATAATAACGAAAGCAACGTCGAGACGATCCTTCTTCTTTGTTTCATCACAGACTTGGATAAATTTATCCCATCTGCTCCCAATCTCCTCGAAAAAGCTCTCATGCCAGCATGCAGAGGAACACCTTCCAGAGCGATTTTAACGAAATAATGGGGCACGCTATTAAGACTTAAAGGGCCAATTTGATTAAACCAGTACGATAACTCCTCCCTTTTGTTTTCCCAGATACTCTCCATTTCTAACTCTGAATTGAACTTAATCACAACCGAAGCATTGTCAACACCCCAGCGGATGATTTTAACTTCTATACTATCGTTCATGAGGGCTCTCTGAACAAAGTCAGGGTCAAAATCAGGTCTTATAATCCCAGTCATACAACTTTTCAGCCACGTTGTTTCCGAAACAGGAAGAAAGAATTTTTTGCCATGATTCTCATGCATGGAATCCTCCTTTTCATTTTCCTGGTCACTATAGTCTGAAGAGGACACTTGTCTATTGCCACTAGGATTCAGGAGGGCCTCCCGGAAAGATTTTGGGGGGCCACCTGCTCTGTGGGTGTCAACGTCCTCTGGCTTTTTGCCACTGGGACGATCCGTCTCCATCTCTGGCATCTGAGGTCTCGATGAAGAGGGAATATCCCTTTTTGCTATATTAGAGCGGCGGTACCTTGCTTTGTAAACTCTGATACGCTTACCACCCAGGTTGAACTGATCCAGTGCAGTTATAGCTCGAACCATTTCGTCTCTAGATCCCATTGACACAAAAGCGAAAGTCGATTCCCTGTAATTATGTTTCAAGTTTTTCATAGGGATATAAATCCGGCTAATCCTTCCATGTTTGCCAAACAGGTTTCTGATCATCGATCTAGAAGTAGACCGATTCAGGTTATCCACAAAACAGTCCAATCCTCATTCCTATAAGCAGTCTTCATCGAATCCCATCCTCGGAACGCACTCCTCCTTCTTCTGTTCACCGTCTCCCAGCCGTCCTGTGTCGATCTTGCACCATCTTCAAACACCTTCTCCGGTTGAACGAAAACCTTCTCTCCAAGCGACTCCTTGCCTCCCCGACGCTTCATTTCTTTCTACTTTAACTTTTATTACCCTTTTCCTGTATAAAGGTTTTTGTGTGGGGAAATATTGGAATTTTTATTAATCGATAATTAGCGATGTTACGAGCTTCGTTAAAAGACCTCTATAATCTTAGTTGGAGAAAAAAGATTGATATTTATCAAAGCCTAATAATGTATCGAATTACAATAGAGATAGTCCAAGGCAAAAGCCTAATGTGAGTAAATAACCACTGCTGATTATATTTGTTCCCCAGCTATCTAACAGAAACACCACCTTTCTGTTCACAAATTGACGTAAACTTGACAAAATATTTCTTTCGGTTTATATTTATTTATCAACTACTCATTTTGTAATTAACATGTTGATTAGACTGTTAAAAATTTAACGGTAATAACAAAGCACGTACATGTGCAATATATTTTTAAATTGCATGACATCTAACCTATCACATGTTTATATTGGAATAGAATTTCATTTTAATATAAAATATATAAAAAACAAGTAAAGTTTAAATAAAATTTATAAAAGTAATTAGAAAAAAACAAACGTGGGAAAGAATTCTCTTGATCTTGAATGGTTGAAGAATCTACCAGCAAATTTTCAAAGTAAAGTTTATTCTAAAATCCAACATCATACACATTCGAACAAATACGATAAAAATGTCTTTATGCCTTTTTTATTATCATTAAAAAAAGTTTAGATTCGAAATCAATCAAGATGAAATCAGTTTTGATATGTTCCATTTTTGTTTCATGGTTATAATTCCACATGTAAAATTTATATCCATAAATGAGTATTTTGATAAAAAGATATAAGATGAAAAATAAATTTATTTTAAAAAGACAAAAGCCAAAACAATATGAATTATAAACGTTAAGGGATAAAATTATTCATACGCCTTAGTTATATAACCATCTTAATCAGATGTAAACATTGTGGTGATGAAATCAATTTCATAATCACTTTAATTAGAGCTTCTTTTTTTTTTTACCAAATCCTATCTTGTTTTTACGTGTTAAATTTATAAATAACGACTTTATGTGGACTTAGAACTATAACAAGAAAGATAAGTATTAGTTGATTTAGTAGAATTAAACGTTAGATTTTTTAAAGAAAATTATGTGTTTGAATCCTGACAATGTAAATGAAGGAAATTAAGTTGAGAGAGTCACCATTATAATGAGCGTTTATAATACTCGGTCATAATTAGTTGATCAATGAATCAAATGTCAATGATTATAAAATTATAACAACGAAAAGAAGAGATGATCAGTTACGCAATATAGATATTTTTAGTTGTTATACATGGGATAACTTTTTAAAATTGTTATTTTTTAATGTCCATTTGGTTATTAAACAAGAAATCTAATATGTAGAGTTTGAGACATTTTTCGATGGAAATGAACATCATATTCATATTCAGGATATATATATGTGTGAAGTGAAAGTTTTGAGGTATAGAGATCGTTAGTCTACATTGAACGACGATCGACGGTGATCGAAGATGGTGGTGAGTGACGATTAGGGGTGTTCAAAGTTCAGTTTTAATCGAATTAATCGACTGAATCGAAGTTTTTCGGTTAACCAGTCGGTTAATTTTAGGTTCCTTCGGTTAACGGTTAATGATTTTTTCAAAACTTTGTTATCGGTTAATTCGATTTGAAATCGGTTAATTAACCGAAATTTTTATATATTATATTATATATATTTTACACATATTTATTTTTTGTCATTGAACTTTTAAATATTATAAAATGGTTATTAAACTTTGTCAAATTAGCACAAAATGATCATTAAATTTATTGAATTATTAAAAAATGATCATTAAACTTTTTAATATTTATCAATAATTTATAATGTGAAATGAATCAATTACGATTTTATAATAGTTCGATAAGTTTAATGGTTGTTTTATAAACTTTTGAAAGTTTAGTGGCTAAAAAGATCATTTTAACATAATTTAGTGACCATTTGTGTAATTTATCCAAAATTTTATAACAAATTTCGTTTAATTCGAAAACCGACCGAATTAACCAAACTTTTTTCGGTTCGATTAAAAAATTTTGAAATAATTTTGGTTCAGTTAACAGTTAATGAAAAAAAAATCGAATAATAATTTTTTGGAAGTTTGGTTCGGTCGGTTAACCGAACCGACCATTTGAACACCCCTAGTGAAGACTGGCGATGAGGAACTTTGTCAGATTTAGGGGTTAAATTGATATTATAGCTAAAGTTCAAGGGTTAAATTAAAAAATATCAATTTTACTAATATATCACGTCATCCAACTAACGACGTTTAACGTCTCAGTAATCAAAACGTTATAAAAACAATAACATAAATGACCAACATGTTACTCTTTATATTCGATGAACAAAAATAAATACTTAAACAAAAACAATCACTATGATCATTTATTCCTAAATAAATAGATCACAAAAGAAACGACGAAGGCAACAACAAGGGATGGAGCCTCCTTATAGGTGGGAGAGGCAATCCCCATCTGCTCATCCTAAAATTTTATGATGTATTACTTTTAGGACCATGTAAATTAAAATTAATAAAATTAAATATTGATTTTTTTGCTTAATTACTTTTTAAGACTTTTTAATTTTAAAATTTGTAAAATTAAACTTAAATCCCTTAATTATTGTGGTTTAATTATTTTTTAAGACTTATTCATTTCAAAATTAATCAATCTACTCCACCTTTGTAGTTCAATCATAACTATGTGTAATTTAGGACCAATTTTGTGTATGCTTTACTTGTGTCTTAATTTATTCTGAGAAATGATGTATTTTATGTCATAATTGGATAATTTTAGTTATTTCTATAACAATATGCAGTTTAATTAGTTAAGTAACCCCAAAGTTCAAAAACCAAATAAAAATTACTTAGAGTGTTGACTTTTGGAATATATTATATGCCGGGGAAGATCCGGGAAATTGGCTCTGGCAGCATCGGATGCGTTGCTTTTGTTGGGGGTAATCCTTATGGGTCATTAGCTTTAAATTTAGGCTTAAATGTATTTTTGGTTCCTCTAATTATATTTAAAAGTTAAGTAAAATTTTACTTTCAAATTTAGATTAATTGAATTTTTATTTAAAAATTTACGCTAATTGAGTTCCTTTCCTACAATTGTTGTTTATCACACAGTTTTTATTTAAAATATATTGAAAAAGAAAACTCGATTAAACTCAATAAATTTGACCCAAATTTAGGTATGGATTTACAAGCCCAAATCCAATACTAAATCTGCCCTTTTCAAAATCCTTCAACCGACTACCTGCCCAAAGGAAAACATAATTCATAGCACTGAAAAAAGCCCAATTTCCACCCAGATCCAAAATAGTGATATATATATATATATTAATAATCTATATTCTATACATTAGTCAACTAATCTAGACAGAGTAATTTAGAAATCTATTATAGGAATGACTCTCTCAACCTAGCTTTTTTCCAATCACAATATCAATATATTGAACCAATGATCTTGTTTAAGAGATATAAAGCATGATCCCGTTAGACCACTTGTAGTTGTTATTGACAAAATTTTCTAATTGGTAATTTTTTTAATGGTCTAAATGTGATTACAAAGTAGTATCTGTTTATGCTTAATATTAATCCTTTGACAATGTGCATATACCTTGTAGACAAAGTTATTTGAACTTGTGTCTCCTAAGAGAAACATCGTCCATTTTTCACAGAAACACTAGTTGGGTTTAAAAAATAAGTTTAAAACTATTATACTCCAAAGAATATTACTATATGGCACAATTTAGCTACTGTTTATAGACCAACAAAATTGATTGATTATTTTCCATTGTGTGGTGGGTAACAAAATTGTGAATAATGTATGGTCTATTTATGGAACAATTATTGTGAACATTGCTTCTTTGACTTAAAACTGCTAAGCACATACCAATTTATCTTAGTGGTTAAGGATCAGTTATTGTTTTTAAAGGTCACGGGTTCGTGCACCAGCATCTGCATCAGGGTGATTGAGCATGCATTGTTAAATGGTTGAAAGTATATTCAGAACATATACTACTTGTAATCACCTTAACTTTAAAAAAATCTGCTTAACTAATAGTCAATAATCTCTAGAACACGTGGTTAAAAAGCTCTCAATTGACTATTTCTTATAGTCCTTAAATTATGGATTCAATAACCCATTACGAGTAAATTTCTTATTTCTCTCTTTTTAGGTAGAAATTGTTCAAAAAAAATGCTTAGCTAATAGTTTATTTCTTATAAAAATGACAAATAAATTAGTTTATTCAAATACAATTAAATATTTATTAATTGTGTCATAAACAATTGGTACAACAATTATTACAATAGTTTGAAAGATGTGAATTTAAGTGTGCTTAAACATGCAATTTCCTTTCTATTTAAGAACTCAGATGGTTATGCTTATTGTAAGCATTATATGTACTCGGCGTTTCTTTTCATTTTTATATAAAAAAACCTTTCAACGTAAACGAGTTCGGGTAAGCCTAGTGAGTTGGAAATGGTATTTTTAAAGAGAAAATTCACATCAAATTGTGGGAAATTAAAGTAAAAATAAAATTTAACGTAATAAAAGGATACAAGTACTTGGCAAAAATGCATTTAAGTTTGTGGTGCTCCATTTGTGTAAGAGCGAAAAGAGAATCCAATTATGTGGGAAGGCCCACAAAGAATATATTATAAATCATAAATGCTTTGCTCTAAGATATTATTAATCATCGGTTAGTTTAATAGATGAGATATTAAATATGTTGGAGTAAAATTATAAATTTAAAATTTAAAGTTATAAAAAATAAGATTGAAAGTATTCAATCTAAATTTATCGACTAATATATTGGAGACTAATAATTAGAAATAATTTTTTGATATATAGGCCGTGTAAATTTTAGTTTACACGTGCCTTTTAATTTTAGGTGTTATGGTTTAAAGTTTAAGGTTTATGTTGTAGGGTTTAAAATTTAAGGTTAATGTTTAGAGTTAAAAATTTAAGTTTTGAATTTTATAGTATTAATATGTAGGCTTATGTAAATTATATTTTACACAACCTGTGTATCAAAATTTTACCCTAATAAACCAACAAGGGTTGAGTGCATTAGTAAGACACATTGCACTCCCAAGGAAAGGACGTGAGTTCGAACTTTGGAGACGACATTGTTGGGAGGGGCAACCACACACCCCGAACATGAACCGTAAGACAAAAATGCATATTACAAAAAAAAAAAATTACCCTAATAATTACTACTCCCTTCGTCTCACTAAAATTGTCAATTGTTGACATTTTTTGTCAAATTTTTTCAACTTTGACTATAATTATTTAAATACTTTAATTAATTAAAAACTATAAAAAATATATTTAAAAACTACTTGATTGAGGGTTTTTAAAATATTTCTTTTTTATATTTTTATCAAAAATAAATTTTAAATTATAAGAGATTAAACTTAAAAAAGTTTGGCTCAAACAATTTTAACATGTGACAGTTTGAGTGGGAATGAGAAAATATAAAAATAATAAAAAAATCATCCTTGATTGAATATAGGAGGTGGATGCATCATGTAAATTCATAATTGAGGCTTGGGCCCATTTTACAAACTGACTGTTTATAGTGGGCCCATTTTTATATTAATTTTCTGAAATTAAAAAAAAGGGGGGCCATGTTTTTGTATGAAATGAACAGGCTGTTATACGACAGTACAGTGTCCCACAAAACGGAAGAGGACAAGCTTTGCTCTTTGCCATCTCCATCAACGCTCCGTCCCGTTTCAACGTACACCTTTATTCTTTTTCGATGCTTTACTTTCGGACAAAACTCAATAATTTTGAATCTGATATATTAAAAAATAATTGAAATATATGACACGAATATAATACATTTACTAAATTAAATATAACATTGAAATACAAATATAATATACGAAAATATACGAATACAGTGAGATACGTAAGATGTACTGTCACATGCCCCATTCATTAGGATGGTCCCGTTTCTGCTTTGTCTTGTCCAGATAGCTCAAGTTAAAATTAATTGAATCAGTAATAAGATCCCAATCATAGTTGGATTTTTAATTATTGTTACCTAAAAATGAATATTAGACCCACCGATTTAGGATTTAATCACGTATCTCTATTTAAAAAAAAAAAATCAAATATATATACACATGAGCACGTGATTAATTCAAGGGTGGCCTCCCTTTCAATTATCACTTCATTTTACGATGTTTTATAACTGAAAACACCTAAAATCCTTATCCTCCTATTATTATTAGGATAAATATTCTATACACAGGCGGTGGAAACTGAAAGCTTCTACAAGCGTTTTAGTTTTAGGGTATAGAGAGTTAGTTTAGGGTATATGATTTAGAGGTATGGTGTTAGAATTTAAGAGTAGTTGTATTAATTTAAGATTTAGGGTTATAATTTAGGGTTTATAAGTTAAAACTTAAATCCTCACCATATTACCCTAAAAATCAAACCTTAACCTATAAACCCTAAATTATAGCCCTAAATCTTAAGTTGAAACAACTATCCCTAAATTTTAAACCCTACACCTAAACCCCTAAACCCTATACCCTAAACTTATTATTATTATTATTATTATTATTATCCATTTTCTTTTATTTTCGTTTGTCTTTCCCTTTTCTCTGCCACCACACGCTTGGATGGGAGCAATATTTTACTTATATTCTTCTTGTTGATGTACAACAAAAGAAGGATGGTGGTTTACGGTAATTTTTATGTTGGAGAATATTTGGAAACTATGTCCACCAAAAAACCCAAGCATAAAATAAAATAAATTTAAAGGCACAATGATAGTCAAAAGCCATCTTTTGAATCAGAAGTCCATCATCTATAGTAACTCAGTAATTGTTAATGATACTCATTTGTCTGTATCCAACTTGACGTTTTAGAGATGATGAAAGAGTGACGAGCGAACCAAAATAAATTTACAGGCTGTTTCGCAGAATATATTTGAATACATTCAACAAACAACAACAAAAGAAAATATAACAATTGAAACACCACCAACAATCACAAATTAAACATGAACGATATGAGGATCTCAACAGAGTTACCGCAGAGGTAAGCGAATAATGTACCATGAAAAGGAAAAAAACGTACCCCTTATATGTCTTACCGCTACACCCAGGACTAGAAATTCAATGACTAGGTGACTATAGACAATTTAAGACAGTCAAAGCCTTCTTTTGAATCTGACGTCCATCATCTATAGTAACTCAGTAATCGTCAATGATACTTCTTTGTCTCTACCTAACTAGACGTTTTAGAGATGATGATGATGGAGTGACGAGCGAACCAAAGTAAATTTACCGCAGAAGAAAACATAACCATTGAAACACCACCAACAATTACAAATCATATATGAGGATCTCAACAAAGTTACAAATTTACCGTAAAAGTAGGCAACTAATGTACCATAAAAGAGAGAAAACATGCACTTTATATGTCTTACCGCTACATCCAAGACTAAAAATTCAATGACTACATGACTATGGACAATTTAAGACAGTCATACTCATGTTGATAGAATTGAGAAAGAGAATAGTGCATAGCTGAAATCCACGTGCATGTTCTGAGCACCATGCACGTACTCCCACTTGGCATAGACTTGCAAATAGTGGCGGATGTTCTGCTCCAAAGGTGTAGAATAAGGGCCTAATTAACAATAATGCAGAGAAAAAGAAGAAGGAAAAAGTCTAAAATTCCGCCGACGGATAGCATGCTGCATGCCATTGCCAGCCCACGGCCGATGGGAAATTCATGAGGTACATTTGGCTGTAACCTCACGTGATTGATTCCTTTCCATTCTATGTTACACATCTACTTCTAGCTATAACCCCTATCTATTTTTGGCCAATTTGCACTATTTGATAGTATGGAACTATGGATGGTCATGTTAAATTAGGGCCGTGAATGATTCGAGCTCGAAGTCGAAAGAATAAATATATGTTCACGTATGTTTATTTGTTTTATTTTATATGAATAAAATATTACACGTCAAATAGTAACTTGATTATTACAATCTATTAATTAAGTAACTCAATTGTAACTTTTGAAATATAATGACCAACTTGTGAATTTGCTAATAATAGAGTGACCTACGATGGTATTTTCCTGAATATATTTCAATGAAGTAACGTGTTTTTTGAGAATTCATGTCACATGTACAGTACACGTTTAGGAGACAAGTTGGCTACTGCACAGTTGTATGTTTGTTTCGTACCCTGACTAGTGACTGATTTGTAAAAGAAGTTATAAGTGTCAAATTTTATTCTCTTAAAACATTTCATCAACTTTTTTGTGTGTTTCCTTTTCATCCTTCACCAAATATTCCACTACCTTTTCCAGATCTTTTAGTTACAATCATGGACGGATTTTGAAAAAAAAATAAGTTGAGGGAGCCAGCTTAAAATATTTTAAAAGTTTTATAAGTTTAAATTAAAATATTCAAAATTTTTTTTAAAAAATTAGAACTTTGAAGGATCAAATGTGAATTATCCCATTTTTTGGGGGAGCCCTCTAGCTCTCACCAGCATCCGCCTCTAGTTACAATTCACATTTTCAATTTCCTTTTTATCTTCTTCAATTTTATCTTGAAAAATATTTAGAACAAATGTTCAATTAATCGATTAATAGATTGAATATTAATAATTACGTCGAAAGAAACACATATTCAATAATTTCATTTATTTGTAGAATAATCAACACAAGAAAAGAAAAAACAAAGATTGGGGGACCATAAACAACCCATATCCTTTAGTTTCCTATAATTTTTATTCTTTTTTAATGGACAGAGATCGAAATCACATGGTTACATGTGAGAGGGATGGGCTTTTTTATATTTTAGGAATATGAATTTTTGGGTTCGTTTTAATTTTTCTTCTGGTTTATTTAATTTTTATCTTTCTATGTTGTTTTTTAGCTTAATCGTTAATATTTAATTTATTGATCTGTTAAGTTAAATTGAGTATTGTAGAGATTTATTATAAAGACGATCCTCTCAATTCAATTCGTTTCTTTTACAATGTCAAGATTCAGACTTTTGACTTTACTTAGAAGACATAATGTATCATCTAATTAGACTAACCGATAGCCAGTGACGAAATCATATGATAAGTGGGAGTGACTCTTTCCCACGCACAATCTTTTTTACCTTTTAATTATTCATATATATATATTTAAAAATAGATTAATTATGAATTTGACCCCACTTTCAGTCATTTATGTTTTGCTAACCAATTATGATTTTCTAATTATTTTTTTATTTAATGTTGGGTTTAAGTTAAATTTCACTTCCCCTTTAATCATGTAATCAGCTAAGCTAATCCGGCTAATCATTTGTATTCCACTGAGCACTCACCGGTACTAAAACAGGCCCCTTTTTGCGAGTAAATTTTGGTTATGTGGGGTGAAAATCAAAATTGGTCTAATTATGCTCTCAGTCCCTGTATTCTCTGCACATTTGAAATTCAGTCTCTTTAACTTGGGTACTTTTTCACATTAGTCACGTGCAGGACTGTAAATGAGACTAGACAGATCGCGAGCTACTCGAGCTCGACTCGGTCAAAGTTCGACTCGAGCTCGAACTTGGATCGAGTTCTTGACGAGCCGAGCCGAGCCGAGATATTTTTTATCCGACTCGAAAAGCTCACGAGCTACTCGAAAATGTATTATACTAATTTTTTTAATTTAAAATCTAAATTCTTAAACTTAAAACCCTAAATCTAAACCCTAAACATAAATATTAAACCCTAAAATCTAAATCCTAAATTATAAACCCAACAACCTAAAACTATAAATCCTAAACTAACACCCTAAACCCTAAAATTAACAAGCTTGAGTTTGTACACAATTTGTGTATCAAAGTTTTTTCTTCATATGACTTTAAATGAGACGTGACAGATGAAGAGTTACTCGAGTCCAATGCAGTCAAAGATCAGTCAACACTTGACTCGATTGGGCTCAAATTAAGCTCGAACTCGACTCGAGTTTTAAACGAGCCAAGTCGAGCTCAAATTTCTCAGACTCGTTTGAAATTACCCAAGCTCAAACTCGACTCGAAATCTTAACGAGCCGAACCAAGCTTAGCACTACTCAAGCTCGACTCGGCTCGTTTACACCCCTAGTCATGTGTGTACTTTTTTAACTTAAAAATGTCACACAATCTAGTTTAAAACAATTATTTTAACATTGGGTGTAAAATTCCCAACTAAGTTTCAAATGTGTGAAGAGTAAATGCACTAGGACCGTAATTATATAGGTAAAATATATAAATAAACCCTACGCCCCCACCCATCCTCGCCAGGCTCGCATTTCTTTCCCTATAAAGCAGCTTCTACACATATTACAACTTGTTAGAGTGGTCCATCAGATTTTAGATGGATGGTCTTGCTTTCTTCTTCTTCTCCGTTTCGAACGTGCCGCTATCGTTATTGTGGTAGCGGACTGCTATTTGAATTCTCGGATCTGGGTATCGGAGCAATCTCCGTGGAAAAGTCCTGGTCATGCTTTTCCACAGCTTTCTTGAACTTCCTTCCGACATTAAAATTTCGGTGGCACGCCATGGAAGCTCAAGAAAGCGGTGGGAAAACATGATGGCAATTCAGGACCTGGTTTAATTCTGCAACAAAAGAGAACCCAAGAAAATTGCTCTTTCATCTGCAAACAAAGCATGGTACGTGAGCTTTAACTTCTCTCCAGTTATTATTATAATTCAAGTGTTTCTTTTTCTTCTGAATTATGTTTTTCAGCTTTTTCCTCAAAGAAGAGTTCTTTTTCTTGAACAATGTACATTGCTTGTGCTATCCGAACTCAATTTACTCATAGATCCGAAGATATTGAGGGTTTAAGGATGTTCAATCTCATGTCCTCCTATACATTGTACTGGTGGTAATATTAATCGAACTACACTCAACCGGTCGAAGTTACATGAATTACAAGGTACATTTTCGAGTCTTGGTATATAATGGAATATGGTAATTTCATTTATTGTTTCAAGCCATGCATGGGGGGTTGGATAATGATTTAACCTACATATTATACCATTTTTATGTACTGATATGTAAAGAATAAAAATCATGTACTCAATTGCTGTTAGATGTTGATTTGGTAAGAACATCTAATAAAATAATGATATGTGACTTATATAATGATTGGTGGATTCATTGCCACGTCAGCATAGAGAAAAAACATTTTGGGTTTTATATTTTTTAAAATTAAAAATATAAAAAATGAAATATGTATTTAGATAAGATCCACTTACACCATATAAAATTCATTAGTTTTATGCGGACATTAACTCATTAGCCCTATTGTTAACCTCAAAGATTATATTTAACATTTTGTCAATAGATCTTACCTCTCTCTATATGTAAACTAGGATCCAATTATACAATGTAAGGAGTACTTATTTCTATTGGATTAATTGAGTTTAATGGACGATATTAAAACTTTTCAATCGAAGATTATTCACTTCTTTTTTTCATAAAAATCTCATCAATCAATTTTACATTGTGTCAACAAATTCTGTGTATATATAGAGTATAATCCACTTACACACAATGTAAAAATCTTCTCATTTCCTACCGTTAATCTCAACAATCCATTTTCACTCATCCAAACGATCTAAAAAACTTGTAAAATTTAAAATTCTTACATTTTGCCAACAAATCCTACCACATATATATGATGTATGATCCACTTACACACTGTAAAAACTAAAATACTTTACATTGATTATGGAACATGGGTAAGTGTAAATTCATGGTTGATATTATTCGCTTATTTTTTCCTTAAAATTCTCATCATTTTCAACTTTTAATCTCAACCATCATTTTACACGCATTTAATGGCCTAAAATTAGGGTAAAACTAAAAAAATACATTGTTTAACTAAATCTTATCCATATACATAGGTTAGGATCCACTTACACCATGTAAAACGCATTTAGTTTTATATCTTCTTTGGACCGTCATAAGAGTAAATGGATGGTTGGAATTATCCTTTTTTTCATAATTTTTTTATTTCTTACTGTTAATCTCAATCTTCTCATTTCTTACGTTTAATCACAGTCATCTATTTACCCGGCCTCATTCAACTGTCCAGAAAAGGGTAAAATATAAAATTTTTACATGTAACAAATCATACTCTATATAAAGATTGCAATGCGATGAAAAGAGGAAGAAAGATGTGTTGGGCCGACACACTCGAATCTGGTCGGGCTCTTCTCTCAATTTTAAGTATCAGTTGAACCGGAAATAGCAAACCGATGTTAAGTACTTCGGCCCATTTCTTCTTTCATCCCGTACTTTTTGGAGTTTTACGTTTATATTTTTTTTAAAAATATTTAATACATATATATATATATATTTAAAAATAATAGTAAGGCCGTATCTATAAGAATTGGTTGTAATTCTATTTCTTCAATAAATAAAAAAGGAATAACAAGAGAGTTATAGCACTAAAATCTAGGCATAATGTAAAAAATATTTCTAACGTATTGTTATTTCGGCCCATATTCCTTTTAAAGTAATTTAGTTTTTAATATTTTATTTTAGGTCAAAATGATTTCTCTACGGATGAAAACAGTTAGTCAATCAAGGCAAATTGCTTGAAATGACGTTGCGAACCTACTTGGCAGTGCACGCTAGGGATGCTTAACGAGTTGAGCAGCTCGTGAGCTGCTCGAACTCGACTCAGTCAAAACTCGGTAAATGCTCGACTCGGGTTGACTCGACTCGAGACCTTAACGAGTTGAGTCGAGCAAAGTCTAATTCGACTCGATAAGTTTGCGAGCAGCTTATTAATTTTTTAAAATTTTTGTGGACTGTTACTTTAGTTTTAATATGTTAGTTTAATGAATTTGTGGATTGTTGCTTTAGTTTTAATATGCTAGTCTGGTGTATTTGTGGATTGTTAGTTTGGAATTTAGACTTTGAAAGTGCTTTATACAATCTTTTGATGTTTTTTTGGTTAAATTTGTTAATTTATGTTAATATTAAGCCTCATATAGTATTGTTAAATTTTAATTTTAGTTAAAAATAAGGTAAATTTTTTAGTGAGCTTAATGAGCAGCGAGTTGAGCAACAAATTTTTTAACGAGCACGAGTCGAGCACAATTTTAACGAGCTTAATGAGCAACGAGTCGAGTCGAGCAACAAATTTTTTTAACGAGCACGAGTCGAGCACTGCCCAACTCCCGATCGACTCGCTCGATAAGCACCCCTAGTGCACGCCACGATAAAATTGTCATATAGGCAAATATGCTGACTTTACAGAATGACACATCAGTAAAAAACAATTTTAAAAAATTGTATGAAATATAAAATATTTTTTTTTCTTCTGACGTGTCATTTTGTCAAGTCATTTCAAGCTATTTATCGTCAGTTGACTAACAATTTTCATTCACGGAGGGGATATTTTGACCCAAAATAAAATGTTGAGGGCTAAAACACTTCAAAAAAAATACGAGCCAAAATGATTATTCAGCTAAACATTTGGGACATTTTTTGACATTACGACTAAAATCTAAGAACACAAATAAAATATAAGAAATCAATACAATGAGGATCTATGTAAAGATAAATTCAATATTCAATACTAAATTAGTTATAGTTGCCTATAAAGCGTATAGCAACTAATCTATCATTACATTCTCGATAATCAAGAGGCAATTCGTTGAAATTATTTTTCTTATCAAGAAATAATCCTAAAATAAAACTTCTAAGATTCAGTTTATCAATATCATTAAAAACTAAAGGGCTTAACTCGAGTCAAAAAAATTAACACAAATAGAAAAATAATGTTGTATGTGGTTAGGGTTGAGAGGCGGAATTATGCAAGGACTTGTAGGTGCTTTAGGCATGGATTCCAATGCAAACATGTAGGGTACACAATTTCCTTTGAACCGGTATATTATATGCTCAAAACAGAGTTATAAAGTTTAAGATATGATCGAGACAATGAAGCGCTGCAAATAGAAAAATCTGAGAGAAATAATAAATTAGAACATTGGTTTAACTTGAATCACTTTGAAGTCCATGAGTTCAAACACTCAAATCTTTGTGTTCAATTTTTTTTTTTGAAATTTAGGAATTTTTATTAAAATCAAACACTACTTTGGACCTCGTTAAAAAACCTCCTTACACCTAGATTGGAGGAAAAAGAGTGTCCGAAAGTAGTGCGTTACAACCATTTGCCATAAAACACAATGTCAACACCGGCAAAACTAAAACTCAAAAAAAAAACAGCACTGCCACATTGCAATCAACCTTACTACAGCAAGCCAAATAACCATATGAAACTAAAAAACAAGTTGCCACTGTGCCACAAGCGAACCTTAGGACATAACAGGACCCAATTGCGCACCCCCTGCATATACAGCTTACTGCGTCAGACCGAAGATCAAAGTTCAGGACAATGATCCTCGATTTTTGCCTTCCTCTAGGCCTTCAACCCAGCCACTGAGCCTAGACACCTTTGTTCCCAAAGCATAGGCGACAGTCTGGAGATCCCTGCTTTGGCTAATTTATCAGCTGTACCGTTCATCTCTCGGGGAATCCCGTGAATACTCCAGCCAAACTTTCGGCAGAACTCTGCACACTCGTCCACCAACAACCTGAAAATTTCGGGAGCTACAACAGGCTTATTAATCCAGTCCACAATACTGCAACAATCAGATTCTATTACTAGCTTAGTTCTACCAAACCAAGGTGAGGAATGAAACAACCGACAAGCTTCTAAAACAGCCAATAATTCAGCAGTAGAAGCATCAATCAAACCTGCAGATTTCGAAAACTGAATCATAATAGCATTCTTATGATTTAAACAAACACCTCCTATTCCCGCCTTACCGAAACCGCCCGCCACCGCTCCATCAACCTGAAATTTGAAGGTACCAACCTCCGGAGCATGTCATTTAATGATCCCAGTTTTGTTTCTGCAGACAACAACTTCTTTGAAAAGAAGAGGGTTCTGAAATAAGTCAGAAGTGGAGGGAGAATTCAATGGCCATTTTGCCTTGCACCATAAACTAAGGCGAACTAAGCAGATTTCCAACAAAGAGTTCACCGATGTAACAGACCCATTAAACACCACATCATTTCGTAACAGCCAAATAGACCAAACCATGCATTGAAAAGCCAGCATCCATACATCATTGCTCTTAAACCGACTTTCCAACACTAACCAACATGACATCAGCTCCTTGAAATTACCTGGGCAAACAAAATTGATACCCCAAAGAGCGAACCACCGTTGCCAAACCAACCAAGAGAAGTGACATTTGCAGAATAGATGATTCAGAGATTCCTCCACTTTCTTACATAACGGACATAGTAGATCACCCGAAATTTGAACTCCCCTTTTAACTAACTGATCCTTAGTCGGAATTCTCCTGTGAATGACGCTCCAGATAAAAACTTCGACTTTTGGTGGGGCTAAGCTGACCCAAACCTTTTTCCAGACTTCATCCTGCACAAGACTGCCACTCACTGATAACTCACAAAAGGACCTAGTCGAGTAGAGGCCATTAGCCGAAGCAGACCAACGAATGCTATCCTTATGTAAACAACCAGGGCACACACTATTAATATTCTGTAAAAAAATCAGCCCAAACATCCTTCTCCCAGTCAAACAAGCTGCGACGAAGAGAAATATTCCATACCCAGCACCCATTTTCAATAGCGCCAAAATCGGCTATGGGGCCTGACTGCTTAACTGCCAAGAAATAAATACGCGGAAATGCCTGCTTCAGGGGACCACAACCGGACCAATTATCAAACCAGAATGAAATGTTTTTCCCATCCCCAACAATCATTTTAATGTTGCTAAGGAAGATATTGCTGGGATCCAAAAGAGGAGCAGTGATTCCTTTCCAAATCCATGATTTGTTTGCAGACCTAACATTGGAAGGTAACAAAGAAGAGGAACCCCTTTCGTATTTAGCCGAAATAATCTTTCGCCAATAGCTTTTTAACTCCGTTCCGAAGCGCCAAATCCATTTGTTTAGGAGCGCTCTATTTTTCATGCTAAAATTGAATAAACCCAATCCACCTAAATGTTTTGGTAAGCACAACACCTCCCATCTAATCCAATGGATCTTCTTCTTATCTTTCTGATTCCATAAGAAGTTGACAACCAATCTAGTTAGTTCAGCGCTAATAGATTTAGGCATAGGAAGCAAAGAGATGAAGTATATCGGAAGGTTAGCCAAAGCAGCTTTAACCAACGTGATCCTCCCGGCAAAAGATAAGAATTTGGAAGACATGGTAGAAATTTTCAACCTCACTTTCATAACAATCGGCTCCCAAAGCTGAGCAAAATTCTTGTCTGCTCCAAGCGGAAGCCCAAGATATGAGCACGGGAAATTACCCCTACTGCACCTTAGATGCGCAGCCCAGTTATCCAAAGTTACATTTTCTACATTAATGCCGAACAGAGAGGACTTCTTCAAATTAAGTTTCAGCCCCGAAGCAACTTCGAAGCCCTTTAAAATTCTCACCACATTCTTTATTTGGGACTCACTAGCACCGTAAAATAGTATGAGGTCGTCAGCAAATTGCAAATGAGAGACCTCGACCGGTTCTAGACCAATCTTCACACCTTCAAAGAAACCAAGGGAGACTGCTTTGGATAAAAAAGAGCTTAAGGCTTCAGCCACCAAGTTAAACAACATAGGGGACAAGGGGCACCCTTGTCTAAGGCCCCTACTGATAGAGAAAGGTTCCGAGGGGGAACCATTAACAAGTACGGAGATGGAAGCCGAAGAAATACAAGATAGGATCCAATCACAAAACAGCTCACCGAAACCCATAGACTTCATAACAAAAATCAGAAAGTTCCAATCTACTGAATCATACGTCTTCCAAAAATCCGCCTTGAAAACTACACTTTGCAGACCTTGTCTTCTGGAATAATCTATGACCTCATTTGCTATTAGGGAGCAATCCAGAATTTGTCGACCAGCACAAAAAGCAAATTGGCTATCACCAATGATGCTAGGGAGGACAGCTTTAAGCCTTATAGAGAGGGTCTTAGCCAACAACTTGTAAACAGAACCCACAAGATTGATTGGTCTATAGTCATTGACAGAGGCAGGGGTTTTTACCTTGGGGATGAGTTGAATGAAAGAACGGTTAAAAGAGAAGTCTGTAACTTTTCCACAATGAAACTGCTCAAAAAAATGAAGAATTTCCCCTTTCAGAGACGGCCAGAATTGTTTGAAGAAATTCATATTAAAGCCATCGGGGCCAGGGGCGCGCGAGCCATCCATAGAAGATAAAGCATCCCAAGTTTCTTGAAGAGAGAAAGGTTTTTCATGCAGCCCCGCTTCAGAGGGACAGAGACGCTTCAACTCACAATCGAACTTCTTAATAGGTAAAGTTTTTGAAGAGTTAAACCCAGATTTGAAGAATTCAGATATGAGACCTTTTATATCCGAAGGGTTAGTAGCCACATTCTTCTCATCGGATATTTTGTCAATGTAGTTTCTACATCTTCTCGAAGAAGCGATAAAATGAAAATACTTAGTATTTTTGTCACCCAATTCAAACCACTTTTGGGCATCCAAACATGTTTAGGTCCACCATGCATAAATATCATGTGTGAGTTTTTCGTTAAGAGTTATTTCATTTAATCTCCGCTATGTGCGGACCATGTTCATAGTTATTTCGGTTCGAAATTGATGTGAGCACGTTTATGCCACCCAACGTTGCAACTTCAAACTTTCAGGGAAGTTTGCTTTTTCATTTGTTACATACTGATGTGTAACATTTCTTATACTTGTATTATTTATATCAGTGTGTTTTCTATATATATATTATGTTAAGTGTGTTTTAGATAAGTTTGTCAGCTTATAATATTGTATGTTAAGCTATGTTAGCTTGTTGTGTGTTAAAACAATAAGGGTGCATTGTTTTGTAGCTTGCTTGAATGTTTTCAATAAGTTTACAATGCTCTGAGTGTGTTTCTTTTGTTTTCATATAGTTACAATAAAAGGGCAGCAGCTCAAAGGCTTAAACTTAGCTCGGATGAAGCTCACAGGAGTGTACGTAGCTCATCTTCAGCTCAAAGGAGTATCGGCAGCTCAACTCAGCTCACTTCACTCCCAGCTAGCTGAATTCAGCTCGTTTCAGCTCTAGTCAGCTCAACTTTAGCTCCACTAGCTCAACTCCAACTGACAAGTCCAAAAGTAGCTGAAAAGCGTCGTACATGTCGGGGAGTGTACCAGTGCACGCGTGGCAGCCTAGGTGACATCCGAGCATGTAACTTGCACACGTGGCAGCCTTGACACATGTGTGTGTAAGTTTGGCCGAAAATCAACCCATTCCTCTCTCAAATGTGCGCCAAACTTGAAGATAAGAACAAAGAAAACACATTTAACATGTGTTTATTCTTTGAAATTCAAATAAAAGCACAAATAACATGTGCTTTATCCATTTGGGCGCCCAAACTTCAAACATATGGCCAGAATTGCATGCAGCCCCTTTAGTGGTTATTTAGTTAATTTTTTTTTTAATTTCAAATGGCTAATTAACAGCCACATATTTGAATTCAGCCAACTTCCCTTGTACTCTATATATATGAACGAAAATCACTTGTAAAAGGTTAGACTTTTTATGAAACAAAATTATTGTGAGTTTTTCTCTCAATTTCAGTTCTTCATTGAACTTCTTTGGCATTTTCAGACTTTGTTTGATTGTGTCATCCTCCTTGATACTTCGGGTTCCTAGATCGCTATCTAGAGGGTCCAAGTCCGTTGGCGAAGAACGTATTCGATTCGAGTCCGCTCAGTATATTGTTCGGGTTCTTTCGAGTTCAACGTCTTGTTAATTTCCAGCAACTTCAACACCATTTTCTGCCATTTTAGTCGTTCATTTGCTGCTATGAAAGCCCTTTGAAGCATTCATCAACATTTGAATTCCGAAACTGCCAGAAAATTCCTTTCTCTCATTTCTTTCTTTATTTTCGTTTTTTTTGTTCTTGTTGTTTTAACATCATTCTAACATCCATAACATTGTGTTATTGCAGAAACATGCTTGCTACAATCCTAGATCCGTTACAAACAAAGGACCGTTGTTTCTGAAGCAACGTACCCCTTTATCATATGGTAATCAGAGCTTTGGTCAGATTATAGCACTTTCTGCCCTACAAGAAATAAAAAAAAAATATACAAAAGTAAAAAAAATATTGAAATTCTGAAAAAAAAAGTCAAAGTCAAAGTTTGACCAAAAAAGTCAAAGTAAAAAAAATCGAAAAAAAAATTCAAAAAAAATTAAAAAAAAAAACAGATTCGACAAATTAGTGTTGTTTACATCTTATACAGTTGTTTGGATCAAAAAATGATGAAAAATTTCTTTGTTTACCGTGGAATGCTTCAAAATTACCCGAAACAACCTGTTCTTGTTTGTTCGGTGATAGGGTTGTGGTAAGCATTTCTTTTGCAGTAAGTATTTTGTTTTTTCCTTTCTTTCACTTCATTTTAAGCTTTAATTCCAGCCATGTTCTTATTTTGTTTCCAGCCTTTGTTTTTGTTCAATTAAACAGCCCTAAACTCCGTTTAACCTTTGTTCTATCATTTGTGCATTTATATCTTGGAGTTGACATAGATAACAAGTTTGAAGGGTCAGATTAGTTTCTTAAAGAACTGTTTGCGAGGGAACGAGTGCAAAAGGCATTTGAGCGTTGTGAGAACAGAAGGGGAGACAAAAAAAAGCCATTCAAGAGCATTCTCCCGAGTGAAACACGAGCGCTGAGTGTTATCTTTTGAGTGCACTGTTCTTTTGAGTGACCTGTGAGATTTTGTCGAGTGTGCAGTGAGGACCATTTTTTTTATTTCACTAACATATATATATTGTGTGTTCTTGTTTGTTATTTTGGTTTTTCAACATGGCAGGTTGTGATGATAATTCAAGTGAACAACAACCATTGAATCTTCAGATGCAAGCCTTAGAACGGATGATGCAACAAGTGATTGCTAATGCATTGAAACCTATACATTCTCAATTGGATAGATTAGATGGGGGTGGTTCCCATTTTGTCCATGAAGAGATAAATGATGACAATGTACAGACATTGGCTACCGGTGAAGCACTTGTTGACAAGAGAAGTCTGAATGATCAACCATCACAGGATGAACCGCAACGAAACAACCTCTTCCATACGAGATGCAATGTGAACGGCAAGGTATGCATTGTGATTATTGATAGTGGAAGTTGTGCTAACGTTGCTAGTACTCTCATGGTTGACAAGTTAGGACTGAAGACGACCACACATCCCAATCCGTACAAGTTACAAGGGTTGAATGATGGTGTTGAAACCAAAGTTACTGAACAAGTTGTTATACCATTTTTCATTGGTAAATACAAGGATGAGGTAACTTGTGATGTTTGTTCTATGGATACTTGCCATTTGTTGTTAGGAAGACCATGGCAGTATGATAAGAGAGTTTTGCACGATTGTTACACCAATCGATACTCTTTTACTCATGAGGGCAAAAAGGTAACTTTGGCACCTATGACTCCAAGTGAAGTATATGAAGACGAAGTTCGTTTGAAAGCGAGTACTGCAGCTTGGAAAGCCAGCAAAAAGAAGAATGACTGTGACAAAGAAGAACTGAACTCAAAGGTTTTATCTGATTCTACGTTTTCTTCTATTTCTTCTTCTAACTTGCAGGTTAATAAGGTGATGCCATGTGAAGTACCCAAGTTTGCTAATGTTGGTATGTCTAGTGCATTTAAATTCTTTCCAGAAATTCAGCAACCTTCCATACCACGGTTTGACGTTCCTTCCCATTGTAATATTGATTTTTCATTTTTATATACTGATTTCTTTGGTTGTCCATTGGATTGTGAACAACCTTTTGTTGTGATTCTGGATGATCGTCAAAATTCTTGTTGTACTTTGGATTGGCCTTTGTATGTCATTGTTTGCAGGATTACGAATGAGCAACGAGCATTGTCTGACTTTATGTTGTGCATTATTCGGAAAGGTACAAGAAAGAAGGCATTTCCATTTGTGTTCTTTTTAAGAGAACTTGATTCTAGAGGATGGCATATGTGCCGAGCAAGAAGGATGAGGAAGTTCCCTGCCAAGCGAAAGTCGAAATTGTTCCCTTTTGTAATGAGGGTCGATTTGGGGACAAATCTCATTAAAGAAGGGGGGGATGATGTGAGCACGTTTATGCCACCCAACGTTGCAACTTCAAACTTTCAGGGAAGTTTGCTTTTTCATTTGTTACATACTGATGTGTAACATTTCTTATACTTGTATTATTTATATCAGTGTGTTTTCTATATATATATTATGTTAAGTGTGTTTTAGATAAGTTTGTCAGCTTATAATATTGTATGTTAAGCTATGTTAGCTTGTTGTGTGTTAAAACAATAAGGGTGCATTGTTTTGTAGCTTGCTTGAATGTTTTCAATAAGTTTACAATGCTCTGAGTGTGTTTCTTTTGTTTTCATATAGTTACAATAAAAGGGCAGCAGCTCAAAGGCTTAAACTTAGCTCGGATGAAGCTCACAGGAGTGTACGTAGCTCATCTTCAGCTCAAAGGAGTATCGGCAGCTCAACTCAGCTCACTTCACTCCCAGCTAGCTGAATTCAGCTCGTTTCAGCTCTAGTCAGCTCAACTTTAGCTCCACTAGCTCAACTCCAACTGACAAGTCCAAAAGTAGCTGAAAAGCGTCGTACATGTCGGGGAGTGTACCAGTGCACGCGTGGCAGCCTAGGTGACATCCGAGCATGTAACTTGCACACGTGGCAGCCTTGACACATGTGTGTGTAAGTTTGGCCGAAAATCAACCCATTCCTCTCTCAAATGTGCGCCAAACTTGAAGATAAGAACAAAGAAAACACATTTAACATGTGTTTATTCTTTGAAATTCAAATAAAAGCACAAATAACATGTGCTTTATCCATTTGGGCGCCCAAACTTCAAACATATGGCCAGAATTGCATGCAGCCCCTTTAGTGGTTATTTAGTTAATTTTTTTTTTTAATTTCAAATGGCTAATTAACAGCCACATATTTGAATTCAGCCAACTTCCCTTGTACTCTATATATATGAACGAAAATCACTTGTAAAAGGTTAGACTTTTTATGAAACAAAATTATTGTGAGTTTTTCTCTCAATTTCAGTTCTTCATTGAACTTCTTTGGCATTTTCAGACTTTGTTTGATTGTGTCATCCTCCTTGATACTTCGGGTTCCTAGATCGCTATCTAGAGGGTCCAAGTCCGTTGGCGAAGAACGTATTCGATTCGAGTCCGCTCAGTATATTGTTCGGGTTCTTTCGAGTTCAACGTCTTGTTAATTTCCAGCAACTTCAACACCATTTTCTGCCATTTTAGTCGTTCATTTGCTGCTATGAAAGCCCTTTGAAGCATTCATCAACATTTGAATTCCGAAACTGCCAGAAAATTCCTTTCTCTCATTTCTTTCTTTATTTTCGTTTTTTTTGTTCTTGTTGTTTTAACATCATTCTAACATCCATAACATTGTGTTATTGCAGAAACATGCTTGCTACAATCCTAGATCCGTTACAAACAAAGGACCGTTGTTTCTGAAGCAACGTACCCCTTTATCAGAAATTATTTGCCTTTCAAATGAATATGCCATCTATGTAAAGCAAACATTTCAAGTACAGAATCAACTTGGGAGGAGAGAAGGTAAACTTCAACTCTTCTAGTCTCAGGTGCTTTCAAGTTTCGACTCAGAACATATTCTTGTACGTTTAAATTCATGATATCATGACTGTTTTTAACTTCGGGTCAAGAAAATTTATTTCACATATGTGTCGGTACGGGTCGTAAATATTTCAAGAAAAATAAAGAGCGGAAACAACATAGCTTGTGTGTTGAGAAATCGACATCCACAGGATACAACGGGCGGGAGGGCGAGGAAAAATTCGAAACATCGGGAGGGCCGGAGGGGGCATGGCATTATAAGGACAAAGTGAAAGGGAAAGGGCAGGGCAGAGCAATAATGGGCGCCCCCATGTGTTGGGGAAAATTGTGAGTCACGTCGCTGTTGAGGCATAACTCTTTTGTTTTAAAACCATTGGAGCTTATAATGGCGAAATGGGACACAGCCAGTGAAACTAGGAGATGGCCGGGGCCGCATCTGCCCTTGTTTTCATCTCCATTGCCAAAAGTGCGTCACCCAACAACAACGATAAATGGCAACTTTGTTGACCATCGAGATCAGAGGGAATATTTTTAGTAGATTTACGACCTTTGTAGGAGCCAAACTGAACCCCATCGCACTGTTTATATCTGCAGTTCAATCGCCAAATGAGGAAGTTCACGATTCGTGTAAACAGAGCTGTCTCGTACATTTTTGGGGCATTGAGTGAAAATTCAAAAATGAGTCTCTATAGAACGAAAATATATTCCATTAACTTGAACAATTCATTGTTTGGTAAAAAATCACCATAAATGAAGTTATGAAGATAGAAGGTAGAGAGGCCTTGAGCGGTCGTTCGTGCTGCTGTCCCTTGCTAGACGCCACTACATGTAAATGAAAACTTTAATCTATTAGAGAGCTGAAAAGGCAGCAAATCATAAAGGGCAGTTGCAGCCGTTAAAAAGTAGTTAGTCTAGCGGGATGAGATGTTAAATTCCTTGATTTTGTGAATGCAGTAAAAGAATGTATACTTTGTGATATTCGATTCAAATTAATGACTAATGAATCAGATGTTGGTGTTTATAGAATATAGTATAATTTCTCATGAGATTACTATGATTTTTTAAGTATAACTTCACTAAACACGAGGCAATCACAGCCTTTTTCATCTTGCATCTTCTAAAGCTACGAGAATTATACATAATTATATACAACTTTTTGAATAGTGGTATAGCTTGGGTTGCCCAATAGCATTTATACATTAGTTTAAATACAAATTAGATCCCCAAATCTTATCTTTGAGCTAAGATAATAATAATAATTAGGTTAAGGTAATTACAGTACTGGACAGAAACTGTATGACCAACAACTAGTTAGTTTAGTTGGATGAAGTATTAGATCTCTTAAGTAAAGTATGAAGTTCAACTTTTAATGTTGTTAATGGAGTAACTGAGTTAGCAGAGCTACCCCATAACTAGTTTCTATATATCCGATTTAAATTAGTCAACCAAAAGATAAAATACCAGTGGTTATAAAAAAATACTACTACTAATCTTTACATTTGCATCAGTAACATGTATCATAAAGTAATTGTTATTTTTATTGTATATGGCATTAAAAACAAGCAAATACCAAACAAAAGGATGACTACATGATTAAAATATAAGCAAAACTAGTTGTCCTCATTAAGACATGAACCAGTGGATCTGTTATGTATATAATTAAGGTTGGAAATTCTCTACCCTTTTCGGTGCCCCTATTTATGCCACACACTTAAAATTAAATTTAGAGTTTATGGTTTTAGGTTAGGGTTTAGGGAATTTAAGATATGGTGTATTTTTAGGGTATAGGGTGTAAGGTTATGATTTAGAATTTAGGGTTAGGGCTTGAAATTTAATTTTATTGTGTTTTTAATATTGAGGCATAAGTAGAGGCACCGAAAAGGGGCAAAGGATTTTTATCCATTATCATATGATCCGTAAAAAAGAAAACTTTGAACAAACATCAGATCTGATGATCAAACATCCCCCGGTACTATCAGGACATGATACACAACATGTCTTTAGGCCAATCCAGAACCCCTTTTTTTCTGGCAGCTAAGTTGTCGTCTGGACACTGTTCAAAACCAATAAAGACAAAGGGAAAAAGAAAACCCTAATCTGCTAAGTTCCTAAAGGGCCATTCATTCACTGAACAGCTTCACATTGAAATGCAATGGATGGATATGACAACAAACTTGAGAAAGATGAGAGATTAGGGTAGGGCAAAGCCTAATTCGAGTGGTCCATATATAGCATTCAATATAACCAGAACTAACCAACAACCAGTTAGTCTAACAGGATGAGTCACTAGGTCCTTTAAGTAAAATCGGGAGTTTGAATACCAACACTGTAAACGAAAAACTGAAGTTGAAAGGATCATCCCATATTAGGCCTCTGCAAAACCCGATCTTGGATTCTGCCATTAATGAGTCAGCAATGAATCATGTAGTCAGTCACTAGAAAGATAAATTTGACTAGATTAATGGGGTCTTTTTGGTTTGGGAAATGTATGAAATTTGACTGGAAGTTAATGTTTTTATTGGTGGGAGTATAACTGCAGATTGGTCAGCTGATAAGTAAGCAAATTTTAACTACAAATATCAAGTAAAAGAGCCTTTTTCGTACGTCTGTGGAACCTACAGATGAGGGGCACACCCTACACTGGTAAAAAAACAAAGTCAAGACAATTCAAACATAAAGAAGATCCAAAACTAAGTGTTGAGAATTACTCAGCAAAGACAAGAATCTATAACTCAAGAAAATTCCAAGTACCAAAACTAAACTTACCTCTCTTTCTCTCCCTTTTAAGTTTACAGTGTTACTGCATACAAAACCCATTTAGGGTTGAGAATTACCGAGCTATAATCTTTGTAGTGAAATATTGTTAAGAAAACTACTTGCTAGTGGATGATCAATCTTAAAAGTCTAGGGATTCAAATAACGATCCGTTACCGTAACAGTAGACGTTATATAGCGGTAGCAGCAATAGCAATATGCAATTACCAGAACAACATCCATTATATAGCAGTAGCAGAAAATAAATATCTACAATGACCACAATAATATCCATCGGCAACATCGAAAATACGCCGAATTTAAATCTCTGCTTGAAACCTTTTACTTCTTGGCCCTGTCCGTATCTTCCCACAGCTTTCTTGAACCGCAACGAAATAGGTCGTGCGCGGCGTACATGGATGCACCATTGACGACACAACCAACGATAGTTACAGTTCAAGAAAGCTGTGGAAGAATACCAAGAGGGCCATTTTTCCCCTTTTTCTTCTCACGGCCGTTGCTTTTTTGAAAAACTCTAAAGCTTGAGAACCAACCATGGCTTCCAAAGAAAAAGAGCTAATTAAAAGGAGTGGGAGATTGAAGAAAGGGGAGCTTATACTTGTAGAGTAATGAGGGAGGATATGAGCTTTTATAGCGGAAATGAGAGACTTTTCTTTGTTTTACCACCAATCCCGAGAAGAATATTGGGAGGGGAAGATAGCTTCTTTTATATTGTTTTAAATGTTTATTCTATATTAATAATATGTTAAAAATTATACATCTGTTAATTAGCCTGCTGTTTTGTTCATTTCTAGCAAAAAAAAATGTTAAAAATTATTTGTAGGTGTTTTTTATATCATTATATGTATAAGTTTCACACTAATTTAAAGCCATTGGAGAGCCTAACGAGTGAGTTTAGTGAAAAAACAGATGATGTTTATTTTAAGAGATCCGAGTTCAAATCGCTTTGTCTGCAATGTATATGTACTTTTTTAAAGGGTTAAATATCTATAACAAATACTATATTGTAATTATCTTGAGACTGTTCAAAAAAATTAAACTATTGGACGAATGTAAATTTATGGTTGAGATTATCTACTTCTTTCTTTTCTCCTCTTGAAAATCTATTTATTTTCAACTTTTAATCTCAGTCATCCATTTTACCCATCTAGCGATCCAAAAAACCATATAAAACTCTTAATTTTACATTATGTGTAAGTGAATCTTAATTCTATTTTACAAATAACTGAATTAGGTCCATATTGTATGACTTAATTACCTTTAATAAAATCATATTTACCGAGAAAAAAATTGAATTCGTAATATGAGTTATTATCGCTATTTTATACAAAAAAACAATTTGTCGGGAAAAACATATAATTTGTCGATTGTTTCAAAATCGGACACATATATTACCTTATACTCAAATAGAATTATACATTCTTTTTAAAAATTCATCAAAATATTATAGGCCAAATCCCAATATGATAAAATCGAAACCTATTAATTTAACATTTAAAAAAAAAACTCCTCTTTACTATCAAGTTTAGTCGATAAATTGATTTAAGAAGGTCATCCTTTGAGAACTCAATAAGTGGTCGCAGTGACAAAGCGGATGATGTCACTACACCAAAATAGGTCTTTAGCGGCATTTTTAGCGCCGCTGAAAACTCTCTCAACGCTAAAAAAACTTCGCAAGAAGTGTCGCTCAAACCAGCACCGCAACAGTTCGTGACGTTTGGGTGGAGAAAACAACGCAATATGTCAAGATATAGCGGCGTTTGATTTTCAAAACGCCGCTAAAAGTTATAGGATATAGCGACGCTTATGAAGAAACGCCACGAAAAACATGTTTTATACTGCCGTTTACATGGATATTGTGGCGCATTATCGCAAACGTTACGAATTTTTTTATTTTGTGGCGTTTTTTATAAACGCCTTGAGATGTACTAAATTAGTGGTGTTTACTCCAAAAACGCCACTAAAAGTGTCGCTAAAAATTTGATTTGATGTAGTGTGTTCATCTTATGAGACACGAGTTTAATCGCTTTGTACGCAAGGTACATGTGCATTAACAAAGGGTTAAGAATACGCATGAACATTCAACATATACTAAAGAATAATTTTGAATCTTATAATTAACCATTGTTATTTTCTAACCATTTTGCGATATTAAAAAGTACTTTAAGCCTAAACATGAGAATAATCCTATTTTCATATATTATATGCACATTGCCGGATCCGACGGTGGCTCTTACTCTAATGTTGGCTAACACGTGGGCCATTCCTTTAGATCTGTCCACGTGTTACCAGCTAATTTTCCCGTTCACGCGCCTTTGACAGCAACTGCATTCACGCTGCTCCTAATCTCCCAATCTTGTATTTTATTCTTGGCTTAACTTCATATTTACTACTTAAATTTGGCACATACACCAACTTAATAATTTAATTTCTTTATTGTCTCATTTGATACTTAAATTTTCAATCCATCACTCATTTAGTCTCATTTTTATAATGCTTTTAAAATATGATGGTATTATATAGTCACATGTGATAAAAAAATTTATATATATGTATATAGGGATAGAATCCAGTTATACAGTGTAAAATTCTCATAGTTTTACACGTTTTATGGATCGTTGGATGGGTGAAACGGATAGCTAAGATTAACAGTAGAATATTGAGAAAAAAGTAAAGAGTTAATCTCAGATATCCATTTTCCCCATCCAACGATCCAAAAAACGTGTAAAACTTAAAGAGTTTAGTTCAAGAATCATCGACATCAATCCTTGGAGAAATAACTCCTTTTCAAAGGCCTTTTGAACTTGATTTTGAAAACATTTTTTTGTCACTTTTTTATCGGTCGAACATGATCAAATGATAACTTTCTTCATAACTATGTAACATTTCAAAATTTCTTCGAGTTCCTCGTTGCTTTTTTTGAGAATTCAGAAAAAAATGAGCTGTAACCTAAAGTATAACTATTCAAACTAAATTGCAATAAATTAGTTAAAACAACTCACATCACTTAAGAATAATACGTCATATTTTAAAAGTACAATATCATAATTGGCATAAATATTCTGACAATACATCTAATGTGATACTTGTATCTTGACAATACATCTAGTATAATATTTGTATTTTGACAAAACATCTAATGTGATATACGCACGTTCGAAGCGGCACGACAAAAATGTCTAATGTTTTAACCTAAAGAGAGGAGCGTGAGATGCACAAAATGAAGCTTAAATGTAATCGAGATTAAAGGGTGATTAAGGAGGAAGACAAGAAGGAGAGAAAGGGGGTGTTCACATGGAGGCATGTGGGAAAGACCCCACGGTTGGAAGTAGGAACGTTGGTGTTGGTAACGACAGTACACCCCGTTTTTATCGGACCGGAGGTGGCTTTGTCGGGGGGTCGACACTTCCCTTGCCAACTTCGTGGAACATTCATCCACCACAACATCAATCTCAAAATCAAAGTTGCTCTCACGTTAAGGCCCCCTTTTCAAAATTATTGTTAAACAAAAACAAAACCAAATGAGTTGGATGGAAATCCTCTATCCCTTTTCGGTGTCCTTACATATGTTTCACGCTTAAAATTAATTTTAGGGTTTTGGGGTTTAGGGTTTTAGGTTAGGTGTTGCGGTTAGGGTTTAGGGAATTTAGGTTAGGTATATTTTTATGGTATAGGATGTAGAGTTTAAGATTTAGAATTTAAGGTTAGGGCTTAGAATTTAATTTTGTAGTGTTTTTTAGTGTTGTGACATATGTAGGGGCACTGAAAAGGGGCTGGCGAATTTTATCCAAATGAGCTTTACCTTTTATCGAACTGAAATTCTCTGTTTTTTTTAGTGTTTCGATTTATGTTTTTATATTAAAAGATAGGTTTAAAGTTATGATTTAAAATTTATTTAGGATTAAAGTATAAGGTATATGGTATGTAAGTTTATGATTTAGAGTTTATGATTAAAATATTAGAGTTATAGTTTAAAATTTAATTTTTTAGTGCTAATACAAAAAAAATCATGATTTTTCTCTCTCTCTCTCTCTTTTACTAGCCTCACGCTCATTTTGCAATCATCCATTTTATGTTCTAATTAGTTAAAACTATCTTTTTATTAACTATTGATATCAGATTCATTAGCAGGTTGATCTAAATAGAATATTGTAAATGTATTTTATGGAAGTTACTCTCTCAATCTAGTTTTTCCTGGAGTGAGCATCGATCGAGTCAATTGACGAGTCTTATTTTATCACTCCAATTTTATTTGAAAACTTTCCGCGTTGAGTAGAGTCGAATTGTTTAGATTTATGTTTAAATATAATTATAAATATTTATAAAGTTAAGATACCAATATACGACATACATGTATATTTCTTCTCATTTTTTCAAAAGTGTAAGTAAGATTTGTTATCTTATTTAACAAACCAAATACCATCTAAAATTATATAATATATTTATAATATTATTTTCTAAAAAAAAGAGTTTTTGAGGGGTATTTATGAGAGCATAAAGAAGTTAAGGAATTGATGTAAAGAATGTATTTGCAAAAATTTGCGGTCAAAGGATTAAATTGAACAAAATATAAAGTTGAAAGACTAAATTATATAAAAAAATTCATTTTAATTTTCAAGTTATTCGAGTCTTATTTTATAATTAAAACTTTGTTTGAATTTTTTTTAATGTCTATAAATTTTGAGTCAGGTCAAATCAGATCAATTCAAATTTATAAAATCTGAGTCGGTTCAAAAATTTCAATTTTTCGTGTCAAAGCCAAATTTTACTCCTCCCTAATTTTCCTATTTATAACACCATGATTCAATTTGTTTTATCTTATTCAGAAAATCTAACTCTTTTTCTCGTTTAGACTAACCAATAATTAATATTAATTTAAAGTGTGTATTGTTTATTTGTGATATGCTTTCAGTTAACAATTTGGAGTTGTGAGAAGTGGGTGTCGGTTTGTAGACATTTTTGTGCTTCGTGCGTGAGAAGATATGCAGGTTTTGGTCAGTGGTCGGTTTACTAGGGAAAATAGAAATGGTTGGAAAAGGTTAATATATATATATATATATATATATATATTAAAATTATACATAAATTTTCTTTCGATTTAGTACATAATAATATGTATAGACCATTCAAAAAAAGTAATTATATATATATATAGATAGGATCAAATTACACCGTGTAAAACTCTCTAAGTTTTACACGTTTTTTGGATCGTTAGATGAGTGAAACGGATTGATGAGATTATGAGTAAAATGTGTGAAGATTATCACTTGGGAATTAAAAACATAGAGTTAATCTCAACCATCCAATTCCCCCATCCAACGATCCAAAAAACGTGTAAAACTTAAAAAGTTTTACACAGTGTAAGTTGATCCTAACCCATATATATATATATTCTTGGTTTTTTGCAATTATACATATAAAAGAAACTATATTGTCGACGATTTTTTCTGAGCCAGTGTTTTTTCTTTATCTTTTTTAATTTTTATTTTCACTTTGAGTTCTCTTCAGCGACGATTTTACTGTCGGCTGGTTTTATAAATAAATAAATTTCATCGTTTTGACGAGTGTTTATGTTGTTTTATCTTTTAGTTTTGTTTTTAGTTTTATGTACTTTACTTTGACTGAAATATGTTTATATCTGCTTTTCTCTCAATCTCTTGTCTGCTTTCATGGTAGTTTATATGTTTGCAATTTTTGCACTTTCTATCTCAGTATTTTTTGCAGTTTTACTCTGTTCTAGTGACACGTATACATGTCTTCATGGCAGTTATCTCTTTTTGAGATGATTGGTGGTCTTATCAATGTTTGATGCCTTTTCATAGTTATTTTGTCGATGTGTTCGATCCTTGCAGTAAAGAGTATTGAAGATTTCATAAAGTATTATGGTAGAAATTTTACAGTTGTTTGATCTTGTTTGAAGATTTTGCACAGTCTTCTATGGAATGAAGGATTTTGTTTTAATTTTTCATACCCTTCTTTTTTTGATGTATTTTATATACTTTGTGCTTTTGTTACTTTAGGTATGAGCAGTTTGTAATCCTCTCTCTTGAAATGAAATTCAACGATTGTTATTGTTATATATATATATATATATATATATATATATATATATATATATATATATATATATATATATATATATATATATATATATATAATCAAATGTCATGTATTTTAACAACGGAGTTGGTCCAAGTGGTAAGCACATTGATATCGCTTAAGCAGGACTCGAGTTCAAGACGTTGTGTATGCAAAAAATTCTCGTTGGAAGACTCATCCACCAAAATCAGGTGTGCAACATTAGTCCGTCCGAATTGGTCAGGACGAAGTCTTGGGAACCGGAAGGGCAACAAAAAATGTCATGTATTATAATACACATTGAATCATATTATTCAATGTATATTTTTGAATTTTAATCCAGAAATGTGTTAGTAATTGATTTTAAATTTAATTTTCTAGATCACTCATGAGTCTAAATTATTAATAATTTCAATTAGATTTCCATCAAATTTGATGAATGTTAAAAATTTAACTGAAAATAAAAATATTTTAAACACCCCTAACAAAAAAACCTAATTAAGTAAATCATATTTTTCTTCTTCTAATATATACTATCATTTAAAAGTTTGATTAAATTAGTGTTATTTGTCAATTAGTTTAGAAATTACTAAAAACGTTTTTATAATTGATCATAATATCGTTATAAGAGTAATTTTTTAACTTTTTAAACTTTTATAGATCGTTAAATAAAAGAATTAAAACCATTACATGAGGGTTGAACACATGACCCATGAATTTATATATAAATTCTTTACTACTCCATCAAAAATAAATTATGGATTGCTAATCCACTTGTGTCCTGGTGCTAAAAGTAGATGTTCATCATCTTTTGGGATTCGGGTTCGAGCACTAGTAATATATGCTATGTGTACCGTCTTTAAAAAGGTTAAAAATATTGAACAGATGCTACATTTGCATCACACCTAAAATTTAGTTTTAAATAACAATCAATGATAAAAATCTTTTAAAAATTAATAACTTCTTACCAAAAAAACCATCAAGTTATGGAACATTGGTTTTAGGTTGAAATTAGGGGTGTTTAAAAATACTCGACCCGATTACTCAAACATAAATAATCAGATATTTACTCGAATTTTTTTTATCCGAATCACAAAATTAGGAATTTTTAGGTAGCCGGTTACTCGTGTACCCGAATATATTTAAAATTAATATTTTTTATATTCAATATATATATATATATTAAACTAATAAAAAATCTTAATTTTTTTCTTAAGTACCTACTCAACATAAAATTTGCGTAAATTAAAACCTTTAGACTGAAAGGAACATTTATCTAAATAATTATTTAAAGGAGTATATTTGAGTAATTTTGCCCACAAACAATTGGGAGATAGCTTGGCCTTAGCCATAGATAACCATAAAAGGCTTTGGACAAACGTATAAAAATGATTGTTTAGTGGACACATCAGCCATTATTGCCATTGGGCTGCCTTTCAAAGTCAATTTGGTTCTTCACACCAAACCCTAAATCAAAAGTCCAAAACCAAAACGAAGAAGAAGAAGAAGAAGCAAAGATTGTTTCTTTTTTGAAGAAAAAAACACCCTTTTAACTTGATAACCCCATAAAATTTACCTTATCCCCCCCAAACCAACAAGTTTCAGGTCCAATTACCTTTCTCTTTCGGGTCTGTTGTAAGCCCAAATCTTCGCCGTCTTCCTCCTCCCCCAAAACCCTAGATCTCTCGCCTCTTCAACGGGCCTCACTTTCCGGCCTTCCTATTCGCTCCCGGATCGATTCTCTTTGGGGCTTTTGACCGGTAAAGTTCTCCTTCCCTTACCTAATCTTTCTCTTCATTCCTTTCACTGTAATTTTGGGCTCTCTCCCCTTGTTTCCGATCTTTCTTGTTTTAATGTTTGCTTCGTTGCTGTAGAGTTTAGGGCGTTGAATTGATCTTAAAACGTTTGTTGTTTTCAGTGTTGTGAGTGAAATTAACGATTGTTGATCTCGATTATGTTGTCAAACATGTGAAATCGTTGGGGTTTTTTTTGTTCTTATAGAAGTTGCAGAAGTTGGACTTTTTGATTTAGAACTGATTGGTTATTTATATAGCGTCTATTTGGTGATTTCATGCTTTATTGTTGATGGGTTCTTTTGCTTTCGTTGTTGATCTGGGTTTTTAACGTTTTGTTTTTCCTTAATTTTGTGTTTCATTGTTCTTGATCTGGGCAGATTGCGTTTGAGTTCCGTCTTTGAAATCGAATTGGGTTTGATCTGGGCTTTTCCTTTTTCTCATGTTTATTTTGTTTTTTTAATTATGATTTTGAAACCCTAGATCTACTTCTTTTCCCTTCTGTGCAATGTAAAATGTAAACTATGTCAAAAAAGCCCATTTAGATGTGAAATGCCTAGTTTAGCCCTGGTCCACTTAGATGTGAAATGCCTTAGCTTGTGGGTATATATAATGGTAGAATTTTGGAGTTCAGTGTTTGTACTGTTGTTCATCAACTATACCAGGAAGGAGGAGTAGGATTAGACTATGGAAGGGACGGATTTGATTAACTTCAAAATTAACAGGGACCTAATAATTATTTAGTCCAAAACTTTGGGGGACAAGACTTAATTTCACAAGTATTCAAACTAGTTGAACTAAAATTGCAATTGGGGGCATGGCTCCCCATGCCCTTAATAGTTCCGTGCCGGATTATTCCGTATAGTATTAGTATGCGGCTTAATTTACCATCCTTTTCGACAAAGAGGTCAAGTTCAACAGCCTTACGTAAATCCAGACTGCTTTTTCAGCTTAAAGTTGTAATGGTGCAGCTCAAAGCCGATAAGAGTCTGTTTCGATGAGCTTTATGAATATTCTCTCTCTCATTCTCTCTGTTGATGTGTGAAACCGATCGATTGTTTCGACAAAACCTCATTGTTTCCTTTATATTTAGCATCTTGAGTTATGTAAACCTTACTGGTAATTGGAATTTGGAACTACTCTTCTATTTTTTATATGTATGGATGTTTTGAATTCCTTTTTAAAATTTCCTTCTGCACTCAGCTGCGAATTTTACTTCTAGACCGAAATGGCAGAAATGATGGAAATGGAAACTACCCCAGTGGAGAATAACAATGAGCTGGCCCTCATCACTCCTGAAACACAGCCTAAGCGAAGGAAGAAGAAGTCCATGGTTTGGGAATACTTTACGATCGAACATGTGAGTGCTGGATGTAGAAGAGCATGCTGTAAGCATTGCAAACAAAGTTTCGCTTATAGTACTGGTTCCAAGGTAGCAGGGACCAGCCACCTCAAACGTCACATTGCTAAAGGTTCTTGTCCGGCGCTCCTACGTGACCAGGATAACAATCAATCGACCCCATATACCCCAAGGGTTGGTGGAAGTGAACCACGAAAGCGACGCTATAGGACTTCGGGTTCACCTTTCATACCATTTGATCAGGACCGTTGCCGCCATGAAATTGCAAGAATGATCATAATGCATGAGTACCCGCTTCATATGGTTGAGCATCCTGGGTTCATAGCTTTTGTTCAGAATCTTCAGCCTCGGTTTGACAAAGTCAGTTTCAACACCGTTCAAGGGGATTGTGTTGCAACTTACCTGAGGGAAAAGCAAAGCGTCATGAAGTGTATTGAGGGTATTCCTGGGCGTGTCTGTCTTACACTAGACATGTGGACTTCGAAACAAACGCTGGGTTATGTGTTTATAACTGGCCACTTCATTGATTTCGAATGGAAGTTGCAAAGACGGGTCCTCAATGTCATAATGGAACCATATCCCGATTCCGATTCTGCTCTAAGTCATGCTGTTGCTGCCTGCCTGTCAGACTGGAGTTTGGAAGGCAAGTTGTTTTCCCTCACCTTCAATCATCAGACAAGTGAAGCTGGGCTGGAAAATCTTAGACCTCTGCTCTGTACGAAGAATCCCCTTATTCTTAATGGTCAGCTGTTACTTGGAAATTGCATAGCTCGTACTGTGAGCAGCATGGCAAAGGATGTGCTTGGTGCAGGGCATGAGATCGTGAAGAAAATCCGTGATAGTGTAAAGTACGTGAAGACTTCAGAATCCCATGATGAAAAGTTTGTCCAAGTTAAAGACCACCTTCAAGTGCCAAGCGAAAAGAGCCTGATTCTTGATGATCAAACTCAGTGGAACACAACATACCAAATGCTGGCAGCTGCTACTGAATTGAAGGAAGTGTTTAACTGTTTGGATACTTCCGATCCGGATTATAAGCTAGCTCCATCAATGGAAGACTGGAAGCTGTCTGAGACTTTATGCACTCTCTTGAAACCTCTCTTTGATGCAGCTAGCATCCTTACAACTACAAACAACCCTACTGCAATAACCTTCTTTCACGAAGCATGGAAAATACATGCAGACTTGGGTCGTTCGATCACTAACGAGGACCCCTTCATCAGCAACCTTGGTAAGTCAATGCAGGAAAAGATTGATCAGTACTGGAGGGATTGTAGCTTGATTTTGGCAATTGCTGTGATCATGGATCCTCGTTTCAAGATGAAGCTTGTCGAGTTCAGTTTCACAAAAATATATGGTGAAGACGCTCCCGCATATATCAAAATTGTTGACGATGGAATTCATGAGCTCTTTCTTGAATATGTAGCACTTCCACTGCCTCTGACACCAACTTATGCAGAAGAAGGCAATGCTGGAAATGGGAAGGCCGACGAGTCTCGTCAAGGAAACCTTCTTTCGGGTCAAGGACTTTCAGATTTCGATGCCTACATTATGGAGACTAGTAACCAGCAGATGAAATCTGAGCTGGATCAGTACTTGGAAGAGTCCTTGTTGCCTCGTGTCCAAGATTTTGATGTTTTAGGGTGGTGGAAGCTGAACAAGATGAAGTATCCAACACTTTCAAAGATGGCTCGTGACATTTTGTCGATTCCAGTATCCGCTGCTGCTCCTGATTCGGTCTTTGATATCACAATCAAGCAACTAGACGAGTACCGGAGCTCCTTGCGACCAGAGACCGCGGAAGCCCTGATCTGTGCCAAGGACTGGCTGCACTATGGATCTGAAGTATCATCAAATGCACTTGTTAAAATGGAATTTTAGATGCAGTCATTGTTTTACTTATGGTAGGGTGCTGTACTGGACATATAAATTCACCTGTTAAGCATTTAATTTGTACAATTAGAAAACAATTGTATTTGTATGGATGCATGGACATGAAAACCTTAATTGCTAGTGTAGTTTTTAATATTACATGCCTTGTTTTAAAGCTTTTACACTTCTCCTGCTTCACTTACATCTCAGGACAAAGTTGTTCTATTCAAGTTTGAGCAATCAAAATCAAAAGGATGGTATGAAAATATATGAAAAATGGCTTTAAGATTTTTATTTTCTTGCTGTCTCATGCATAGAGAGCTGGTATCGAAACGATCTCTGGACTTTTTGATTTTACGTCGAACATTTCAAATATAGGAGGTGGTATCGAAACAATCTCATGCATAGAGAGGTGGTATCGAACAATAGCATACAGTTATGTTCACAGCACGGCCACAACCGCAACCGTAAAAGCAAGAATCAACTTTTATTTCAATTCACTCCATCTTTAATACATAAAACCTAATAAATGGGTAAAAAATAGGAGGGACTATTGATAGAATCCCAACCAGAGCAAAATCAACTCAGAATATGATACAACTACTCTGGTAGATCTAACTCATAACTCAACTTCAACAACATGGACCTTCTGCCCTTCCTCAGGCATTTTCCCCAAGCTGAACTTCAGCAATCCAGACATCGAATCATAATCGAACTCGACTTCACTATATCCAACACTGCACTTTCTTGGCTTGGCCGATGAATAAGCACCAAAGTTTCCACAACCTTTAATCTCCATGCAAACTTTTCCTACCAGTTCATTGCTAGAATTCTCCACCCTCGCACCAACAACACTGCTGCTTTCACCTTCATATCCGATATCAAGCTCGGATAGGTTCACTCCATCTTTAACTTCATATTTTAGATCCTCGATGGCACCACCGGAGTTGTACATGCCAATAAGTCCCAAGGGTGCAAAACTGAATCCTGGTGCCAAGTGCTTGATAGGTGTTAGTGTGAAGATGTCATGCTCGAGGACCTTGAGGGAAACCGGCATGGATACATTGTATGGAAGGGTGATTAGTTCACCGGTGCGGTGACAATAAACTGCACAGTCACCGCCCCATTCAGGGTCCAACGAGGCCTCGGAAATGAGATGGACATCACGCCCCTTTACGTGGCCCGATATGGAGTCGGTATTGGTTTGGTGGAAAGTGTTTTTCCTTGCAGCGCTGTTCCATGCTGCACCTTGGCAGTTGTAAACACCGAGAACTCCGGTGTACTTGTTCATGTTCCATATCTTCAACAAGCTGCAATCAAAGAAAAACAGAGATGGTGGAATTTTCATATCTATATAAACCAACATCAAAGTTCTTTTATACAAATTGATATTATAAACATGCAGACTGCAGCTAATGTCTCAATTAAAGAGCTGATCTTACCTAGCGCCGTCACGAGCCGGATCTGTAAACAAGCAATCACGAGTAGGCCGTCCAGGCAAACGAGCACGGAGAATGGACCCATCAGGCAACACCAGTTTCTTCAAGAGCTCGAAGTTGTGTCGTCCCGGGGCATCACTGTTACAAACAAAAGCTTAAACATTTAGTCACTCGAAACTGTAAACTAAGAATCGGATTAAATCGATTTGTGCTAGGCAACTCCTCCTTAGTCCTTACCTGACATAGATGGGGCCACCGCTAATGGCACGAGCTGAGGCGTGGTACTCGGCTGCCGGATGAAGAGAGTGGAACATATCCCAATCCGGCAGCATAAATTCCCCAAGGAAAACACTATTGTAGGCCACCGCCGCAATGTGGATGGTGTGCGAGACTGGATCCCGGGGGTAGAAATCATCCGATGCTCTTACGATCGCCGTCTGTTTCGAACTGTTTCAACACAATTCAAACATCAGAACAAAACACAAACTATCAAATTACTATCAAACTACTACAAACTATCAAATTACTATACCAGTAGAGTGCATCAGTGTTATGACTCATGCAAGCGATGATCCCATTGTCGGGAAAATTCCGCCCCACCGATGCGTCAAGCGCCTGATGATATTGCCTCGTCAACTCCACCCGACCGCCGAGTCCGGCGCCGAGGGTTTCCAAAATGCACTGCACATCCACCTTAACTCCATCAATTCCGGCATCCGCCAGATAACTGTGCAATTCATTGTAAAATTTGTACACATTCTTCGGATTCACTAAACCCAACCCTTGAACCGCTATCGCATCGGTTTTCCAACCTGGTTCATTATGCACCACTCCTTTGGAAACCATCGGGTACCGGATTTTCGACCCGTATCCTTCCATTTCCTCAACTCCGGGCCGGACTCCTCCCCAATACCCCGTGATCGCGTGCCAAACGTACACATACTTCAACCCGTGTTTTTCTTTCGCGATGTTAACGATGTTTTTGATCCCCACGGCCGGATCGTCTTTCTTCTGGAATTTCTCGTTTTCTTTAATCCCCGTCAAACGAAGCAACGGCGGCTGTTTCGTTTCTGCCTGATCGGCCGACGACGACGAAATGTCTTCCCTGTTCGTGTCGCCGCCGACGGATTGCCATCCGTCGTCGATGATCACGAACTTCGCCGGCGTCCCACCGGCAGCTAAAGACTCGAGCCCAGCTTCGACCCCTTCTTGAGTCACATCCTGGTAAAAAGCGTCCCAGGTACACCACCCGAGATAGTCAACAATTCCGGGCAATTTCTTCTCGTGACGTTGCCGGAAAGTTTTGAGATGTAATTTGACGGCCCTGATTGCTTCCGTGATTGTACTGAAAGGATCGGTCCCCGCATGGATATAAACCGAATGCGTAAACGACGACGCTTTGGTGTCGGCGTCGCCGCTCTCTAAACACAGCTCGAGTTCGTCGTTTTGGTTCCCTTGTAAAACGGCTCGGAACGGGCCTTCGATCAAAGGAAGGAATACGGTGTAAACGGTCTGATTTTCCCCGGTCGAGTCCAGGTGGGACCCTTCTTTGGTTTCCACCAATAGGAATTGAGTCTCCATAGGTATGTCTTTGCCCTGATCCCCCATTTTCTGGGCCATCCACCATAACTTGAACCGGAAGCACGACAAGAACCGGACGTCCCGTAAAGTCCCGATGGACACCACATGCCTGCTGTTCTCTTCGTCGAAAACCGCTCCCAGGAAAACCCCCTCAACCGGACCGGACGTCGCGATCACATTTTCGGGAACTCCGGTTAGGATTGTCCGGTTCTTCACGACTAATTTCCTCTCGGCGATCCGAACTGCCGGTTTAATCGTCATCCCTTCTTCTTCCTCCTCCTCTTGCTTCTTTAAATCACTTCTCTGGAAATTCCAAAAAATTAAAAATTGCCCATTTTCAGAAACCGTTTAAACAAAACATCAAACGCATAAAAATGCGAGCTTTAATTACCTTAAAAGATGATACCGAGAACGCTGGATTAGGAGAAACTCTGCAAACTCCAGAAAACCCAGAATTGAAACGCTTTTGAAAATTTAGCTTTGAAAAGCTTGGAGAAAATAGTGAATTCGGAGGTTGTTTAGATTTAGAGTGAAGGTAAACGAAAGAAAGACTCCGACTCCTATTTATAGCTAAGAATCGTGAACAGTAACAAGTATTTGACACCATTTTCCCCCTTCAACCAGTGTCGATTTTTAAAAATAATAACTTTATGCTTTCCCAGTTTCTTGTTAGGTTTAAGAATTTAGCCGATGAATCCAACGGCGAGAAATTGTTCCGCCACGTAACGGTTGATAAGATTGCCACGTAATTTTACCGAGCCGAGAGTTTTTTTTAGTCACGTTTAAGGGACTGTTTTCGTCTTGTTTTGGATTTTGTTGCGGGATGATTAGTGTCCACGTATGCAATATTTGACGTTTCTCACGCGCCTCGTATGTAAACCAGACGCGTAACTTCTGTCTTTTTTGAATTTCACACCTCATCAACGGCTGTATTTTCTTTTATGAAAACTATAACTATCCAACTATGTACCTGTTTTGACTACCCAATTAAAAATTTTAAAATTCAATCATTCAACTATTTTAAAAAAAATTAAAAAATTTAAATAGACCTATTTTGACCACCGACCGTTAAAATCTAACGGAAATGTGATTTGTTCGTTAAGTAAAATATATTTGTATTTTAAATATGTTCGTATTTTAAATATATTCGTATTTTATACTTAAAATATATTCTTATTTTAAATATGTTCGTATTTAAATTAATTATTTGAACCGGTTAAGTGATTTGTATGGTATTATACATATCAAGTAATTTAGATTCGAGTACCCTTGCAACCATTTTTTATTTCTTTATTCCCCAGCATTTATTGCATTATAAGATATAGGTCATGTTTGGTAAATAGCAGTTTGGGCAAAAAATAGAGGTTTGACTAGTCAAATCCGCTAATATTGATGTTTGGTAAATAGCGAATTGAAAGAGCGGATTGGGGTGAAAAAACTAATTTTGAAAAGGAAAATACTTTGATGCACAAGCTTGTGTAAACCTTAGTTTACACAAGCCCTTTAATTTTAGGGTTTAGGGTTTAGGGTTTTAGGTTAGGGTTTAGGGGTTTAGTACGTAGGGTATATAATTTAAGGTTTATGGGTAGAATTTAGAATTTAGAGTTTAGGATTTAGGGCTTAGGTTTTAGGTTGCTAGGGTTTGTGATTTAGATTTTAAATTTTATAAAAGGAATGTGTAAAAAAAATTTACACAGCTTGTGCATCAAAATAAAACCCTTTTGAAAAAGCTACTAATATGAGCTTTTTGATATTAGAGGTTTAATATTAGAGTTGTAATGACTCTTTTACCCTTAACAATTACCAAAAATCTCCAAATAACCTAAAGTAAATAATAATATTTTTTAATATAAATAATAACATATTAAATACTAGACTTATTTGTTGTTATTACTAAATTATATGGTGACATTTGTAAGTTAATTCTATTTTTTTATTGTCACATATTTATATGTGCATATAAAAAATTTAATAATTATATAAATAATAAATTAATATATAAATCTTTCAAATATGTTTTGGAAATCTATATTAAAAACAATTTTTACAAATCTAATTAATATTTATTAGATACAAAATATTAATAACTGATAAATTATTCAAACAAATATTAAATATAACCATGTACTTATATGTCATTTTGCTTGTTTAAATAATCAAACAGCTATCTGCAATAATTTAATTTTACCAAACACTTTTATACAATCAGCTAATACAATCAGCTATCCGTTAATTTCCAAACATGCCTATATATTAAATGGTGCAATTCATTTCACAAATACTGGCTTGGTGTAATGGTAAAAGCATGGGGTTTTCCCCCAAGAGGTTGTGGGTTCAAACCTCATGTTAAGCACTCCTTATTCTTATATTTTCCTTCCACCAAAAGGTGACACATGTCACCGTCTTATTGGAGGAAAATAAATAAATTAAATAAAAATTAGATTAAAATTATCCAATCGGGTGATGACACATGTCGTCACCTGATTAGTTAATTAATTTTATTGTTTATTTAAATCAAAATTAAAATTAAGACTAAATTGATATAATAAATCACTAACAAATACCAAATGTGTAATTATACAAATTTTACTTAACGGCCATGTCACCTTTTCGTTAGATTTTAACGGTCGCTGATCAAAATAAGTCTATTTAAATAGTTGGGTAATCAAATTTTAAATTTTTAGTTAGGTGATCAAAACAGGTTGCGACCCAAAATTAGTCATTATAGTATTTTTACCCTTTCTTTTATAAAATACGCCACTATAGAATTTAAGTAAAATTGATATTTTTGCTCATCCAAGTTTTTAAAAAAATTAAAAATATTATTGAATTTGTAAAAATATCACTGAGTTTTATTGAATTGTGCAAATTTCATCGTTTTTTATACATAAAGAGGTATTTATATTTTTGAAGATATATATATATATAATAATAATATAAACATCTTTAATCATTAAGTTAATCGATAAATTTCTAACAATTTTTATTATTATTTTATAATATAATAATAATTATTTTATAATGGTTCGATTTCTAAATTTTTTATTAAAAAAATACTTTTACTTGATTTAATGATTATTTATATATTTTACTTTCTTGAAAGTTCATCTTTTGTAACTTTTTTTGTAAGGCAAGGTAAGATTTTTCTAAATATTATTCTTTGACATCAAACCCAAAAATAACTTTGCCTTCACGTCGACAAACATCTTTAAATTTATCATATATTTTGTCAGCTTAGCATGGGTTCAATTTATATAAATTTAAATATATAATAATTATAGATTTATAGATTTAAAATATAGATATTATAAGTGGCCCAAGTAAAAAAGCGGGTGATGTTTAAAGAACTTTAACCCTAAATATTTTATTTTGGAGTAAAATAACTCTTTCTATAAATAAAAACTATTAGTCAACTAATAGTAAATAACTTGAAAATGATGTGGCAAACATACATGGCATTGCACACTGACATGACAATATCATATAGATAAAGATGTTGACTTAACAGAACCAAAAAAATATTATACTTTATGTTATTTTATAAAATTATTTTTTGGCTAATGTGTTATTTTTGTCAAATCATCTTAAGGTGTTTGTCATTAGTTAACTATCAATTTTTTATTCATAGAGGAATCATTTAAACTACAATAAAAGGTTGAAAATTAAAGTATTTAAAAAAAATAAGAACTAAAATAATTATCTAATCAAATATTAGAAAATTTTCAATATTATACCTAAAATAAGGCTCGTTAATTTAATTTTTTTACTCTACTCAATCGAATGTGCATCTCAACAAGGAGCCATGGTTTGGATAAAATCAAGTGGATGATTCCCTTGTGTGGGGACTTGATGTGGGACAGTGATTTTTATGGGGAAAAAGAGGCAGCAGCAGAGCAAATAGAGCAAGTGGGCCGCCCCTTCCTATGAAAATCAGATCAGATATGTTAATCATTTTAGATTTTTTTAATGAAATTGAAACCTTATCCTTTAATATGCATGCATGTAGATGATTTATTTATGACCAAGCTTATATGATAATATAATAAAATCAAAATCAAATCATTCACCAAAAATAATATAAAATATCAAATTCATCACCAATTTTCCATATTGCATTCTAAACTTTTTGGTTTGACATTAAAGTATAGATGTTTTCTCATTTTTGTATTATGAAAAAAAACTGGTGTACGTAAGTATGTTTGGTCGATTGATCAAGTTGAGATTGTTCATCTTTGTTCCTCATATTCTCTTAGGTCAAAAGTTCGACCCATTAAGAACAATTTCCTTCCTCCCCCTTCCCTCTAGGTAGGATTAGGATTAAATTTAGGAATTATAAAAAAATGTGTCACGTGACATTTAAATTTTATTTTTTATTACAAAATGGTCATTGAGTCGTTAATCGTTGTTAACTGTGTGACTCGACAGTTACAGAAATTTGTATAACAACGCATTTAATCCTCAATATTTACACATTTAACCAATTTAGACATCAATAACGAGAGTTAAATTAGGACTAAATTGATTGAATGTGTGAACATGGAGGATTAAATGTGTTATTATTCAAATTTTTGTAACTTTCACGGCATTCACTTGATGACAATTAACGGCTCAGTGACCATTTTGTAATAAAAACTAAAGTTTAATGCTCATTATATAACTTTTAAAAGTTTAGTGATTATTTTATATTTTTCGAGATAGTTTGGTGACCATTTATGCACTTTACCCTTTGTTTTTGCCACCTGTCATTTCATATGATGTGATTTTATTGGTCCAAATTATTTATGATGTGAAATGAAAAATGGGTATATTTTGAAGGAAAAAATGAGAAAAATGGTGGGACACATATATACTTGGAGGGATGAAGTAAACCAAGATTAAGAAGGAGGGGACAAAAAGAGGTTGTCTTCCTATAAGAGCAAATTGAGAATACAAGTAGCTAGCAATGAATGTGGTCAAATTCAGATGGAATATATGGATAAGTTTCTGAAACTTAAACCTCAAATTTTAAAGCTGGAAACTTGGTGCCATGGTCCATATGGTCCACTAGGTTAATTGAATTGTTTAATTTATACGGTCGGTTAATTGTTATAATAATTATTGAATCGGAATCTAACTGTTAAGAAACGGTTAACTATTTTAACCATTAACGGTTAATTATTATTAATGGTTCAATTATAGGTTAACATACAATTTTTTCACATGTTCATTGCTTCTTTTAATAATGATAAAAATATCTATCCGATAAATATTATATTATAAGAGAGTTTTGAGATTAACATAGTCAATCTTGTGAACAAAATATATGTATAAATAATGTAATAAATGTTAACCTACCTATAGACTAACCATTAACCATTATTTTTAATGATTCGGGTAACAAAATTGTTTAACTTTAACGGTTCAGTTAATTAACATGTGAAATATAACAGTTATATCAATTAAAGATTACAGTTAACGATTCAATTAATTAACGTGTAAAATATGTTTGTTGACTTATTGTGTGCGAAACATATTAACTTTTAAATAAAAAATAAGTCTAACAAGACTTAAACCCATGAAGTACAACAACAATCCACTTTCCTTGTGTGCTTTTCCACAAGTATAAAACTAATATTTTGCTTTTCTCTTTCTAGCATTTAAGCTAACTCAGTTTTTAATTCTTTTTGCATTATGTGGTCGATCTTATTGCGCATGTACAAAACTTCCCATGCCTACTATGACAGAGTAAAAAACATGAGACTCAAGGATAGAATTGTTAAAGGAACGAGAGAAATATGTGTCCGTCAAATTTTTTATCTGATGATAAATTTAGTTCTTATTAATTTAAATATTTATCAAATTAAACTATATTCTTCCTAACTTTTAGATTAAATATCTATTCAATCCATACTAAATTTGAAGTTAAACAACTTATCCTCACACTATAAACACAAAAGCAAAATAAGGGCTTCCTAAAGATAGAATTTGGAATGGAGTCGTAATCAAAGACAACTAAGCTAGGTTGGATCATTCATCAATTATTGATACATGATTGTGTTTGGGTCAAATTTCAAGTTGTCGTAATCTCCCCATCCATATCGGATAAAAATCTTCTACCCCTTTTCGGTATTTTCATTTATGTCTCAACAGTAAAAAATAATATAAAATTAAATTTCAAGCTCTAACTTAAATTCTAAATTCTAAACCATAAATTCTAAAATATACACCCTACCCTAAATTCTCTAAACTCTAACTTTAAATCTTAAACCCTAAACTTAATTTTAAGCGTAGAAATATAAATAAAGGCACCGAAAAAGGGCAGATGATTTCATCCATCCATCTCATAAGATTTGTTGTTTTGTACTTTACCAGTATTTCAACAATATTTCCATGAGATTTGCATGCAAAAGCAACAACAAACAGACCTAGAACCGGAAGCTGTCTTAATCCAGGCTTTACATAGTCGTTTTAAATATTATTATTATGGTAATCATGATTAGCCAGCTTAGCCACCCTATATAGTAATCGAACCATCTGTTGCTTAACGCGTCACGGTCTTATTTTTGGTTTTTCGATATGTCCACTGGATCGAATTCAGTGACTCATCTTTTTATGTTTTGTTGGCTCATATGAAGGATAAACGTTGACGATAATTTTAAAGCTGTATCTTTCACCACTAGTTAAAGTAAGAGAGACACTTACCGTTCCACGTGTCACGATTTTTGATCCTAAAGGCCACTTCTTGTGGGAGACGCTTACGTCAAGACAAATGCTTTACAAAGTTTAATTTTAATTTTTCAATTACCATGAATCAACCCGATTTGGGGTGTAAACGAGTTGAGTCGAGCTTGAGTAATACTGAGCTCGACTCAGCTCGTTAAGAACTCGAGTCGAATTTGATTTGAATCTAATTGCATTGAGTTCGATTCAGCTCGTTAAGAACTCGAGTTGAGTTCGAACTCGAGTTCAATTATATCAAGTATTGGCTGAGCTTTGATCGAGTTGAATTTGAATAACTCGCAATCTGTCTCATTTTATTTACGGCCTTAAACCCGACACAAAAGCTCACGCCTATATGATATATGATGTTGTTTGGTATACTAAACGGTTTTTCTGTAAGAAACTAGCACATTTCATTTGCTTTTTTAAATAGTAATTAAGTAGGGAGCCGAAACGTTGGATTATTAAATAAAGTCAAATGTTTGAATTTTGTTGTTGTGATTTGTGAATGGAATAAATTAGATTGAGAAAGTCGTCCTTATAATTAATTTATGCAGTATCCAATCTAAATTAATCAGTCAATTAGTTAAATTTCGTTAATAACAACACTCTATTTTCTACTTAGACCACTTAATATATTCATAATTTATTACTTTTGAATACCGATTAAGGAAAGTTGATTGAACATTGACTTAATTACATCGTTGTTGGTGGTGTAACATCTAAAAGATTATGAGATAAATGCACTTAAGTGCAGTTGTTTCTAAGAAGAAATTTTAATTTTCCATTTCCATTTCCCTTAATTGAGTAAAATCATTAAGTTTAATGATTATTTCTTTTGTATAACGTTAGTTTGACTAGATAAAATTTTTCCTATTACATATATACGTTACCCATTTATTAAATGTTTCAAAGTTAAGGTTATGAAATGTTAAATTATTAAACGTTTCACCAACCAGTGTTGGGTGAATTGGTAAGTCACATTGAACTCTTAAGGTGAGGACGTGAGTTTAAACTTTAAAGACGATATTATTAGGAGGGACAATCTCGCACCCCGAATATAAACTAGTAGATGAACATGCATATTATAAAAAATATTAAATATTTTAAAATGGAGGTTGAAATGGATAATTGAGAGTAACACAAATAGTAAAGCAATTTTTAAGTTCTTATAAAGACACTATCCTTATTATTTCTCTAAAAAAGTTGTTATAATATGATTTCTCTGATTTATTCTTATACAAAATATATTATTTAAGGAGATTGTAAATTATACTTGTAAGAATGTGACACCATATTATACTCCGTGTACTAATGTGGAATTTAAAGTTTCATTTAAGGAAAATATTAATAAAAACAATTAATTTAATTTAAATTATTTAAGTGAAATTTTATAACTTAAAAGATGGGGTTTTTTACCCAGTAACACCCATAATAAATTAACTGTTGAATTAACACTTAAATAAAATTATTTATGAAAATGACACCTTCTGATCGAAATTTAAGAAAAACGTGAATGAATAGACACACTTTTATTATGTTACACAATTGAATTGAAAGACGCGAATGAAAAAAGAATCGTGTTTTTTTTCCCCTGGATTTTGAGTAAAAACAACGGAATTTACATTGTCAAGGACCAAAATGATAAAAAGAAAAATAATGAAGGAAAAGTTATACAATTTTTTTAAAAAAAAGAAGAAACATGCACAATAGTGTAAAAGACGCGTGTTAGTATGGGTGGACAAAAATAACTGACCCGGTTGACCCGACCGACGACCCGAACTAAAAAATGTCGGGTAATTCTCGGAAAAATTACTCGACACAATAAATTTTTCGGGACACGGGCCGAAAGTTTTCCCTTACCGGGTACCTGACCCGACCCGATAAAATTTAATATATATTTTTTATATTTCAAATTATATTTTTATTTTTTATTTTTTAATTTTTTTACTCTAAAATTAACTTTAAATCCCTAATTTTTTTTCTATGTTTGTATTATATTCTTTTAAGTTTTAAATTTATTTTTTAAAAATATTTTTGTGTTTAACATGTGATTTTTTTTTAATTTTAGAATTAAAAAAATATAAAAACCGAGTACCCGGTACCCGATTATCTAGGTACCCGAATTTTACGAGTACCCGAATATAATGGGCCGGGACACGAGCCGTTTAATGAGAATTGCATTGTCTTCGATCAACCAATGAATTTATACAAGTTCATTGAGCGATTGAAGACAATGCTTATACTCGTGAGTTGCTATCATTACTTGACTCGAATTGTGCATATTAGGGGTGTTCAAAACTGAGTACTCAAAATTTTTGGGTAGTGAAACCTCGGCTCGTTACCTGGTCCATACAAAATGGGTACCCGCAAATTGAATACCTGCAAATTTTGGGTACTCGGTTTAATTTTTTATATATATTTTAATCTATTTTTTGAAGAAAAAATACATAGTAAACACATAAAATTTCATGATATATATTTCAAACACAAAAATTATTGATTTGAGATTATTTTTAAGAGAAAAATATTTGGATATATATGTATATATATATTAAAGTTTATCGACGAAAGAAGGTATTAAAAATATTAATCTTGAACATGATTTTTCTTTCGAATCTCGTATTGAAAAATTAATATAATTGCTTTTGAAAATTTTAAAACTTAAAAGTACATAATACAAGTATAAAAAGAAATTAGAGATTTAAAATTAATTTTAGGGGAAAATAGTAAGAAACATAAAATAAAAATAGAATTTAAAATTGAAAATATATAAGTTTTAAAATTACCGGGTCGGGTACCCGATTATAAAAAAATCGGCCCTGACCCGGCCCGACTACCCGGCCCAAAAATTTTGGGTATTTTAAATAAATACCCAATAATTTTTAATCCTATGCGGGTCGATGGGTCGAGTAGTTCAGACCGGGTATTTTTGAACACCCCTATTGCTTACGTATATTGTGCACGTTTTTTTACAATGTTTTATTTTTTTCTCTTTGTTGATTTTCCTTTTCATTTTGGTCCTTCAATGCAATAGATCTGATCGTACCATGTATGACAAAGGTATAGATAACGTGACATGCCTTTCAAAAGATGTGGAGACATGACACACCTTTTAACTTATATGATACAAATATGTGTTATTTGAATGCCACTTTTATATTTAATTAAAAATAGTATATTTGTATAAAAAAACTTAAAAGACTCCATTTTATTATTATTATTTAAAATATTAAAAATTAAAAACTGTACAAAGCAATAATTATATTGTTCTAAAGTTTATAGGATAATATTTCTATACAAATGGGTGAAAACAATTTTTTTTTAAAAGTGCCTTAATTTTAGAGTTTAGGATTAGATTTTAATGTTTATAGGTTAAGGGTTTAGATTTAGTGGTTTAGAATTGATGCGTTGTGGTTAGAATTTATAGTTTGAGGTTAGAATTTAGAATTTATAGGTTAAACCATAAATCCCTAACCATATTACTCTAAAACACTAAATCTTAAATTCTAACTACAACCCCTAAATTCTAAAGCCATAACTTTTAAACCTAAATTTTAACCCTAAACTTTAAAATTAAGGCACTTTGTTGTGGAGCCTCTCTCCCGGTGCTTAGGGCTCTATGCGGGTCTCTCTTTGGTGGGAAGATGTTGGGAAAATCGTTGAGTTGTGGGTTCAACGCCTTGCTGTTTGTTGTTCTATCATATTTTTTTAACAGTAGTTCTGCCTTCTGTTGTCTCTTTCGACGATTATTTTGACCTCGTCCTTGTTTTGCCCTCATTCAGTTATCCTCGATTTTAGATCTATATGCATTGACCATAGTGGATTTCTTGCTACACCTTTGTCACCGTCTTTCCTTTCTATGCCCACGGAAGCGACCATGCATGCTCAAGATCGGTAACTGATTTGGTGTCTCTCCTCTCTCCCTCAGCGAACCTGGCTTTCCCTTTCGAGTTGGATGTTTATGTTGTCTCATTTTGTGTGAGTTCGAATCCTGACATTTGTCATTTGAAATATAAAACTTTATATTTAATAAAATAAAATAAAATTTTAAAAGATAATTAAGTCATAAAATAGAGTTGAAGCTTAATTTTACTAATTTCAAAATGGGTATCATAAAAAGTTATTAAACCACAAAAAGTTAGAAATAAGATTTAATTCCATTAACTTTAAAACTAATAAGGTATTAAAATTAACCATCAACGTCTATCTCTTTATGGGTCAACAAAACGTGAATGATTATTCATTAGATTAGTTTTGGTGGATAGCTTACGAAACCAAAAAATTAATTAAACCATAAAATTTTAAGAGGAAACATAACTTAATTTCAATAATTTTTAAAACATTCAAAATACAATTAAACCCTAAAAAATAGGACATGCTGAGGGAGAGGGAGAGATAGGCTTGAGAAGCATGTTCAAGAATTTGCCCTTGTTTAGAACCCAACAAATATTCTAGTAGAAAAGTGGAAAAACGAATAATGTTTATTTTAGGAGACACAAGTTTAAATCATTTAGAAAGAAATGCGTTTAAATTTTATAATTGAATTAAATTCTATTCTCAAAATTTAATTTTTATTATCGACTTAAAAGAAATTAAATTTGAGTAAGAATCGAGACAAGCCACGTCAGTGATTATGCATCGTTACAAATGTCATTTGAGTTTAGGGCAAAAGTATTTTAAATAAAATCATTTTCGATTCGAATTATTTTAGATTATTTATTGATTCACTTTATAGTTTGAACTATGTTGAAAGAATTTTAGATCATTAACTTTTATGACCAGATCAATTCGAATCATGTTTATTTTTTAATTAATCAAATTTTCATGTTCGAATCGACATCGACGTGAGTAGTTGAACTTTGAGTTACTTAAGCAAATAGATGAACATAAAATTGTTCAGTTCAATCCAAATAAGCCGAGTGTTTTGAGTGGGCTAAGCCCAACTTTCCATATGTTGAAACTAGTTTATGTAATGGCCTCGCAGGTTGTATAGGAAAGTCTTAATTGTGGCCTTGTTCACCTTCAAACTATTTGGAAAAATTCTCATATAATAATATCGAATTAAAAGAATAATCAAACAATTCAAAAAATAAATAAAAGATACAAATAAATATTATTATTAATAATAAAAGATAAACACGATCGATACTAATATAATAATAAAATATAACAATATATTGACAATTAATTTTATCACAACTCAAAATATAACATATCTTTGACGATTACAAGCATCTATCAAAAATAAGAAAATTAATCTAAAATTCCAAAGTAAGAATATATCTGCATTATAACCAAATAAACAATAACTAGAGAGATAGCGACAAATTCACTTCTGAAGAAGAGAAAAGTGATAAAGTAAAATTTAACACGTATTAGACAATGTTATGAACAATGAAAGACTTGTTAAATAAGAAAAGAAAAAAAGAATCACATCTTAAAAAATAGGGAGAGACGAAAAGGGGGGAAAGAAGATATAGTAGAAGAAAGGAAGTGAGAGATAAAACAGACTATCAACTGGTCCTAAAGTCATTACTGACAATAAACGACTAAATTTATTAATGTTGAAAACGTTGTCTATCTATTCCATTATTTAATGAAAAAATATATATTTTTAAATAAAAAATTATAATGTTCTTTAATATTGATGAGAATATAAAAGAGTAATGTCGGACTCTCTTCAAATTATTATTGTTGATAAACATGTCAGTAAGAGACAAAGTCGGAGAGTTAGATATAATAGAGAGTTTTCTATTCTGTTGGAGTAGTATCAATAGCCGGAGGAACCTCTTTCCTAGGCAACACTAAAAGTGTATTTGATTACGGAATATAAAATTATCTCTGGGAATATAATTTTTGAAATGTAACATTATTCGAATGTTACATTTATTTCTTCATCTTCACTGCTCTTAATTTCCACTCAATTTGCCCTTCGATTGTCCGATGGTCTAGTTGGAAGAAGGTGATGAAGACAACATCGAACAATGACTAGAGGAGGCGGTTAAAACAAGACTAGAGTTTGAGTTAAAAATAGAAAACGACCGAATTAATATAATTTTTATAATTGAGAGTTAAATTTATTAAATTATTTCAAATTACGACCAAAATGATAAAAATGCACAAATTTCAAAGACTAAAATTATTGTTATTACAAATCACATCATTATCTCTATTAAGTTAACTATCAAAATTTATTATTGTTGACCAAAATAGAAAGAAACATAACGTTAGAGACCAAATTTGTAGAAAAATAGTTTGGTGACGTAATTAGAAACGAGATAATAATTCGGTGGCCAATGGTTTAGTTTGACCAAAACATTATTCCCCAATTGTGATTTCATTAAAAAACTGTGCATTTACTTGTTTAAAGAAGCTAAGGGGTTTCTCTACGCCCGAGATCCTTTTTTATCTTTTTTATTTTTAAATTTAATTTTTGTTATCTCCTTCGATTGGTCTGATCTGCTCATGGATTTGCGAGATTCATCATCTTCATCGGCGCCGAATCGAGATGGTTCCGCCGGCGGCGACGACGACGCCGTCCTTTCCGTCACCTCCGCCATCGCTAAAGACGCCGCCCTTTACTTTCAGTCTAGGAAGTTCGCCGAGTGCGTCGATGTCTTGAATCAGCTCAAGTCGAAGAAAGAAAACGATCCCAAGGTAAATTATTTCAATTTATTTTTACGCATATGCATGCATTGGTTCCTTTCATGAATGCGGTTGAATCGATTTATTTCTTAGATCTTTTTTGCTTTTTATAGTGAGAATTTGGAATTATTTTCTACCTTTTTGTTGTGTAATTTTCTGGCTATCTAATACTTGATTAACAGCTGATTTCTGAAAACAATTAACTTAATCCAATATTGCTTTCCTTATTTATATATTTAATGCTTATCGTTTTGTACATTCATGGCGAATTTTTGAAAACCTGTCACCAGGTTTAATTATTTTCATATGGCGATTTCATTATATATGTTAATAACTTTTCTATCAGTGTATAGGATAATAAGCTTACACTAATCAGCACTAGTCAAATGTTATAGTTGCTTGTAGAGTTTTTAGCTTCACCAGTTTTTACCCTTTCTTTTTGCACAGTCTAAGTTTTGGAACCAAATGATTATCGACAGGTTCTTCATAATATTGCAATTGCAGAGTTTTTCCGGGATGGTTGCTCAGACCCAAAGAAGTTGCTTGAAATCCTTAACAATGTCAAGGTACTACCTTTTTCTTACCTCCCTCTAGTTATGTGGCTAATTGGCTTTGCTCTCCATCCTAATTTCTCATTAATCTAGTCATGCTCCTGGAAGAATGATATTCCTGGCCTGTTCATCGATTTCATAACTTTGTGGTTTTGTTTGCTTGCCTCCATTTGGGGAATGGATTGTGGTGAACTGTGTTGCAGTATCTGCAAGGCTTTAAACAAATAAGGGAAAGCAAAAAAATATTATCTTTTAATACTCAAATGGAATCTTTTGGGTGAAGCATCTTTCTTAACTTAAAACAGATTTATTTGTCTGTTGTTTTTAATTGCAATATACTGATATCAACGTGTTAGGCATTTAACAATTTGAACTATGGTTAGCTTGTATAAAACCGCTGCTAGTTAGTATTTAGTCTTGGTGTTTCTTTCTGGTAGAAATAATTTATGTATCCAGCCCCATTTGATGGACATGAGACTTTTTGTGCCTGCGTTTTTTAGATTATTTGTATTGCACTCTAATAGAAGTGATGGATTCATTACTTTCTCCCTGTTTCTCAAACAGGTAAAACATAATTTTGAGTGGGAGGTTGATTGCTATTTGGAGAACAGCTTTTGTTGCATTGCTATGTCCAGGACTTATTTATATTTACACTGGAATTAATAGTTTTTGTTTTTTGTTTCAGAAGAGAAGTGAGGAGCTTGCTCTTGCATCTGAGGAACAGGTGGAGTCTGGTAGCCATGTTGGAAATAAAGTTACTTCAGGTTCAAAAGGAAGTGGTACAAATAGTGCCGGTATTATTTACACAGATGAATTTAATACCTCTGTGGCTTCTCTAAACATGGTATGCCCTCTTTTTGTACATTCAAGAGTTTCGGGAGCAATAATCTTTTCATCGATAGCTTGGAGTAGCAGTTAACACTTTTGGTCTGATTTGATCTAATATAGGCAATCATTTGGTTCCACCTTCATGAATATGCAAAGGCCTTATCAAATCTTGAACCTCTTTATCAAAACATTGAACCAATAGATGAGGTATTTTATCTTCATATTGTTTTTATTTTTTTTAACATCTGTTAATCTTTTAGCTTGTTTTAATTTCTTCCCTTTTTATTTATATATGCATTACAGACCACAGCTCTTCATATCTGCCACTTGTTGCTGGATGTTGTGCTAGCTTGTCATGATGCTTCAAAATCTGCGGTAAGTTCTAATTATTTGTTGTGTGATACTTGGAATTCTTTCCAGTTAAAAATATTCATATCTGCCAATTGTTGCTGGATGTTGTGCTAGCTAGCATAAGTTGTCCTTGTACTTGGTTGCCTGGGAAAGATAAAGAGCTAACTTATGCTCTTACAATTCTGATACACATGTTGCTTTAGGAGATCAAAGTGCTTTCCCATTAAGAACATTCAAATAAATGAACTAATTTATTTAAATGTTTTATTTCCTTTTCCTTTGATTTTAGGAATGACTCATCCATCAAAGGGTTCCTGTCTTCTCTTGCTCGGTCTCTATTGGGTGATTTGAAATGTTTTATTTGACAAACCATTAAAAAGGATACCTCCTAATGATATTTTTTAACATGAATTTTTCGTAGTGCCAACTCTTAAAGGTACTGGGTACTTCTATCAAAATGAAAACATTAAAAACATGCAACTTGTTCTTGCAAGATTGTAGCTAACCATTTTCTCCTAGGTTTTCGGTATCCCAATCTTCTACGTTTCTGTAATACAGTACTAGTTAAACCGTGAAGATTGGTTTTGGTCCAACATAATCTATTATTACAAATCATCTTCTAAATGCACACATGTTTTCTATATTTTTTATTTATGCAAGTAACTATATGTCTATATCTAAACTGATTTTGCACTTAGAGCCCTCATATATGAACTGTCTTATTAGTTTTTTAAGTGTTTGTTTCTACTTGCTTGTATAAATACTCATGTACAACAGGGTACTTTCTATTTCTATATTAGAATAGGACTGTATTCTTATTTGTTGGTATTCCCACCCACCGAAGAAGAGTAGGCCACTTCTATTTTCCTTTTTAGGAAAGAATTTTATAATTTGCCTGGTGGTTAGTTCATTTCTATTTAAGTGTTTATTGCGTCTTGCTTGTATAAGTACTATGTACAACAGGGTACTTTCTCTTTCTATATTAGAATAAGACTTTTCATATTTGTTGGTATTCGCACACACTGAAGAAGAGTAGGCCACTTCTATTTTCCTTTTTAGGAAAGAATTTTTATAATTTGCCCGGGGGTTAATTCATTTTTTTCATGCAACTGTTGAAAGTTTTCCCCTTTTCTACTATTATTGTTAGTAAAGATCTATTTTTACCAGAAGCTGCAATTCAGGTTCAAATTCTCCTCTAATTGTAACATTAAAAGGAACATATTCGTTCATACTTGTCCTTACCATGCTGTGCATGTTCCTACTTCCTTTCAACATTTCCCGTTGAAACCAAAAACAGCTGGGAACCTAAATGTGGTTGTGTATGTATTTTTTGCAACATGTGTTTATGTTTGTGTTGGTGTGTATTAAATGATACTAGGAATGCTCTTAGGTTATGACTTTTGATTCAACTTTTAGTCCTTTTTCAGAACATATATTTTGTGGTTTGTGCTTATGTTTGTATTAGCTTGTATTAAATGATATGGGAAATGCTCTTAGTTTATGAGTTACTTTTATTTCTACTATTAGCATATATTAAATAATATAATAAGTTATATTTATGATAATGGTTTTTATATTTCTTTCACATTTTAGATTTTACATTTTGCGAAGGTTAATTAATTGTTCTAAGATTTTCAAATTGAAACCAAACTAATTAATTCCTTTTTTCTAGTTCTGCTTGCTATCGCAGTCTGTTAACCATTGGGTCAAGGCTGGATGGCTTTAGTGGAAAAGTGGTTAGAAGTCGTGTATGATTGTAATATACCTAAGTTGAAAATGTTCCATAGGATGACGGTCAGGCTTGCTTTGCTATATGCAAGAATCAATGCATTCAAAAGATAAGTATAGTCAAGATGTGAATGTTAAATATGATTGTGTAGTAAGATTAGGAAGTACAGAGTTACAAATGTGATCCATTGGAAGTTGGGATAGCTCCTATTGAGGATAAGGGGGAAGAAAACTACTTGCAATTGTTTGGTCATATTGGACGCAGATGGAGGAGTGAACTTGTTAGAAAGACGGACCAAATTGACATTGCACAAGATAAAAGGTCAAAGGGGAGGCCACAAAAGACATGGTTGGAAGTTGATAAATAATGATATGAAACAATTAGGGTCTGTTTGTTTCTCTGTAATTGGTTTTCCTGAAAACGTTTTCATAACTTTCCGCTGTTTGGTTCATGGAAAATGAAAAAGTCAAAGGAAAACCAATTACAGTCAATGGAAAACAAACCTTGTTTTAGTGTAAAATGACTTACCCATTGATTTTCGGTAGGTTGCTTTCCTTCCTCCCATTCTCTCTGCAAATACTAACCTAAACCATAAACCTTAAAACCTAAACCCTAAATACTAACATAAAAATTAAATCCTAAACCCTAAAACCCAAACCCTAAACCTTAAACATTAAAAAACCTTAACCCTAAACATTAAACACTAAACATTAAATCCTAAACCCCAAACGTTAAACAGTAAATATTAAACTCTAAACATTAAAACCCCTAAACCCTAAATGTTAAACCTTAAACACTAACATAACCCTAAACCATAAACATTGATCCATAAACACAAAACCCTAAATGATATATCATAAACCTTAAACCCTAAGCCAAAACCCTAAACCCTAAATGTTAAACCATAAACACTAAATGCTAACATAAACACTAACATAAACCTTAAACCCTAAATGTTAAACTATATATATTAAACCCCAAACACTAACATAAACCCTTACCATAAACACTAACCCATAAAACATAAATGCTAACATAAACCCTAAACCATAAACAATAAACAATAACATAAACACTAAACCATAAACAATAAACATCAACATAAACCATAATCCCTAAATACTAATATAAACAGTAAACCCTAAAACCTAAACACTAAACCTTAACATAAACCATAAACTTTAAATGTTAAACCTTAAACACTAACATAAACCCTAAACAATAAACATTAACCCCTAAACCCTAAATGCTAACATAAATACTAAACCTTAAACACTAAGCACTAACATAAACCTTAAACTCTAAATGATAACCTAAACCCTAAACCCTGAACCATAAACACTAACATAACCCTAAACCATAAATGATAAACCCTAAACACTAACCATAGACTTTAAATGCTACCATAAACCCTAATCACTAAACCATAAACCTTAAATGTTGCCATAAACCTTAAATTTTAAACCATAAACCCTAACCATCACCCTAAACCCTAAACCTTAAATATTAACATAAACCATAAACACTAGTCTAAACCCTAAATAATAATCCCTAAATGCTACCGTAAACACTAAATACTAGTCTAAACCATAAGCTATAAATGATATCCTAAACCCTAAACCCTAAACTCTAACCTAAACATTAAACCATATTTTGATTGGAACTTGTTTTTACCATTATCGATGCTTGTTTGTGGATTGTTCATGAAATTTTCAGGAAGCTCTACCAAACAGTGTAAAATGAATTGTACAACATCATCCAAACACCGGAAAATGGTTTCTGCAATTAGTTTTCCAACAACTGTAATTCATTTTCCAGAATTCATTTTCCGGAAACAGTTTTCAGTGAAACAAACAGACCCTTAGATTTAGAAGTTGAAAATAGGATGGTGGTAGGAAAACCGTCTGCCATATGAAATTATTTGTCTTGGTTCTTACAGCCAACCCAAATATATTGGAATTGAGGCTTGTCAGTCTGGTCTAAGAATCTGCCTGACTTTGTGGGTGTAAAAAATGTGTGTTTAAATTATAGGTGAAAAAATGTGGGTAGTTGCTTTTTGAACTTAAAAGGCAAAGACATTTGAACTTTTATTTATTAGAATAACTTCAATTTTCTTTTGTAAATTCCCTGACTGTCACTTGACTTGTGATACTTAGGGGTTTTATATATAGTGTAGATGAAATTGGTGAATTTATTTTCTAGGGATAAGCATGCTTGGCATATTTTAAGCAGTTGAACCTGGCTTGGTGACTTGGTTTAGGCCTGTCTGTTGGATTCTGTTTTAGGTTCACTCTGTTTATTGTTGAGACAATTAAACCCGTTTTTTACATTCTGACCAAACTCCTATTCTGTTTTAAATTTTAGTACACTATATCTTTTATTGTTTGAAGGACTTTGTACTGAATTATTGGTGAGAATGGTCTAACAATTATGGGCCATACATGGTTTGGAATGCATATAGGAAGATAATTCCTAGCATCTATCCTGAATTTTTGGCATTATCCTTTATGAAATTCATTGTGGGTGTAGATGTTTTTTTAATGGCTGGTTTAGTGTTTGTATATTATAACTTTGATACTAAACTGCTTTAATCCTGTTTAGGATCTGTTGAATTATTTGGAAAAAGCATTTGGCGTTGCCAATGTGAGCCAAGGGGAAAATGGTAACACAGCTGCGCAACAATCCTTGAATGTAGTTGGAAAATCAGCCTCAGATCCAAACGGCTCACTGGTCTCAGATGTTTCTTGTCCAGACTTAGCTGCTAGTGTAAATGCCCCTGAGAGTCCTCTATCTAGAACTTTATCGGAGGATCGACTGGATGAAATGTTTTCTACACTGGATATCGGAGGACATAACTTAGCTAGGCGTGCTGGTCTTACATCTGCAAATGATCTAAGCAGGGTCAAAGTTGATAGATCTATCTCTGGTGTTGATATGAAGCTCAAGTTGCAACTTTACAAGGTTCGGTTTTTGCTTCTCACTAGAAATGTAAAGCTAGCAAAGCGTGAAATCAAGCATGCAATGAACATTGCTCGAGGGAGAGATTCATCTATGGCTCTCTTCTTGAAGGCCCAGCTTGAGTATGCTCGTGGGAACTATCGAAAAGCTATCAAGTTGTTAATGGCATCAAGTAATCAGACAGATGCAGCAATGTCAAGCATGTTTAACAACAATCTAGGCTGCATTTATTATCAACTCGGAAAGTATTATACCTCTGCAGTGTTCTTTTCCAAGGCATTGAGCAATTGTTCATCTATTCAGAAAGAGAAGCCTCTAAAGCTATTAACATTCTCACAGGATAAATCTCTCCTCATAACGTATAACTGTGGGTTGCAGCACTTGGCCTGTGGGAAACCACTACTTGCTGCTCGTTGTTTCCAGAAGGCAAGTTCGGTTTTCTACAAAAGACCCCTATTGTGGCTTCGACTCGCAGAATGTTGTCTAATGGCTGCAGAGAAAGGACTTGTGAAAGGAAGTTCAGCTCCCTCAGACAGATCAGAAATTCGAGTCGAAGTTATAGGAAAGGGTAGGTGGAGGAAACTTCTAATTGAAAATGGAAATTCAAGAAATGGACATGTAGATTCTGTTGAAAAGGATGTTTGTGGCGATGGGCAGCCTAAGCTTTCATTACCCCTTGCTAGGCAGTGCCTCTATAATGCACTGCACTTGTTGAACTGTTCCGAGTTGAGTAATTCAAAATCTGTTTTACCCTCCAACTCATCTTTTGAGGAGATTGAATCAAGTGATTCCAAGAACTTGCCCAGCACCGATTCCAAGGCTTCAACTATGTCAGCAGCACTAATTAACTCAAATGGAGATTTGAAAGAGCCGAAGGGGGGAACTAATCAGGAGAGTATTCAGAATTCCATCTCCTATTATGAAGATATTTGCAGAAGAGAAAACCAGATGATTAAGCAAGCTCTTCTTGCTAACTTGGCATATGTAGAGTTAGAACTGGAAAATCCTTTGAAGGCGCTCTCTGCAGCACAATCTCTCTTAGAACTACCCGATTGTTCAAGAATTTACATCTTTCTAGGTCGTGTCTATGCGGCAGAGGCTCTCTGTTTGCTGAACAAACCTAAGGAAGCTGCGGAGCACTTGTCCGTGTATTTGTCTGGGGAAAGTAATGTCGAATTACCGTTTGGTCAGGAGGACTGTGAGCAGTGGCGAGTGGAAAAACATGTTGATTGTGAAGAAGCAAACGTAGGAGCAGCAGCTGCTTCCAAGAATCACCCCCCTGAGGGCTCACAGGATTTCATGTTTCTCAAGCCGGAAGAGGCACGTGGAATGCTTTATGCAAATCTTGCTGCGGTGTCTGCAATACAAGGTGACCTTGACCAGGCCCACCGTTTTGTGAATCAAGCATTATTCCTGATACCCAACAGCAGCGAAGCCACCATGACCGCGATATACGTCGATCTCATGCTCGGTAAGTCACAAGAAGCTGTGTCCAAGTTAAAACATTGTAGCCATGTCAGGTTCCTACCCAGCAGTCAACAATTCGGCAAACCCTCATGATTGCGGCCCACACCATTCAGCTGCTAGTTAGCAGGTAGATCAGCAATCCTTTTTAAAGGATTTGTATCATATAAAAATATAGCTCAATTCAGGTAATCAAGTTTTCATTTTATTTTTCATATTCCCCCATACCTAGGGTTCATTTTTCAGTGGGGTGGCTGATTGTTTTGGTAAAGAGCTGATGCCCCCCACCTGTGAGAATTTGAGATGTAGTTTTCCGAAATCAGGGTTAATTATTTGTGTTTTAGTGGCCAATCCCGGTTTTACGAACGATTGCATGAACCGATTAATCCGGTTTTTGACTTGCATACACATGGTTTGGTGTTTTTGTTTTTTCAATAAGTAACCTTGCAGGAAATTTGGTAGCCAAATGGGAAAGAAACAAAACAGAGTATCAACACACACCACACGTTATTACAGAACATAAAGGTGGAGAAATTGGTCCTACTGGCCACTGTTTCACTCTCTTGTGATGGATTACTATAAGTTGGAGGTGAGCAAAACTCGATTTAGACTTGAAAAAATCAATTTTTTTACTCTGTTCGATGCGAAAAAACTTGACTCGTTGTGACTTGACTTGAAATTTCATAAGCTCGATTTGAAAAAATTTCAAATAAAGTTTGACTTAAAATGAAAATTCGAGTAACTCGAAATTTTTACTATTTAGTGGATCAATTTTTAACTCCGAGTCGTGTTCTTCAATTATGTTTAATATATATATATATATATATATTATATACACTACATATGAATAAATATCTATTTGTATTTATATGGACATTTGAGTTGTCAATAATTACAATTAAATTTGTATATAAATTTGAAAACTCGACAACATGAATTGAAAAAAAATCGAATAAAATTTGAGTTGTAAAACAGAATTTGTAAACTCGAAAAACTCAAATTTTTAACTCGATTCGTCTAGATCTAATGCTCTCCCCTTACCTATAAGATAAAAAGTAAATGAGGTACAATTTTAGATTGGCATTTCCTGGACCTGAATGACTTAACTGTGGTTGAAAATAAAAGACAGGAAGATGGTAAAAAGGACCCATTGAACATGGTTCACCACAATTTTCATCCAAAATGTATTGGTAAACACATTGTCCGGTCACGTCCCGGTTGCTACATTTGAATAATGCCAACGATTCAAGACAAAACCATATGGTATGTGCCCATGGTTTCCCCACGCCATCGATTTTTGGGTTAAAACGACTAAAAAGGCAAAACCGAAATATTATCAAAATTATAACATTTTCGGTTGTACGTGGGATAATATTTAGATTGCACTATGAGATAATATTTAGGTTGCAATCGAAAATGTTATAAAAAATATGACATTTCGGTTGTGAGATAACATTTTAAGTTTTATATTTTTTAACATTTCGGTTGCAATCTAAATTATTTTTCGTACCAATCGAAAATATTATACCTTTTAATAATATTTTAGTTGAGTCATTTTCAAGCGTTAAATTAGACTGTTGTACCGCAGACTCACACTAAAATTTGCCGTGAAAGTTTATGAAAACTAAATATTAATTACGTTAAAATTTATTGGGTAACCTATTCGGTTGTTAAGTCTTGTTAAATTGATATGTGAATCGCTGATAAAAAGGGTTAAATTGATATCTAATTTGACCATAAACTAAAGCCAAAATTTCACTATGATCCTTTATCCATTTATCTTTTTCGATTCTTTTTAGGACTATTGTCCTCTTTCTAAAAGACATGCTTAATAAGATGGGCAGTCTCACAGTTTTTACATCTCAATACCTCATTTTTTTTTCCGATGTTCGATTAATGTCTCGTCTATTTAAGACAAATATATTTATTCTTTAACAACTAAAATCTAGATCAATAACCATAAATCTTAAATACTAAAGTCTACATTAAATCCCTAACTCAACCCCTATAACAGAAAGGTCTATGTAATCTATATGTATTGAATAATTTTCTTTCTTTTTATTAACCATACCTAAACTCTCATGTTTCTTTGTAATTACACAGCTAAAGAGTTTTGATTTTCTGCGAGAGAAAGAGAATTGTCTCAGTTTTGATGAGTTCAAAAACAAAAAATGTTATAACGTGCACTTAAGCATACTTAAACTCAAATCCTCGTCGATATTAAAATAACAACCATACCAGTTAAGCTAAGATACGGTCGACAATTTTTATGTGCATTTTATGATATAAATATTTATTTTATAATAAGAAACATTAACATATCATAACCCCAGAGTTGTTATATTGTAGCAGAAAATGATGAAGTGAGAGAATAATATTTCTTGATTGCTTCATTTGTCCAACACACAAACACACAACTTGCAAACAATGTCTGAAAACTAAAACAACAACCGGTGTACACTAATAAAAGCTAGCCACCTGAGCTTCAAATCCAATCCAATTGAAGAAGAAAGTGAAAATTCAAAGAAAAAGAAAAACGGCATCCTCTCATGCCGTTTTCAGCATGCATCCGTGAACCTAGCAACCTGCAATATCAGTACAACATGCACAAAATGAGCAACAAAGTGAAAATTCAAAGAAAAAGTTCCTATATATACATGTCAATATCTGTTCATATTTTTTCTTAACCCTTTGACAAGTCACACACAGGTGCTCGAACTGAGTTTCTTAGGATGAACATCATCTTGGAGCCACTCTGTGGGTTCATATATACGTACGTACGTATGTATGTATGTATGTATGTATGTATGTATGTATGTATGTATGTATGTATGTATGAAGATATAGGTATTGAAGGTAACTTAACTTGGATCTAGAGAGAGCAAGTGTAACCAGGAGGGGGTGTTTTGCCACAAGTGACAAGAAGCTGAAGAGCAAGTGGGACATATATGTTGAGGTTGAGAACCCTAAGCTTCAAAGTGGTGCACAAGCAGACAGCAGCTTCTAGTTCCACAAGCCCTGCAAGAACCGGACAGCATGTGTTCACAACCGGGTCACCAAGGCCAATGTGCACCAACCCTCCTAGCAGATCCACACATGCACCCAATTTCAATGTGTCAATGGGGCATGTGGCACTAGTAGGCGGCGACGGGCACGGTTTCCCACTCGGTGGCTTCGTGGTTATCGGAGGCACCACTGTCACCGGAGGGAGGTCGACGGGTGGTTTCACGATCGGAGGAACGGTCACCGGAGGGAGTACGACGGGTGGTTTCAAAATCGGAGGGACAACGGGTGGCAAGTTGATTGGGGGTCCAACAATAGGAGGGATAGGAATAATGGGGCCTTTAGGGGACTTCCCTTTAGGCTTCCTATGCTTTGGTGGTGGTTTGCCACATGAACCGCAACCGAGAATCGGAGCGGCGGAGGAAATGAAGAGCATGCAAATGAGAAAGAGAGCTGAGAATTTGGTGGACTCCATTTTTGAAGAAAAGTAAGAGCACCAAAGTTGATTGCAAGAATGAGTGAAACTTTTGTAGAGAAGTAGGGAATTATATAAGAACAATGAAGAGGGCAAGAAAACAAAAATCAATTAGCCTAGTAGAAGCAGTATCACGTGAACATGGGCAGAGCTAGTTGGCAATGCACATCAGTCCAATGGAAAGAGTGTCAACTTTTTTTTATATATAAAATTTTATATAAAATAAAGAAAAATATCCTACACACAGGCGGTGAAAGTTGAAAGTTTTCACAAACGCCTTAGTTTTAGGGTATATGGGCTTAGTTTAGGATATATGGTTTAGGGGTTTAGGTGTAGGGGTTTAGAATTTAGGGATAGTTGTTTAAATTTAGAGTTTAGTGTTATAATTTAGGGTTTATAGGTTAGGGTTTAGTTTTTAGAGTAATATAATGAGGATTTAGGTTTTAACCTATAAACCCTAAACTATAACCTTAAACCTTAAATTTAAACAACTATCCCTAAATTCTACACCCCTACACCTAAACCCTAAATTAAATTTCTATACCTTAAAATTAAGGCGCTTGTGAAAATTTTCAATTTTCACGTGTATAGAATATTTATCTAATAAAATAATATTAAGAATAAAATTGACACGACTTTAAGAAAATATTAACACCACTTTAAAAGAGTATTGCGTATTATTTTTTAAATTCTGATACCGTACTTTAAATTTTCTGGCTCTATTCATCTATATCACTATGCCTTTTTTAACTCATGCTGATATATTATTAATGTTTCATCTTAATCTGATAAAGGAAAATTATTTGATACATAAATTGAGTGAAATATATTTTATAAAATTCAATATATGTTAATAATATTTAAGATTTAAGGTTATAATTTAAAATTTAAAATTTTAGAGGTAAAATTTTAAGCTTTAGGATTGAAATAAACAAAATTTTATACGTAACAAATAATTACTTATCCATTAACCTTTTGTTTGATTTAGAAAGAACAAGAACCAACTGATTTTTGGACAATTTTCATTGAATTAGACAATCTTGTAGGTTAGCACTCCGTTGATTTAATATTTAAATTTGATTGATTTGAAATTAATTTATTTGTAAATCGAATTAATTAAATTGATTTATTAAAAACAATTTAATTCAATCTGTTTATCGGATTTAACTATCATATAACATATGCTCACTTCCATCTAACATCTTCAAATTAATGTTTAGATTTAAAATTATTTTCTAAATTTTAAAACGTTTTAATTAAATTTTCAAAGTATAATTAAGTATTGTATCAATTATGTCCTTTCAGTTTAGCTGTCAACTTAGTTTCAATACTTGGTCAAATATGACTGGAAAATTTTAAACATGTTTGGATTTGATGCGTTAGTCCAGGGGCCGGCAAAGCTAAAAAAAAGTTCTGGAGGTCTAAAGTGAATTATATTTCTTTTTGTGGGAGTCAAAATGTAATTTTATCATTGCATTAGCTTATACCTTTACAATTTTTATAACTAAATCATAATTTTATCATTTTAGGGGATCAAAATGTAGTTTTACAGTGAATTAACTTATAATTTTATAAATTTTTGAAGGGCTTATGTACAATTTTATCGTTTGTCCCCTCTGGTGTCATTAAAGTTTAGGAAGGCTATTTCTTTTTTCTTTTAACACATTGGATCCATCCCAAATTTGTTTGAAATTTAAGGCTCAAACTAATGACAAGGCTGACAGAGAAGGACTTGGTTGATACAATAATGATACTTTGTGGACTTAATTAGAATATTTTAAAGTTTGATAACAAAATAATAGTTTAGGGATGTATGTGAATTGATCCAAAAATAAATATTATGCAATAAACATTATTCTATACTATTATACAATATATTATAATATATATTATAAATGATATACTTATCAAGTTAGCAATTAAGTAAGTTGAAACCCACAAACAATCATATAATTAGTTGGTATAGTGAGATGAGACGCTAGGTCCCTTAAATAAGGTCAAAACTTCGAATTTTAACGTTGTAAATGAAGAATACTAGATTGATAAGGTCGTACTCATATTAGGCGTATGCCAATTCGATCCAGATTTGTCAGCGATGAATCAAATAGTGATGTTAAAAGAAACTTATTTTCCGACAAAATAAAACTTAGCATTTTTTCTTTTATTTTTTTAGAATACGATAAACTTTTCTTATGTTGACCTTGCATTTGTATATTTGTGTTATCATATTAAGTTGGATAGTTAGGGTTTTGGATCAATAGTTGAAAATGATGTGTTCGAACGTTATTAAAATTTGTTTACTTATGTTGGTTCATGTAAATGCACTTCGATTTTGTTGTTTTTTTCTTTTATTACCAATTATTCATTTGCATTAACTTGCTACAGTAATCGACTTGCCTCGATATTTAACTTGTTACGGCATTTGACATTGTGTGGTTGTTGGATGTCTTGGCTAGACGTCATAATTGACAGCTACGACATGGTTCTGTTTTGCTGCAACGTGTGGGGTTGTGAGAGGTTGTGGTCGTGGGTGGTCTGGTTCGGTTGCGAGGGATGTTGGAGTTAGGGGTGTTGAGTGAGTGGAGTTGTTTTTAGCTTTGGATGGCTGCTGTTGAGATTGGCATTGGGGTGTTGTTGTTTTTTGGTTCAACGTTTGTTCATGTTTGTGTTTTGGGGTACTGTTTCGGTGTTTTGTTTTCTTGTCGTATAATATGGTCACATGGTAATTTTTTATTCCATTTAAGCTTAAAGAATATTTAAATGAGACTTGTGACCTTATCTCGGATTGTATGATTTCACTTAATAAAATCATACTTTTTTGCTGATAAAAAAAATCTATTCATCCGTATTATTGAATTTCATAGCACTCATGAAAATTGAAACGAGTATAGTTATTAATTAAAAATTATTTTAGGCAATAGTAACTTTGAATCCTCCGAGTAATTCTAGTGAAAAGAATGTTGTTTTCCCAGAAAAACTTAGGTTCAAGCGAATTATCTAAAAAGTATGCGCGTATTATTCAAGGGTTAAGAAAAATGAACAAATACTGATAAAACCACATTTATATATATTAAGCAACTTACTAGTAACACCACATATATATCATTACTTTTCATTAACCTTTGATCAACCGCCGTTATTGCATTTGTTGGATTGTTCTTACAATGGAAATTTGAAATCCATTCCATAAACTTTAAGGACTAAAAAGAAAACCCTGATATAATTCAAGGTTAATTTACCTATTAAGCCTTTATATTTATCAATTATACACTATCAATGCAAGAAACATGAATCAATATAAAAAGGAATAATAAAAATGATAAAAAAATATTTTGGGTAAAATACACCAATAGTCACTAAATTATGAAAGAAATATTATTTTGGTCATTGATCTTTCAAAAATTACAAAATAGTTATTAAATTTATCGAACAATTACAAAATGATCACTGGATGTTATAAAGTAGTGTAACAGTTAGATTAATTTAATGATCATTCTATAACAATTTGATAAAATTAATGACTGTTTTATAATTTTTGAAAAATCAATAATCAAATCAATCCTTATATATATATGTTCTAAATCTAAAATGAACAACTACTAAGCAAAAATTTAAACTCTAAAGAATGCTAGAATTAAGTCAATTTGAACAACTAGTAAACATTCAACAAGATAATATACATTTTTTAATTATAATTATCAAAATTCGATTTATTGATTGACTAATCTGAATGAAATACTGTCGAGATCCATTATAGAGACGACTCTTCCAGATCAACTGATAGTAGACTATGTTTAGTTGTACAAAATTGAGATGGGGACTTGACAACTGATGACAGATTTCCTTGGCCAACTTGTGGTGAAGGAATGCCCTTTTCTCTCATGAAGAACTGAAGAGAAGAACATGTGAAACGGTGGTTGCAGTGAGTGAGTGGTGGTGGGGGATGAGGGTGGCCGTGGGGGAGGGGTGGCAGCCCATAGTTTTCATTATATATATACAAATTCAAATCAAATTTTACAGAGGCTTAATATGGAGGTGATTTTTTCAACTTAGATTTTTCCACTCATTCGTCAAGAATTAAACTCTTGACATTGTTTAAAGAACCTAACCAGGGGTAAAGCCAAAAAATTTAATTCGGGTGTCAAAATTTAAAAAATTTACGAAGAATTTTTTTAAGTACATGGTAACAAATAATGGGTGTTATTTTCTCTTAAGGGGTACCGATATTCCTTTAAAGTTGTGCTAATTTTATTTTTAACACTATTTTATTTAATTTATAGGGTGAAAAAAAGTTTCTTCAAAAAAATTCCGGTGTCATGTGATACCTCATTTATCATAAGTGGCTCCGAGCCCCCGCTCATAGACCTAACTAGGGGTGATAACGAGCCGAGCTGAGCCTGGTCAGGTTTGGCTCTGCTTTGAAACAGTGTAATTGGGCTCGGCTCGGGCTCGAGGCTCGCCGAGCTCGGAATTTTAGGCTTGAGTTCGGCTCGAAGCTCGTCAGGTTGAGCTCGGGTTCGTCAGGCTCAGCTCGAATCGAAATGAAAAATTTTACTATAGTTTTTTTTTTATAAAAGATTCGTTAAAATTTCTTTTCATAACCAATATTGAAACGAAATTCAATGACCGAAAAGAGGGGAGTGTCAAAAATTAGATTAATCTAAATAACCAATAAATATTCTTATAATACAAACACATAATTAAAAAAAATACAAAATCAAACAACAATCAACTAAAGAAAATGCCCAATTTTTTTTAGTTAATTTACTTTTAGTAGATTTTTCCTAATTTATTTTATTGATTTTCTTTTGCTAAATATATTACATTTAGTGCATATGTAAATTCCGAGCCTATTCACGAGCTTTTTGAGCTCGGCTCAGCTTGTTAAGGTTTCGAGCTGAGTCTGAGCCCGAATCGAACTCACTTAAACCGAGCTTTGACCGAGCCGAGCTCGAGTAACTCGCGAACCGATCAGACTCATTATCACCCCTAAACTTAACCCCTCATCTAATTTAATTAAACCAACTGATTGTCGGTTATATATATACATCGCACAAAACATAAAACCATACATGTATATGTATACTTGGTTTGAAGTGAGAGATGGTAGAGAGCGAAAGTGGACTTTTTTTTTGGTACAATTGTTCATCCGTGACCGTGAATCTGCTTTCCTCTCCCCTGATGTGATCGGTCGGTCCCCTTTGTCTCCCTCGCCTCAATGAGCTGGGCTGGACTGGGTCAAGTTCGACTAGATCTTATATTGTCTTAATATTAACATAATTATTTGATGTAATTTTAGTGTAAAAATAATTTTACAAATATTTTTTAAATAGTATAAAGGTAATTAACGTAGTATTTACTTATACTTATTCTTAATTTTTTTGAGACTACACATACTTTGCCGATAAAGCGTTTGAACATGAGTCTTTTACGATGAACATCGTCAGTTTTTCATTGATTTTTATTTTTAAAACAATTTTTTTTATTTTTTTATTTATTTACATAATTATTAAGTATATTTCATATAATAGATATTTTTAATAGTCTAAAATTTTAGCGAAGAAGATTCTTTAGTGCTTAAATTGTCTTTGTATCAAGTAAGAGACATATAAACATATAGTGAAGTTTAGCCTTTAGGATCAAGTAAGTTGAGAAATATGTAATCTCGAGGGGATTTTTGAAGAGGGTTTGTAGTTTTATCTCCATAAAAGTTACAAATTTAGTGTAATAATATTTTATTGTTTCGGGATCATGAATGTAGATTATTGTTTTGCTCGCAAATTTTCAATATAATTAAATTTCAACGTAATATTTAAGGACGAACGCATGATTTTAGGTTAGTGGGGGCGAACTGATAAAAATTTAACGAGTGATCTCAATAGAAAAAAAAATGTTCATCTTAAGAGGTTTGGGTTCAATTAATTTTTTTTACAAAGGTGTGTGTCTTATCAAAGTGTTAACAAAAAGTATAAACAAATATTACTTTATAATCCACCTTAAGACTATTTAAAAAAAAAACTAAAAACATCTTTAATTTTTTGCGAACAATCAATTAAGTAAATAACACAACATGAACCGATAAGTATTTGTTTTAATGAGATAAGACACTAAATTTCTTAAGTAAGATCAGAGATTTAAATCTTGACGTTGTATATAAAACAAATCAGATTAGAAGGATCGTTGTATAATGCACCTCTACGATATCCGACACGTATAAGTCAATCAATAAATTCAATATAGATGATTATACCAAAACAAATAACACAAAAAAAGTATGAATATATAAATTCAATGTCAACGAGACTAACGAAAAAATCGTGTTACCAATTGGACCAATATCGTTAAAACAATAAGAGTGCAAGAACTTATGTCAATGAGACTTAGACCAACAACTAGTTGATCTAGTGGGGTTAGACATTGTATCCCCTAAATAAGGTCAGGGGTTCGAGTCTTGCGGTTGTGAATAGAAAAAATTTGTTAGGAGAGTCGTCCACATAATAAATCTTTGTACTACTTGATCTGAATTAGTCAATTAAAAGTTGGATACCGATGGTTAAATCCAAAAAAATGAGACTTAATATATGACAATTTCTCTTGTGAGTGAAACAAACGTTAAAAATAAATGGTGTAATTCATTGGACCAATATTATTGAAACCATTAAGAATACAAAAATTTTAATGTCTCAACATTAGAATATAAGAATTAAATTTTAAATTTCGTAAGTGTACTAAAATGTCATTTAATTTTTCTACCTCTCGTAAAAATAAAAGGGAAACTACATAAATAATCACTGAAACATGAGTAAATATTTCTTTTCAGCACTGATGTTTCAAAAGTAAGAAAACAATCACTATCATTATTGTTTTAGGACGAGGCACTCAGTTTGGTAAGAATGTACATTTTTCTTTAATAAAATTGTGCATTACCGAGCAAAAAAATTATTGTTTTATAAAAAATAAATTAATGTGCCGTTAAACACCGTTAAACCAGTTACGAAAGACTGGTGTGACATATTTGAAAGGGCATTGTTTGGTCACATTAGACACGAATTGACCGGACATGAAAAAATTAAGTATTAGTTGCACCATTAAAAAGTTAATTACATAATTGTAAAAAAATGTTTAGTACCATTTGCACATAAATGTTAGAATTAAGTACCACGGATTATATTTATCCTTTAATTTATTTGGTCGGTGTGGTACTTCAATAATTGATATAAATTGCCATTTATATGCCATATTATTGACTGTTTTTCCCCTTAAGGAAGTTAACAGATGCCTGCTACGGTGCTACCTGCATCCCACGACTAAGGTGCCGTACTCTTATGGTGCGGTTAAAATACGACTAATATAAATTTTTATTATTTTAATAAAAATTTATGAAGGAATAAATAATAATTTAAGTGCTGTAGCCTTTAATGATAAATGTCAAGTATAGACATGATAGATTGATGTCTATTGATGTGTTACATCGACGAGAAAATTTATACGTTAGACAATAAACTTTGATTGGTGAAACAAGTGAATTTGACGTTAGTCTTGTCAGGATAATAGTTGGTCAGAAGACACAATGAGGTAGCATTCGAATGAACTATTATAACTTTTTAAGAAAGATTTTAAAGTTAAAGAATTTTTATGCAGAAGATTTAAAAAATGAACGATATCAAAGAACAATGAGACTGTTAAAGAACTCATATAATGAAAGAGTGGGTGTCGAAATTTATAATAATAATAATAATAATAATAATAATAATAATAATAATAATAATAATGTGGATATGCAATTATTTAGGGTTTCCTTTTATTTTTTTTGGTACAATTTCCCAGTAATATTTTGAGATTTATGCGAAAGAACCTAATCATTTGTGGCAAAATGAACAGCACTGCACATGGCATGGCATGGCACGTTGTATGTTGAGAATTATATTATCATTCAATTATTATAATATATTGATTAAAAGCTTACTAGGAGTTTATGTCATAGAGCTAAAGTGATCAACTCGGTTAAAAATTAATTTTAAAATAATATTTTTATAAATGTTTAGTTTATATAATAAGGATTATTTGTGTTTTTTAATTTTCATGTTTAATTTACAATCCATATTTAAGGTTACGATTATCACTCTCAATAATAACGCCTCCAATATTCAAATTTGATGTACAACTCTCTATCTGATCAAAAAATCATATACGAACAAGAGATGTCGCATTCAAAAGTCGAAACAGAAAAAAAAACTAATTAAAAACTTGCATAATTTAATAAGCACCCACATAGACATGGTCATAGATCGAATTTCGGCCACCCAACTCTGGTCCGAATATTATACACTTCGCCTAATTCGACTCGAGTTTAGGAAAGTTCCACTCGCCTCAAACCCGACCCAAATTTTGATGAAAACTTGACCCTACCCAACCGAAACTAAATAATTGTCGCAATCTTCATAATCTATGACATATTTTCTTACATTTTCTCACGAATCTCATATTTTCATACATTTTCTCACAAATCAAACAGCCATCAATATTGAACTTTGGCTCAATTTTTTTTTTTTTGACTTCAAAACTTCAGTTCAACAAAAGAACAACATGAAAAAAATAATTAAGATTAAATATAAAAATTCAAACAAGAAAAACCTATAAAAATTGAAATCAAAGATTCATCTTTAGAAAAATAAAAAACGGAGAGAATGAACTTGGCATAATAAGTAACAACCCACTGTTTTAAAATCTAGTAAAAATGGAGAGGAAATAATATGAATGAAGAAGAGACCATGGAAAGAGAAATAAAATGATTTAAATGTTTGGTAAATATAAATTTGTACTAGTAGATTCGAGTGAGTTTTTTTAAATTAAAAAAAGCCACTATGAGAAGTTTTCTTTAAGTTTAGATGATTGGGTGGAAAATATGATTTTGAATAATGATTGTGTAGTAAGACATATTCATATATATAATTTAAATAATGGTTTTTCCTTTAAATGAACGAGAGTAAGCTTCAAAGGTCATTTAAATTTAATAGTTTTATAAAGGGAAAACTACACCAGTGACCACCGAAGATATTGGGGATACCTATTTGAACCACCGAACTAAAAAAAACGTCAATCACACCACCAAACTTATTAAATCAACCTATTTTGACCACCGCCGTTAAAAAATTAACGGTGGAGTGACGGAACTGCCACGTGGCAGTTGATGGATATATTTAAAAATTACACATTTGGTCCCTGTTATTTACACATTTTTTCAATTTAGTCCTAATTTTCAATTAATAAAATAATAAATTATTTAATTAGGTAGTGACACGTGTCAACATCTTATTGGAGGACTTTTAATTATTTAGATTTAATTTTATTAATTAATTTATTTAATTTAATAAATTATTTAGAGGAGGAAAACGAAATTGAGCATAAATAATTTAATAAAATTAAATCTAAATAATTAAAAGTCCTCCAATAAGATGTTGACACGTGTCACTACCTAATTAAATAATTTATTATTTTATTAATTGAAAATTAGGACTAAATTGAAAAAATGTGTAAATAACAGGGACCAAATGTGTAATTTTTAAATATATCCATCAACTGCCACGTGGCAGTTCCGTCACTCTACCGTTAATTTTTTAACGGCGGTGGTCAAAATAGGTTGATTTAATAAGTTAGGTGGTGTGATTGACGTTTTTTTTAGTTCGATGGTTCAAATAGGTATCCCCAATATCTTCGGTGGTCACTGGTGTAGTTTTCCCTTTTATAAATAAGATATTAATATATACATATTTCAAATATGCTTAGTAATATTATATTAAAAAACTAATTTTTATAATCTAATACATATTAAAGATATCAAGTATTGATAACCAACGTATTATTTAAATAAGTATAAAATATAATCGTGTGTTTTTATATGTCGTTTTATTTGTTCAAATAAGTAAACAACTATCAGCTATCAATTAATTTTACAAAACACTCTAATAAAAATTATTAATGCAATCAACTATTAGTTAATATATGTTATCAGCTATTAGCTATCCGCTAGTTGACAAACATGACCATAAAATATATTAATTACCTTGGGCCAGATCGGCTCGAAGATTTTTTACTTTAAATTTGACTCTAACCTAAACACGAACATATTTTCTTCAAATCACGATCCGATCTGATCCAAATTTAAATTTCAAAGAAAAAACGATCCTGCATAAACATGTCGAGCTTGAAATATTTTAAAATCCCTATACCTACAACATCCAAAAGTATTTTTATAAATTTTAAACAAACAAGAAATTTAAATTCCAAATTAGTTTTTATATAACTAATAAATAAAAAAACTTCTAACAAGGTTGTAGTAGTATAGTGGTAAATATTCCTGCCTGTCATGCGGGTGACTTGGGTTTGATCCCCGAAAACGGCGCAAAGTATTTTTTTTCATCCCAAATCTCCAGCTAGGAAAGAAAAAAAGCTAAAAATTTAATAAAATTGGCGTCGCCCGGACTCGAATCGAAGACCTTCAGTGTGTTAAACTGACGTAATAACTAACTACACCACAACACCTTGATACTTAAAACTAAATTTGTTAGTTTTAAATAGCATAATGCTAACAATAATTAGTATATGAAAAAGCGGAAGGATTTCAACGTTGATGATATGTTGAAAACATTGCTTATTGTCTTGCAGTCATGCTGCTTCAAATTTAGATATGTGATGTGTCTTGGCTGTGAACAAGGCTAGTATTATAACAAAGAGGAAAGAAAAGAACATACAAGCAGATGAAACGCCTCAAAATTGCAGGTAAAAGTCTCATCAACACAAAGCCCGAGCCAAAAAAACATATCAGAAAGAGAAATCCTCTCAAGGGATAAACATCCCAAAGTCCCACAATCAGCACACAAACACTTAAACTCGGTGAGCATCAACATGCAGATAAAAATAGAAAAATAGACACAGGACGGAGCATAAGTTTCAAACCACACAAGAACTGAAGGAAGGCAGACAAACGTTGTCTATGCAACTCCACTGCTAAAAACGCGTACATTGGAGCTTCTTCAATCAAGAATAATCTAATTGCTACAAATGATAATCAATAAAAATTGTAATAGTAGCCTGCATATATTACTTAGTGTTTATATATTAAACAAATATGATTTTTATTAACAAAGTCGTTGCAGTATAGGGGTGAGCATTCCTGCATGTCACGTGGGTGACTCGGGTGTTCGATCCTTGGCAACGGTACAAAGTATTTTTTTTCTTCCCATCTCTCCAGCTAGAAATATGAAAAAGCTAAAAATTTAATAGAACTGGCATCGCCCAAACTCGAACCAGAGACCTTTAGTATGTTAAACTGACGTGATAACCAACTACACCACAACACCTTGAGGCTTGAAAGTAAATTTGTTAGTTTTAAATAGCATAATGCTAATAGTAATTAGTATATGAAAAGGCGGAAGGATTTGAACGTTGATAATATGTAAAAAACATTGCTTATTGCCTTGCAGTCATGCTGCTTCAAATCCAGATATGTGATATGTCTTGGTTGTGAACAATGCTAGTATTATAACAAAGAGGAAAGAAAAGAACATACAAGCAGATGAAACGCCTCAAAATTGCGGGTAAAAATCTCATCAACACAAAGCATGAGCCAAAAAAACATATCAGAAAGAGAAATCCTTTCAAAGGATAAACATCCCAAAGTCCCACAATCAGCACACAAACACTTGAACTCGGTGAGCATCAACATGCAGATAAAAATGGAAAAACAGCCACATGACGAAGCATAAGTTCCAAACCACACAAGAAATAAAGGAAGGCAGACAAACGTTGTCTATGCAACTCCACTGCTGAAAACACGTACATTGGAGCTTCTTCAATCGAGAATAATCTAATTGCTACAAATCATAATCAATAAAAATTGTAGATAGTAGCCTGCAGATATTACTTAGTGTTTATATATTAAACCAATACGATTTTTATCAATAAAGTCGTTGTAGTATAGTGGTGAATATTCCCACCTGACACGCGGGTGACCCGGGTTTGATCCTCGGTAATGGCGCAAAGTATTTTTTTCTTTCCATCTGCCGACTAGGAAGGAGAAAAAGTTAAAAATCTAATAGAACTGGCGTCGCTCCGACTCTAGTCGGAGACCTTCAATGTGTTAGACTGACATGATAACCTACTACACCACGACACCTTGATGCTTGAAAGTAAATTTGTTAGTTTTAAATAGCATAATGCTAACAGTAATTAGTATATGAAAAAACGGAAGGATTTGAACGTTGAAAATATGTGGAAAACATTGTTTATTGTCTTGCAGTCATGCTGCTTCAAATCCATATATGTGATATGTCTTGGCTGTGAACAAGGCTAGTATTATAACAAAGAGGAAAGAAAAGAACATACAAGCAGATGAAACGCCTCAAAATTGCAGGTAAAAGTCTCATCAACACAAAGCCCGAGCCAAAAAAACATATCAGAAAGAGAAATCCTCTCAAGGGATAAACATCCCAAAGTCCCACAATCAGCACACAAACACTTGAACTCGATGAGCATCAACATGCAGATAAAAACGGAAAAATAGCCACAGGACGGAGCATAAGTTCCAAACCACACAAGAACTAAAGGAAGGCAGACAAATGTTGTCTATGCAACTCCACTGCTGAAAACACGTACTTTGGAGATTCTTCAATCTAGAATAATCTAATTGCTACAAATTATAATCAATAAAATTGTAGATAGTAGCCTGCAGATATTACTTAGTGTTTATATATTAAACCAATACGTTTTCTATCAACAAAGTCGTTGTAGTATAGTGGTGAGTATTCCCGCCTGTCACGCGGGTGACCCGGGTTCGATCCCTGGCAACGGCGCAAAGTATGTTTTTTCTTCCCATCGCTTCAGCTAGGAAGGAGAAAAAGCTAAAAATATAATAAAATTGGCGTCGCCCGGACTCGAACCGAAGACCTTCAGTGTGTTAGACTGACGTGATAACCAACTACACCACGACACCTTGATGCTTGAAAGTAAATTTGTTAGTTTTAAATAGCATAATGCTAACAGTAATTAGTATATGAAAAAGCGGAAGGATTTGAACGTTGATGATATGTGGAAAACATTGCTTATTGCCTTGCAGTTATGCTGCTTCAAATCCAGATATGTGATATTTCTTGGCTGTGAACAAGGGTAGTATTATAACACAGATGAAAGAAAAGAACATACAAGCAGATGAAACGCCTCAAAATTGGAGGTAAAAGTCTCATCAACACAAAGCCCGAGCCAAAAAAACATATCAGAAAGAGAAATCCTCTCAAGGGATAAACATCCCAAAGTCCCACAATCAGCACACAAACACTTGAACTCGGTGAGCATCAACATGCAGATAAAAATAGAAAAACAGCCACAGGACGGAGCATAATTTCCAAACCACACAAGAACTAAATGAAGGCAGAACAAACGTTGTCTATGCAACTCCATTGCTGAAAACACGTACATTGAAGCTTCTTCAATACAGAATAATCTAATTGTACAAATCATAATCAATAAAAATTGTAGATAGTAGCCTGCAGATATTACTTAGTGTTTATATATTAAACCAATACGATCTCTATCAACAAAGTCGTTGTAGTATAGTGGTTAGTATTCCCGCCTGTCACGCGGGTGACCCCGATTTGATCCCCGGCAACAGTGCAAAGTATTCTTTTCTTCTAATCTCTCCAGCTAGGAAGGAGAAAAAGCTAAAAATTTAATAGAATTGGCGTCGCCCGGACTCGAACCGAAAACCTTCAGTGTGTTAGACTAACGTGATAACCAACTACACCACAACACCTTGATGCTTGAAAGTAAATTTGTTAGTTTTAAATAGCATAATGCTAACGGTAATTAGTATATGAAAAAGCGGAAGGATTTGAACGTTGATGATATGTGGAAAACATTGCTTATTGCCTTGCAGTTATGCTGCTTCAAATCCAGATATGTGATATGTCTTGGCTGTGAACAAGGCTAGTATAATAACAAAGAGGAAAGAAAAGAACATACAAGAAGATGAAACGCCTCAAAATTGCAGGTAAAAGTCTCATCAACACAAAGCCCGAGCAAAAAAAAACATATCAGAAAGAGAAATCCTCTTAAGGGATAAACATCCCAAAGTCCCACAATCAGCACACAAACACTTGAACTCGATGAGCATCAACATGCAGATAAAAACAGAAAAACAGCCACAGGACGGAGCATAAGTTCCAAACCACACAAGAACTAAAGGAAGGCAGACAAACGTTGTCTATGTAACTCCACTGCTGAAAACACGTACATTGGAGCTTCTTCAATCCAGAATAATCTAATTGCTACAAATTATAATCAATAAAAATTGTAGATAGTAGCCTGCAGATATTACTTAGTGTTTATATATTAAACCAATACGATTTTTATCAACAAAGTCGTTATCGTATAGTGGTGAGTATTTCTGTCTGTCACGCGAGTGACTCGGGTTCGATCCTTGGCAACAACGCAAGGTATTTTTTCTTCCCATCTCTCCAACTAGGAAGGAGAAAAAGCTAAAAATCTAATAGAATTGGCATCGCCCGAACTCGAACCGGAGACCTTCAGTGTGTTAGACTGACATGATAACCAACTACACCACGACACCTTGATGCTTGAAAGTAAATTTGTTAGTTCTAAATAGCATAATTCTAACGGTAATTAGTATATGAAAAAGCGGAAGAATTTGAACGTTGATGATATGTGGAAAACATTGCTTATTGCCTTGCAGTCATGCTGCTTCAAATCCAGATATGTGATATATCTTGGCTATCTTGGCTGTGAACAAGGCTAGTATTATAACAAAGAGGAAAGAAAAGAACATACAAGCAGATGAAACACCTCAAAATTACGGGTAAAAGTCTCATCAACACAAAGCCCGAGCCAAAAAAAAAAAGATCAGAAAGAGAAATCCTCTCAAGGGATAAACATCCCAAAGTCCCACAATCAGCACACAAACACTTGAACTCGATGAGCATCAACATGCAGATAAAAACAAGAAAACAGCAACAGGACGGAGCATAAGTTCCAAACCACACAAGAACTAAAGGAAGGCAGACAAACGTTGTCTATACAACTCCACTACTAAAAACACGTACATTGGAGCTTCTTCAATCCAGAATAATCTAATTGCTACAAATCATAATCAATAAAAATTGTAGATAATAGCCTGCAGATATTATTTAGTGTTTATACATTAAACCAATACGATTTCTATCAACAAAGTCGTTGTAGTATAGTGGTGAGTATTCCCACCTGTCACGCGGGTGACCCGGGTTTGATCCCCGGCATTGGCACAAATTATTTTTTTCTTCCCATCTCTCCAGCTAGGTATGAGAAAAAGCTAAAAATTTAATAGAATTAGTGTCACCCGGACTCGAAACGGAGACCTTCAGTGTGTTAGACTGACGTGATAACCAACTACACCACGACATCTTGATGCTTGAAAGTAAATTTGTTAGTTTTAAATAGCATAATGCTAATAGTAATTAGTATATGAAAAAGCGGAAGGATTTGAACGTTGATGATATGTGGAAAATATTGCTTATTGCCTTGCAGTTATGCTGCTTCAAATCCAGAAATGTGATATGTCTTGGATGTGAACAAGGCTAGTATTATATCAAAGAGGAAAGAAAAGAACATACAAGCAGATGAAACGCCTCAAAATTGCAGGTAAAAGTCTCATCAACACAAAGCCCGAGCCAAAAAAATCAGAAAGAGAAATCCTCTCAAGGGATAAACATCTCAAAGTCCCACAATCAGCACACAAACACTTGAACTCGGTGAGCATCAACATGCAGATAAAAACAGAAAAACAGCCACAGGACGGAGCATAAGTTCCAAACCATACAAGAACTAAAGGAAGGAAGACAAACGTTGTCTATGCAACTCCACTACTGAAAACACGTACATTGGAGCTTCTTCAATCCAGAATAATCTAATTGCTACAAATCATAATCAATAAAAATTGTAGATAGTAGCCTGCATATATTACTTAGTGGTTATATATTAAACCAATACGATTTTTATCAACAAAGTCGTTATCGTATAGTGGTGAATATTTCCGCATGTCATGAGGGTGACCTGGGTTCGATCCCCAGCAACGACGCAAAGTATTTTTTTCTTCCCATCTCTCCAGCTAGGAAGGAGAAAAAGCTAAAAATTTAATAGAATTGGCGTCGCCCGGACTCGAACCGAAGACCTTCAGTGAGTTAGACTGACGTGATAACCAACTACACCATGGCACCTTGATGCTTGAAAGTAAATTTGTTAGTTTTAAATAGCATAATGCTAACAGTAATTAGTATATGAAAAAACGGAAGGATTTGAACGTTGATGATATGTGGAAAACATTGCTTATTGCCTTGCAGTCATGCTGCTTCAAATCCAGATATGTGATATGTCTTGGCTGTGAACAAGGCTAGTATTATAATAAAGAGGAAAGAAAAGAACATACAAGCAGATGAAACACCTCAAAATTACGGGTAAAAGTCTCATCAACACAAAGCCCGAGCCAAAAAAAAAGATCAGAAAGAGAAATCCTCTCAAGGGATAAACATCCCAAAGTCCCACAATCAGCACACAAACACTTGAACTCGTTGAGCATCAACATGCAGATAAAAACAGAAAAACAGCCACATGATGGAGCATAAGTTCCAAACCACACAAGAACTAAAGGAAGGCAAACAAACGTTGTCTATGCAACTCCACTGCTGAAAACACGTACATTGGAGCTTCTTCAATTCATAATAATCTAATTGCTACAAATCATAATCAATAAAAATTGTAGATAGTAGCCTGCAGATATTACTTAGTGTTTATATATTAAACCAATACGATTTCTATCAACAAAGTCGTTGTAGTATAGTGGTGAGTATTCCCGCCTGTCACGCGGGTGACCCCGGTTCGATCCCCGGCAACGACGCAAAGTATTCTCTTCTTCCAATCTATCCAGCTAGGAAGGAGAAAAAGCTAAAAGTTTAATAGAATTGGCGTCGCCCAGACTCGAACCGGAGACCTTCAGTGTGTTAGACTGACGTGATAACTAACTACACCACGGCACCTTGATGCTTGAAAGTAAATTTGTTAGTTTTAAATAGCATAATGCTAACGGTAATTAGTATATGAAAAAGCGGAAGGATTTGAACGTTGATGATATGTGGAAAACATTGCTTATTGCCTTGCAGTCATGCTGCTTCAAATCCAGATATGTGATATGTCTTGGCTGTGAACAAAGGCTAGTATTATAATAAAGAGGAAAGAAAAGAATATACAAGCAGATGAAACACCTCAAAATTACGGGTAAAAGTCTCATCAACACAAAGCTCGAGCCAAAAAAAAGATCAGAAAGAGAAATCCTCTCAAGGGATAAACATCCCAAGTCCCACAATCAGCACACAAACACTTGAATACAAACGTTGTCTATGCAACTCCACTGCTGAAAACACGTACATTGGAGCTAAATACAGTAAGGGGTCCACTATGATTTAGTTACTAACTCTCTTTAATAAAACATGTATAGAGCAATTCACATTAGTCTATACAAATTTTCTCCCTAAACAAATCTTTCTAAAACATCATTTTTACAACTAATACTCTGAACACAAAACATTTTATACTACTTGTAAGTAACTTAAACCATCTAAATTGACTTCCCGCACTTTTATATGAATAATCACTAATCTATATCATCAAATCTTTATCAACTTCATTTTTATTGAAAATACACAGACTTGCTAAGAATTTAAGAAATCTGTTAAATAATAAAAATTCAGTAACTTAAAAAGTTTAATTATTAATTTATTTTAAAATAAAATGGAAATAATGAAGTCATTTAAAAATATATGAAATTACTAAGAAAATTATATAATAATATAAAATTTTTAATTTTTGTAGAAAATTAGTTTATCCATTTTTATGGTAGATACGCCCCTGCTTATGTTTTCCATCTGCATTTTATAATAGTAAGTTTCCTCTAGCTTCATACTAGCTGACAATTGAACATGTTAAAGTTTTCATCCAGATTTTTTTTTAACTGTGGAATTTAACTATGTATTAATATTTTATCTTGATATTATTATGCATTTGATAACTTATATTTTTCATGAAATAATAAAATTAATTTTATAATTTAATCTATACATTGTTTATTTATTTTTTATTATTATATTAAAGTCAAGTATTTGCGTTTTCAAAGTTTAGGGACACTTTTCTAAAAAACCAAAACTAGAAGTGCAAGGGTTAAATTGAGTTCCAAAAAAATTAGAACCAAATTGTAACGTTTTAATAATTTGAGGTGAAAAGAAAAATAAATACGCTGGGACTTATGAAAACCCTAAAAAAGTAAGTGGCTCAATATATGATTACTCAATCTAAATTCTACAACATTAAACATTTAGACCCCAGTTGTCGTTAGTTGTTTAACAATTTAGTGATTAAAATAACGACAATAACTTTAATAAAAAAGTTTCGATTTCGTTAACCTTATTTAAGCGTTTTAAAAGTTTAAAGATCACTAGAGTCCAAATCAGGGACGGAGCTAGGATTGAACATTGAGAGGGGCAAAGCTCTATTAAGCCTTTAAATTTAAAAATTGAGAGGGGCAAAAGAACTTATTTAACTACTATTTAAAATAAAAAGGACCTCAAATGTTATTATACCAAAAAAATTAGGAGGGGCAAGAGCCCCTCCCAAACCATACATACCTTCGTCCCTGAGTCCAATGTAGTTTATCTTTTATTTTTATTTTTTTAATTGATCCTTCTTTATTTGGTGGATCGGTACATGCTTTAAACCTAAATTATAACGATATTTCCTAAGCCATTTTCTATGAATTTAAAGCCTAAATTAATACTCCCTCTATAAAATTTACATAATCTCTAACTAATTCTTTTATGTATTTTGGTGTTCATGATCATTCACTCTCTTTTTTTCAATCTCCTATCTATTTAGAGATACATGTATAAAGATTCATAATTAGGGTAGCCAAATTAACTCTTATACATTATCACATCATATGTGTAACATTTCGATTAATAATCAAATAAACAATTGAAGCATTTGAAATTACATTAATTAGATATATATAATATATAATTGGATAAAATATAAAACAAATAAAAGGAAAGAGAAACAAAATCCACCTTGAAGTTGATACGTAAAATAAAATTAGAATTAAGTATAAAATATTTAAGATTATTATTATATAAATTGGCAGTGGAAAATAAAGTTTCCGCAAGCAAGTTTATTTAAGGGTTTAAGGTTTTAATTTAGAATTTAGAGGTCATGGTTTAAGTAGTAGGGTTTATAGTTTTAGTTTAAGGTTTAAGTGGTAGGGTTTAGAACTTAAAGCTCATGGTTAGAATTTATGGTTTAAATTTTGAGGTTAGGGTTTTAAGATTTTAGGACTAGAAATTTAAATTTTAACTTTTTGACTTGAAAATAAACATATTTGTGTGAATATTTTTTTACACTTACAGTGTATCATATATTCACCCAAATATTTAATATATATATTTGTTGCGTAACACGTTTATTAAAAAGAAAAAAATGAAAATAAGTATTATTCATGACATTTTGAAAAATAAATTGTGTTGTCAACTTCTCAAGCAAGTTGTTAAAAAAATTTCGTTAACACCTCCCTTACCCCTAGGATGCGGGTTCTAGACCCGAGCAAATTTTTCCTTTCTCTCCCCTAGCTAACCCTAGCTAAGAATTGTTCAAAATAAATTACATTTAGCATAGGCTTAAATTGGAATAAAATATATTTTATAACTTAATTTAATGATAATTAAAATAATTTCATAAGTAAATAGATTTTATTATTCCAACTGAAATTTATTGTATAAAAATGATTCAAGATATTTTTAAAAAAATAGAATAATACATAATCAAACAAGGATAAATTCATCATAAATAAACCCAGGAGAAAGTAGGAATTTTTCAAACCAAAGGAGGCTAAGTTTATTTTATACAAAACCAACAGAAAAACAATTGAGTTTATTTTTTTGGCTTTTAATTTCCAATAATATTATTTATGTAATAAAAAACATTGAATTTAAAACATACTAATATTACAATGGCTACACCAGGGGGCTCAAATGACTCTTACACCTATGTATAAAAGTAATTCAAAATTGGCAGAGATCATCAGAAGAAACAAGCACCTTCAAGATCTCTTGACAACAACAGTTGCAAAGAATGGATGATGGCTGAACTCAAAGGACACCTTAAGTGACGGGTCGAGAGCTCCTAACCGACATATGAGATTTTGCGCAACACTGTTGTGCTCTGCTACCTGCTCTAGTTTTCGGAGTTCCGCCAATCTGTCCGGATCATTGGAGAAACTACTCTTCACCTCCTTCACCATCCTCTGAGCATCCTTGAAGTAATTGTACATTGCTAGTGTCTGCATTAATAGGTAATGTGAAATCCAATGCATGAGCAAAAGAAAAATAAGAGAGAGCCCCGGAGTGCGGAGAGATCTTATCCAATACTCACAGAAAAACGAGCATGAGTTGTTGATTCCTTGTATGACGGATACGAAACATGATCGGGAATGCAGGCTCTTTGTAAAAGCTCAAAATGCTGAGCAAATTTCTGGATAGTAGTTAACATGGTTGAGAACTTAATACAATGCAGTATTGAAACTAGCTAGAACACATTCTCGATGTAATACAGTGAACTTCGAATTCAAATGCTTCTAGTCAAATAAACTAGCTACGAAATGACACCGTAGCTACAACTTATTATCTTTTTACTATGAGAGACTGTGTTTGTGTGCGCAAATATGGAGTTTAAAACTTCACCTCCTGCTCGGTATTAAAAGGGCCCGGACTCTGGAAGACTGAGATTTCATTCCTCAAAGCAGCAAGCATCTGGAAAGAGATTGACCAGATTAATAGAGAACATGAGTTGATGATATTGAAGCAAAATATTGATACGAGAGATGAGTATCGTCTGCTGTTTAAATATAAATGTTCAGGACAATTGCAAACCAACTTCTCGTAAATCTGCAGTTTAAATTAAAAATGACAATGGCTTGGACTGGACTGGAAGGCTTTCCTCTCACAAAAACGAGGATAGACAGGGTTGGATTAGACTGGATGATTATGCTATCTCACAATCACTAAAACATCACAATTTCCAGATAAAACAAGTAATGTTACCATTGTAAGTCCTTCAGCAAGACATATATAGCATTGAAGGAACAATACTGCCGGCGGGATCCGAGATTCCCTAGCCAAATCTTTAGGAGAATCCTTTTTCTTCTTCCCCTTCCGTTTAGCTGATCATAACACCATTCATAAATTTGGTTGTTTAGAATTAACAGCATGCAGGTAATAGAAAAGAAAAACAAAATACTCAGATTTACAAATTGATTGATCAATTGATGATACTTTATTTAATATTTTGGGTGTGAAAATTTAACAAAACTGCTGTGCCTCATAGACAAGATCATAGCAAAAAAAGAGTACCAGTGTCATAGCTGACAGCCATCTTAAGATGAGTTTTCTCTGCAAGCTTGATTAAGACGGCATACAAGTACCAATATACCATGCAGTATTCACTGGTAGAATAAAGTTCCAATTCAAAACCCAATATGAGAAATCGAAAAGCTATCCAGTATGTTTGCTCTTCCACCCAAAGGAGGATATGTTGGAATATTTTCATGCATATATTCTGCAAACCGCAAGGAATTTGTCAAGCATCAAAGAATACAAAGAAAATTGATAAAAAGGTGTCCCACCGAATACCCAAAGGCACATGGAACAATTTAATGATAACAGTGGAACTTAAAAGTTTGATGTTAACTCAAACAATGCTGCTTGCAAAGATTATTACTAAATCATAGGACTAATATCTAACCCATTCTGCTCAAACTGAAACATTAAGGTGTGTTAGTTTATCTTGATTTTAATAATGATTTAAAAAAGAGCCATTCTTGTGCAATACTAAAAAAAGCATTTATTTAGTAAACACCTCTCTCCAGACGTTATGCATTAAAATAAGATTTAAGTAAATTATTTGTTATTGTTATTGTAGAGTACTGCAGCAATCTTGCCTATGAAATTAAAGCAATAAAAATTATATTGATGAAGACCCTACAGTTTATTTCATTGTAAAGTTCTGAAGCACTAACTCTGTTAAATGTTACCCCCATGAAAAAACCAACCTACTGACTTAAGATATCTATTTTCTCTGTGCAAGACTTGCTGAGCAACAAAGATGTTGATTAACCATTCTTAAGCCTTTTTAAATGTTGTAATTTCATGAATGTTAAGCTTTTCCCAGAGATATAGAAATCTGTTGCTATAGGGTGTATTTTTCCTCTGTAAAATATCTCAAGAAATAAACTTGCAGTAAGTACTCTGCAGGTCCCAATCTTTTTTTTAAAAACAAGTACAACATCACTAATATATGAATCTGCGCATCTGAGACAACTCAGGGAAACTCATAGCCAATTTCTCTCTTTATTATAAAATTTATAGGGATTATCTAGCATAAGTCCTTCAACCTTAACAAAAGTAATGCTCAGAAAGAAAAGGAAAAGAGGCAATTCCAACCCGTTAGAATGCACAAATTTCAGTATCTATTTAAGAAGCTAGTAGTTTTGTTAATTGTAAACGGTCAAATTCTTCATTGGTCCTTGTACTATACAGAAGTTGTGGATTTTATCCCTATAATCTAATTTGATCATTTTTAGTCCCTATACTTTTCAAATTTGAATCTCGGTCTTGACTCAAACAGTAGCTCTGAAATTTGTTAAGTCAAATTCTGCTATTAATGATTAATCTATGTATTATGTTTAAGTTGTATATTTAGTTCATATTCTCTAATTTGATCATATTTTAAGTCCCTATGATTTAACCACAGAGACTAAAAGTGTTCAAATTAGATTACAAGGACTAAATCCATAACTTAGACATGGTATAGGGACAAATGATAAATTTTGACCATTGTAAACCACAGGAAAATAAAAAGAGAAGAAAGAGCAACACACCTCATCATTTGAACTGCTTGAGACTTCTCCAAACTCATTTCTGAAAGCAAGCTCAAGCTGATAAATCAAAGACATGATAAAAAAAAATCAGATTATTGAGCCAAGCGGCACATAAAGTAAACAAAAAAGCAGCAGCTAGATTTACTTCAATAGCTGTTGATAGGGTAAGGTTAAAATATAACACAAAAGAGAGAATTCCTGTTTTCTTATTTCCTGATTGGATGAGGCCGTAAGGGTGTGCTTATATTTTTGGGTGTCGAGGAGGGGAAAGCCCTACAATCAAAGGACCCTAGTCAAAATGAATCCTTTGTAAAGCGATCCCATCGCGTCAGCCATTAACAGGTTAATGGCTCCTTGCCGTAGTTCATCAATAGTTCACAACCTCCTATGTTACCTTAAGCTCCATTTAACCAATCAATCAGCTACAAAGTTCTTTGTCTTGGAATGTGATGCAGGTTCCAAACCCAATTCTTTTTATAATTTGTTTGATCTCATGAATCAGACAAAAGGAGGATGGTGTTTCATTGACTTCATAAGTGAGTGCTTTAAAGATGCAGACACTAAAAAATGAAAAAACTTACGAAAATTATGCATGCAAATATTACAACATTCAGGACTACATAGCCCTTGGTTATGTCAATGATAAAGGTAGGAGTAGGAGGCATCCCACAATAAAGTCACGAGAAAAACAGCACAGCAAAGGAAATTAGATTTCATAAATCTACACAGAACAGTTGTGAAACATGCACGAAGGTTGGATGTGTTAGAGAAGATGGCGACAATGCAATGAGATGTATTTGGAAACCTGACGCGATACAAACCTGTAAATAGATAGATAACACGCCAATCTTGCAAAAGTTTCCCAAGCTTACGCCTCTGCCAGGCAGCATTTGTACAAAGTATTTTGAGCAAATTCATTACCAACTGCAATAAATAATAGCATTGAACATACATTAGATGAAAGCACTACATTTTCAAAGCCTGGTGTATGTAACATTAAAGCTTAGCATTCTGATCAAGACAGTAGCCTTATGCTTCTAACTCCCAAGAGGAGAGACCGAGAGAGAAATAAATGCCAATACCATCTGAAAAGGGTTTTGGTAATGAGCGACCTAAGGGCACTCTTACAGATTACCGTACTGGATAAGCTACTATTGCCAACACCATCAGAGTTCATGAAATTAGCTATTAACTAAGGCATTTAATATATAATATTACTATTACTAGTAACTCAACCAACCTTAACAAGTGACCTAAGCTAGGCCAGTTGTTAGCAACATCCATAATAAAATTGTACTAGAAAACAACAGTGAAACATATAGCATAATGATAATTGTCATAACCATTCCTAGCTGCACAATAGATTCATTCTTCTGAATATCATGGTTTTTGGTGGCTTCAGGCAATGCTGCAGCTTTAGTTATCACTGCAAAGAAAGGATCGCGTCCATAGAGTTTCCCATCTTGAACCGATAGAAGCTGTTAAACAATATTCACAAGATTAAGAATCTGAAAATCTGGTACTTAAAAACAAGTAATTTGAATAGAGAAAGAAACAAAATCAGGCTAGAATCATTGAATTCCAAACTGTTTATTCTCAATCTTTGATCATTAACCAGTAATATAGTCAATATCATTTTGTAATGTGTGTCAAAACAACAAGACCACTGTATTCTTCGAGAACTGGAAATACCAGGTATGATAGTCAGTTAGACTTGTGGCTTGGTCTTTGTTCAGCTATATATGTCCTCCTGAGTGCAGAAACAATGCCTAATGGGTGAATCTTCCCATGTTTGGATAAGTGATGCATTGCGTTAAAACATTTATGCAGAAATCCTCATTAAATGAAGGAATCAGGGAAATAATGAAGCACTGATTAAGGAACCAACTCCCAAACAATATGAATCAAATATGTGTATTTGACAAAGGGAGCTCAAGGGATAACTACTGCAGCATGCTCTGAAGAGCATATCCTTCACAAGAATCATTAAGACAGACATAGAAAATAGCATGAAACGTTTTCTCAATAAAAAATAGAAGCCTGAGAGTCTCCAAACAAAGGGTACAATAATGAGTCAGATTAAAAGATAAGGGCAGTTGTCCAATAAAAAAATGAAGTCAAGAAAGTTTAACCTGCAGATGAGAGCGTGCCACCAAATCAGGTTGAGATTTCTGGAACTGAACCACAAAGCGGAGAAGACTTTCTAAATGAGGATCCAATGAGTAAGAGCAAATAGCATCGAGGTCATGAAGAAGTTTTACAAAATACTCAACGGCCTGCCAAAGCAACAAAAGAGCAATTATTGTAATAATGAAAGTAGGTTCAAATAAATCAAAATTAAACTACAAAAATTTCTAACCTTTTTCCAACTAAGAATTTTAATAGCACGTGGTGGCATGGGGGCAGATAATCTACTGTTTAGCGTAGCATCAAATCCAATTGGTTCATGACCTGAAGCAGTAGTTTTTTCATCTATATCACCTTCACAAGATTCACCAAAACAAGACCTTACAAAGTCCGCTGATTTTAGAATGGAATCCAGCTCTGTCATGCAGGAAGCTATATGTTTTCTTGCTGACTCCAGACCTCTCCCCTGAGGTCGTTTCATGCAGGCAAGGATGTGGAAAAAATGCTGAAAGCAAAGGAAAGGCTGGTTAATGCTTATGGTACCCTCCTTAATAACATTTGCTAGAAGAAAACAACAAACAGATTTTTGGCTGTAGAAGTTTGGAAAACAACATGCATAACATATTCCATGTGTGACAATATACCCTCCTTAATGTACTGTCCCATATAAATAACTGTCATCTCAAAATTTCATATTAGGAAAAGATACATAATTTAATGGAGTTTGCAGATTGTATGTGCAATCAACAATCAAAGTTTTGACTGATTGGAAATAAAACATTACAAGAAAGGAGATCCACTAAAGATATTCTGAAGGCCTGCAAATCTTCTATACAAAAGCACAACCGCAGAAAGATAAACGTATTCGGAGAAGTAATAAAAGAGTAACACAGCTTAAGACCTTACGAAAGCGTAAACGGCACAGCAAAGCTTTGCAGAATCCTTCTTCCAGATTGGGGTTGGACTGTAATGGCTCCAAATCTGCATCGATATAGCCACTTAAATAATTAAAATTTGTATTTTAATTATCTTTAAGAAATAATCTATGACAAGTTTACAATGAATGAAGATAAGAAACCAGAATTTAGACAAAAAAACAAATTCTTTTCAACAGTAGCCCATTGATGCTGGAATGATTAGGTAATGCAAAACTTCCCATTTTGGATCCAAAGGAAAAATGAATTACAGTCTAATGTTTGGATAACATGACCTACCTTTAAGATGAAATATTAACCTAGGAAAGCATTTTACTACTTTTCCTGTGAATCTTTCCGTCATTTATCATTCCCCTCATTATAGTACGAGAAATTCCACAAAAATTTATAGAATAAAGGATCGATATTAATAAAAGGGTAAATCAGAACTAGATTTATCTTACTAAAGACCAAACACAAATATAAGCTTTAGATTGTCAACTTGAGTCACCAATTAAAAAAAGTCTAAATGCAATAATTCAGAAATAACTGCTCTATATTAAACCTCTAAAGCACACACATACCAATTGCAAGGAAGTTTAAAGAGTACAAGGGAGGATAATGACCAGTGCAAATTAGGAACAAGGTGCAGGTTATTTATAATGTGATTTTTCAGATATGAAGATTCCCTCAGTAAGAAACAAATAAAAGCTAAGCATAACTACCTTCTGGTAATCTTCTTTTTGACGATGCAGCTTTGCATGCACGTAACTGGCGAGATATTGTCTCTTCAACAGCATTTAACATTGACAAGCACTTATCATCTCCATCCCCGTTTAAAGGGAGACCATACACCATTGTAAAAAGATCCTCCTCCTGTCAAATGAATGTGTTCACAACTAAACATGTAGATTTAATCAAAATTTCAAGAACCAGAACCAATGAATAATGATCATGAATGCAACACAAACTCTTCTGCCACCAGAGTATGAGATGATATTTTTAAATGAAGAATAATTTTACAATATGTACCCTGAACTAATTCTCATCTACTTATCCCCATCCTTTTCTTTATACCCCCCAGGTCTTTTGGATACAAGGACCAATTATTTTGATAGATAAAACTTGTTCAGATCTGATACCTTCAATTTCAAAACTAATTCTCGTCTACTTATCCCCATCCTTTTCTTTATACCCCCAAGGTCTTTTGGATACAAGGACCAATTATTTTGATAAATAAAACTTGTTCAGATTTGACAACTTCAATATCAAAACTAGAAGCAAATTTCATATTACTTTTTAATCTTAATCTTAGAAGCAAATTTCAAAATACTTTGTCATCCACAACAATTTAGCTAATGAATAATGTGACTGAGGCCTTTTATTCTTTTCAAATGAAAAGAGGCAAAAAGAGTTGTTGGAATACTTTACTTCATGTGTACGGGCATCTGAAACAACCGACACTACTGCCTTGCAGGTTGCACGTACAACTCTGCAATAAGAATGCAGTAAGGCATGTGGAGCAGTCCTATCAAGCCTCAGAAGATAGATGCAAGAAAAGACAGTTTGTGCCAAGGAATGACCCTTATGCCATGCTGCCTGCCATGAAAGACTACAATTTAGATAGAAAAAGAGAGAGAGAGAGAGAGAGAGAGAGAGGAACAAATAGATGTCTGTGGCATAAGCACCAACAGAACCAGTATAAACACACTCATTTTAGGTGCATGAACGATTATTTGGAAGCATTTGGGACAGTTCGGAATAGGTGAGACAAATTCAAGACTAATCAAAACAGCCATTATTGCAACCCCAAAAAAAAGAAATGAGAATGAGCAAGATAATACCTCACATGCTAGAAGATGGTCCATGATATCAATAGTGCATTGGACATCAATTGTGCTGTCAGGGCTGATAGGAATAGGAGCAGCACCATTTTCAATGGCCTCATCAATAGAATAGTATGTACGAACAATACCGGAATCCATCTTCGGATCCATTATCTAATAAAAATAAACAAAAACTAGTCAATGAAAACCATATAATTCAAGCACAAAAATATAGAGAAATACTTAAAAGTTAACAAGAAAAAGCAAACCAATTAAAATATATTAGATGGGAGCACTTCTTTTTATGTAGGGTTATACATCACTTGACATATGAGAGTAGGATCATGCATTCAAGTTACGAGAAAAAACATGGCAAAAATTAAAAGATAGCAAGTATCATCTTAAGTAAGATAATGATAACTTCCAACACACTATAACAATGATAAAAGAATCACGGTCAGTAATCAAGAAAGTATCAACACCTCCAAAGCAGACATGGCAGCAAAAAGATTAAAATTGTCCCCATGAATGAGCTCTCCATCTCTAAGACCTGTGATCACCAAACATTGTTGAATAACTAAGTGGTAAAGGGAAACCCAGAAAATAAGATTTTAATCATCACTCAAAAAAACCCACATTCTCGCTTTATATTTTGCAAAGCTCGACAACAACAATGATAGAATCACTAAAAAAAACAACCTTTGATACAAGAATATTTTTCTTGCTTTGGGTGATCATAAATAAAAAGGAGAAAGCTTTAACTTTCATAAAGCTAAAACTTTTTTCAAAAACAATAGCTCCCCGCCCTTCAGTTACGCAGAAACTATACAAGAATTTACTGGACAAGCAAAAGGGTTGAGGGATTAGCGATCAGATCTCCCGATCAAATGAAAAGAGAGGGGTCTCCTTTGGGGTTTAGAGGGGAGACAAAGAGAGGCAGAGATTGGACCTGTACAGGCGGCTTGAAGGAGAGGGGAAGCGTCGGCCCAGAGAGAGGAGTCGCCGGCGGGAATGGAGGAAAGATTGGGTGGGTGGCCGTCCATGGAGGCGTGGGGAATAATTTGAACAGCTGGGGATCTCAAACAGTGAGGCGTTGGGCTTTGTGTTGTTGAAGATGCTCTCCGCTTTGCACTGCAAGTTGCCACAAGAATCCTCGTAAAACCAACTCAAACTGTGACCGTTGAGGGTTTAGGGCATCTTTCGGGTCGGGTCTACACTCGCCATTTCATTTTTCAATTATTTCATATTTTTTAAAAAAAAATTAATATATGTTTATACATATTCTTGACGTATGTGTATTAGCTTCTTTCCATTACTTGCGACAGTACTTGTTGTCAATCGTCTGTCATCTTCTTTTATTTATTTACTTTATTTTTTTAATATTAATCTTTTTAAATTAATAAATTTATCTTTATGACACGTTTTTCTTTATTTTTTGGTACGTATTTTTATTTTTTTGCACATTTTTTTGTTATTTGTTTTTCTTTTGAGGTTGGATTTGACGTCGTCACAACTCACAACTGATCAAAATGACGCTCTTTTTAATTATTCTGTTGATCTCTGTGTTTTGGATTTTCGAACTGGATCTAGATCTAATTTAGTCACCGTTCTTGTTCGCGATTGAGTTGTGGTAATAAATTTGTTGTCAACGTGCCCCAATTTTGTAATGTGCATTTTTTTAATGTTGTTAGTTGATGTTTTTACCTTCAGCGTCGAGCTTTGGTAATGTTTTGTATTTACTTTGTTTCAAGTCTTTAAATTAAGTTTTTTTACCTTTTCTTCCTTTAGTCTTATTTATGATCTAGATACGTTAGTTTTCGTATTTTTAAGAATATATACAGATGAAATTTGTTTACATGCATTATAAACTTTCATCTTAAATTTTTCTTTTATTAATAAAATTAACGTACTTATATTTAAAAAAAATAATGCACATACACCTTACAAACATAAAATGAACATAATCTATTTTTCTTTAGGTTTATAACCTTTTCTAATGTAATATTCAATATTTTTCAAAACACAAAAATAGATGAAAAGAAAAATATTAATATAAATAATTTAAGTGTTATATTTTAATATAAAATAATTATAAAATTATTTATATTTAAAATTTAAAATTTAAATTTCTAATTTTAAAATTTAAAATTTTATATTTAAATCTGCAACATAACCTCAAACTGTAAACCATAAATTAAACTCTTAGACCTAAAATTTATAAACTTGTGTAAAAATAAACAAACCTGTATATTAAAATATTTTTTCTTAAATTAAAATACATTTTAAAAATATTTTTTATATATTTTATTAAATAAGTGCTAATTAAAAACATGATAACTTTTACCACGGTGAGATGTTAAGTATGAAAAATGTTAAAATCTACTTAATAAAGAATATTTATACAATATTTTTATTTTATTTTTCAACTATTAAAATTTTCAGAATTAATAAATTAAACCCGAAAATTTTCGTTCACTTCAATTCAATAAAAAAACTTTAATAATATATTTTCATTTGAGTCTCATAATTCATTAACGAATATATATGGTATTAAAAGATGTACATATCTATATGGTACTCAACGATATACATATATATGGAATCATAAGGTATTAAAAGATGAAATATGAAATGATAAGGATCTCTCCTACCAGTAATCAAGAGTTCGATACTCGTCCTCGCCTCCTCGGCAGTCGGCACGGAGGAGTACCAATCAAGTCCACAATTCATCACATGCCAGTGCCACGGCCACCTTACCGGGTTAAGAGCAGGCGCGGGAGAAAGGAATGATAGTATGGCAAACAGGTCTGGTGTGAATCTTGAATGGAGGCATGGACATGGCTTTTCTAGCTTTTAAGTAATTTCTCCAAGGAATCACGGATATCGGAGCTCGTGAAATCTCGAGATGTCCGAACGATGTTGGGGCTGTCAACTGGCATTACATCGGAGAGGGGATAATTTCTGTTGGCATGTAACTGATTGCTTGCACTGCTGCAAATTCCCTTCAATATTACACTTTTATGCACCCCACCAAGCAGCCCTTCATAATCAGAATCCCCGGAGTCTCCAACAAAAACCATCATCTTCGACAGTTCAATACCCCATCGAACATACAAATACCTGAAATGCGTACGGAGGTTGTCAGATGGAAACATGTTAAGCAAGACAAACTAAAACTGCTAAAAGCTAAACTCCGGATGATCAATGAAGAAACCAGCTGACTCGGTTATTAAAAATATAACACAGACTATGTTCCATTGAGAGGGCCTATGAATTTGGATAATTACAGCTTTTCTTTCTTGTTGGATGGCTACACAGCATTAATAATACGAACATAAGAAAAACTCCACCTGAGGGCTTGAGAACGAGATGCCATCACCGGAATTACATTTATCCGGGTTCCACTTTGACAGTAAACAACATTACATCGCAGGGCATGAATTCTTAGCCACTTCCGGAGCTCCTTAACAGGGGGAACCTGAGAAGAGCATAAGCATAAATAGATGTTCCCCAATCCCCATTGTATTTACGAAAACAAACATCATAAACATATGTGAATATATGATCACAATGTAAACTTAAGTTCATCTTTATTTGATGAGAAAATGTTAACCTGTTTCATGTAAAAGTCATTTACTAGTAGTTGGGAATATAATTTAAAAAAATTACCAGTCCTGCATTTTTCACTTGAAAAGCATAGCAGTAATTGGCCGAAAGTTGTTCAGCTGCAGTAACGATCTGCTCCTCATTCTCCGCCTTCTTATTAATCGATTCCACCCAACGAACCAAAGTCTTCCTCAATCCTTCCCCTCCCCAACGATGTTCAATGTGCGAGTGGTAATAGAAATCAATTACAAAGGGACCATCTTCAGGATTAACACTCGAATAGAAGAGGTCACTGCCACTATTGCAGATAAAAGCATCGAAATCACTAGGGTTCAAGCCTCCAGAGATCAGAAAAGAGTGTATCTCAGATATTGTCATGAATGTCGACAATATAAAACCGAAAGAGCCTTCAGCCCTTTCTTTCTCCAAAGCTTCAAAAATCTTTCTGACGGTGTCAACAAGATCTTCAATGGAATCACAGTCCACAGCAATGACAAATATATGTTTCCTCCTCCTTAATGCTGGAAACTTTCCTATGCTGTAGCAATCCTCTGCTTTGTCTCCAGATCCAGCCTTCTGTTCCCGTGATAATGATAAAACAGCATTCTCTAACTTGCTCTTTCTGTCGGCAGCATTTCCTTCTGAATCGAAAGAATTATAATTTCCACTAGCTCCACTTCTATCTCCATCCAGAGAAAACTTAAGATTCAAAGAAATATCCTGCATATCTCTCAACGAATCGCTTGGTGAATCTGATTCTGAAGTTTCAGCTCCATCGTCGCTCCTTTGCCACTGTGGATGCCTTGGTTTGCAACTGGCAATTCGAGATAAGTAAGTTTTACAGTGCTCTGGCCATGAAAATAGGTGAATGTTCTTCAAACCATTTTGACGACATCTTGTCCAAAGCTGCCTGTCTGAAACAAGCTTAAGAAGGGCATCAGCAATAGACTGTTGATCATGAGGATCAACAAGAAGACCATTATCGAGCACCTGCGAAAACATATCATAATGATTATCAAAACTGTGATTTAAACTGAAGTCTTGTGAATGCTTGTAATTCTTTGATGTGCAATAAACACATTAAATGATAAGTCCTACCTGATGTATATCAACAGGACCTCCATTTTTGGTGGCAACAATAGGCAAACCATAAGCTGCCGCCTGTAACGAAAGAACCGCAATCATATATGGTTCAAAGCTAAGATAATATTTACGAACTACTTATAACCTATTTTATGGAGTACCTCAATCAAAGTAAGCCCAAATGGTTCAATAAAAGCTGGATTAATGAAAACGCCCTGCACAAAAAAGCTGGATCAGAAACAGAAATCTGCAGATAATCTTGAGAGAGAGAGATATGATAAATTAAAACAATTTAGAGGATAGAGTGGGGAGGGACATAACAACCAAAGACTCAACAAAAGTTATTAGATTGTATCTAATGATAGCATTAACAAAACTAATCCAAGTCATCATATCCTCATCATCACAAGGCAAAACAACACAAGTTCAGCAATCTAAAAATCGAAGTTATAAACATATATCAGATAAATTATGTTTTAAGACGAAAACTAATTGAACATAGACGATGGCTGCAATAACATGTTCCTTCTAATAATAAGATTAAGAATCTAGCACTTGGAAACAATTTTGAAACAACAAAGAAATCAAACAGAGAAAATGAGCGCAAAGTATGCGCACCACAAATGAAGTAGACCAAAACACCAAACCATATATCAAATTGATGTAAATAATGCAAGTTACCTTTGTCTTTGCTGCCAGACGATAAATGTCAGGAACCTCATATTGTTTATGGTGTTTAGGATATGCCACTTGCCCATAGAGATCGTATTTGTCAATAAGCTTAAGTACAGAAAGGAGAACTGAAGAACTCGTGCTCGACATTTCATCAATTCCATCTCGGTTCCCCATGATAAGCGTCTGTAAAGCAACGGAGAGAAAAAAAGTATGATTAATGAAAGCAGCAACAAAATCACTACTGCTTTCAGCACAAGCAAGAAAAATCTTATAACAAAAGATTTCTCTGTCAGAATGAAGAAGCTGTCTTCCTCAACCAAGACACATTAGCTATTCAAACATACAAGGTTTGCAAGCTCTTGTAGCTGACGGCATTCTCCAAAGGCTTTGACCAACGTTGTTATGTTCTTTTTGGGATCTGGCCTAGCAAGGGCCAGTATCATAGGCTTCCGAGGATTGCTGAAGAAGCGCATTATCTACAAAATGACCAAGTTCAGAACTAGTATCGATTGCAATGGTTGCAAGAGAAATTGTAGCATTTCTTTTGCTTTTGACAGGTTAATATGAAGCACTTTGTGCTAAATGCGCAAGGAAAGATTACAACCTGGGACCAGATAGGTAGATCTGGCGAAGATGGATATTCTTCAGTTCCTTCTGTTTCACCATCCATATCACCATCTTGTGGAACAATATGATGGAATTCCATTCCAGGAGGAATAATCTGTACAAAAAGGTTTATAATCAACACTTTACGACCTAACAAGACAATCAACACGCCTGCATGTTTATCTGGGTGAAGCAAGAAGAAAATGTCATATCTGGCCCAGATAAGTACATGAAATAACACACACTAGATGTGTAATGCTATCCATAAGCCAAGCTCCAAAGCTGGTTAGATGCACCTGTTTAAACAGCTCAGCTTGGAACCAATTAAAGAACCTTGAAAAGTACATAGTGTTTCAGAACTTACAGCCATGCGAGGCATAAACCTTCCATAGCAGCTGACATTGCGCCTGATCCTTGCACGCAATTTGCGCTCTAGTACTGGATCAAAACCATCATATAAACGCCACTGCTCATCTATCTCCTGTCTGGTACTGGTTATGACTATTTCAGAGGCATCAAGGGATAATTCTTCAGCCTCTATTCGGCGCATAATCTTGTATGTTGTGTTTATTTCATCTCTTGTCAAGCGGCCCTGCTTTAAAAGTTGTTCCAACTTATCTCGACCAAGTGAATGGCCAGTAAAAAGCATTGGTACATTTAAAGCACCAGATAGAAGAGCAGCAGAGTCTCCCGCATCTGCATAATGTCCATGGATAGCTACAGGCCAGACTGGATTCCTGCCACCAATTTGCTCACCCAGAACACCAGCCATTTGTATTATGTGGTTAAGTGCACCATCAACAAATTCAGGGATGTGAGGCCACAGTAGTTCTTTGGGAATATATTTATCTCTAGGACCAAATGGTATTCGGACAATATAAGCACCACTGCTCTCTCCCATCTCATCCATAAAGTCCTCTGAATTTCTCGGTGACAGCATCTCTGTAGGTTCACCATAGCTCCAATCTACATCTGGAGATGCAACCTGCCTAGTCAGCAAATCAACCCGATAAACTCCTGGCGTTGAGCCCAAAGCCCTTGCTAGTTCCACAACATATTTAACCTACAGACAACATAAGCTCAACATTTTTCAGGTATCAGCATGTGTAATAAGACAAGATTTCCATGACCAAAAATCAAAGAGAAAGAGTGTTTCCATGACCAAATTACCTGTCCACCAGTATCAGAATCCCGACCAAGCTCCATATTTTCACCTCGAATTAGCCCATGAAGGCTGCATCAGCATCAATTGTTAGAAATATTAAAGACCATTATACAAGCATTCATCCTAACCTCAAGGGTGCATTTACATGAATTATAGTAATAGAAGTTCATACTGCAACACAAAACTAGGAATTTATGTTTTTGTGCACGTCTAAGAACAAACACTAAAGCACTAGAGTTCAGTTCATAACCATACCTTATTAATACAATATATAGCTTTTTCCCCTTCTGCTGACTAGCCCAAATCTCCATTGCATCAACCGAATTTATTCTAGGCAGTCTGCTTTTATTGCTCTCACCATGAGCTGATACATCACTGACAATATCTCCCTTCTCCCCTTCTGATAAGTCTTCAGACATATCGGCAGCTGCTTCTCTGCGGCCTCTTTCCAGTTCAAGACGGCGTTTAGCCTTTCTTTGGGCCAACTCTACCTCGAGCTAAAAAAGAAAGATATATCAAAAAGCTTAAGATTAGGAGAAAAATCAAATTTCCAACTTTCACCAGTTGATATTAACCACCCCAACCCACACCCTTCTCAGGAATGTTCATGCTTTAAACTATGAAGTCCGAAGAAGTTTGAATACAAATTTCTTAACTTTAAGCAGTAGGCAGGAAATTTTTGTTTTGCTACAAGAATCAAAATAACAACAACTCATCCTTAGCATTAAGCAACTTAAATTTGAAAAAAGAAGCACCGGACCAATTGAATAAGTTGTTTGTTATATTCAAAGAGCTTGGTTCAAGTCCCCTCCTTTCCCAAATAAAAGGAAAATTAGATAAGCATACCTAGGGGTGGGCAAGACCGGGTACCCGGCCAATTTGTCCAGAATTGGTCATATATAAAGAGAGAATAAACTAAAGAACTCTATCTATTGCAAGCAAGACCACTAGAAAGTTCGATAAAGAGAAATAAAGGAGCGCATTCAATTGTTTCCAACCTCTTTAACGTCATTCAGTACCCAACCAGTACTCCAAAAACTCAAGATCCAATCCCGGTCCCGATTACAACCGGGACCTAAATTTTGGATCCAGTCTCAGTCCTACCGGAACCAATTCCGGGTAAAAATCTACTGGGTCTGGGACCGGGACCGGGTATTCGAATTTTTTGCCCACCCCTAAGCATACCCACATTGCAACGAAGAACACTGGAGCTCATTTTATCAGATTGTAATTCATATCCAACCAAAATAAGATAACTAAGGTCCAATTGCTTGTCGCTTCTGCTACTGATTTTTTAGAATTTTAAAAAAATGGTGGAAAAAGAAAACCACTCATCACCACCACCATAGCCATTTCACAATCCAGCATCTTAAATCACATTCTAGAAAGAAAGCGGGAGGAAGAAAAGTACCTGTTTCTTTTGACGAGCCAAATTCCAGATCCTCCAACACATATTCTCCAGTCTAGTGTTTCTCTCCTGAGGACTCCTCGTTGCTTGAGCCTACCCCCGCCAAACCACAGAAACATAGCCATATATATTCAATACTAAATTGTAAGAGATTGTTAAGGAAGAAAGAAGAGCAGGTCTGTACCTTAACCCAGGAACGGTGGAGATCGGTTTCATCGAATCCGGTGATGACCTCCTCCACGAAATACCGAGTCGGACTGAACCTCCCTCGTTCCCGGAGCAACAGCGACGATTTCACGTCGTCCAAGTTGGGACCCACATCCAGAATAGCTTCCAAGTAACTGTTTAGCCAGTCGTTACCCGCCATTTTTCCTTCAACGGAGAAACAGATGATTGAGTGAAATGAAACAGAAAGGAGCTGGTGGTGTTTAAATTTCTTTTCTTGTATTTGCTTGTTGCTTACACGATATGGACACTAATGTCACCGAAAGCTGAAATACTATCAGAATCACGAGTGAATCTAGACCATTTGTTGTTTCCACAATATATATATATATATATATATATATATATATATATATATATATATATATATATATATAATTCATTTAATTTCTGTTCATTGGTTTTATGAAAATTTGAAGCGATTATTAATTGAGGAATCATTCTGATAATATGCTTTACCAGGCTTAACCAACCTTCTCATTCATTTATGGATTTTTTTTACGTCTGTTTCACTTACATTAATATATAAATTTTATTATAGGTTGGTTTATGGGAATGAGTTAATTTGATTTATTAAAAATATACAACATTTGTTCTGAATTATTGGACAAACGAAAAAATATATGAAAAAAAATAAAAGAAGTGGTGTTTATCCGGCGCAAAAGAATATTCTTGCCTTTTCACTAGTCTTTGAATTGGATATTCCAATAGATTTGAGATGGAGAATATCTTTGTTCATAATGATTTTCTATAATTGGAGTAGCATGCAATTGCAAATAATAATTTATAGGGACTCATTATAATTGTTTTTTTTTTTGTTTTTATGTTATCTTCAATTTTTTGGTATCTTCTTTGTTATTTTAGTATATTTTATTTATCGTTGTACTTAATAGGATCTGTTTCGGGTCGATGTCAGAATGGGCTTCTTCAACTATTGAAGAGGATATTAGACGTAAGGCTGAGGTCTTTTATGAGCGCACCTTTTTATTTGCACCCAGATCATGTAATTAGGCAGCTCACTCGCTTGCTAAATCTGTTAGGGACCTTTAGGTCCATATTGTTTGAGGACCTCCTCTCTCACCAGACCATTCTGTGTACTTAGAAAGTTGATATCTAATGAAAATTTTCATTTTGAACAAAAAAAAAGAGTGTTCAACATGCTACACATTTTGTTTTGAGACGAATAGCAATATGCCTTGTGCCAAGGTTTTGGTTTCAAATTGTTCTATGCAATTGAAAGTGGTTTTATAACAATGTGTAAGATTATTGGTGTCTTCTAGTTTAACAAAGGCATTTCTTTTCTTTTAGGGTTTGAAATTAACTGTGATCTGAGTTCTTCAAGTGAGCACTCCACGTTTTTTTGACATAATGTTAATTTTGTAAACATTAACAAAGAATTAAGAAAAAAATCCGTCTTTTACTTTTTCAAGTTTACATACCCTTTTTGTTTTCAAGTTATAATCTTTTGAGCTTCCATAATTTTTCTTTGAGTGGATTTTTTTATCAAAAACTTAGTGGGTTAAACTCTTTAGAAAATAATAACGTGAAATAAGGCTTAGCGTTTAGATTTAGTATGTAAGGCGTAAAATTTAAGGTTTAAGGATGCTAGGGTTCAAAATTTAAATTTTAAATTTTATAGAAAAATTGTGTAAACTTTTTTACACAACTTCTGTATCAAAATATAACCTCACAAATATTAACAGTCCTCTAAAATGCTCGTTTAAACACAAAATATGCTTCAATTTTATACAAGGTTAGAGAATAGCAAGTAATTTAAGCATTGTATCAAAACATAAACACTACAAATGTAGACAACCCATAGCGGATTCAGAAATATTTTTAAGAGTGAACACACATAAAACTCAAAATTCCAGATGGGCACAACTCATAAAGATTTAAACGACTAATTCATAAAAATTAAGAAAATTAAACTCAAATGTGTAAAATTTAAAAAAATTCAAGGTCGGCACGAGCCCACCTAAACTACATTTGCATCCGCCACTGTAGACAACCCTCTAGTTAACACAAATAAATACTGCTAAGAATTATCATTGATCATTGAGTAAAAAGGAACAATAACCACTTCCAGCTAACTGCTTACTGTTAAGACATCATCAACATTTTGATATTTCGATTTAATGTGATTATGGTTTACAGTTTATCAACTCTCCAAAATGCAATAGATGATGATGGATGATCCTGCAATCAAAATGGTTTTAGATTTAACTCGAATGTATATTTATCGATTTTCACAGACAAACAAATCAGGCTCTGTATCATTAGTGTTTGTATGAGTGCTTTCCAAGTAAGAAAATGAACCCTTAGCCTTCATAAAAATGGAAATTTGCAGTTCAGTCTGATGGTATGCCATGTAAGAAACAATTAGTTAACTGATAAATAGGGAAATAAACCGATTTTAGGATTCCATACCTCATAAACTTGATTTTCCTGAATACTGGAGTGCCTCAAAAATTTAGGATTCCATACCCCTTTCATGTGCTTCAAAAGAACAAGCCGCCGAGCCTTTTGAACAATTGAGTTGAGCAGCTTGATGGAACTCTTTTTCCTCGTATACACGGCTAGCCATATTAACCACAGACCAAATTCTTATCTCTGATCAAATTATCATGACGCAGCTTGGTTTTCACTTTCTTTATAATATAGCACTTTCTGTACATAAAACATCATGTATCCTTGTGCGGCTCTCACAATGCTCTCATTAACTTGAGTAATCCAAGCATCGTCACACTTGTACCATTGGTTACTTAACCGCAGATAAGTCACGTAATGGCCGGCATCTAATTTACCTGTGTGTGTGACGACAGCAAACAACTCAAATTCGGTTGATAAGTCATTGGATGCATCTTGTTCATCTCCATCAAATGGGAAGATCCTGTTCCCAAATCGACTCCTCAAAATGGAAGAAGAAAGATACGGAGTCATGTCTAATGAAAATGGGAACTGCAGATACCGGTCAACCTTCCGTGACATCTTTCGTATCGAAGAATGTTCAAATCTTTTAACATGAAAGCATGAAACCAGAGGAAGTTTTCTTATTGACATCTGCTTAAGGGACTCTTGCCTCACCTGACACTTTTGGCAGAAAAATTTCTGGTCAGAGCCCAACTTCTCAGCTCTTGTAAATCGTTCTAAGCAACCCTTTAATGTAGATATCCCACAGTTTTGGTTTGGACCCATGCAATCTACCTCAACATTGCAAGAATTATGGGATTTTGCAGATGAAGACTTCCCAGAACCTCCTTGATTTGGTTCCAAATCCAGGGAGATGTCTACACATGGGTCATACGTTGTGGATGTGAACCCACAAGCCATACACATGACATCCGATCTAAGAATACCGGAAAATACTCTATGTGCAATGCAACAATCTCCACTGCCTGTAGCATCAAGGAATGGGGTCATGACAATACCAACTATATATCACCTAAAATTCTAATTCATTTATAAAAAAAATGGCATCAAAAGCAGCAAAGACAAGCTCTTCATTCAGAAAAAAAAAAAAAGCATTTATGTGGATGTGCATTCAATTTTTATAAATTGAGCTGATTGTATCCTATAGTAAGAATGACCAAAAAAAAGAGTTACATGCTTCTAAAAAAGTTGCACAAAGCCAAGTTTCAGCAGAAATCAATTACAATTGTAGACGCTAACTTTCAACTACAGTTTGAGGAAGTAATGGACCAAAAAACGCCTTTCAACTTTATTTTTGCCAAGAACAGAGGATGCTAGTTCTGCATTCACCTTAACAAGAAACAAGAGTGATATTAAATGTTTCACTCATTGCAGGCCCAACAAAGCTCAATGACAACTTATGGTTAGTACTTTAGTATTTCCTCTGCTTCCAATATTTAACTTGAGTTTCCAGGCAAACATTAAAAAAATAAATTGAAGCGGCGCACGATAACAGGTCCCAAGGAATAATCTAAAATTAGACATTAATATCACAACCAGAAAATAGCAAGAAACTAGTGGAGAAACAGTACGAGTCAGAGAGAAGATGATTTAAGTTGAGACAACCTTGCAGACAACTAGTCCAAACTTCAAGTTTAACAGACTCCAGACTTCTTATAGCCCAATCAAGGCATTTGAAGAAAGTTTATGCATAAACAAGATGACCACATGACAAAAATGGCTTTCAGGCAGGTTGTAAAACTAAAGCAATTCTCTCTCCTTTACTCAGACCAGGACAACTTTGTTAGAGGATGGGATCCTATACACGACAAAGGGGAAGTAATGTGAGAATTAAGTGAGGTGAGAAATTCCTATGATGAAACCAAGTAGGCTAAGGAAGGTTGACTTACAGGAGTAAGGCAGTTGACATCATCATGCCTGCAGTCCTAAATCTGAGTGCACTTGTCAACTCCTAGGGCAAGAAAGGAGATACCTAAACTCATGCCCTGCAGTTAATATCAGGGTTACTTCTTAATCTAAATCAAAATCTTTGAAGATGTCGATTAAAAATATAAATACTAAAAACAGCAAAGCGAGGGACAGACTAACAGTAGCTGATATGGCTGTACTAACATAGCACCAAGTTTTGAACTACACGGTTTCCGCATTTCAACTAACTCCTTTCGCCAGCGAATTATTCTAGCTATGTTAATAAACTAATCATGTGGATTCACATAATTCTTGAATAAACTAATCTTTAGCAAACAATAAAGATCATTTCAGAGCAAACACTTTAAGAAGATGTGGACCCAAAATCAAATTCCTTATATTTAGGAGTTGCTTCAATCTATGGATTACCCTATAAACAATACACTCCACCCATGAAAAGTCCTAACATAAGCATTCAAGTGCCTACACAATTTCGTGAAGGACGTCACGCACATACTTAAAGTCGCTACGAGTAAGAAAGGTAGTCACCTGGACTCCGGGACTTCCTTTTATCCTTCACCTTTTCATGAATTCCATCGAGCATGGAAATGAAAAATTCATGGGCATCCTGCTGCTCATAACTAGCCAGATTTGCCGCATGTTGCCACCAACTACACAAACCTTATTTTACATTAATCCCACTTCGTTTACCTCAAAACAAACACTAGCAACTCAAACTATAAAAAAAAAGTTTCTTTTTTTATTAATCTTCACATTCACTCTCAGATATTTTTTTTTTAAAAAGCATTATGTTGACGAAAACTAACCTGTACAAGAACTTAGCTGGACTGTATGGAATCCGATCCCCCGAGAAAACAGCCGAGAAGATGGCGTCCATGTCACAAGCCAAACACAATCTTGAATTTTTAGCGCCATTAATAGCACTATTTTTTTGCTGGCAATAATATCTATTATGCCGATCGCTTAAGAAATAGTTACGGAACGGCGGCGTATGGAGCAACGCTTGTAAAATTGAATTCATAAAGCAAGTATTCCCTAAGTTATTTAATCCACGTAATCCCCAAGGTACTTGTGTTGACGAAACCAATGACGCATTGGTTGAGTCGTGGAGAGGGATCGATTGGTTTCCTATGGTGATGTGTTCTCCTGAATCTGGCTCCCACGGGCGGTAATCTACTCGATGCCGCTTTCGTAGATTCTCCGGTTGAGATCCGGCAACGTTGCGTTGCATTGCTGCGGATCCAGACGTGGAGGCGGTTGCGGTGGCGTTAATCGTTTGAGCGAGGACGACGGCAGCGTCGAAGTCGCGATCGTAGACCTGGTCACGGCACGCGCAGCAGAAAAGCTCAGCTCGATCGACGTCCACGGCGATCTCGTGACCGGGGAAGGAAAGCGCGTGATCCGACGCGTGGGAGTGAAGGAGAGGCGCGTGACAGAACACCGCAGCGCAGGAGATGCACGCGTACAGTCTCGGACGGGAAGATTCCTCGCACGTGCCGCACCATGGGACCTCAGAGGGTTCCCTCCTTATGGCGGCGCGACCGCCGGGTGGCTTGATGCGGATGCAGTCCTGTAGGGCGCGAAACGGCTTGGAGCCGTTGCGAGAACGGAAGTCGAGGAGATGGGGACACGGCTGAGGCGAGATGTGGCCGCTGATCTTGGAAGACATGGTGGTGGCGGGAGGTGATGGGAGCGTTGGAAATGGAAACCCTAGATATGAAGGACATAAGGGTCATGGATCTGGATCAGGGAAGGGGACGATCAACGGCTGAGATTGTTCAAAATAGAGTGAAGGAGCACTGAGTTTGATGAGAAAATATTGGGGTGTGTATCGGATCTTGATTTCCTATATATTTTTATTTCAATAATAATAATAATAATAATATGTCCATTTTCTATGCATTAATTAAAAATAAAGAAACTATAGAGAGAAAATAGAAAAGCTATTGAATACTTGCTCAAGAAGGAAACATTCAATTTTTAATTTTTAAATTAAAAATATAATTTCCTAAACTTAAAATACTAAAACATAAACCTAAATTCTAAACTCAACAACCTAAATCTCTAAATCGTAAAATTAATAAACTTGTGTAAATTTAGTTTATACAACTTGTATATCAAAGTCTTTTTTTCTTAATAAGGCTTTAAATGAGACGAGACAGATCACGAGCTATCGAGTTCTTAATGAGCCGAAACAAGCTCAAATTTTTCAAACTGGTTACAAACTACTTAAATTTGACTCAAATTTTTAACGAATTAAGTCGAGCTTAGTACGACTCAAGCTCGATTCAACTAGTTTACACCCCTAGCAGCCTCATCTACAATACAATAATGCATCTTGGTAACAAGATAGATGGAAAACCACAAATTAGTAGCTAATGTGTAGTTATTGAACCTCTGGAAATCACATGGCCTCCAATAATTTCAGCAGGCATGAGAGGATGAGCCCCATTTCTCCTTTATTCACTCCCTCCTCTGTATCATTGTGGTGGGAAACCACTGATGTGCCGAGGCAACAAGGTGGTAAGTGGCCAACACACCAACCCAGATCTCAATAATTTGATTAGGAATGAGCATTCGTCGAATCGAGTAAAAAAATCAAATTAGTTGAGTTTATGAATCCTATTTTAAAATTTAAATTTAATTTTTTTTCAAATCGAATCAAATTGTTCGAGTTTTTTGTTTAAATTTAATTATAGATACTTATAATGTTATGGTAGTAATTAGTTTCAATTTAAGGATTTATATTCAATACACGTGCAGTGAAAACAAAAAAGTTTTTATAAGCGTTTTAGTTTAATGGTTTATGGTTTTAGTTTGAAGTTTAGTTTAAATTTTAGGATTTGTGGTTATAACTTAAGGTTTAGGGTCATAACGTGTGGTTTAAAGGTTATGGTTTATAGTACAGAGTTTATGGTTTAACCTATATGTCCTAAATTCTAACCACAACTCTAAATTTTAAAGCTCTAAACCTAAACATAAACCCTTAAACTATAAACCCTAAGAGACGCTTGTGAATTTTTTTTACCTCCACAGTATGAAATAATTACCACCAATTTAAACGTCTTTCTATATATATATATATCAGTCAACGTTGAGCGATTCAACTCGAACTTAAAAACTAATCCAGTAATTAATAAAAAATTGAGTTATTCAAAGTTTTATTTTCAAGTTTATTTAAGTTTACTCAAACTTTATTTAAGTTTTTTTCAAGTCAAATTTATAAAATTATGATTCGAATTAAGTCAAATCTATATTTTCACGTCAAGATGAGTCTGAAATATTCAATTTTGATTGTGTTAGTAACTTAGCCAGCTCAGCCCTCAACCAATCTCATAATCAAAACCAAACACAGTAACAACAGACACAACCACATGAAACAGGGTAGTTCTGCGGTAATGCGGTTAATATACAGCTAATATACGGCGTAACCGGTAAGAAAGGTAATCGGTAAACATAATATATTCAGTAAAATTACCTATTTTATTGATAAGAGTTTCAACATATTCGATAAAATTACCTATTTTGTTTATAAGAGTATCAACATATTCGGTAGAATTACCTATTTTGTTGATAAGAGTATCAACAAAAAGTATCGATACTTTAATACTACCGAATATGTTGATACTCTTATCAACAAAATAAGTATGGATACTTTTAAAAAAGTATAGATACTTTCGAAGGTCCCATCAGCTTAAACTTTAATGACAAAATAGGTAAGCGCTACCGAATATATTGATATTTGGATCAATAAAATAGGTAATTTTACCAATTTTGTTATCTTTTTTTAAAAAATATGGATACTTTTAAAAAAATATAGATACTTTCGAAGGTCTCATCAGCTTAAACTTTAATAACAAAATAGGTAAGCACTGCCGAATATATTGATATTCGGATCAATAAAATAGGTAATTTTACCGATTTTGTTATCTTTGACCGATAACTTAAATTTGCCGGTTACCATTTTTTTCATGTTTTTTACCGGATACATCATTTAATATCAATATATCCAGTAGCGCTTTACCGGATACATTATATATCTTATAATGTTTCCAGTAACGTCGTTTCTTAACCGTATATTAGGCGGCCTCATACTAAAAAAGTCCCATGAAACATGAATACGACATATAAATATACACTAAAACAACAAGAAACTCGGATTGGCAAGTCTAATCAAATACCAACCACCTTGTACAGACACTTCAGTTTCATCTTGACCAGAAGGTTAAAGATCAAAGTCTTTTCTACAGGAAACCCACATGTTGTCATTCATGTTTTTAGGATTTACTTATTTTAGCAAATTTGGAAGATTTCACTGATTCTTCCTCTTATGTTTTCCCCTACAATTCTACTGTTGAAATCCACTTTTGTCCCCAGGTTGCAAGAACAGATTTGACATTGTTTTTGACATGAATTAGGGTGTAAACGAACCAAATCGAACTTGAGTAATGCTGAACTCGCTCAGCTCATTAAGAACTCGAACTCGAGATCAATTGAGTCAAGTATTAACCGAGTTTTGATCGAATTGAACTTGAATAACTCATAATCCGTCATTCTGTCTCATCTCATTTACAGTCCTATTCTAACACCATGCATTTTAGTTCACTTTAATTTTTAAAAAATTAAAAATTTAGTATATTATATTCTCGGGTAGCTCACAAGTTTTTCGAGTCGAGTATTGAGTAGCTCAGCTAACAGCTCGACTCGTTAAGAACTCAAGCTGAGTTCGAGTTCAATCGAGTCCAATTGAATCGAGCTTTGACTCAAGTATCTCGCAATCTTCCACATCTCATTTAATAGCAACTACAAAATGTTTACAATTTACAGTCCCTGCTAACATATAACATCACTGACAGGGGAAATTCTTACAGCTAAAGGCAGATCCAAAACCAGTTTAATAGCAGAGGCAGAAACCATAAAATTTGTTACAGACATTTCAAAACATATCTTATGGAAGGCTTTTACATGTTGCTTTTGATTGAACATACAACATTTATATTTTTTCATGGAACAATTATATTCATGAATTTTCTTTTCGCAAAAGCTAACCACCATTTATTCGGAGTTCCGTTGGGCCTATAGGCGACGCTCAACAGTCTTCCGCTTGTTTCTTCTCTTATTTGCTTCAGATAATTCCTAAGCAGTTCTGCATTTGAGAAATCAATGAATTATATGGCAGCAAATTATCAAGACATCGGTTCTCAAAGAGGTAAATAACATCACAAAGGATCAAGCGTTCGAGGTAGCAGACAGAAACGGAAAGTTATACAAAGTATTCCAAGTGTTGCATACTTCCTACAACACTAATCGTTTATTCAAAGAACTATCGGAAAATCAACAGATTTTACGATTTCATGTTCACCGAAATTGAGGCTTTTTAAACAACTTGATTTAATTCCATCATCGGAAGGGAAGCTCTGAAAAACAACTTGATCCCCCGAGTTAAGATAAGCATAGAATCAAGAATTGCATCACATAATATTCAAAACTATAACCCTAAAGTAGAAAGTATATTTTATTTGCATAATTCTCAATCTTCCACGACTAAAACTAACTAAAAGAGTTCACCACGACTCGGTATGATACTTGGAACATGTTTCACAAGTACCCAACACTTCAATAATCTATGCAACTTATATCATACATCAAAATGTAAAAGAATATGGTAAGAGATTAACCTGCTTCCTTTTGAGACTGTGGAAGCACAAAGAGCCCTGGAAAAGGAAAACCCGATTCTCCGGGTACCGGAACGTCTTCCAAGCCCAAGTTAATGATTGCCTTGGTACCTTCAGCCAAGGTCCTACAGCCCTCAAGCCTCTTCAAAGCCACATTTATGTAGAGAGTCAAATATATAAGGAGCTTATCCGCAGGGCTCTTAATATCAAAGTTTCTAAAGAACACGTTGGCACGAAAGAATGTGATCGCTTCATCAACAATATCCGTTTTACCTGCAATAAACCATCTTGAATTACCAACTCAAAAGATAAGGAAGGATATAATATTGAGAAGTACCCGACGACGGTGTTAAATCTAACCTTGATCCGAAACGGGAGCAGGACCCCTTATATGACTTTTCAAAGGAAGTAAAGGGAAGCCACAAGCTTTAGTAATTCCTTCCTCATCAACAAAACTAGAGTGATAAACCTGGCATTAAATAACCATTTCTAAGCGAATACAAGCCGAATTATCTGAATTAAACTACTGCAAATTACATGCACAATCTAGAAGAGGAAGGGGCATAAGCAGGGATTTAAATAGCAGTCCGCCACCGCGATAAATGCAGAGCAGCCGCCGGCCGCAACCACAATTTAAATCCTTGGGCATAAGGGCAGAGATTGCTTCAAATACCATTTTCTGAGATTTCTTTTTTCCGAACAAACAAACCAATGGGATTTCCACTCAAAAGAAAGAGGGCAACCAAATGTTTCTGCAAAGAACAACAGTACAACACCAAATTACAATCAAAAGTTAAGATTTTTTCCACACAAGTAAGAAATTCTCCTGAGATCTAAAAAATATAGCAGCACCCCATCAAATTACAGAAGCCATGAATTGAAAAATCAAGGAAAACCCAGCATAACAATGGCGGAGATCAGTACATGTAGAAATCTTAGATAAACCAACCAATTGGGTGTTGATCCATTCAATCATATGGTTGAAATGGGGGGAAGCAGAAGAAAAAGATCGAGCAACTTACAGCCAACAAACGCCTTCAACTCAACGCCCGAGTTGCAGTAATCAACTCACCGGCCTTTGCTTGATTTCTTAGAGATAAAACCATTTAACTGGGCCGTACTCCGTAGTTTTGAATCCCCTCTGCTACTACCATAATGAATATTGAGATTGAAGATTACTACGCAAAGCCCAATATAATAAAACAATATGACATCAGGAGGCCCAGCACAGTCATCAGTATAGCCAAATCCGATCCGATCCGATCTGATTGATTCGATCCAGAATTTTAGATATTTGATCTGTTTTTTATTTTTCGAGTAAGTCGGATTAGATATCTGAAAATTTCAGGTCGGATACAAATACTTAATTTACATTCGGATCGATATCCGATATCCGTAAATTCAATTTATATATATATATATGAATCTTGTTGTATTCGGTATTTTTACTTGTTATATATGAAAAATTAAAAATTTTATGGATATAAATCTTGTTATATTTAAAACCCTAAAAATTTCATGGATAGGATCGCCAAGTTTAAAAAATAATCAAATCAAGTTAAATTCGGATATTTGATCCAAAAATTTTGAATATCCGAAATACACACCCTTAATATATTGTAGTTGGATTTTCTAGGAATGGCAAAATTATCGGACCGGTCCTGAAGGGGCGGGTTTTTCAAGAATTAAGGGCGTAAGAAGCCTTGAACTTTTGAAGGAACAAAAAAAAACACAATTAAGCCCTCTGGATTTTTACACCCAATTAAGCACTTGAACTAAGAAATAAAACCAAGAAATTGAATTAATTTAGTCATTTTTTATTCCAAATCACTTGCCTACCCTTTTAACATTAGAGCACTTCATTTGAAGTTATTAATTAACCTAATAAACAATTGGATATACATTTTTTTAAATATGAAGGGTGACCCAAATGTAAACTTACCCATAATTGAGTGTCCCAAATATAACCTTTAATAATTGGGTGACTCAAATGTAACCTTATCCATAATTGAATGGCACAAATATATATTTTAATAATTGGGTGACTCAAATGTAATATTACCCATAAATTAATGATCTCCATTATAATTTACCCAAAAATCAAATACCAAAACGATATTCACCGTTAATTATTTATTGAATCATGCCTTCTGAAAGCATATAAGACAATGCGCGCCTTTAACGTAGGTGACGTTGAAATTAGTGGCGAAATTTAAAAAATATTATTGGTTGGCTAATATAAATAGAACAAAAAATTTATCTAACATAATTTGTATATACAAATTTTAATTTAAAAATAGAGTAACAATTTAAAAAAATATTATCACATGTTAACGAAAATAAATAAGTGTAAAAAAATAATAATATTTATTTATAATGGTATAAATAAGTATCAATGTATTTAAAATTTATTATTATTTATAATCATATATTTTATTGAATATTAATTTTAGTGATTAGTTATTTGCTTGTTTTGAATGTCATAAAAATTATCATTTGTTTAATAATGTAAACTTTGTTTTACTTAATCTATTTTTATTCAAAGCTTATAATTATGAGTTTATCTAATATACTCAAAAACAATATTTGAAAATTTAAACAGGTTTTAGTTGTGCAACTTTATATTTCATTTTAAATAATACATTATAGTTTAAACTTAAAACTGAATATAGTGTCAATAATATATATTACAATTTTCAACAACTCAAACACCTTGATGTATCAATATTTTTTTTTGATTAATTAGAGAGATATTAAATTCTCATACCGAGATTCAAACTCATACAAGATTAGACAATATAAGCATCCTTAGCAAGTAGGTCAATTAGTGGATCTCGATGTAGTAACAATTTTTTCATCCATCTTTTTATACACAACACTTTTCTTTGACACCTAATGTACTAAACACGACGTAAGAGCATACTATCCATAACTTGTTTTGTCAAATTATCAATAGTGATTACAAATATAAACTAGCCTTTTCATAAGCATAAACAAACCAAACACGCATTTATTCGTGCTCGTTCGTTTATTAAATAAACATAAAAATTGTTCATACTCGTTTATTTAACTTAATGAACGAACATTATATTTATACGATAGTTCATCGTATGTTCTGTTCATTTACACACTTATAAAAATGGAAGATAAAAATTTTCGTAATTTTCAAGTTTGACTTTGAGAACAATAGAATCAAAAACTTTTAATTTAAGAACAATAAAAATTAAAAAAAAATTAAAAATCTTAAAAAAATTATTTTTAAGACAAAATAAAAAAAATGTTTTTAGGCATGGGGTGGGCTATGGCCTAGATAGGCCCACCTCTAGATTCGCCACTGGTTGAAATGGCGCATTATAGGATTAAAATGAAAGAATGAAAATAAAAAGTAAATTCGTATATATATTTTGAATAGTTTCGTATATTTAACATATGTTTATTGAATGATTGAAGAAAAAAAAATCTATATACGTGTGCCACAACAGTCGCTCTACCTGACTTGTGCTGACATGTGTTTTCGACACAAATCACACATGTTTCTTATTTTTAACAAAATTCGTATATATTTTTTTCCAGAGATGTGAGTATTTAATTGAGTAGATTAAAAAATTTCGAATTAGTTAGATTGACTAGTCTTATTTTTATAATTTAAATTTTATTTGAATTTTCTCAAGTTGAGTTGTTCAAACTTTTGTTCAAATATCGAGTTACTCGAGTCTCATTTTATAATTCAAACTTTATTTAAAAAAATAAGTCAAATTAAATTTATAAAATTACAAATCGAGTCAAATTTTACTCACCTTATTCTTTCGATGAAACATTAATTTATTTATTTATTTTGGTGCTATTTCCATAAATAATGGGAGATGAAAGCTAATTTCATATTTAAATAAAAAAATGCTAAATTTGTATGTCAACCACTCGCCTACCATCGCAATTTTCAATAATATTACATATTTTCGTTAAATTACAAGACAACCCTTAGAAATTTATTATTGTTCCAACGCTGACCCCCAAATGGCCAAATCCCCCACTTTTTATTTATTTCCCAATCACACCCCTTCCCTTCTTTCCTTCGATAACTCACTCTTCTTTTTTCCTAATTTCTCAAAAAGAACCCCAAAGCTTTAGGGTTTCTTCTTCTCCTCCATTTCCAAGCCCCTGACTTTGCCTCTCTGGTAAATTCTCCCCCATTTACTCCCCCTCTCTACCCTTTACCATTCAATTTCCCTCTTTTAATTGCTAATTTCTTTTAATTTTTGTGTTTCCGTTCAATTTTTTTAGGATTGCACGCTGTAATTTGGTTTAATTATTTTAATTCTTTTGCATCCGCTGGGAATCCTTGCAGCTGAGTCGAAATTCTAATTTAGTTTCTTGTTTAGATTATTGGGTTTTCGTTAAAGGTTCTGCTTGTTGTTGGGTTTTTGCTGATCTGATTATCATAATCCTTGGTTTCAGGGACGGGTGTACATAGAGAATTCTAGCCAAAATTTTTGGTCTAATAGCATTATAGGTCCTATAGTTTAAACTTAAGTCAATTAGGCCTTTGACCCCGATAATTTTTTAGAATAAATACTTAATGAGTCCCTGTTATTCTGAACTTATGTAATTTGCCCTTCCCAATATTTGATTCTAGCTCCGTCCCTGCATGGTTTTTGGCAGCCTTTTTCATCGATAACCCTTTTAGCAGCTTTATATGTTGGCTTTGAACATTTGTTTTAAAAAATACTGGTTAGTTATGTGGGATGTTACTTATAGATTTTAAGTTTTTGTCTATGGTGTAATTTTTTTCTTTTTCTTGCAATGATAAATTATTAAGTGGGTTGCCTTGGTTTGATTGTTTAAGACAATTTTATGGTTCTGTTGTTTGAAGCTTTAGTGACTGCCTAATACATGCTTGTAAGTTTGCATTGGAGGAATGTCATGGTGCTTGGTACTGACTGCAATAAAAATCTGTCTTTTGGACTAAATTGCCAACTCTTGTGTAACTGTTGTATGATTAGAAGACCTGACATTTTCCTGTTATGCCAAAACCATTGTTTGCCTTGCGCATAGTATTAATGTACTGATGGTTGTAGGCCATGTATGGTTTGTAATGATTTTAAAATTTGGCTTGGTAAAGCGAGTGTAACAGTTAAAAACTTGTAATTTATTTTATGATTTTATGTAATCTATTTGTTATTTTGTTTTTCATTTATGTTAAGAAGCGATTTGGAATGGTGCGGGAGAAGCTGATCTTGATTTGCCAGCATGGTGGTGAATTTGTGCCGAAAGATGATGGATCCTTGTCATATTCTGGAGGTGTGGCACATGCCTTAGATATCAGTCCTGAAACAGTATTCGACGATCTCAAGTACAAATTAGCTGAAAAATATAACTTGGAATATAGATCTTTGACTATCAAGTATTTTCTCCCCGGAAACAGGAGAACTCTAATTACTTTGGCTAATGACAAAGACCTAAAGAGGATGTATGATTTTCATGGGGACTCTGTGACTGCAGATGTTTTCCTTACCGGGACAAAAGGCTTTGCTCCTGTAAATCTCGACATGCAAGCTAAGAGGTAATGACACGTTTCCAGCAATTATCAGCGTCTTCTAGATTCTTTTTGCTTCATTGATATTCTTTTGTCACCTTAAATTATAAGGACATGCATTATCTTTGCATCAGCAAGCAAAATGAGAATGTGCTGCAAAAATCTATGTTCTTTGATGAGTTTGGTTTGCCTCAGTATTTGTGCATAGTGGTTAATTGTGGAAATTGTAAAATCAACAGTTTCATTAAGGTCGGTCATCACTTGCAGGAAAACTGGCGCAAAAAAAAGCGGCACCTCTGCTGCGGGTTCTGCTACTCCCAAAGGTGCTCGCTATGCTGTTGGCCTGAAGGATGTTCCCGTTGGTATAGCAACCCCTTCTGACTGTTTCGCAGGCATCAATGCAACAGTCCGAAGCCCCACTAGAGCAGCAATTACATCAAAACGTACTGCTGGCCCTAACATTGTTGATGGTCTTTTTGAGGTCAATGTCACTGATGCAACCGACTGTAGCACAGATATATTTGATATGAGTGCTTCTCCTGCTGATAGTGTCAAGAAACGAAGGCGCACTGCCTCCTGGAGAAGTGGTGCAAATGGTCTTGCCATTGTTACTGTTGCTGACAATCTTGAGGAGACAAGAAAAACTATATCCTGGAAAAAGCTTGCCAGGAAATGCAATTCTGTTGCAGTAGCTGATAATATGAGCCTGGCTCCTCCCAGTGATGCTTCACCGGAGAAACTGGTTGAATTTTGGAAAAATTGTATTACTGGTGAAGGCCAGGATTTCAGAGGTGTGGCAGAATTCCGTGATGCTCTACAGAAATATGCTATTGCACATCGGTTTGGTTATAAATTAAGAAAGAATGACACTAATCGTGCTAGTGCCGTATGTGCAGCAGAAGGCTGTCCTTGGAGGATTCATGCATCTTGGGTCCCATCCGCCAGTGTGTTTAGGGTTAAAAAGCTGCACGAATCACATACTTGTGATGGCGAATCTTGGAAGACCGCCACTCCAGCTAAAAATTGGTTGGTGAATATTATTAAGGATAGGTTAAAAGATAGCCCACACCACAAACCAAAAGAAATTGCCAATGGCCTTCTTCGTGATTTTGGGCTTGAGCTGAACTATGCGCAAGTATGGCGTGGAATTGAAGATGCCCGGCAGCAACTTCAGGGTTCATACAAAGAGGCATATGGTCAGTTGCCTTGGTACTGTGAGAAGATAGAGGAGGCAAATCCTGGTAGTTTTACGAAGCTTCTTGTTGGAGATGATAGAAGATTTCAGCGTCTTTTTCTATCCTTCCATGCTACAGTTTGTGGTTTCCAAAGTGGTTGCCGTCCCCTTCTTTTCCTCGAGGCCATCCCTTTGAAATCAAAATACCATGAAATTCTGCTCACGGCCACTGCACTGGATGGTGATGACGGGATTTTCCCTGTTGCATTTGCTATTGTAGACAATGAAAATGAAGACAGTTGGCATTGGTTTTTGGAGCAGCTGAAATCTGCAGGGTCGACTTCTCGTTCTCTAACTTTTGTCTCTGATAGAGACAAGGGATTAATGAAGCATGTGCTTGAAATATTTGAGAATGCTCACCATGGTTACTCGTTATTCTACTTGATGGACAGCTTCATACAAAACTTGAAGGGACCATTCCATGGAGAAGGGAGAGCTTCATTGCCTGGGTGTTTCTTGGCTGCAGCGAAAGCAGTCCGACTTGGTGGTTTTAGGATGTACACCGAACAAATTAAACGGGTTTCTTCAAGTGCTTATGATTGGATCATGCAAAATGAGCCTGAATACTGGGCAAATGCATTTTTCAAGGGCGAGCTTTATAATCACATAACACTCAACATTGCAGAGTCATATGCTGACTGGATAGATGAAGCGCGAGAACTACCCATCATGAGAAAGATAGAAGTACTAAGATGTAAAATTATGGAGTTAATGGATGGTCGTCGAACAGAATCAAGTAACTGGACTACGAAACTTACACCATCAAAGCAGGAAGTGTTACAAGAAGAATTTGCAAAAGCACATGGTCTGAAAGTATTATTCTCATCCGACACCCTATTTGAAGTTCATGATAATTCCATTCATGTTGTGGATATTGTTAAACAACACTGCAGTTGTGCCATGTGGAAACCAACTGGCCTTCCTTGCCATCATGCAATTGCCGTCTTTAACTGCACAGGTAGAAATGTGTATGATTATTGTTCAAGGTACTTCACAGCAGATAGCTTCCGATTAACATTTGCCGGGAGCATAAAGCATGCTTTGACCATTACTCACCCTGGTGGAATCGAAGAATATCCTGAAGAAGATGATGATGAGCAGATAATGCCTCCATGCATCTCACGACCATTAGGCCAACAACAAAAGAAAATAAGACGGAACAAAAGTCAGGGAATTATCAGAAGATCCGTTTGTTGCACTCGATGCAACGGAGTCGGGCATAATAAGGCTTCATGCAAGGTAAGCTTATAGGGAGCATTTACCTCTTGTATGTATGTATAACAATCTTCATGGACTAACTACATTTGCATGCCGTGAATAGTTGTCTTGTTCTTCGAAGTTGCATTTATGAATTAGGCTAAAGTACTTGGACTTTGCAACTTAAATCTTATCATCATGTTATGAACTGCCACCATAACATGATGATAAGATTTGAGTCATTCCGGTCCTTTTTTTTTAAATTTATTTGTCTTGTGTAGTACTTGGATTATTTGCTATCTAATAATTTTGAAATTTAAATGTTGAGAGTGTAATATGAAAGCAATTTAAGTTGGAATAATTTTTGTTTCAACTTGACTCGAATTCTTGTTTGAGGGCACTTCTTATTTGAGTTAGTTTTTGCAAGTATACAGCCATGAAACCTAATGGTAACAATTATACTGCTAGGTGGTTAAATGCAGTGAATGGTTTTAACTATTCAAAGTAAGTTTTATATCACATTTACCAACAATATGTGGTGTTTGTACAGGAAAATGACCTATGAGATTATTGATATATAGCTTATAAAGGATTATAATATGTCACAGGGAGTGGATCAAGAGTATAATGCCCAAGCCTCCCCGTGCGATACAAATCTAGCAACTTGACACCAACTTTACTTTCAACATTTTCACCTTCTTCTGGAACATGGAAAGCTGACCTCAAAGCTACCAACTGTGCCTCGATAAGTTTTATCATGTCGTCCTCGAGCTCTAGATTACCATCGAAAGTTGAAATGATATCAAAGATAGCTCCACGAACATCATGCACCGTCAAGTCCTGCACCAACAAGTCAAGCATCATGTCATTTTCTTTGTACATAAGTATGGTCTCTGTTCTTGACCCGGGCTTGGATCTTCGGACAACAATCAAGGCCAAAGCCAAGCTCTCTGTTTTTGGAATAAGTTTGTTTAAACATGTGATTCTTTGTTTTAGGGTTGATTTGTAACACAAGTGTCCATACCTGAGTGTGATCCATTAGATGCTGCCTTTTCTGTCTCAACTCCGAGTTAATGGAGGCCTCTTCTTTGAGGTTTAGCTTACTCTGATTGGTTGTAAATTTCACCCATTTCTTATATTGGTCACTTAAGTTAAGAATGGTCAAAAAATATTGAGCAAGTTCCTTCTGCTCAATCAAACCATCTCTAATTGCCCCTGCATTTGCAAAAAAAAAAGGGGGGGGGGGGGGGGGATTGTTGGATTTAATAGAGGAAATATGACCTCAGACAGTTTAACCATTACAATGGACTTATTCCCTTAAAAGAGAAAAATAATGGTTATCACTTCACCTGTCAATGCTAGTTTGGAGCAAAGCTCGGCATCATGAATCGTGCGAGGCAAAATGCCCGGAGTATCCAATAAATAGATGTTGGGATGGCTACCAATCTGAAGAAAAGAGTTGAGCATGGATTACTCCATGATATTGGAGAAAATGGAATCTAAATTAAGAAGAAAAAAAACCATTATTACATGGTGGCATATATACCTTCAAGCTGCTGATATCTTTCGTCTCTCCAGGCTGAGGACTCACAGTTGCATGCTTCAACTTTCCTTTGTCTAAAAAGAACATGGGGTGTTTTAGATTTCATTTAAAGATTCATTAAGCAGGAGAGGAACAAGAGAAAATTAAATGAGAGGATTTAAGAAGGGTTAAGGCACCTGCAGCACTAATCCTCCCAATCTGATGCAAAGAATTAGCTAGTGCTGATTTACCAACATTAGGAATCCCTACAAGCATTACTGTTATAGTCTCACTAGAATGATGATTAGCTTTGCACAATCCCCTAACTTGAGCTTGTATAAAATTCAGCAGCTGTGAGAAATGAATTGCTTAACAATTGTTTATATTCTAAACAAGAACAAAGATTTCATCAAAAAAGAGGGAGAAGAAAGGGCATAGGGTTACTTGACACAGAATGTAGGAGATTTTAGTGGTTAGATAAGAAAGAAAAGATACCCCTTTCACACTGTCCTTGTTGTGGGAATTGACTCCACAAGGAATGCAGCCTTGTTGTTCAAAATATCTCATCCATCCCTAAAAGATGAAACATAATATCAATATTCGCAGATTAAGTGACACCAAACTTGATCAACCGAGTCGAATATTTTTATTAAGGATAAATATCCTATACACTGGCGGTGGAAACTAAAAGTTTCCACAAGTGCCTTAGTTGTAGGGTATAGGGACTTAATTTAGGGTATAGGGTTTAAGAGTTTAGGTGTAGGGGTTTAGAATTTAGGGATAGTTGTTTAAATTTAAAGTTTATGGTTATAATTTAAGGTTTAGTTAGGGTTTAGTTTTTAGGTAAATATGGTGAGAATTTAAGTTTTAAGCTATAAACCCTAAATTATAACCCTAAACCTTAAATTTAAACAGCTATCCCTAAATTCTAAATCTTACACCTAAACCCCTAAACCATATACCCTAAACTAAGTCTAAACTCTACCCCTAAACCATATACCCTAAACTAAGTCTATATACCCTAAAACTAAGGCGCTTGTGGCATGTATATAGAATATTTATCCTATTAATAGTCAATTGGAATTGAAATATGCAAAACACAAGAAACAAAAACCAACCTTTACTTGGTTTGGGTCAGCAAGGTCCATCTTGTTCATGACAACAATTCGTCTAGAAAGAGAAGGAAAGTTCCTCAGCAGCTCATACTCGGATGATAAAGGAATCTGAAAAGGTTAACCATTCAACAAGTTTACTGAAAAGTTTCATCTTGCAGAGAAGAATAAAGTTTTTTTTTTAAATTATACCCTGGCGTCTCTGATCTCGGCAACCAGATCAACCAATGGAAGTCGTTGAGCAATGGCAGTTGTGGCCGCAGCCATGTGGGGGTCGTACCACCATCCTTTGTTTCTTCTTGCTGACTTCTGCACTGCCATCCCTATTTCCCTTGCTATTTTACTTACAACACTACTTGTTGCCATTGGTGTATCTTTTTCTCTCTTGGGATGCTGCTGGTGAACGAGTATATATTAAGATTTAAGGGTTTGGGGTTTAAGTTGAAGGCTACGGTAGAACAATTGGAACTTACTCAGGCATAAACTCAAACATGTTGAGAGCAATGTGGTTGTCTCCTAAATTGCATCCGAAATGGAAATAAATCTATCAAATTAAACAGTGAATCAATGTCGAAATGAAGTGAAAAGATGGTTGAGCAGTCTAAGAAAGATGAAGAATGTTCAAAAACTTTAAAGTCGAATAATCTCAGCCGTCCATTTACTCAGAAATACTGCATTCTCTTTTCAGCTATATCAGTATTCTTGTCATTAATTTCTCCGGAGAAAGATTTATTTTGTTATAAACGAGTATCTTTTAAAATTTACAATTTAATCACTCGATTTAAATTTTGTTATAACTATATTAATCCGCCGTTAAAATTGAAATCAACATCTAATATAATTTGATATAATAACATATTGATTCTAATTCAAAATAATCATCAACATCTAATTTATTAACTAACTAATCCGATTGGATATTATAGAAATCAATTATGGATGATTCTTCTAACTCAATTTGTATTATTTACAATTTTAAAATTCCAACCCTAATTTTACTTAAAGAATTAGTGTTTTTTCCTACTACACCAGTCATTACCATTTGTATATTGAAAATTTTATATTGCACTCTCTTTTCCGCTATAATCTCGGTTTCCCATTCTCTCAAGCGAGTAGCCTCCAATCAAATGGTGCTTGCAATATCTATTTGCCATACTTAGAGGTGAGTGTTCGATCAAGTCAATTTTTTGAGTTTCTATATAAATTTAATTGTACTTATTTATCATGTTATAATGCAATTGATTCTAATTTAAACGACTTTCTCTAATTATATAAGATTAACAGTAGAATATGTGAAAATTATCACTTGGAAAAAAAAGTAAACAGATAATCTCAGCCATCCATTTCTCCCATCCAACGATTCAAAAAACATGTAAAACTTAAAGAATTTTACATTGTGTAAGTTGATCCTAACCCATATATATATATATATATATCAGGAAAAATTGAGGAACAACAACTCAAACTTAAAATGAATACATTAATTATTAAAAATTTCGAGTTATTCAATTTTTTATTTTACAACTCAAATTTTATTTAAAAATTTTTCGAGCTCAGTCAAGTACTTTTACCTCGCGCCGAGTCGAAAAATTCAATTTTTTTCCGAGTCGAGTCGTATTTTGCACACCTCTACTTGAAAATTGAAATGGGATACTATTAACAGAAGCATTAACTGTTGGTAATATTTATTGGTCTCGTATGAATTCGGAGTTATGTTTTATATTACTCACCCAAGGAGTGGCATGCACACATGTATAATATTAGCCCAATGGACTTGGTTTTATTACAAGACATTACCACTTCCATGATCATTTTATGTGGTCATCTAAAGCTTTGCAATCACATATGGTGGCAAGTTGAATTTGGATCTAGCAGGAAGCTTCAGATCCTCCCAATCTTCATCCTTCACCTTTGAGAAATAGCTGTCAACTGTAGTGTCCGTGATCAGCTCCAATTTCGACGGCTCCCACTGGTAAAACAAAAAAGGGGAAGGTGACTCAGTCCGTCGGTCGACTTTTTCAAACTTCATAATGTTTAAGGATCGAAGATTCGGGAAAGAGAATCCTAACCTTGGGGTTCTTATCTTTATCCAGTAGTATGGCCCTGCAACCCTGTTAAGGAAGATGGATTTTAATCGGTTGAAGAAATGGGAGAACGAAAGCACGAAAGCGAGTTAAACATGAATTTGAGACAGCTGAAACCTCGAAAAAGTCTTTGCTGAATTCTCCGCGCATGACATGGGAAACCATTCTATATTCACGAACAAGGCATGGACCCACACCTTGGAGTCTCCCTACTCTAATCTGGTAAGAGAAAGTGAACTTAAGCCGAAACAACTCATCAAGCTTCAAACAAACTCTTAATCAGATAATCCAGGATCCACTATTCACTATATAAGAAAGTCAATTTCCTTCTGTAGAAGAATGATTTGATAAACAAGGCTTATTATCTTTTCCGTTTCAGTCGTGCCACTACCGGAGTACAAGGATAATATATTCATATGGCAACATTGACAAGGACCGTGTAATTTTTATGGTTAAAATCGTTAATGCGGAAAATCAACTTACTGATCTAAGAGAAATCTTAAGACTTGTAGGTGAAGCCTTTTTCAGTGTTTGAATTGTAGTAGAGATCCAACCATCCCTTCGATCAACAGCCTCCCTCTCCTGTGTAAGCATGTACGCAGATTTTAGTTTTAGGTGGCATATACTGATGGTACACAAATTGCAAGGAACTTCGTAAACTCGTGCAAGAAGCATCAAGAGAGATCACCGGATTAATGTTTACGAAAACAAACAAAATAAAATTAACAACTTACAAGAGCAGATAAAATTTCTTCAACTGTTTTTTGAGAGAAACATCTATCAATGACATCTAATCTGCAGCCATGTAACCAATGATAATGAGGATTTAAAAAGTCGTGTCAGTCGGCTGTTAGCAAGTTTGGATTTCAAAGAACACAACCTAAATAATGTATCGAAACAGGCTGTTGAAATACAGAATTGAAATACAGGGTTAGATACTCAAATTTTCTTATATTTACTACCAATATGTAAGATCTCTCTCTCTCCCCATCCCTCCTTGTTGGAAGCAGGTATCAAACAATTATACAGGAAAATGCATTGTTATAGAAAACTAACCGATTGTACACACTCTGCTCTTTCAGTGAGGGTCGCTCGGAGTATTGCCCAATGATTGATGAAATGATTGTTGGATCACTGGAATCTACAGCACATAATGCAGCTTCTAACATGGGTAATTTCTGTTGATTAAGTGAAAAGATGTAAAAATTATTAGTATAAACAATAAAGTGAGCTTTCTAAGGCATAAAGCAAGAGAATTCATACAGCCTATTTTGGATATATAAAGCAGAGATTTTGAGGATTCTAAAGAAAAACGACTAGGATCAAAACCTTTCTTACGGCAGGAAAAACAATCTTGTACCTAAACTAATCATGGTGCAGCTTTCCCTTAATTCACAAGGCACAGATAAGTAGGGAGTTTATTTTCAGTTTCAGTTGCTTTAGTAAGTGTAGACAGAGGTTTTAACTTCTCCAGACAAAGGAAAGATCTTTTTTGACCTACAAAAGTAGCTTTATAAAATAAAGAAACTTATTTATGAAACCCTTAAAGATGAATCTGGTTATTGTTACAAAAGTAGCTCTATATGATATAGAAGCATTATGTTTATTAGGTGACAGTAACTCTACAATTTAATTTCCAAAGATAATGTCAAAATTTTAAAAAGAATAAGAAGAAACGGGCATGCTAACTTCCTCTATCATATTTTCTCAACCAACCGGTATAAATCTACATTGTCTCATATATTTTGAACTCAACCGTATTTAGGTTGAGAAACATACTGCTGATGGGACAAAGTGAGTTGCAAGGCCACATGCAAGCATTTCTACACCATCCAATCTGCCACCGGTAAGACCGAGATACTCTCCTGCCAGAAGATGATGACAATATGTGAAGCTAAACATAAAGAAAATTCCAGTATACAAGTTTTTGGCTAGCTAGAAGAAATGAATACAACATGAATCAGTTCTGTGAACCAAAATAGACCCAAACAAGGCCAAAGATAGTTATTGCAGCTATCATGAACGAGAACCCAATTTGCGGAGCCTTACTGCCTTTGATTTTTTTTTTCTTTTTGGTAACTGTATAAGGAGCCAAAATCCAGAATGCTACCAAAGAGATGAACCAAAGGTTCGTGTTATGTTTTAAAGGATTTAGCCTTAGGATATGTAATTTTAAAAATAAAAGTAAATAAGAGCATGTATAAGATATTCAAGCATATAAATAGGAGTACCGAAAAATCCTGGGAGTCTTGACAAGAAATAGGAGGCTCCTACATCCGGGAAGAGTCCCAAAGCTGTTTCAGGCATTGCAAAAAGCTACACAACATCCAATATACAAACATTTAGAAAGAGAAAACAAATCCGCCTCACCTAGCATCTGATTCTCTCTAGAAAATGTAAGAAGATAAGATCTAGGGAAGAGACATCACATTATTGTAGTTGGAGTCTTATCATTTTTTTAATAAATAAAAGAGAAAAAATTGGCTAAAAATGCTAACAAAGCCATTTTTTTCTAATTTATGCAAGGAGCTTATAAAGTTTTTCAAAGGAGACAAAAGAGAAAAATACCGAGTTCTCAGTTGCAACACGGAATCTACCATGCATTGAAGCACCATTCCCACCTCCCATAACGATTCCATTAAGAATTGAAACCTTCAATGAGATTTGCGTTCTCACAATTAGAAAAATCATATATATACATGATATACACAAAAGTCAGCATGGCCTTGACTGTTTTTTTATGAAATTTTACTCAGGATCTGTTTGTTTAACTGGAATTTTGTCTTCCTCTTCTCGCTTACAATTTCCATTGTCTTCCTCTTATCAATGAGGAGTTTCATCTTTCTCATTCTCCCTCAGTATCTCCCCACGACCACCACACCCTACCCCCCAAATAAATATCTAAGATCAAAACCCAAACACCCTGCCCAGCAACTTGTCATTTGATTTCACCCTTTCTTCACTCCACTCTTGGTAAGTTACCAGATTTTGTGTTCTTTTATACTCAAACTCAGGTTATATATATACATGTATGTATTAGAAATGTATAGCACCTTATCAATTGATTTCACCCTTTTCACTCCTTTTTTGCTAAATTGCCAGATTTTGTATTCTTTTATGCTCAAATTCACATTTCTTTATTGTTCGCAACTTGTTTGAGGATTTATTATATGAATTTGAAGAATAATTTTATGCATTTTTTGTATGGAAGAACATTTTTGAGAAACAGATGGTGCCTTAAAGCCATTTGGGTTACCTGTGGTTTGCTATAGGTTGCCATCAAATAGTTTAAGGTGAATTCCTTCATAAAGAAGTTAGCACCTGCTCTCCATCCACCTAAAGCACATAAATGCACAAAAAAAGGTCATTGACTTTAAATTCCTCCAACAAACAAGGAGGAATAGGAAGACACATTTGGCTCTTCAAATGTGGTTAGTCCACTATGCTAGCAAAAGAGAAATTACAAATGATAGCAAACATGAGGTGGAAAAAGAGGAAACAAAGGTGACAGCAAACTAATATTGTAACTTATTAACCTTTTAGATCTAAAGGATTAGTACTATCTGGCATCCACGAAAAATGAAAGAATCCATACCTGCCCTAATATCATGTACCACAGCTGCGACATCTCCGCCAGCACAAAATGATCTTCCTTTCCCCTTATGACAAATAGCCAGCTATCAGGTATATTCTCTTTTATGCTAAAACATTGGCTTTCAAAATCAATGAAGGAACCTAGTCTTACGAAAGGGTTAAATAAGATAATTTCTTACCTATTAATTCTTCCAAAATAAATATAAAAAGCTTACCTAATTCACGGAAATTAACCAAGTCTTTCAACACTTTGGTTACATTAAGGAATATCAATGCTAATATATAAACCCTAATTATACTTCGAACAGGAATCCTGACACTGACTATAAATTAAACACAATCATGACTGTTGACTATCTACAACCAAGCTGATGTGCTACAGTAGCTAACCAAAAAGACATATAGCCTTTCTATTTGACATTCCAAGAGTATGCAAGTAAAACTGCCAAACCCAAAATGAAAATGTGCTGTCAAACAATCTGATTGAGTGACTCGAAACGAGCTAAGAGCAGAGACCAGGCACGCTTTTATGCAACCAGAAAAATGTCATCAGACTCAAATGTCTTACAATTTCATGTTTCTTTTCTGTTGTCAAATTGTTTCTTTTAATAAAGTAAAAGAAAATGATACTGAAGTTGTATGTTCAGAGGTGCGTACCTTCAATATTACCAGCTTGACATTAGGATCGTCCTCATAGGCAAGAAAAAGTTCTAATAATCGAGAAATCTACCATTGAAAGAGAAAACATTATTACTATTTGACAGACAATTTATGACAGTCATGAAGAAATAGAGAAATAGAGAAGAAAAGCATGATTACAAAGTGCAGAGTACAAATCCTGAATACAATAATTTATTGGAAAGAGAAATTTGATAGGTTGTTGCAGTTGACGATTGACATAGAAGACATGCAAAAGAAACCATATGAACTAGCAGTTACAAAAATAACAAGAAAGAAATGCTCGATCCAGTGTTGTTAAGGCATGCCTACGCATTAAGAATTCACCAGCCAATAATAGCATTTCCAAACCTCTTGGGCGACAAACATTTGACCAAGCCACATCTGATGCACCTAGGAACTCTTTCCCATGATCCGGTAGGCACAAAAGAATTCACCTTGATATTCTCTTTTTTTTATTTCTGGAATTTTTATGTTATAATTAACTGTATCGATACTAGTAAAAAGAATGATAATAACAAACTTTGTACTTCTCAAGGTTTGAGCATCAACTATCGACATAGGACCATAAGCAAATCATGCATATTGGCCAACACAAGAAAAACAAAATTGAATATTTTTGTAATATAAAATGGACTAGTTTATATCATATCATAATCGTATAATTTAGGATTTGTATTTAATGCACTATTATTACAATAAATCACAAGATGCTACCACAACAATAAGTAAACATAAAATTTTAAAAACTCTTGAAGAAACAGTCAAATCATGTATACCCAGATAAGTCATGTGAAAGTAGACATATGCAGAATAGCAATTGAGGTTGAAATAACACAAAGGAAAACTAAAAAAAAAAGAGAACTTGATCCTAAAACTCGTTGTATAACATAAGGATAATTCCCAAATATTGAAAGAGCTGAAGCACCCCATTAAAGAACACATCATACCATCTGAAATGAAAGGGCATTGAGCTGCTTAGGCCGGTTAAAGGTCAGAATTCTTGCAAAGGATTTTTCTTCCACTAGAACCTGCATAGGTAAAGAAGAAATATAAATGAACCTCCCTAATACAACAAAGTTAGTTAAGCTAAGAAGCAAAAAGAAACGCTGGGGACTCATAATTCCGCATACAGTTTTGACATGTACGTAATTGAAATGGAAAATCAGCATGAAATTATTTCAATTACAAAGAAAAGAGATGATGGGATTGAAATTTTAAGTCTTTAAGCTCAATTGAGAAGCAAAGAGAGAGTGGGAGGGTAGCAATGTTTTGTGGGTTCTGAAAACTATACAACACAAGCTTCGAGATTTCAAATAAAGCATTTTGAATGAAGAAACTCGTTAGAAGAAGAATGAAAAACACCCAAAATTCCAGAACAAAAGAGAGGGAAAGTTAGAGCATTTATAAACGAAGACGAACCTGATCATGTTGGGAAGAAACGGATGAAGCCATTCGTATGGATTAGTAGTTGAAAGCACCAAATCCGATTCCCAGAACGACAATCAATCGCTGCAAAATGGGTAACTGGAAATGATAAGAGCAGGCTGAGAAGCAGTTTTAAGCTGGCTATAAAGTAAGTACTCGATTGTGTTAATTTCCATCTGATACGTCTCTGGAATAGATAAATAGGGATGGGCACTAGTTAGATTTTTGGTCTACCCGAACTTGATTAAAAAATAGGGTAAACTACCTGAAATACCACTCAACTTTAATGTGTGACTCTAATATGCCACTGAACTAAAATTCGATACTATAATACCATTGAACTTCACTGTGTGATTCAAAGTTAGCACTCCACCGTTACTCTCATTACGGAATTCTGACGTGGACTCTAACTTCCGTTACAGGAATGACGTGGCCGATAAAAAAATAATATCTTTTTCCAGATATGATCCACCTCATTATATTTTATGTTTTATTTTTACTATAAAATCTCTTTTGGCTGAAAACAAAACCCTAATTTCCTATTTTCTATTTCCCAGCATAGATTTTGAAGCTGATCCAAATCAATGGAGGTAGAATGGTAAAGATCAAGTGAACGCAGGGTTGAAGTAGAAGAACCCATTTCAATTTCGGTGTGTGGATGCGGATATCCGGCAAAGCTGACTACATCGTGGTCTAATGCCAACCCTGGAAGGAGATTCTTTGGCTGCAAAAATTACGGGAGTTTTCTTCATAAACATTGTAGATTTTTTTGTTGGTTTGATCCTCCAATGAGCCCACGTGTAAGAGTTGTTCTCGTCGGACTGCTAAACAAAATCAAGACGAATAACATCCAAAGAAGGAATGAGAGATTTGTTTGGATTTTTGTTTTGATTATCAGTATTGTACTACTGTGGTGCTTAATGCACTAAGGGGAGTGGAAATACAACTTATACCGGTATAAGACTTAAAGAAAGAATAAAAAAAATACAACTTATACCGGTATAAGACTTAAAGAAAGAATAAAAGAAATACAACTAACTAATTGAAAAGGTATGATCAGCCTTCCATTGTTCCAAATATTTTTTAGCCAACCACTTGTAAGTAACATTTTTATTTCTAAAATCTTTGAGACAGTTATGCTCTTCAATATAAGACTTAATCTGCCATGTGTTGTTCATAAGATCTTTAGGGTCAACCTTTGATGCCCAAATATACCAAAGACAATTTTCCTTGCAAATTACATGTATCATACCTTTGTCAACCCTTTTGAATTTGATATCATGTCTGGTCTTAATCCCATACTCCCTTATAGCTTTTTTCAGAATCTCTTTATCACTAAATTTCATCCCCCTTTTAAATCTCGGATTTTCCATATCCACCTTAGCATTAAATACAGGACATTTGAGGTTTTTCTTTCAATCATCTTCATCAGATTCATTTGCACTAACACTATGCAATGAATCTGATCCATTACTAACATATCCATTCAAATGTGTCTCATTACCAAACTCCAAATCTATCAGATCCACCTCTTCTTCTCGAGCTTCATCATTTAAGGCATCATCACTATTTTCATATCCACTATCATTATCAGTTTGTTCAATCTCATCCTCTACATAATCATCATCCTCTTCTACATCATCATCTCCAGTCTCTTCTACAACATCATCTACAATCTTCTTTCAGAGAAAACTCAGAGAAACCCACGTTTTTCCATTTGATTTCTTTCTAACAATCGATCACTACAATCTTCTTTCAGAGAAAACCCACTTGAATAATCAATAACAATCCATAGAAAACCCACTGATTTTTTTTGCGTCTGATTTCTGAAGTTTGAAATTTTATTAACCTAATTTTGAGGAGATAAAGAGTCTTTAACAAAACTATGTCGTTTTACAATAAAAATAAAACATAAAATATAATGAGGTGGATCATATTTGGAAAAATATATTATTTTTTTATCGGCCACGTCATCCCTGTAACGGGAGTTAGAGTCCACGTCAGAATTCCGTAATGGGAGTAACGGTGGAGTGCTAACTTTGAATCACACAGTGAAGTTCAATGGTATTATAGTATCGAATTTTAGTTCAGTGGCATATTAGAGTCACACATTAAAGTTGAGTGGTATTTCAGGTAGTTTACCCTAAAAAATATTTACTCTAAACCTAATTTGACCCGACCAGTACCACGTCATTTAAAAACACGACCCGGCTTAAAAATTATATACTTAAATATGAATCCGATTTAGTTTATTAAAAAACTAAACTTTAAGGATTTAATTATAAAAAATAAATTTTAGGGATCTAATTGTAAAAAATAATGTTAATGAACTGATTGTAATATATATATACAGTGTAAAACTCTTTAAGTTTTACAGGTTTTCTAGATCGTTAGATGAAGGGAATGGATGACTCAGATTAACTCCTTACTCTCTTTTTTACAAGTGATAATCTTCACATATTTACTGTTAATCTCATCCATTCGTTTCACTCATCCAACGGTCCAAAAACGTGTAAAACTTAAAGAGTTTTACACTGTGTAAACGGATTCTATCCCATATATATATAAAGAGGGAGCATTATTGCGGATGTCTCTAAAAATATATGAAAAAATTACATTACTAATCTTAGGTCGGGTCAAGTTGAATATTTTTCACCTTAAACTCAAACTCAACCCGACTCGAAATCACACTTAATGAAAACCAACCCAAGCCTAAAGTTTTTACAAAAAAATCTAACCCGATAGGGCTGGGTTGGGTAAAATGTTCATCTCTAAATAGATTAGGTTTTGAATATTTTGTGATTTTAAGATTATTTTAACATATTGGTGTGATTACATAATAGTATATGTTTATATTTTTTTCTTAATTCTTTAATAATACATACACATTTTAGACATACGAGTGCTTGAATTTGAGTCTGCTATGATGAACAACATCTATTTTTTACTGGAGCTACTGGTTGCGTTTATTTTTAAGATTTATCTTTGAATTAGGATAATGTAAAATTAATTAATTTTATACTGATTTTACATTGGTCTAGATATTAAAGTTTAGGTTTGAGTCTTGGATCTGAGTATCGAATAATTCGAATGAGGATTTTGAGGCTTGTTGGGTTATGAATGTTTTGGGCCCATTCATATCCATTCTCTTCTTTGGCCCAAAAGATGATGTGATTCCTTTTAGGATGCTTTGCAAATTGAGGGACCGGACAATTTCCTTCTTTCTTTCAAAGAGATTTAATGGGAGAGAAAATTGAAAACATTTGTAGGCGAGTCTAAAGACGACAGAATTTGAAATTTGTCTATGAATTAAAAATGTTAGCCTTCTTAATAATATTTTTTGTTGGTATTTTTAAATTTTTTTGTCAAGTATCGATACTTTGTCCCGAACTGAATATATATATATATATAAACTAAGTATCGATACTTAAAAAAATTTAAAAAACTAACCGAAAATATTATCAATTTGTGAACAATTTTTAAAATTGTCTTCTTTTAGTCGCACCTTAGACATGTCAACTTCGTGAAAAAAAAATTACTTGAAGAGCTCCTAAATTGACATGTCAACTTATTCTTCATCTTCATAGTCTCATAACCATAATCTTGAACTTAAGATTATATAGAAAGAGAGTTAGGATCAATTTAAAGTTTTGAAGTGTTTTAAGAAACATTACTCTTCTCATTTCTCAATCCTTGATCATATTTTATATGTTTTATGTTGATATATCTCCTAATTTGATACAATATTATTTTTTTAGTTGCTCTTTTAATTTTTAAGGCTTCGCCTTGACTAATTCAGACCGACTCACGTCACACATTTGATTATATGGTATTGTTTTTGATCCATCTTGTGCTTATTTAAGCTCTCATTCATGTTGTATAGCATTTCAAAACTCTTGCTCATAGTTTCAATACTTTGGGTACTAGAATTACTAGTTTGGACCATTTTGGGCCCTTTTGACATTATAAACCCTTTTATCTCTCATGTTTCTAAGCATGGGCGGAACCACTAAAGCTATTGGGGTGTCTGATGACATCCTAAAATTTTTTAAAAATCATATTTTTTTAATATAATTTGTAGATAAAAAATTTAAAAATATATAATTGATACTCATTTATAAATAAAATGACACATTTTTATAAATAATTAGCCTCTCTTAAATATCGTTAAAAAAATAACACCCTTTAAAAAATTTCTGACTTCGCCCCTGTTTCTAGGTATATATATTTATGCCTTGTCTAAACTTTAACCAACAATACTTATCTCTTTCATTACAAAGTTGCCATGTAATAAAGTTGTTCAACTCTATGGTCTTTTATAATGTTAAGCAATCTTCACCTAATCAAATAATCAATTCTAAATATTCTCACTAAATCAACTTTAGCACATCAATATTCTTTTAATATACGATTATATGTACGACCCGTTAAATAACTAAGTGTTCAAGGGTGTTAATATTATCTCATCTTATGTGGATTTAAATCTCAACATTTGTCTTAAAAATATAATTACATATCTATTTAATTAAGTATATATATACAATTATATGTAATTCGATAATAAAATACATATTATAAATATTGGAATTTGTTAAATGTCATGTTTTAAAAGAGTGTGTTAGACTTAGGGATGACAACGAGAAGGGTCGGGGAGGGTTTTTAGCCACCAAAAACTCGCCCCGAAGTTTTAAAAATTCGACTCAATTCTGACCCGACCCGAGTATAATATATTTTTATCCTGATGTGATACAATAAAATCATAACTAGACCTTAAAATTTTAACAAAAACTTGACCCACCCTAGAAAAAATAATAAAAATATTAAATATACTATATAAAATTATAATAATATATATAGTTATAATAAACCGGGTCAGATTTTTACTCTAAATCCAACCTGGCCCAACTTAAACCTTTTCAAAACCCGACCCAACGCGAAAAATCAAAAACTAAAAAGAAAATTCACCCTACTAAATTAGGTCGGGTTGGAACTCATCAGATCCGATTTCTTTTGTCATCCTAGTTAGACTATGAAATAGTTTTTTTGTTTAAATTTAGACATACATATTTTTCTTGACAATAAGACATATTTGGACGGCTGACTAATTTGCTCATCGTTGTTCTTTTATATTTCCTTAAATCGTGGTGCTAGACTTACTAAAAAATATTCTTTTTTTCCTTAATGTCCTCTTTCTTTTTAGATAGGATTAAAATTAAATTTAGAATTTGTCGAGAAAAAAAAATCTGGGTTGGTTAGTTCAACATCCTTTGTCAATTGGTAGTAATGTTCGGCCTTAATTTAATTTGTAGTGCAGCAGCAGTTACGTGCACCCTTTCTCCTATTCTAATTGCAGCAAAAACACACCCACCAATCATGATTTATTATTATTATTATTATTATTATTATTATTATTATTATTATTATTATTATTATTATTATTATTATTATTATTATTATTATTATTAACGATGATGAGCTTACCAACAAGGATTGGGTGCATTGGTAAGGTACATTGCACTCTCAAAGAGAGGACGTGAGTTCGAATCTTGGAGATAATATTATTGAGAAAGACAATCACGCACCTTAAACATGAACCGTAAGACGGACATGTATAAGGTGTGTTTTCAGATTTGTAATTTATATTTTAATCCAAACTTTATTTAAATAATTCATCTGCTGGTAATTTGTCTTAAAAGCTAATTACAATTTACAACTCATGGACAACCTTTTTAGTCATGACATGTTCTTGTAGCTATACCATCAACATGATTAAATTAATTTTAACAAACCTAAAATGACAATTTGACATCGATTTTTTAATTTAAATTAAGCACCAGAAATGATATAATTTATAATTAATTGATGTGATTTGCTAGCTGCATTGTTCGGTGGCCTGACTCTTTAGCAAAACCAATTTACTTTTTTTTTTCAATCTGTCTAAACTATGGACTGTATAATTTAGCTAGTGGTTATAATATATAATATATGGATTATAATTGATTACTTAAAAACATTTTTATTTGATTTTTTTATTGTAAAATTTTAAAACTTATATTAACATATATGTATTTGTTGCTATATTGAAAAATAATTTCTAGAAATATTAATTTTAATAGTGTATCAATTAGATTAATTTATTGTTCAATCTATAACAATTTGATAAATTATAATAATAAATAAAAATATTAAAACGTAAGTTTAATCATTATGGATAAATATTCTATACACATGCGGTGAAAATCAAAAGTTTTCATAAGTGCTTTAGTTTTAGGGTATATAGAGTTAGTTTAGGGTATAAGGTTTAGGGGTTTAGGTGTATGGTGTCAGAATTTAAGGATAGTTGTTTCAATTTAAGGTTTAGGGTTATAATTTAGGGTTTATATGTTAAAACCTAAATCCTTACCATATTACCCTAAAAACTAAATCCTAACCTATAAACCATAAATTATAACCCTAAACCTTAAATTAAAACAATTATCCCTAAATTTTATACTCTTACCCCTAAACCTTATAACCTAAACTAACTTTCTATACCCTAAAATTAAGACGTTTGTGAAAATTTTCTGTTCTTACTTATAGGATATTAATTCAATCATTATTTGTATATTTTATCAAGATAAAAATGACACAAATGCCAAAATTTCAAAATCACGAGGATAAAAAAAAGGACGGTTTTCAAATGGAAACAAAGAAAGGAATTTTCAAATGGGTAATTGTTCTATACACAAGCGCTTGTGGAAATTTTTTTACACAAGCACCTTAATTTTAGGGGTTAGGGACTTCGTTTAGGGTTTAAAATTTAGGGGTATAAGTGTAGTAGTTTTGAATTTAGGGTTTGTTGATAGAATTTTGGGTTTAGGGTTAAAATTTTGGGTTTATAGGTTAAAACCTAAATCCACACCCATGTTACCCTAAAACTAAACCCTAACCCTAAACCCTAAATTCTAACCCCAAATCCTAAATTCTAAACATGAACCCTAAATTCTAAACCTTTACACTAAAACCCCTAAACTATAAATCCTAAACACTAACCCTAAACCCTATAATTGAGGCGCTTGTGAAAATAAAAACTTTCCACCGCCAGTGTATAGGATATTAATCCTTTTCAAATTAGCGACATTGAAAAGAAATGATGGAAGTTTCCTTTTCGTCTTTTTCTCGGGAAAAGAAAAGAAAAAAAAGAAGGGGAAAGCATGGAAACCTTGGATTAATAATGTAGTTGGAAAAAAAATCAAATATACTAAACAAGTTAGATTATTTGCAAATCTATTATATTTATTTTATAGTAATTTTAAAGTCTGATAAAAAGGAATTCGATTTTAAACAGTATTTTTAATAAAAATCTAATTTAGATGATTTACAAACTGACTTTGAATAATACTCAGTTTAAACTTGTCCTAATCAATATTCATAGTCGAAATCTCTTCTCATCGGTTTCAATATCTTAATAAAAAAAAAATTCTACAACACTCGACGAATACCGTTGAACATCATTAAATTAATTAATAAAGATTAAAAACGTCAAGGACTCAACATATGATTATAAAATTTATTTTAAATAAATTTTTAATTAAATTATTTTATATATATAATATTTTTTAATCTTTTCAAAAAATAATTGGATTTAGTCAATTAAAAAAAATAAAAACCATAAACCCATAACCTTGAATCTTACACCATAGACTTGAAACTCTAAACCATAAATATGAACATTACTTTAGGGTTTAGGTTTTAGGTTCTAGGTTTATAGTTTAATGCTTTGGGGTTTTAGTTTTTAAATTGACTAATGTTGATATTTGATCCAATTATTTTAAAAAATATAATATATATAAAAATTATTTAATTTAATTTAAATTTTATTTTAAATAATTTATAATTATATGTCGAGTCCTTGAGATTTTTAATCTTTATTAATTAATTTAATAATATTCAACGATGTTCAGCGTTAGTGATGTTCAACGATATTCATCGAACGTGATAGAGTCATCCAAAAAAAAATTATTCATAGTCAAATTTCTTACAATCTGACTTTAAAAACCCTATAGAAAGCGTAATATATTAAAAAATAACAAACTTCGTGTGAGGCTAATAATTTTTATTTCCCGTCTCATGGAAAATCTTTTTCACTCCGCTTAGCCCTATCTCTCTCTAGGGGTATTTTAGTGATAGGTTCTATAAGAACAGGACCATTGTGCAATAAATTAATTTTTTCAACCACACTCCTAACCTAAATCCGTTGGGAAAGCATGGAGCAATGTACTTTTTTACTAAAGAAGCCGTATGACAGTTGCAGTGGACCAAACCTTACCCTATTCTTGTTTTACACTACAATCAAATCTCAAAACCTTACCCTAATTTAAATATCAACTTCAAAACATTTTTTTTAAAATACCAACTTTAAAAAATATGTACAATTCAAGCACTAAAAAAGTACATTTAAGCCTATTCTCAATATAGAGTCCAAATATAATAATTATTCACAACACTTCACATGAAAAATAATTAGATGAGATTTTTTTGTTCTTTTCAAATTTGACGCCATGATTATTTTTATTAATTTTAATTTAAACACATTCCTTTACAATTATAAAATTAGAGGCAAACGATGGTGGGATCAGAGGGGTCGTGTCCAAAATTTTGAACAATTGTCATTTGGTCCCTCAAATTTAAAATTCAATGTAACATTTTCAAAATTTTTATTTTTTTAATTTTGTTTATCAGGTATGAATATTTTTGAAAAATTTAATTAGACTTTTGAAATTTTAAATTAACCATTTAAAAAACTATATTTTTTAAAATTTTCAAAAACTTTAAATAAGTTTCGCCAAATTATTTTATTTACGATTTTTTCCTCAATATATGGCACTAGCCATTTTATTTTCGAAAATTTATGGTTTGAACAATATTTTAAAAGTCGAATTCAGTTGAATCCGACTATAAACATTTTTTTTCAAAAAAGTCTCACAAAAATACCTAAATTCGGAACCTCATGACCCCATCTTTCAAGGGTATTTTTATATTTTTCAACCTAAAGGCCGTATCAATCTTTTAAGGCATTGTTCATACTGCAATAGTTTTGGAAATAAAATGATTCCTAAGAAAGACTAAAAAAATTTAAACAGATGATGCCTTTGCATTACACCAGCATATTAAAAAAATAATTTGCGCCATATATTTAAAGAAAAAAAACAAAATTTGGTGAAATATTGCTCGAAATTGTCTATATAAAATCGATGTAGTGGAAATTCTTAAAATTCTTAAAAAAACATTTATTCCATTTCCAAATTTCATTTCAAAAGAAAGAAAGAATTTTTTTGAAAATTAAATTAGGTAGTAAAAAAAGAACAAATTTTCTATGTTTAGGCATTCCATTCTTTCTGGACAGCGAAGCTTTTACATTTAACACCACAAACTATCCTGTATGCATGTAAATGTAATTTATATACTCTCATTTTTTCCTCTCACTTACAAACATATTTTCTCTCCGTTTTAGCTTCTTTTGTGGAAGTTAGTTTACTTAAATCATGGCCGCCTCCATTCTGCCAGATCTCGCCACCGAGATCCTGATCCCGGCTTGTGCTCTTATTGGAATTGCCTTTTCTCTCCTACAATGGGTTCTCGTTTCCCAGGTCAAGCTCTCTCCGGGTTCCGCCGCCAACAGCGGTGCCGGTGGCAAAAACGGCTATGCTGACTACCTCATTGAAGAAGAAGAAGGTCTTAACGACCATAACGTTGTTCTTAAATGCGCTGAAATTCAAAACGCCATATCTGAAGGTTGTTGCTCTCCTCACTTGTTCTTTTTTAATGGCTTTGCCATCTGGGGTTTTGAAAAAAATTTAATCTTTGGGTCATTTTCTTATGTTGTTTTTCTTTTTGGTTTTCGTGCTGAATGGCTTAGCGGAAAATATGGTATTTGAATAAATGGGTTCTGTTTTTTTTCTTCCTTCTCGCTGCTGTGAATCATTTCGATTGTTTATGTTCTGAAAGTTTAGATCTTTAGTTTCACATTATGTTTTTTATGTGATTTTTTTGTTTGTCTGTATAAATTTTGGTGTTGTCTTGTGAAACTTTGAAGATATAGTTTTGAGCACGAGGTTTTATGTTTCATCATGTTTTCCTATGTTTTTTTTATGCTCATGTTTTCCGATGTTGAAGTTTAGTTTAGTGTTTTTTTTAAATAAAATAAAATAAAATGTTGGGCTGTTTATTTTTTGCATTCAACAGCCATGAAAAACTCCAATGATTTTTTATTCAAATCAAAGTGTATGGTGATGGGGGAATCGAGTTTGGACCCACGTGTATTTATTTCTTATATCACAATCAATATAGATTTAAGTTGTGATGATTTTCTGTTTGCACATTCAGAACATAATTGGGATCTACGATCTAGGCATTTTTTTCTTTCCTTTTTCTTTTTGGGTTTAAATTCTAGGTGTTGTAGCAGAAGGCATAATGGCAATGGAAGGCTTTGAACGTTTTCTCATGATTGTGTTGTATGCTTGCTATGTGAAAATCTGTTCCTACTAATTAATCTGCAGATTTTGAGTTCCATGGAAAACTGAATGTTCAGGAACTAAGTTTGTTAAGGAAATTCAATCCTTTTTGTTGAAATCGAACTAGATCTGGATGTCCTGCTTTCAAATGGGACCTGAATAAAGTTTCCAGTGGCCTGAACTCTTAAATTTGTTTAATTTATATGGGGCCTGAATTAAGTTCCCAGTGGCCTGAACTCTTATATTTGTTTAATTTATATGGGGCCTGAATTAAGTTCCCAGTGGCCTGAACTCTTATATTTGTTTAATTTATATGGGACCTGAATTAAGTTTCCAGTGGCTTGAATTCTTCAATTTGTTTTATTTTTATGGGGCATGTATTAAGTTACCAGTGGCCATACCTCTTCAGTTTGTATACTCTCAAAGTGTTTCTTGACAAGGACATAGAAATGGATGATTTAATTACTTTGTCCGAAATATTTGTTTAGTTTCCTTCTCTTTCTTTTACCGCTGGAAAATTTGTTTTGTATCATGAATGAATGACTCATAGTAAAAGCTGATTTGAGCAAATGATGCACTGTTTGGTGATATCATATGCTTTACACTTTATTGCACTTTTTGAAAGTGAACTGCTTTTGAATCATTTCTATGCTTCCAAGGTTGAAACATTTTAATCTATTTTTCTTGTTTGTTTCCGCTTTCTCTGAGATTTGTAATAAATATTTCTGTTGTTAAAATGCAACATTATGTTTAGATTTAGTACATATTTTAATTTCCTGTCAACAGAATGTTAATATTCCAAGATGAAGTTACCTTTTTAATTTGTTTCTATTGCTTTGCTTTGAAAAATGAAGTGAGGATGATAATAAGATCACTTTAGCTTTATTCTATAGACAATGTTTGTGATAATATGCTTTTCCTACAAAGAATTCTGGTTTATATCTTGTCGTTCTGTTTGTTGCCTTTTCTAATTGTAAGTTTTGGAAAGACTTCCCAGATAGCTAATATTTTGATTTATGAGTTTACAGGTGCAACTTCATTTCTTTTCACCGAGTATCAGTATGTTGGCATCTTCATGATTGCTTTTGCAATCTTGATTTTCCTCTTCCTTGGCTCCGTAGAGGGTTTCAGCATGAAGAGCCAACCTTGCACATATGACCTATCTAGGATGTGCAAGCCTGCCCTTGCCACTGCTGCATTCAGCACCATATCTTTCTTGCTCGGTGCTGTCACTTCAGTTGTTTCTGGCTTTCTTGGGATGAAAATTGCTACTTATGCTAATGCTAGAACCACCCTTGAGGCAAGAAAGGGAGTCGGAAAGGCATTTATCACTGCATTTAGATCTGGCGCTGTAATGGGCTTTCTTCTTGCTGCAAATGGCCTTTTGGTGCTTTACATTGCCATCAACGCATTCAAGCTCTACTACGGTGATGACTGGGGCGGTCTTTTCGAGGCGATCACTGGTTATGGGCTTGGAGGTTCATCCATGGCTCTTTTTGGCAGAGTTGGTGGAGGAATCTATACCAAAGCTGCTGATGTGGGTGCTGATCTTGTAGGCAAGGTGGAGAGGAACATTCCTGAGGATGACCCTAGAAATCCAGCTGTAAGTGACATGCATCTACTGATACATGTTGTAGCATTTTTGAGATCCGACACTGAGTAGTAGTTACTTCTCTAGGGTTGTACTTGTATCTGAATTACTTCTGTGTTTCCAGGTGATTGCTGACAATGTTGGGGATAATGTTGGTGATATTGCTGGAATGGGATCTGACCTTTTTGGGTCCTATGCCGAGTCATCTTGTGCTGCACTTGTTGTCGCTTCCATCTCTTCTTTTGGCATCAATCATGAGTTGACTCCTATGTTATATCCTCTCCTCATCAGTTCTGTTGGTATCATTGTTTGTTTAATCACCACATTATTTGCAACTGATCTCTTTGAGATCAAGACTGTTAAGGAAATCGAGCCATCATTGAAGTGGCAACTTATCATCTCCACTATTCTCATGACTATTGCAATTGCAATTGTTAGTTGGGTAGCTCTTCCGCCTTCCTTCACCATTTTCAATTTCGGAGACCAGAAAGTGGTCAAGAACTGGTAAACTCTCTGTGCTTCTTTTATTGAGAAATGTCGAAACTCTTATACAGTTATACTTTCATTAGAATGAGAGTAACATTTAGTTTCTTCTGCAGGCAACTATTCTTATGTGTTGCTGTTGGTCTTTGGGCTGGCCTAATTATTGGTTTTGTAACTGAGTACTATACTAGCAATGCATACAGGTAACTCATCTTGATATCATTATTGTTCTCCTTTTGTCATCCTTTGTTATGAGTGATTTTAATACTTACTTTATTTTATTCTGTAGCCCTGTACAAGACGTCGCTGATTCCTGCAGGACTGGAGCCGCAACCAATGTTATTTTTGGTCTTGCATTGGGTTACAAGTCTTGCATTATTCCTATTTTTGCTATTGCTATCAGCATTTTTGTTAGTTTTAGCTTTGCCGCTATGTATGGCATTGCTGTTGCTGCCCTTGGAATGCTGAGCACCATAGCTACTGGATTGGCAATCGATGCTTATGGTCCCATCAGTGATAATGCGGGAGGCATTGCTGAGATGGCTGGCATGAGCCATAGAATACGAGAGAGAACTGATGCTCTTGATGCTGCAGGAAACACCACTGCTGCTATCGGAAAGGTTTGATTTGTTTTCAATTAAGCACATGACATAGTTTTTCTAATTTATTTGATGTATGGCAATCTCTATGTTTGTTCTGGATTACAAGTTCTAAAGCCGGTTTTTATTTTTTTGGATGGCATGAAGCAGCTATTTTTCCATTAGTGGGTTAATAGGTATTCATTTGAAACTTCTGCATTTCTTTCCAGGGTTTCGCCATTGGTTCAGCAGCCTTGGTGTCCCTTGCCCTCTTTGGTGCTTTTGTGAGCCGTGCTGCAATTTCAACAGTTGATGTATTGACCCCTAAAGTTTTCATTGGTTTGCTTGTTGGTGCAATGCTTCCTTACTGGTTCTCGGCTATGACCATGAAGAGTGTGGGAAGTGCAGCTTTGAAGATGGTTGAGGAAGTGCGCAGACAATTCAACACAATCCCAGGCCTCATGGAGGGCACTGGTAAGCCAGACTATGCTACCTGTGTTAAGATCTCAACCGATGCATCTATCAAAGAAATGATCCCACCTGGTGCCCTTGTTATGCTCACACCTCTTGTTGTTGGGATCTTTTTCGGTGTCGAAACTCTCTCTGGTGTCCTCGCTGGATCCCTCGTCTCTGGTGTCCAGGTGATGTTAACAACTTTCGATATTGTGTATATGATTTTGAATTGCATGTTCAATTCTTAGGATACTGCATGAGACTTTTCCTACAGAAGGTTCGTCTTATTATTTGTTTCTGTTTTGGTATATGTCCAGATTGCTATCTCTGCATCCAACACAGGGGGAGCTTGGGATAATGCCAAGAAGTACATCGAGGTATCTTTATCTCTGAATTGACTGATATCCTGTGAGCTAATCTTATGATCGTCAATTTTTAAAGTAGCGATTCTATATTTATATGCTCTTGCTTTTGTGAATTGTAGGCTGGTGCGTCGGAACATGCAAGAACTCTTGGTCCCAAAGGATCAGACCCACACAAGGCAGCTGTTATTGGTGACACCATTGGAGACCCTCTAAAGGATACATCTGGGCCATCACTCAACATACTCATCAAGCTAATGGCCGTTGAATCACTCGTCTTTGCTCCCTTCTTTGCTACACATGGTGGACTGCTGTTTAAGTTATTTTAAGAGGAAACAAACATCGGCTAATGGTCCATTGATCCCCGACTCTGTCGGGTTCTTCTTTTCCAAATCTCGTTTTGAAGTATATTTAGTTTGTAGCACATTTTGACTCTAGAGACCATATCCTCTCAAAAGCCGAAATGGCAAATTAAAAATTTCCCTTGTGAAGGGTTCATTATGACATTGATTATGATGATGATGGTCGATCTATAGAAAAGAACTAAAACTGTATTGTTACTATTATTACTTTTTGTTATATTAAGGATCTTGATTTTTTTACCCTTGTCCAACTCTATTCTGTCGCTCTTATATTCTTGTCTATAATGATAATGCATGGATTATTGAGCATTGCAGGTAAAAGAGATCTTCTCTTGCAGAGTAACTATTTTGATGTGGCAAAGTTCTTAGATTGCTCGAGCTTGGTTGAGTTAGTCTAGTGTTGATAGGTTTGCACCCTTGCATTTGAGCTTGATTAAGAATCATGTTTATTTCCTTAAGATTTCATTATTGGTTTCGAATCTCAATGTTTTGGATACTACTTCTGAAAACAAGCCGAAAACAAAGAAGTGACGAACATCAAAGCAGTGCTGCTTGTATAGGTCTCCTTCCTTGCTGGGAGTTTTGAAATACAAGACTGACATGATCTTTCATTTTCTTGTATAATCTGGGATTACTTGCATTGATGAGCTCTTGCACCGGTTGAATCTCTTGATCCGGATGTGGCTCGCAGAAAACAGCCAGAGTAATGCTCTCCCTCTCTGAGTTTGTCACCACTCGGTGTGCTGGGCTCTTGAACATTTCATTGGTCATTAATCTGTGTGCTGGGCTCTTATATTCTGGTGTAACAATGGATAAAGGAGCAACCATTATCGGCTTCGCCGAAATTACATGTAAAGGCTCCAATGGAGGTATGATCCCTGAAGAATTTACGCTTAAATCCTTCCCGTTAAGTAGCATGGTTTGACTCTGTAAATTTTCGCCTTTCGCTGTTAGGTGGTATTCCTCTCTTCTTATTGTAGCAGCAATGCCTTTAGGCAGCTTGACGATTGTTGTTTTATGGATTCTGTGCTTGTGGTGCCAAGTACGATACCGGTGCATGTGTTGCAAGGTGATTGTACTATTGAACGCGAGCTTTGCCCGGACCGTAGTGCTATTGTCTAGGTTGATCAATAGGAGTGTGATGCCTTTCTGCAAAGGTAGAAGAAAACTTTGATCAAAATCTTCGAAAGGTAAGATTACTTGCCTTGATAATTTCATGAGTTGACAAACTTACTGGTTGCTTTGCAGTGTGTGTGGGAGCGGATTTTTTCAGTCCCGGTTAAGCCTGTCGAAAGAACATTTCTTCCCATTAGACGGTGCCAAAGAAGAGCGCTGCAACGGAGAAAGCAGAACATTCCCAATATCTCAATTATATAGGCATCGAGTCTCGTAATGATAGAATTTCAGAAAGCAAAATAACCAACCTATAGTAGTTTGGATTTGGTTCAAAGTTGGTGGTGTTTAGTAAACCATAATTGCCACCAACCAGTGATTGTCTGCAATACGGAGAGCAGCGGTGTCAGCTGAATACTGGTCTGCCGAGACCCGAGTTCCGACCCCGCTCCCGCACAATTCGTTATATTCGCGAGTCAGAAACTTCTCGGATCTTCTTTCTGTAATGATCCCCCTGGTACACAAACTGACTGGTTCATTCCATAGGTAACTAAAACAAACTGTCATGATCCATATTAATTATAATTTTTTTCTCTCAATTGAAGTTCAGGTCATCCAACGATAAAAGGAATGAAAAAAATATTAATTATAAATTTAAACCGATAGAGACCTAAAAAGGATATCAGTCCATGAAATACTGAAGTTTCAACTTGATCAAATTTGTTCCCATTAGAATTATTAATTATTTTGGATTTTAACATACTATCCTTTAATCCTTTTATAATTCCTTTATAATAATTTAATGATTTTACTTGGTGCAATTGCATATAGACTCAACTATTATTTAGTGCAATAGATATTAAATCGAACTAGGAAATCTTATTGGAGTAGATTTCTTGTTAATCAAGTTTCTTTTGTAATCAAGCAATGCAGGTCCTATAAATAATAAGGTTTAGTCCTTAGTGTTGACCAGAATTCACAGTTCGAAATTATAGTCCAACATGGGTTTTCAGATATCGGCATTGTGTTCTTTTTGTTTTGTTTTTTGCTTGACTTCTGTAAGTTCAAAAGCTGCTAATGCAACTGTTCCGGGAACTGTTTTTATCGACGGGAAAGCTCCGATTGGTAGAATAGATCAGGATTTCATTTGTGCCACGTTGGATTGGTGGCCTCCCGAGAAGTGTGATTATGGCACATGCAGTTGGGGTCGTGCTGGTCTTCTCAATCTGGTATTGTTTTTTGCTTCTTCTGCAATCAACCAAACATGTTTTTTAATGTTGTTTAACAATGGGGTTTCCTTTTCTTAATGTTTTCAATCTTTGGTTTTAATCTGCTAATGTTCTTTTTATTTTTCCTTTTGCAGGATCTTAGTAATAATATGTTCTTGAATGCTGTAAAAGGTAAGGCCATTAGGTGGATATTTCTTAATTGCAAGTACTTCATCTGAATTTGTTTTTATTTATTTACCAGTCCCTGTAATTTTTCAGCTTTCTCACCATTGAAGATTAGATTGGGCGGCTCATTACAAGACAAAGTCATATATGGAACAGATGACAATCAACAGCCCTGCACTTACTTTGTCCACAACACATCTCAGATGTTTGGTTTTACACAAGGGTGTTTACCTATGAACAGATGGGATGAACTTAATTCCTTCTTTCAAAAAGCAGGGTATATATATATATATACATACACATGTATATAATGAACACCGATATGTTTTTTTAATTTCACCATTGATTTAGCTCAACTGTTTCATAATTCAGGGCTAAGGTTATTTTTGGATTAAATGCTCTTGCCGGTCGAACTATACATTCTGATGGTGAAGCTGTTGGTGCATGGAACTACACCAATGCTGAATCTTTTATTCGTTACACTGTCGGAAAGAACTATACCATTCATGGTTGGGAGTTAGGTAGGTAGCCACTGATGAAATGTCGATAATGTCTCGGTAATTGGATTGAAATGAATTATGTTTGTTATCTTTTTCTTGTCAGGAAACGAATTGTGCGGGAGCGGGGTCGGAACTCGGGTCTCGGCAGACCAGTACGCAGCTGACACTGCTGCTCTTCAAAATGTGGTGGAGAACGCATACAAGAATGTCGATTTGAAGCCGTTGATTATTGCACCTGGCGGGTTCTACGACTCGGATTGGTTCAAAGAATACATAAATAAGACAATCAAATCCTTAGATGTTGCCACTCACCACATATACAACCTTGGAGCAGGTATGATTCACCTTGTACAATCCAGTATTTGTATCTCTTCTAGGAGCTTAAGACTTGAAACAAGGTTTGGACTTGACCATCGTTTTTTCTCTCTGCAGGAGTTGATCCTCATCTTATCAAAAAGATTCTCGACCCATCCGTTCTCGAAGGTGAGTCCGAAACATTCAGCGGCCTTCATAACATCATCAAGAGTTCTCCAACTTCAGCAGTTGCCTGGGTGGGTGAGGCTGGAGGAGCTTACAACAGTGGCCATAATCTTGTAACCAATGCATTTGTGTTCAGTTTCTGGTAAGATCGTTATCCCGATGCTTAGGCCTTTCGGTCCAATAGATTTCAGATTGATATTATCCGGAGCATGAAATGCACAGGTATTTAGATCAACTCGGCATGGCATCCAAGTATGATACGAAAACGTATTGCAGACAATCACTAGTTGGTGGCAATTATGGTTTACTAAACACCACCAACTTTGAACCAAATCCAGACTACTACAGGTTGGTTATTTTGCTTTCTGAAATTCTTTCATTACTACAGGCCTATGCCCCTATCTATTTGACATATTGAGAATGTTCTGTTTTCTCCGTTGCAGCGCACTTCTTTGGCACCGGCTAATGGGAAGAAATGTTCTTTCGACAGGTTTCGCCGGGACAGAAAAGATCCGCGCGTACACTCACTGCGCAAAACAATCTGTAAGTTGGTCATCTCATATGAAACTATCAAGGCAGGTAATCTTAAAATTTTCTTCTAATCTTGCAGAAAGGCATCACACTACTATTGATCAACCTAGACAATAGCACTACGGTCCAGGCAAAGCTCGCGTTCAATAGTACAATCACCTTGCGACACATGCACCGGTATCGTACTCGGCACCACAAGCACAGAATCCATAAAACAACGATCGTCAAGCTGCGTAAAGGCATCGCTGCTACGATAAGAAGAGAGGAATACCACCTAACAGCGAAAGACGGAAATTTACAGAGTCAAACCATGCTACTTAACGGAAATGTTTTAAGTGTAAATTCTTCGGGGATGATACCTGCATTGGAGCCTTTACATGTAATTTCCGGGAAGCCGATAACGGTTGCTCCTTTATCCATCGTGTTCGTGCACATGCCCGGTGTTATTGTCCCTGCTTGCAAGGCGCCGTCGTAGAGGGAACTAGAATTGGTTCCTTTTAGGTGATAGATTGATCAATAGGAAATAGAACGTATTACACATATTTCATTGTTTTTCTCCATAGTGAAAGATTTGAATTCGAGAGTTGTTTAAGCGATACTAAGTTGCTTACCACTTGGACCAACTCGTTGATTAGTTATAATTATTTTAGGTATTTTAAATATTTAAATTTATGAAATATATATTGAAAGACTAATTGATTCAATTTTTTTGAAGTATATTTAATCAAATTTTTATCAACATTAAAATTTAAATAATACGAAAATAAAGTAGAATATTAAATTTTAAATAATAAAAAGTTAAATGGTAGAAAAATTGATCATAAAAAATAGGGTAATTATACCATGCACAAGCGGTGAAAACATTTTGTTTTCACAAACGCCCTAATTTTAAGGGTTATATATTCAATTTAGGGTTCATAGTTTAAGAGTTTAGGTTTATATGCTTAGAATTTAGGGTTGTGATTTGAATTTAGAATTTAGGGTTAGAATTTAAGGGTTATAGGTAAAAAACTTAAATCCCTACCGTATTACCCTAGAATTTAGAACCTAACCTCTAAACACAAAAACCTAAATTTTAACCACACTCTAAATTATAAACCCTAAATTAGATCCCTACCTCTTAAAATTAGAACATTTGTGAAAATAAAATATTTTATTGCTAGTGCATCATATATTTCTATAAAATAAGGAAAATACTTTGATGCACAAGCTTGTGTAAACTTTAGTTTACACAAGCGCTTTAATTTTAGGGTTTATGGTTTTAGGTTAAGGTTTAGGGGTTTAGTATGTAAGGTATATAATTTAAGGTTTATTGTTAGAATTTAGGGTTTAGGGTTTAGGGCTTAGGGTTTAAGTTTTAGGTTGCTAGGGTTTGTAATTTAGATTTTAAATTTTATAAAAGAATTGTGTAAAAAAATTTACACAGCTTGTACATCAAAATAAAACCCATAAAATAATATGTAACATTTTATATGATACAAAAGGAGATTCGTTTTTTTAATTTAGAAAACCCACTGTTCCAGTGTTATGGTTTTTTCGCCCTGCTGAGGTGAGACAAAGCTAGAGTTCCTAATTCTTCCGCGAAGTCATTTTATAATAGAAAATACTTTGATACACAAGCTTATATAAATTTTAGTTTAGAGACTTAAATTATAGTTTAGAATTTAAAAATTTAAATCGTATAATTTAATAACCCTATTATAATATTTATTTATTAATTTAATTAAGGGTAAACTACATAAATGGTCAGTAAAGTACGAGTAAGTTTCTCTTTTCAGCACTAAAGTTTTAAAAGTAACAAAATAGTCACTAACGTTATCATTTTATAACAAATCGGTCACTCCGTCGTTAACGACTGTTATCTCGGTCACGAAAATCTGATGTAGAATGCTTGGACGACTGAATTTAGAATGCTTGACCAGCAATTTGAGTAAAAAAACAAAAAAAAACATTTAAAAGAATCCCTAATTTAAAACCCTATTAATTTAGCAATAAATTTTCAACTTGCTTTTGATAGGAATATCTTGGGTTCAAAGACAAGCATATGGAGGGAAAAACAGGAGGAAATGTGTAATAAATGATAATAACAATGTTTAAAACATCTTTATTTCATACTTAAAATATTGAACCCAACTTCTTGCCCCTAAATTAAGCTAATTCTTACCCTTTAGGCTTTAGATGTTACCTAAACTATCAGACATTGTTAATCAACCATGTGTTACTCCAAACTATAACACCTTAGAGCCGTGGCAGCAAGCCGACAACGTTCCCTTAGACTTCGGCGGAGCCGCTCCGGAGCGAGCACAATACTCCTTGAGCAAGGTTGGGAAGGAAGGACCAACTTTAAACATTATAGGCCAACAATTTACACTGATTGCAGAAAAGGCCTTACAGCAATTGTTGCCGATGCTATCGAATTGGGCAATGCACATAGACTCATAAATGTCCCCAACACAGCCGGGAACGTTAAGCAGAGTCGAAAAGCATTCGAGTGCCGTAGGAGTTCTCTTCGGTGGCGGGAGCGGCTGTCCCGGAAAGTGCGGTATGATCCCCAATGGAATCGGTGGGAGCAGCCGAGCCAGATCAGCTTGTCCCGGCTGGACCAAAAGGGCTGTGAATGTGGCCACTAGTAGCCAAATTGTTGTTTGTGAGGACATGGACATGGTTATCTAACAAGTATATGGCCTGTTTCAATAGAGTGCTGATTTGGTGGTTGAAATGAGGGATTTGGGTGTGATTATTTATAGCAAGCAAAACCATGAGATAGCAAATTAATATCGATTTTCATTAATTACAATATTCTGTTTCATTCAGCATTTATCAGTGATGAAGTTATAAATTCTGGAAATAAAATTAACAGCAATACTTAACTCCATTAAATTCTTAAATTCTGAGCGAGTTATGGCTTCGGTTACCATCTTGAAGAGCTTCACAGGCTTGTTTAAGTAGTGGCGGATCTAGAATGTTTTTTGAGGGTGGGTACAACTTAAAATATTTTTGAGGGTGGGCACAAATAAAAAAAAAAACAAAATTTGAGGTGGGCACAAATCATAAAATTTAAAGACTAATTTATAAAAATTAAGAAAATTGAAGCCAAATATATGAACTTTGAAAAGTTTAGGGTGGACACGGGCCCACTCAGACATTTATGTGGCTCCGCCACTGTGTTTAAGTATCAAAATTAGGTAAATCATGGTGGTTGCTCATTTCATCCCTTAATTATAAAGTCAGAGGTTTGATCTCTATCCATATGATATATTGATATATACATTTCATGGTCAGTTGTTTTTTAGTAAGAACACTCGCGGTAAGAGAATAAGTTACTATTATCTACAATATATGTTAAATAAAAAATATAATCATTATCAATTTCAGAAATAAACAATTTAAAAGAAATTCATCATAGAGTTAAAATGCGTAGGGGCTAATCTTTTATAAAGTTTTTTATTTATTTTATCAACTGTAAAAAAGACAAAAAAATGTCGATTGCAATTCAAAATCTTAAATTATAAATTTTAATCACTAAAAAATATACATTACCTCTAATTTTTTAAAGCCTATATTTAATTTTTTATAAAATATAGAAAAAGACATCAAAAAAGCGAAACATTTTGAAAAAGCTCCTAATATGAGCTTTTTGAGATTAGAGGTTTGATATTAGAATTGTAATGACTCTTTTACTCTTAACAATTACCAAAATTCTCCAAATAACCTAAATTAAATAATAATATTTTTTAATATAAATAATAACATATTAAATATTGGACTTATTTGTTGTTACTACTAATTTATATGGTGACATTTGTAAGTTAATTCTATTTTTTTATTATCACATATTTGGTTGTGCATATAAAAAATTTAATAATTATATAAATAATAAATTAATATATAAATCTTTCAAATATGTTTAGGAAATTTATATTAAAAAATAATTTTTACAAATCTAATTAATATTTAGTAGATACAAAATATTAATAACTGATAAATTATTCAAACAAGTATTAAATATAATTATATCCTTATATGTCATTTTGCTTGTTTAAATAATCAAACAGCTATCAGTTAATTTTACCAAACAATTTTATACAATCAGCTAATACAATCCGCTAGTCAAATCAGCTAATGCAATCAGCTATCCGCTATCAGCTAATGTAATCCGCTATCCGCTAATTGCCAAACAAAGCCAATGTTTTTTCTTCGATTAGTCCAATATTATTTATTAATTTTAATAATGGACTCTATTCATTATTAAAATATTATTATCAAAATATCGATTCATATTATAATTTGAGCCCGATAATTTTTGAGGCATAACACGCCAGGATTTATATCATAATCTGACCCCAATAGTTTTTGAGGCATAACACGTTAGGATTTAAACTGTCGTCGTATTTTCGATCGTATTACGTTTCGCCGTTGTGAACATATCATATATTATTGCGGTCATTACAGATATTACGATCATAAATTTTTTAATAACGAATGATATTGCTGACATAACGGTTGCGAGTATAGTGCTTTCGAACGCTGTAACTACCGCTATATAATAGTTGCTATTATAATGATAAACCTTAAGAGGTAAAATATAAAATATTTAAATTTTGGGGGCTCAGGCCTATCTGGCCATTACCACCATCCGCCCCCTGATTTATAAGCATGCTGTTGTTGACCAGCTAGGCGGCGGTGAGCAATCCATGTTTTATTAGGAATGTTCACAGTATCCAACTTCCATTCCAGATGGCAACTGTTTGATGGGTTGATCGGTACATCAAAAAATAGTAAACTATTCAAATGAACACTTAATTATAAAATTGGTCTCGATTTGATCATTATATTTTTAATTGTGATAATTAGAGCATATAACTATTTAAGTGATAACGATCAAGTCACCTGCCGTTAAAACCTAGCAGAGGGATGACGTGATAGTTAACAAAAAATTATTTAATTACACATTACATCAATTTAACCCTAATTTTAATTTAATGTGATAAACTAATTATTCAATTAGATAATAACACGTACCACCACCTGATTGTAGGAAGAAAACAAATAACTTGCCATCGACGAGATTTGAACTAGGGCAAGCCTAGTAAGAGTGGCGTGTCTACCATCGGACTAAGTGCATTTTTATGATTTATAGTACAAAATTTAATATATATATATATATATATATGTTAATTAGTTGTTATGCCAAAGAAAAAGAAATAAATATTAAAGTTAGCATTATATATCACAAAAATGTACTAGGCTTGCATTGGTTTGATTCTCTAAATAAATGTTTGCTAACTGTCACGTCACTTTTCCATTAAATTTTAACAACTGACGGTTTGATTAATACCACTTAAATAATTATGTGATCTTTTTATCATAATTAAAAATATAGTGGTCAAATTAAAATTCACTCTATAATTAAATGGCCGTTTGAGTAGTTTACCCAAATAAAACCCATGGTTTTTTAAACACAAGTGAAGGCTACTGTCTAACGTCTACACATAGGGACGAGGAGATATAGTGAACAAACTGTAGATTATTTATTTTGTAAGTATTGATATTTAATTTTTTTTGATAAATTTTTAGTTTTGAATAAGGTGTCGACTTATAAAATAAGTATTGATACTTGCAGAAAAAATTCAAAAATCAACCGAAAATATTACCAATAAATCTAACAATTTTAGTTTGAGAATAAAGTTCAAAACTTACAATCTTTTAGCTGCAGGTTAGAGTACACGGAGTTCGAACTTTCAGAATCTGACTAGAATCTTGGACATGAAATACTTTTCAAGATTGGACGATTTCAATCACATGGGAATCCAACTTGTATAGACAACTAGGACAACTAGTCCATGATAAATTGTCCTATATATATATATTTTATGCCAATTGTTAAAAACTACTCTTTTTCTAATATTCTTCTCTACTTTTGATACTTCTTTCCGTTTCCCTCTTTCTTTCGGTAAGATTTTTGTGAGTTGTTAGGGAAGTTCCTAACAATTTCTCAGCAACATCTCTTACTCAATTTGTTTGATATAAGTAGACAAAAGGCCTTTCAAGTTTTCAATCATTCTTGGAAATGGATGAGAGATTAAAGACAACAGCTCGTTCCGGAGACATTGCTGCCTTATACACACTAATCCACGACGACCCCAATGTTTTCAAGCGTTTTGATGAAATGGAGTTCGTCGATACGCCGTTGCACGAGTCTGCAACGTCGGGAAACACCGGGTTCGCAATGGAAATGATGAACTTGAAGCCATCATTTGCCAGGAAGCTGAACCCGGATGGCTTTTCCCCGATTCATCTCGCGTTGCTTAACGACCGGACCGATACGGTGACTGAATTGGTATCGGTAGACAAAGATCTTATTCGTGTCAAAGGGAGGGATGGTTTCACTGTTCTTCACTACGTTGCTTGCTACGGAAATGTTCTTCTTCTGGCTCGGTTTCTGAAGCTTTGTCCCGAATGTATCTTTGATTTGACTACTCGGAGACAAACTGCTCTGCATATTGCTGCAGAAAACAACAGATTTGAAGCTTTTGAAACTATGGTGGAATGGATTCAAAGGCGGGAGAAAGACAATACTCGGTTTCTGAGAAGTGAAATCTTGAACCAGCAGGATAAGGATGGAAACACTGCATTGCATCTTGCCGCAGCAAATAACCAACCCCGGGTAACATAACATATCCATTCTTTTCCTTTTTAAATAAACGGTATTTATTTAAGGATAAATATTCTATATCAGGTGGTAGAAACGGAAAGTCATACCCGCCCCAATTGGGACGGGATGGGTATAAGTATGGTGGGTAATGGGCGGGTGTGGATGAAAAAGTCATACCCGCCGCGGGTAGTGGGTAGGTGGTAGATTTAAGACTTTACCTGCCCCGCATCCTACCCGCCATATAAATTTGGACAATTATGAATTTAGATGTAATTTCACAAATTATTCTATAAATCTTAAAATTGTATAGGATATTGCTTGTGATTTATGTTTTGTGGTTGTTCTTGAATTTATGTTTTATGTGTATGGTTGCTGCCATGCGAGTTAATAGGAGGGTATATGCGGGTACGAGATGGGTAATGGGTATCCAATTGGGTGGTGGGTATGAGGATAAATTTAAGAATATACTTGCGTGGGCGGGTGTGGATTTAAAAATTGCCGTGCGTGATGGGTAAGTGATGGATATGAAAACTTTAGATGGATATGGGGATGGGGAGGGGGTATTCGCACCCGCCCGCCCGTTTGTCATCCCTATATAGGAGTTAGTTTAGAGTTTAGGGTTTAGGGGTTTATGTGTATGGAGTTATAATTTAGGGATAGTTGTTTTAATTTAAAGTTTAAGGTTATAATTTATGATTTGTAGGTTAAAACATAAACCTTGAACCCTAAAAACTAAACTTTAATCTATAAACCCTAAATTATAACGATAAACAACTATCCCTAAATTCTAAATCCCTACACTTAAACCCCTAAACCTTATACCTTAAACTAATTCTCTATACCGTAAAACTAAAGCACTTAAAACTTTCAGTTTTCACCGCCGGTGTATATGATTTATTTATGATTTATTTAAAGCCTGTTAAAATTTCACTTAGCTATCCTTCTCCAATGTTTTTCAAAAGTGTTATTGGTTAATTGTATTCTGTGAACTAACCATGGACTTGTGAATCAAGCAGATGATCGGGCTGTTGATAAATTGCAGGGAAACCGACAAGAAGAAGATAAATATACATGGCTTTACAGCATCAGATGTGTTACAAAGACAAACTGTAGCCGACAATAGGCTGAGCTTGGGAGTCCTGAACACTAACCCCACCGGGTTCGAAACGAAGATGTCCATGTTCGAAACAATAATTACGGATTACTTTAGAGAGTTGAAACCCGAATCAATCAATGCATTGCTCGTCGTACTCGCACTGGTTCAAACCATGACTTACCAAGCAATTCTCAGCCCTCTGGGCGGCGTTTCTCAGGGCGGTTCGAATAATAGCGAAGTAAAATCAGTACTGCACTGGTATCTTTTTCTTTGCTTTTATATTCCGAACGGGGTAGCTTTTTTGATGTCCTGGGCTATAACAATGATGATGTTTTCAGTCGTCGTTGAAAGTATCATGCCTTTTCTGTCGCCGCTTTACGTTTTGACGTTTTTTTGTTACACCGTCGCTATTTTGATCATAGCTCCGGCATATGCTTTCGGTGCCGTCGCTACTCTCGGTGTCACCATCATTGTTATATTATTTTATTGGATCCGTGGATATCGTATGATGAAACATTAAACTAGTTAGATCGGTCAGCATTGCTTGTTATAAAGTATTGTAATTGTTATTGAATAATAAATTTGAAGTAAATTAAAAATAAAATATTTGTATGCTAAACATTGATACTACTATAAAATACATTAATTTATATTCAATAAAAATCTTTAGAGGATTACACAAGTTAATATATATACTCGATTTTAAAAAATATTCGATTAAAAATACTTGATTTTATTTAAATAGCCGATTTAAAAAAATATTCGATTTAAAAGAAAAGAAATTCGTTTTAAAATATTTGAATATTTAATAAAAATATTTGTTTTTAATAAATATTCGATTTAATTTAAATTAAATATGAAAAAGAAAAAAACCAAATATTTTAAATCGAATTACTTTTCTTTAAATCAGATATTTTTTAAAATCGAATATTTAATAATTTTCAGATTTAAATTAAATCGAATGTTTGTGTGATTATACACATCCCAAGTGATCTAAGTTCGTGAACTGTTCGGCAGGAAGTTCATTTATATTCGTTTATTTATTAAACGTTCGTTTAATTAAATGAACGAACAAGAAAAAAAGACTCACTCGTTCATTTACGTTCGTGAACGTTCAGTAATCTGTTTATTTTTGTTCGTTCAAATTTATTCACATATATCTATTATTTTTTTCATAACAATAGTATTATATTTAAAAAATACATTTATTCATATATGTTCGTTTACATGTGTCCTTTATATTCGTTCGTTTGTGTTCATTTATTATTTAAATGAACGAACACAAACAAGTTGCATTCCTTAACAAACAAACAAACATAAGAAAAGAAAATATTCGTTTAATCATTCGTGTTCGTTCATTTATTCGATTAAAATCAAACAAACAAATATCAACATATTCATGTTATTTCAGTTCGTTTACGTGGCTAATTACAAAGAATAAAATAAGAATGAAAAACGGAAATACTAATATTAAAGTTTTGTATTGTGCCGGCCGCCGAGCGAGAAACGGTCCAGCCGAGTGATAAAAAGCAGAAAGAACGGAGACAAAGTGGACCCACTCTTATCTCATACATCACCACCTGTCCTATTCGATCAAAGGTTTCGCCACGTGGCAATCATCAAACGGCTTCAGAGTCTCCACACTCCCATCACTCCTTCTACTTGTTTCCCCTGCTTTCTTGCTCTTTCAGTTTCACATTCACACTTCTTCTTCTCTCCGATTCTGTTCACTTGTTTTAAAGGTATTTCTTCTTCTTTTTCTGTATTTTCTTTTTGAAATATGATCTTTATTCGATGCTGTGATTTCTGTTTCTTAGAATCTCTGTTTGATTCCTTAGAGAAAAGTGAAAATTTATGTTATCCTTAGCGGTGTTTTAGGAAACTTTTTTTTTGTAACGTATTACGTTGATTATATTAATTTTACATGCCGGTTTTTGTTGATGATAGAGTAGAGAGGTAAATTTAGTGTAAAAAGTAAAATCACTTTGTGATGATCGTTTCGTATGATTTTGTTTTTAGAAAATATGTGTTTGTTTGCATTTGTTTATTTTCTTGTGGTTTAATGAGGGAGGTTTAACGTGTTATCCTTTTAAATGAGGTTTTGAATATTTCTTCTCGGGGTTTATGAGTTATGAATGTTGGCTGTTTTTGGTATGCAAGTTAAGTGTTTCTTGAGTATCTGCGTTTATTTTAATCGATGCTCGGGGTGGATTATTTCCTGAATTATTACAGGTTTGGTTTCAGGAGATTCTCTGTAACCGTTGCTTTCAATCGCTTTGGTTTGGTTTTGATGAACCTATGACGGTTTATTTAAGACTGACTCAGAATTTTATGTTAGTGTTGCGAACTTTTATAATTGGTAAAATTTTATGGGAATTTGGAACATCGAGGGTGCGAGATTAGATTATCAATATGAAATACATTGAATTTCTAAAATATATATGAATTTGAAATTTACATGGGTGCGACCAGCACCCCTCAGTCCATCCCTGGAATTTAGGAGCCAATAGAGTTTTGTCATTCACGATGCTTGGGATGAATACTGCTATCCTTTAATTTATATATAATGTGAGTGTTACATTACCCTATTGAGAGAATGACAAATGATGACTTTTTGTTAATGTTTTGATTTTTTTCATTGTAGTTCACTTTGAAAAGCTGACTTTGTAATGCTGTTGCTTCTGTCCAGCTGTGTTGGAAGGTTAAGCGGCATTTAGACTTCAGAGTTCGGATCATGTTTGATGGTTCTAAAATGGGGAGTGAATTGGTGTTTCTTCTTCTTTCATGATATTTGTTGATAATTTATTAGACTAATGGGGGGAGTGTGTTCAAGGAAGAGAGATCAACAGGTCGTTGAAGATGGAATGAGAAGAGGAGTGTCCGGAAGGTATGGCAAGAGTGGTAGTTCAAAGTGGCTTCTAACCTCCTTTTTGCGACCCATGGCAGTTCACCAGCCTGGAGTGGTCATTGGTCCATCCCTCATGGAATTATGCATCGATAAAATATGTAAAGTATGTCTACCACATTGGTATTTGGCATTGGAGTTGGGTTTTTTACGCTCCTCTTTTTGAAACTATATACTTTTTCTGTCACAGGAGATCGACCAATATAGTTCATTTACAATGCTGCCAAAGGATATAAGTCAACAAATTTTCAACAAGTTGGTTTTCTCCCATCTTCTTACCGATGTTATACTTCAAAAGTTCCGTGATTGTGCTCTAGAGGTAAATTTTCCCTAGCTGGTTTAAAATTGGAACAACTTAAAATTCATTTTTGTATTTACTGTTTTCATAGAGAATGGTATTTACCTGGTTTTCGTCTTGTGTTGACAGGATGTTTGGTTGGGTGAATATCCTGGAGTACAGGATAGTTGGATGGATGTCATCTCTTCACAAGGCACATCATTACTTTCTGTTGATCTATCTGGTTCTGATGTAACAGATATTGGCTTGGGTCTCCTAAAAGAGTGCTCGAGTCTCCAAGCCTTAACTTTTAACGATTGTGAAAATATTTCAGAAATTGGACTGAAGCATATTAGTGGTAATGGTTCTTTCTTTATATCATTGATACCATTGGGTAGTTCCTGACATTTTGCTACATTCTACCTTGACACGGTTCTTATTAAAGAATTACAAATCTTCTGTAAGTGAAGACCAAATATGTTTCACTTTTTATTTACAGATCTTTGGTAAGGAAAGATCAAATATGTTTCCCTTTTCATAGGAGAAAAAAAAGGGAAAAAACCTCAAATATAAAAATGGCATGTTTCGAAATCGTTAAGTATGAAGTATCTATTAAATGTATTGTAAACATCAGTAAAAGAAACCATAAAACTGTTAAATGACCCTGGTTACAGACGTGTTATTTCCATATTATCTATATTAATCAAATTTAATGGTGCTTCTCTGTAGTTAGGATAACAATGCTAGTTCTTTGGATTGGCTTCTTGTTTGACATTATTTCTTTGCGGTCGTGGGCATTATGCCCCTTGACCTTTTAGGTCTAGTGAACTTGACATCCTTGAGCTTTAAAAAGAGTGCGGCAATTACGGCTGAAGCAATGCGTGCCTTTTCCAGCTTAATTAACTTGGAAAAGCTGGACCTGGAGAGGTGCACAGGGATTCATGGTGGATTTGTACATATTAAAGGTTTGTTGTAAATGGAAATACACCCTTATGGTGTTTATATATCATATATTGGGAAGAACGATGGTGGGCTGGCAGATACACTGAATCAGGATCCAATCTTATGTTGCATTAAAATATGACCATTATGTATTCTAAGATGGAGAGTCAAGTAGTTATATGAATTACAAAAATTTTAGTTGGAGTTCCAGAAATTATTCTCAGAAGCTGTCATTTTTACCCTTCTTTTCAGGTTTATCCAAACTTGAATCTCTTAATATCAGATGCTGTAAATGTATTACAGATTTGGACCTGAAGGCCATTTCAGGTAATTTTGGACATTCTTTCAAGCTAACAAAGAGTTGCACAATTTTTATCACTGTTGTGGATCAAGCTGACATGACTGTTCAACCATTGCATGCTGATGGTTGTGTCACTGTATTCACTATTATTATTTGTATATAATCAAGTCAGATTTAGCATGTATAATTGGGATTTGGGAACTCCCCAACTCGCAGAAGAGCGCTAAATACTAGAATTTTTTTTTATTTTTTTGGTTATGGCTTTACATTTTTCTTTTATTTCAGGGCTTAATAATCTGAAGGAGCTGCAAATATCGAATAGTAACATTACTGATTTTGGGCTGTCTTATTTGGGAGGTATTTATCTACCTGCTCTTTTGCATGGTGGTGGACAAACAAAACAAATTGTCTTCCATTGTGCTATATAAAAGGATAGGACTTCTCTTTGTTTATATTCATTGTTATTGGTTTCAGTTCCCAATACATTGAATGTCACATGATTAATACATCTTACATTTTTGGTCATAGTCTTCAGGGTCTCCTAGTGATGGTATCTTAATGTTCTTTGCTGTTGTGTCATGTTACTTATCTGTTAAAACTAATAATCTATCATCTTAATAAGAGCAGATGACCTAAACAATTGAACATGTTATACTATGTACTAACATTACTGTCCATAGCAGGTTTGCACAAGCTTAATATGTTGAATTTGGAGGGATGTAATGTTACAACTGCTTGCTTGGATTCCATCTGTATGTTCTCATTACTTACCTCCATGGATAATATAATAGTACATTTTGTAGCTGCTATACATTGAACGTGGCTGTGCCTTCAGATGTAGTGATATGTAGTTCATGGGGGAAACCAGTAGGTGGATGTAATGTCTTAGAGTTTTGAGGTAGGTGGATGGGGATAAGCTCTCTATCATTATCATGTATAGAAGATCAAACTTTATCTTATTGCAACAAACAATGGGTTGTTAACAAGTTCATGGAGTTTGAGCAACCAAATTTCCAGTAATTATAATAATTTCATGCGATATGCAATCATCTCTTAAGCTTCTTCTTCCCTATGAAGAGGCACGAGAACATATATCATGTTCGGTTAATACTAAATATATTATTTATTTTATATGCACAGCTCTTCTCGCTTTGGCATACTTAAATCTTGGAAGATGTGGCCTAACCGATGATGGATTCGACAAGTTTTCTGGTGGGTTGTATTTGAATTCTTTTAATCCTTTGATTCTTGAATCTTCACGTAGAACTACTACATTGCTAAGTATAGTTGGAATGTTTACAGTATTTACTACCATTTGCAGGACTTAAGAATTTGAAGGTATTGAACCTGGCATTTAACAACATAACAGATGCATGCTTAGTGCATCTAAAAGGTTCTCTCTCCCACTTGGCGCTGTGTTCTGGTCCTTTTGTTCAACTCCTATTGGCAGTGGTCCATTTGCATTCATTTTTTGTCTTGAGCAACCGTTAGGGGTTGTGTTAGTTGATGAATTTTTCTAGGTTATCTCATGGAATTGCACGGTGTCTTTCCATAAAATATGGTGATTGAGACACCCCTATTGTTAAAGTTTGTGCTATTGATTTGGCAGTCAGCTCATTATGGTAAACCTATTTGATTGAACTATAATGATGATATTCACAAATTGCAATCTTATGCTTTCGATTTTGACAATTATTATGCTGTTTACTTGAGACTACTAGATTATAATAGTGGTACTAAGATTGATATGTGGGCCTTCACTTGAAGATAGTGCTCTGAAAGCATCTTCGGTTAAGTTTAAAAAATCTGAAAATAAGTGCTAACTGATTTCTGACTCATTTATGTATGTGCTTTTGGTGACTTTTCTTTTGAAGTGATGTTAAGTTTGTTAATCCGGTATAACTTCTCTTTCCAGGATTAACAAATTTGGAGAGCCTGAATTTAGATTCATGTAGAATTGGGGATGAAGGTCTCGCTCATTTGACAGGTTTACATATCATGTTTCATTTTGCTGCTAGTTAAACTATTGTAGGATCTACTTTTGCTTTGAAAATTTCATGATTTGAGTTTTATGTTGTGATTTTATTTTCAGGCCTGTCACTCCTGAAAAGTCTAGTGTTGTCCGATACTGAAGTTGGAAGCAATGGACTACGGCACCTCTCTGGTTAATAATCTCTCTTATCATCTTGCACCTGTGACTGTTACTGGTCTGAATTCTTGATATTAGCCATACACATGATTTGAGTTCAGTGATACATATATCTAAACATAACTTCCCATTAGGTTTGCTCTCATAAGTAACATTGTTAGCGGGTTTGTTTTAGATGCTTTCTTAATTGTCCTCTCATGTGTTTATTTTTTTAATTCATTAAATAATGCATTTTATTTCATGTAATTTGTGGCAAGTAATATTATTCAAATTGTTGAACATAGCCAAAATATATTAACTATTGTGATAATTAAAATATAACACAATAAAATACTTCAAACCATATCTAAACTTTGAATGAAAATAACTGTGAAATATTTTTTTTCATCTGTTTTTTACTAATTGAATGAAATTTGCCTAAATGCTGAATTTATATCAGTGGATAGATTTCATTATGATTACACTATAAAGATATTATAGTGTTTGCTTTGTGAATGATACTAAGAAAATTACCTTTTTTCTGAAATATTCAGTGCATTAGAATGTGAAATACATGACGCTGACTTGATTCTGCTTTTATAAGGGTTGACTCATCTGGAGAACTTGAATCTGTCATTCACTTTAGTGACTGATAGTGGTCTAAAGAAATTGTCTGGATTGACTGCTCTTAAGTCACTTAATTTGGATGCTCGCCAAATTACAGATGCTGGGCTTTCAGCTTTGACAAGTTAGTATTTTCACTTTTGTTTTGAACTATTCTTCTCTGTGTCAAAGTTGGTGGCATTCTTGTGTGCTCCTATTTATGACTTTTGAAATTGGATTTTTATCTTTTGTTGGAGCAGAAGACTTTTTGCTGGTCTTTATGTTGTAAAGGAATGTTGAGTTCTTTTTTCCCTTGTTTTTTATGTTTGTTAGGGGTGGCACCTGTGAAATGTAGGATGTCTACCCCTTTTTCTTGACTTACACAACACGACTACAAGATAGCCAGGATTGGAATCATAAACTTTACTGAGCTTTAACCTATGAGCACATCCATATATGTGCTAACATCACCACTTTAGATAATTAGATTATAAAAATTAAAAGGGTTTTGAACATATCATTTTTACTTGGAATGAATAAACAGTGACTTAAAATTCTAATGGTCTAAATTCATTCTTTTTAGTGTTAAGGTGGTGCATTTCTTACATCATTTACTTCTATGGCTCTTGGTGCATAGTTGTGCTATCATATGGAAACCAATTTAATAGTGTTATTCTGCAGTTAGGATGGTGTATCTTTCTGTTATTCGGTAAGAATGCCGTAACAATTATTATTGCATCAAGATGTCATATTGACTTGATTTATTTTCCCAAAGCCTAGTCGAAGCGGCTCCATATTACCGATCTCTCTCTTCCCATCATGTAATGTTCTTAAGGATGCATATAAACCCTCACATTTCTTCATTTTTACTTTGCTGATGCAGGTTTGACTGGACTGGTGCATCTAGATCTCTTTGGGGCTAGGATTTCAGACACTGGAACGAATTATTTGCGATGTATGTCAGAAGTATCGCCATGGCTTAAGTAATTAATAATTGAAAGATGCATGATCATTGTAGCCATTAACTTATGCTTTCCTCCTGCTTCTTTCATATGCTAAAACAGGCTTCAAGAACCTCCAGTCTCTTGAAATATGTGGCGGAGGTTTAACTGATAATGGTGTGAAAAATATCAAAGATCTCCCATCCTTAACGCTACTGAACCTCTCACAAAACTGCAACCTCACAAACAAATCCTTGGAGTTGATTTCAGGTATGTTTTGCTTCTATTTTTCACGGTTTTGTGGCATTGTTTAGTTTTTGTCGTCTTCAACCCGTTGTTAGAACCAACATTACTGTGTGTGTATGTAAATGGATACAGAGACGAATACGGGAAAGTTGTATATTTAAAATCTGAATATTGATGAGTTGAGAACTTATTTTAGTACTGCTATTAGTAGCTCCTGAATATGAAAATATTCTAGTCGTTTGCCCTCTTCTCTGGTGAAGTCGTTGAGCTCGTCTAACGATGGATTTTGACAGGGCTGACTGCATTGGTGTCCTTAAACGTTTCAAATTCCAACATAACGAACGATGGTTTGCCGTATTTAAAGCCTCTAAAGAATTTACGGTCACTATCCCTGGAGTCGTGCAAGGTAACCGCGGCCGAAATCAAGAAGCTTCAGTCAACGGCCCTCCCCAACCTTGTCAGCTTTCGACCAGAATAAAAGCCTGGGGGAAACTGCAACATGTGGTGTAATTGTAGATAGCTGCTATCAGCTGGGGATGGCTTTCTCAACTACTAAATAAGTGTATATTGAAATGTGAAAAACCCCCCTTTCTGATGGGATCAGTGTGAGGTGATTGTAAATGTGTGGTTGCTGAATTTGGACTTAGCCAAATAAAAGGGTTTGTACATAGAAATTTTATGTCTATGTTCTGCACATATGCGTTGGAAGTTTACATCTGGATCGGCCGAGCAGTCGACGATTGGAAGGTCGAAATGTACAAATAGAAGCATATTTTTTAAACTATGATGAAATAAAAGCCAACTGAAAATAAATTCACTACAATCCTTAAAAGCATATGGTAATACAGCAAGCAAAACTAGGTTCTCAAAGTTCTTAGGAAATCCACCTAGTCTTTAAAATCAGAATGATAAACATGCAGCTAGAGCTAACAAATCAATCTGGTAAAAAAATTATAAAATATTGCAACTAAATAATGAATCCAGCATGAATTTTCTACTTCTTTGAGGGGAACTGATGAAAAGCAGAAACCAACAAAAAAACATGAGATCCCTGCTGCTCCTATCAATCACACAACTCTCAGGAATCCAATAGTTTCCTTTGAATCTGAAAGTAGTCTGATGCTTGATGTGAAAGAAAATAGCAAAAAACACCTGCACAACGAATGATCCTATGTTATTCCTGGATATAAATGCTTAAAAGCAAACATATCCACAGTGAAATTTTGAAGTGCATGATTCTTTGGTGTACCCCAACGTTTCACATTTTGGTCATTTTAACTCTTTTTTTTTTGTGCAAACAACCAACTAACGTTTTATTTTTCGTTTAAATTTTACTCTTGTTAAATGAAAACCGTTAGTCAACTAACGATTAATGCTTGAGGCTAATGTAACATGTCTGCAGGGCATGGGGAGATGACGTGGCACTGCCACATGGCATTTTTGCTGACGTTGTATTTTTAAAAAATTAAAAAAATACTTTTTAAAGAAAATATTTTTTAAAATATTTTTAACTAATCGCCACATCAGCAAGGTGCCACGTGGTAGTGCCAGGTCATCTCCCCATGCCTTGCAGACATGTCACGTCAGCCTCAGGCGTTGATTGTTAGTTGACTAACAGTTTTCATCTAACAAGGGTGATATTTAAACGAAAAATGAAACGTTGGGGGGCAATTTTTGACCTTTTGTCAAGAATCAACTTACCTAACTGTAGTGCAGTACTTCATATCTCACTTCAAATAATAAGAACTTAGATATGTCATTCGATCGACTGGTATCCTGGAAATCCCACTCCAAACAACATGCACCTCATGCATGCTCCAATGCATGATAAATTTTTGAAACTCGTCGTCTAAGTAATGGTTCTAGTCGGCATGACTGAATCTTGCTCTTCCACCTTTTAGCTTCATACATCTCGTTCCATGCTTGTATTATCTCGTCGATCTTAAACCCTAAGCCTGCGTGTGACAAAAGAAAAGTTATGCTTTCAAGGTTTATGCAGATGTCAGTTGAGGACACAAGTTATGAATTTCTATCTATATGATACCTTCTGGTGCAATGTTATTTGAACAGTGGTTCTTTACCATGACAGCTATATCTGTGGGAGAAACTCCAGCATGCTCAAACTTCTCAATAGCAACCTCCAAACATTCATGCCAGACCGGGAGCCCTAGTTTGAATTCCATGATTGATCGTTCGTAAAGTATAGTACCCCATGACAGGTTTATCAGAGCACTCATGTTGATTTCCTGCTCTGCAGCTTCATCTGCTGATATATCTTTGAGTAAACCATTTGATCCTATTTTCTTCAATTGGTTTTGTTCATTCTTCGAATTGGAAAGCTCGTGCAGGCGTTGCCGTTCTAACTCCTCCCGCATCTGCATACCCCTCTCAATACTTTCCTCTGCATTGTTATAGAGGTGCAAGACATTCTCTGAAGGCCATGTTTTCGGATCAACATTGTTTGCAATTGCATAATACCAAGAAAGTTTTGCCTGCTCAAACTGTTGTTGCCCAAGAGCTAGATGAGCTTCAAAGAAATCTGGTTTGATTCTCAGTGCTTCCTCGTATCTCTTACCGGCTTTGCTGTATTCTAATTGTGCATAATCATAGGTAGTTTTGATCTGCTCAAGTACGGATTCTCTCGAACCGTCTTCAGTGACATAGACCCTCTTCCTAGCTCTGGACATGTGAACATTTCCCCAGTTGAACAATGCTAATGCTGACATCTCTTGGAATTTCTCAGCTGCCATGTCGAAAAGGTCCTGGGCCTCTTCACTTGTAACTGTGTCCTCCATGGCCTCAGAATATTGCTTCATACCGAGTTCATGAAGATTCAAGTATGCATCTAAATCGAAGCCAACATAGTTCTTGAATAGTTGAGCAAACTCAATTATCCAGTCATCGATGCAAAATGAGTCTTTCCCGTTCTCCATAACCTTTCTTGCATCACCATTTTCAGCAGCCTTACCTTGTTTGATGTCAAGATTGTGAACTTCTTCAAGCTTAAATCTCTCGAAGAATGGATCCTGCTTTGAATCAACTTCTACAACATACAGCCTCAGAGAACCCTGTGACTCTGCTGCTATTTCAGCCAATCTCAACTCTTCATCACTGGTAATTGTGACTAAATCACCTTCTTCATCTCTGTATTTGACAAGAACTGCTCTCGAGCTAGGAAATCGATCGTGAATTACTTCCCTTAGTTGCACAAGGCTGCAGTTAAGTGGCAACTGAGCCCGTCTTATATCTTCACCCGAAATCAACTTGACACTCTTCTTTGGTACTTCCATGTTACTGCTGATTTTCTCCTCCACAACCTGTTTATCCTCAGCATTCTTTTCCACTACATTTTCATCAACTTTCTTCTCCTCAATTCGATCAACAACCTTGTCATCTTGAGCTTCACTGATCTTCTTCTTCTCGGTTTTCTCTTTGACAACTTTCGAAGGTTGGGAAGCACTTGGTGGTTCAAAGTATTTATCCTCAGCCTTCTTTTCCTCTACATTTTCACCAACCTTCTTCTCCTCAATTTGATCCACAATCTTGTTATCTTGAGCTTCACTGATCTTTTTCCTCTTGGTTTTCTCTTTGACAACTTCCGAAGTTTGTGAAGCACTTGGCGGTTCATCGTATTCTTCAGCCTCACTGATCTTCTTGATTTTCTCTTTGACAACTTTCGGAATTTTCGAAGCACTTTGAGGTTCATCGTATTCTTCAGCCTCACTGATCTTCTTGGTTTTCTCTTTGACAACTTTCGGAATATTCGTAGCACTTTGAGGTTCAATGGATTCCGGGGCTAATTCAACCGGTAAACCTTGTTTCTCAAGTGAACTTCTTACCCTCTGTGAAGTCTCTAATGCCATGGTATTACTAGGCTCCATGTTAAGAACTGCATTAACATCACTGAGAGCTAAATCCAGCCTATTCAAAGACTCGTAACACCGAGCTCTCTTTACGAGTGCTTTACTATACTTCGGTGTTACCTCGAGGGCCAGATTACACTCATGGATTGCCTTGGGGTACTCACTCAATCCCATCTGCATATAACATGCAGCAATATTGGTCCTAAGATGGCACACACCTATGTGATTCTTTGGAAGCAATTTGAGAGCCTTCTCATATATCATCATTGCTCCTTCAAGGTCCCTTTTCTGAAACAGTTTGTTGCCCTCTTCTTTCAGTTCTTGAGACATGGCAATGAAAACCGCCGTGTCCGAATCATACGATTTCGAACTATCATTGTTTTGCTTCATATTATTATCACCTGTTTGCTTCTTGTTCTTTCCACTATGCTTCCCCATTTCAAATCCAACAAAAAGTAAATCCAACCCAAACTATATAACTTGACTCAAACTAGAAATTCTCACAAACAAATCAAAATCTCTACCCTGATATTGAACTAACTTCTTATACAAGTTAAAAGTTCAACCCCAGACTGCTAATTCCTAGGAGACCTTAAAACACCAATTTTTGACAACTTTTTCTATGAATAAAAGATTCAGAAACCAGTTGTTCAAATACACCAGATATGAAAAGCACACAAAAAAAGGCCTTAGGCACCTAGAACCAATAAAACCCAGATACCAAAATGGAAAAACAAAAACAGAAAAACATTATTTTTACTACTTCTAAGCCAGGAGTTGTGAATCCTCAAAAAAGTATTAAGAAATCCCAGTTTAGAGAGAAGCAAAAGAATCCTCAAACCCTCAACTTCAGCTCAAAGGTAAGACCTTTATGCACAACCAAAACCAAAGAAGAAAATTTGAAGGCAGGAGACTTATCTGGGGAAATGGATTCGAGGTGTAGAGATTTTCCTGGAAAATTCAGAAAGATAATGTTTTTTTTTTTAAATGAGAAAATGGAATATGTGTGTGTTGCAGGGAGAATACAAACTGTTCTGTATTATGTTTATATTTTAGTGTTGTTCTTTTTTTGTTTTATTTAAGAATTTCAGCTTGACGTGAACGCCACAAAAAGTTCTTTGTTTTATGAAATAATAATCGTTATGGTCACTATCTTTCTTAGAGATTACAAAATGGTCATTAAATTTGTCAAACTGTTACAAAATGGTCTTTAAGTTTTATAAAATTGTTACATAATGATGTAGGGGTGATAACGAGCCGAGCAGAGCCCGAGCCTGGTCAGGCTCGGCTCGAAAACAGTGTAATTGGGTTCGGCTCAGGCTCGAGGCTTGCCAAGCTCGAAATTTTAGGCTCGTGCTCGACTCAAAAACAATACTATTAGGCTCGGCTCGAAATTAAAAATTTTGATATAGTTTTTTTATAAAAGATTCGTTAAAAATCTCTTTTTCATAACCAACACTAAGAAAATTAATGACCGGAAAGGGGAAAAAAGTGTCAAAAATTATGTTAATCCAAATAATCAATAAATATTCTTATAATACAAACACATAATTAAAGAAAATACAAAATTAAACAACAACTAACTAAAGAAAGAAAATACAAACACATAATTTATTTTAGTACATATGTAGATTCTGAGCCTGGGTAGGCTCGGCTCGACTTGTTAAAATTTCGAGCTGAATCGAGCTCACTTGAGCCGAACTTTGACCGAGCCAAGCCTGAGAGCCGGTTAGGCTCATTATCACCCTTATAATGATTATTAACTATTTTATAACGTCCAGTGATCATTTCATAACAATAATTTTATAATTTTTAAAGGTTAGTGACTAGAATGATTATGTCATAATTTAGTGACTATTAATGTGTACTTTTCCCTTTTAATTTTCCAAGGGATTCCAGGTTTGTTGGGTACGTTTGATAAAAAGCCAAAGGCAGAGATTTGTTTTGACTACTGCCAGACCCAGTCCGCCTTCATTCCTCATTAGAATACACTTGTCAGTTGTCACCTTCTTTCAATTTTGCTACATCCAATCCTAATTATTATAAATTCTAATTCTACTTGTTCTTTTCCTCAGTTAATTATACTCATTTAGTATAAACAAATTACACAGCTTAATAAATTTGGTTGTTTTTTTTTTTAATTTAATCTTAAATGTTGAGAAAATGTTATTGTATGTTTAAAAAATCAAGTCAAAAGTGTTTATGATAAGGGGCGAAGCTATATTTTGTAGGATAGTTTTTTATTGTTATATATATTTATTTAAACCTTTTAATTTTAATTTATTTTAAACTTGTTTTATTTTCAATTATTATTACACTTCATCTATAAACTGAAATCCCGATTATGTTTCTGCTTATGTTAACAATATATATAAAAAGATAGTGAAGCAATAAAAAAGAAAAGTAAAACACGTGGCAATAAGTCGCAATTCCTTAGCTTGAAAGAATTTAATGTTAAAAGTCCACATTAAAAATATTTCTTCTAGGTACACGTCAAAGAATATGAACATGTTAAAAAAAAACAAGTAATTGTACCAAATCTCCTTGAAATATATCTCATATTTTAAAGAAAAAGATTTTAATCGAATCTTTTTATCATATTATTTTTAAAAGAAATTTTTATATAAAGGTTACGTAAGGATATAATTTTAAAATTTAAAATTAAAATTTAAGTTTTAATGTGTCACGCAATAATCTCTTAATGAAAGTTAATAATAATAATTGTAATAAAAACATATTAAAATTTTAGATAAATATTTTATACACAGGCGGTGGAAATTAAAAGTTTCCACAAGTAGAGAGTTAGTTTAGGGTATATGGTTTAGAGGTTTAGGTGTAAGGGGTTAGAATTTAGGGATAATTGTTTCAATTTAAGGTTTAGGGTTATAATCTAGGGTTTATAGGTTAAAACCTAAATCCCACCATATTACCCTAAAAACTAAACCCTAACCTATAAACCCTAAATTATAACCATAAACCTTAAATTGAAACAACTATTCCTAAATTCTAACCTACTATACCTAAACCCCTAAACCCTATACCCTAAAACTAAAGCGCTTGTAAAAACTTTCAGTTTCTACCGCCAGTGTATAGGATATTAAACCTAAAAATTTAGGGAATATAATAAAAAAATTAATTTCAGTGATCTAAATAAAAACGAATTAAAATTTTTAATTCAATAGTCTTGAAATTCCAGCCGCATAAAAAAGAAAGAAATAGAACGCGTGAATGTGGGGTGGGTTCCAAGGCAAACGGTAAACGGCAAGACAACAGCTGTTGTTCTTGGAAACTCAGTTCCTTTTTACTTTGGTTGTTGTGTTGGAATTGGAAAGTACAAAGAAAGATTCCCGCACCAACGTGACACTCACCGCCCCCCTTTCCTTTCTTTTCTAACCCTCCAAATTTGAATGAATAGAAATTTGTATATTTAATTATGAATACAAACACAACACAAATGGTAATTATTTCTCAACTGATATTTTAAGGATTCAAATGTAAAATTTCAAGCCTTTTGAAGTTGTAGGAGTTATTCTAAAATTTCAAGCCATTTACTACCTGTAACTGAGGCCTGTATCAGTCTATTCACAGATATCTACTACTAACTGCTTATTGCTCATAATTATTTTCTCATCCCGAAGATTGAGCTTCCTTGCTACCTGTTGAGGCCAAGAGAGTCAAATACTCCTGTATTGCTTCCCCTTCTTTTGTCACTTCAATGTCGTAGTCCGATAACGCGTCGGCACTCCCTATGTCTCTTGCAAGTTCATCTTCCATCTCCACATCCCGTTCTTCATCTGCAGCAGTTGACGGACCTTCAGCAGGGTCACTATCCGGGTTCACATTGTTAGGCTCGGAAGCAGGATTCCCGATGCTGTTTGCATCGACAGTGGGGAGTGGTGGCGGAGATTCTGACAGCAGTCGACTCATTGTTTGCTCCATAGTTTCATCAACCCGAACGGCAGCAACCACTGAACCCAGGAAAAATATCAGAATGTTACTAGAAAAAATCCTTGTCAAGTTTATGGGGAGTAAACAAGTAACGGCTTCAGCAAAAAGACTCTTTCAAATACGAATCCTCCCCTGTGCACAAGAAAGTTTTCACCGTTTCTTTTTTATCACAACTACATCATCCGAAAATTGGATTGTCATGTCAAATATATAGGAACTTTTATTTGCTCTAATCATTCTTTTGATAAGAAAAGATCTCAAATTGTTTCGAACGATAAGAAAAGCATAACAGAGTTCAGCTATATATCTCACAAATTTTATATGTGTTCACTCACTTCCACAACAAACAAACGCACAATACACCTCAATTTACTAGAATATCTACCATGGCAGCAATGCAATCTACGTCATAACAAGAAAAACAACTATGACAATGCCAGTATAGCAGTTTAGAACTATTTCCTCGTTACCTCTCGATCTGTCAAATCCCATGGACACAAGCTCTTCAATTCTAGCATTTAGTTCTCGTTCCTTTCTTTTCCTTTTCCTTGATTCAATATCAAGCTGCAGACAAACATAGTGAATGAAAGCCGCGTAGCCAATAAAATTGAAAATTTAGGAAAACTTCATGCAAAAAAGCAGTTAACCTGGATGGCAGAATTAGTTTCAGGATTGGTCAGATCATCTAATGCCTTCTCAAAATCATTCTCATTCCTTCGAAGGGCTTCAGCAGCAAGTTTCTTCTCAAATCTGCCGAATAAAAAATGTCTCAGCCTTCTCAATAAAAATAAGGGGGGGAAAAGAGAAGGTTAAGCTACACTGCTCACCCAATAGCCACTAATTCTTTCAATTTCTCAAGATTCACAGCCTTCTTCAATGGTGTTACTCCATATTGCTTTAGTTCCCTGAAAATTGATACATTATTTATTTGTACATAAAAGAAAGTGACAATTAAAACAGAATTTAAGCATATTATACCCACTTGATTTCCTTTCTATGCCTGATATCATCCTCCCGCTTCTGTGCTTTCTTTGCTTTTTCCTCGAAAAGAAAATCAACAGCTCTCACAATATCTTGCTTGTTCAATCGTAATGCCCTCCTTGCATCACGTTCCCTAAAGCCCATGCTCATAACATGAGATAAGGCTTCATCAGGCACTTGTAACTGATATCGACACAAAAAAGTAAGGCTTAATGTTGGAGAAGGATGCAAATAAACTATGGTTAAGAAAATAAGTGCAAAAAACAAAAGAAATGGCAAGCAAATTACAAATCCAGTCTTATAATTCTTGGTTCACAAGATACGACAATAAGCACTCCCTTTTATCTAATCATTGAAGCCAAACCTAAACCTGTGCTCAAAGGATAGCTGCAGGTATTCTGATAAGGTATATATAGGTTATTGAGATGAGAAGCACTGCGGTGCCCCCTGGACCAACCCGATCAACTAAGAAAAAAGGGAAAGTGACAATGTTCTCCCCTCACTTTACAATAAAACCATCAAAGAAAGATGAACTGGAACAATATATCTGGAAAGAGCTAGCTGCTTTGGACAATTATTGAAGTAAACTGTACCTGTGAGAATTTTGCTTGTGCAGATGTCAGTGCCATTTTAGATTTATCAAACTGACCATTATGATATGCCACCACCCCTTCCAACAACTCCAACCTCATATGTCTACAAAGATAGCATGCAAAAGAGATTAGCTAAACATTGCAACCAACAGCATTCTCATTCAAGACCAGAAACATAGAAATTGAGCCACTGAAACAATTTTCTGAAAGTACTCACAAAGCAAGCTCCGGCTGGGAGCCAGCTTGAAGGAGTCTAACACGGGAAAAATCCTTCCCATGACAACGTTCAAGTCCTTCTCTGGCTTTTTCAAGCCGTATTCCTGCTACTGAAAGCCAACTGATGTCTCGAAGCAAGAAATAGCACCACACCATGTCTATTTGCAGTATTGGTACATTGTCAATGAACTGCAAACAAAGACATACAACCAAAGTGTGGAGGATATTGAGTCAAACCCAAAGAACAAGCATGCAATCATTCAATAACATATACATGTTCGCGAATATATAGGATTAACTAAAAGCTAAAGCAACTTTTATTTATATCTATAAACAAAAAACTGAACCACAGCATAGACCAAGTTATTCAGAAAAAATGTGTTACCTCAAGGACCTTGGGATCACAAAGTGAGAAAGCCTCCTACAAGAAAGAATAAGGTACTTATATTAATTAATTGCCAAACTCATAAAAAAAAACATTTTAATATATAACCTTATTACCAGCTTTGCTAACAAGCTAATATCATATCTATGTTAAAAATTGACTATATCCATGTACATGTATTTGTATTCTACACTTATTCCCCAAATCCAATTAACATTGGCGACAAGAAAGTTCATAGACTACTATTCTAAGAATCCAGATGCAAACAAGAACAAAAAAACAAGAAATATAGTGTTGAAGCAAATGTGGGAGGGTGTTAGCAACTAACCTCCCCCATGGTAAGCACTTCCAGTGCATCTTTATACAGCCGTCTCGTAAGTAGATTCTTTGCATTTTCATGAAGCATCAGACCCATCATCACTGCCCTGTTCAAAAGACCATTCATATCTTACTTTAGTTTAAAAAAATGGGGTCAACAACTGTCTTAATACCCTAGGAGTAAATGCCATACCGCTGATCAGTCTCTGTTCCTAATTGTACTTTTTGCCCTCCCTGGTTTTCAAGTTCAATATTGAAGTCTTCAACTGGTAACGAACCATCTACATGTCTCTTGGAAAGTGCAGTGGCAGCTGCCCTGCCAATACAGATAACTATGGATTAGTAATCGTGTAGTTTGCAAAACAATTTTCCTCGTTTCATAATGTTAAGATCATAATTTCATAATGCACGAAAACAGTAAAATTGCCTTAAGATCATAATTTTCCTCGTTCTAAGAATAAATGAGGTAACTTTGATTAAACCCATGATTTCAACAAAACTAGGAACCCAATCAAACATCAAAAGAACACCCAGATTCTATAACAACATAGAATAATATTAATTAACCTTTTAAAAGCAAACAAAGAGCGAGAGACAAAAAAGAACGAGTTGAGTCAGTTGAACAAAGACTCACTTGACTCGAGCAAGTCTACGAGAGCGCTCTTCCTCGGCCAGCAACTCTTGTTTAAAGGAATTGCCTTCATCGACGGAGACACGGCTGGCCAGAATCTTAGCATTGTTTCTGATACCCAATTGGCTTAACTTTTGGGAGCCATCGCCGTCTTTCAAAACTTTACCGGCGGAGATGAGGTTGATAGAGTCGGGACGTGGGGCGTTTGATCGCTTGGCGACCTCTTCCCTCAACATCGCCACCGTCCAATTCTCCAATTCTAAGTCGATAACCCCAACCCATGTCCCTCCGATTCTCAATTTCGCCATCCCCAGAAAAAAAAAGAGTAGATTGTTAGAAACGACGAAGACTTCTCCAGTGGGGGTGTTGCGTCCCAAATATATATAGGTTTGATTGAGATTGTTTTGGGTAACTTCGCGAGCAAGTACATGTTATTTTCCTCTAATCACACTAAATTTGTACAAAATTGATTTTTTTAAAATTGATTTTTTTAAAATTGATTTTTTTTAATTTTGACTGCAATTATTTTAAATATTTTAATTAATTAAATTTTATAAAAATATATATTTAAATTACTTAATTGAAAGTTTTTAAAATTATTTTTTATATTTTTATTAATAATAAATTTAAAAAAGTCATAAGTCAAAATTAAAAAATTTGACAAAAAAACAATATTAGACATGTTTAATGAGACGGATAGAGTATTAGGTTAAAAAATTCATTAGCAAATCAAAACATGACATGTCACATGTTTGTTTTATATTTTTTTAAAGTTAAAATAATTTGTTACCCAATTTTTTTAATTTATTTAGAAAATTTTGAGATTTCTCAAATTTTATAGAAATAATTCTTAAAACTCTAAAATATCTCAAACTCAAATTGCCACTACCGATTGTCACTCTTAAAATCACTCCTTAAATCATCGAACCTAACAAGTCATTTTTCATAACATGACGTCGTCAAAAACAATGAATGTCGTGTTAGTCGAACGTTGATTTTATATTCGACGTTCAACTGATGCTATGTAGGCGAAAATGATCGATTGGGTCCAGTGACCAAATAGGTAGACTCAAAGGACAATTATTGGGGGTGACGATTTAAGAATTTGAGATAGTTTAAGGATTTAAAATTGTTTTGTGAATTGTGGGGAATTTTAAAATTTCCTGAAAAATTAAAAAATTTGAGTTTTTCCAAAAAAGAAAACTTTTAAAAAATTAAAATTTACCACGTGTCAAGCTTATTGATAACAAAACTTTTAACCGTCTTTAAAGACCAGACACATAAAATTGTAACAATATAAATGTTCCCTTTATTTTTATCAAAAAAATAATTTAGGCACCTAAAATTAATAAGAAATATAATTTAGGCGTTTATATATTAAGCCTTATTATTGTTAAGATAAATTACACTTGTTGTCATTTGATTATTAGTAAGATTATATTTTTATCACTCAATTTTAAATGTTATGTCTTTGCCATTTGACTAATCATTTTATATCATTTCAATCAAGACGTCATTAAATTATTAACATTATAGCATATTTAACCCTAAATTTTTATAGATTTTATTAATTTAAATTATATTTTTAAAAGATGACCTTCAAATTTTTCATATTTTTCTATTTGATTCTAATTTGAAGAAAAATAACTTTCAACGTTTTTCTCTCTCCTTTGATTTGTATCTTTTATTTATTTTCTAAGTCCATAAAAAACTCCAAAGACAATTTCTAAATTAATTTTAGTTTGATTTATGATTATAAAAAATGACATTTAATATTTTTAATAATTTTTTAATTTGATAAAAGAAAGAAAATTCAAATATTTGGATTTATCCTTTTTCGTCGCCCCCAATAATTATTCAACGATAAACCAGGATATTGCTCTTTGTTTTCTCAATCGTAATTATTGTTTGTTTTTAGTCCAAATCATAAAATTTTAATAAAACTTTCATATTTTTCATTATTTACCTTGTCTCTAACGTACAACAAAATTTAATGATTAATATTTTTTATTTCTTATAATCATAACAAATATGTTCTTAGCTTTTCAAAATTATAAATTTCTAAATGAATTACGAATTTTCTTATGTTTTAATAAATTTTTCTGGTTTTTTTAAATTATTTCTAATAAATATTAGAAAAATACTAAAATAAAATTCTAGTTACAAGTGATAAACTCAATAAATTTTACCCATTAATTTAATATTCTAATTTTTATGTCATCCTCTTAACGACATGATGTCCATTTTGTAACAAAATAAAAATTTTAATTTTTATTTTATATTTTTTTTAAAATTAACGATTAATCAAATTATTTTTAAGTTTTTTTAGTAATACTTTACCTAATATTTATATTTATGGGGTTGAATACCTAGATGGCACTTAAGAAAATCTGTGCACAAAATAATTAATAAGAATTGTTTTTCATAAATAATCGAGACAATTAGAGATCTATTAACTGGCCTAATGGTTGTGGATGTTTATCCCCTTATAGGTTTGAATTTTGGCATTCGCCTTGAGAATATTATTGTAACTCTATTTAATCTGAAAAAATATATGAAACAATTAACTGAAACATAAAATAGAACAAATTGTTTATTTTTCTCTAAAAGATTTAATTAATTGCAACGTAAATATTTATCTTGTAACTAATTCAAAATTCCTTATGCTCGCAAATAGCATTAGGTATAAAAGAAGGCGTGATAAAGTTAGTGAACCGAATTCATATAAACGGTTAGTCAAAATGATGGAAATATAATTTTTTTTAAAAAATAGGTGGCAAAATGCTAATTTACTAATACTTAATATTAAAATTGTCAAATTTATACCTTTTCTTCTTGAAGTGCCCATAATTTTTTTAAATGTGTCTAAAATTTCACTTAGTTATTTTTAGGTGTTTGACCATTAATGTTCGTTAAAAAATTCATTAACTAATTAGAACGTGACTCATGACGTATTCTTATAATCTTTATTTTAAAAATTCATAATGATCTAATTTTATAAAAACCCTAAAATCTTTAATTTCTCAAAAAAAAAAATCAAATTCCTAACTCCTTAAATTTCTCTAATACAGTCGTTGATTTAACCACCACCACTCACTCTCTTTTTCGTCAAACTTCCACAATAATAACCACAATCTTACGTCATTATAAATTGATAAATAAAAGACCAAACGGACCTGAAAGCCTAACATCAAAAGTTTTCGATCGAGCGATGAACGATGAACAATAGGCGGACAAGCGATGGACGGCGTTGCCAAACGGAGGAGACTTTATTGCGATGACGGTGACACACTGATCGACTGTGATTTGGAGGGTTTTGGGATTTTGTGGATTTAGAATTTTTTTTAAAAAATTAAGTAAATATAATTTTTTTCAATTAAATATTTTTTTAAAAAAAATAAACATCAAAACCAAACAATAATTGTGTGTCAGATTGCTTTTAATAGGTCAACGTTAAAATATTAACAAAATAAAATGTTAGACACACATAATAATAATGGTAAAAATATTATGTACCTATTTTTAATATAAAAAAACTTTAGCTATTTAAAGAAAAAAATGTATAATTTAAACATTTCTTTATATTAAAACATTTTACTAATAGTCCAATGACTTTAAGTGTAGTTTATCCTTAATATCATTTAAAAAGTACTATACATGTTATTAATTAACATACATATAAAGAGATCTACTAATTGACCTAGTGGCTAAAGATATTCTTCTTGCCTTATTTTGTATGAATTTAAATCTTGACATGAAAATATAATACCTCTATTTAATCAAAAAAATGACATATATAAAAATTCATAATCCTAAATCTCCCCGTCTTAAAATAATCTAAATCATTAAAAAAAACAACATAATAAGTAATAGCGCAATGGATAAAAATTCGATGTCCCTTTTCGGTGTTTTTATTTATGCTCAACACTAAAAAATACTATAAAATTAAATTTCAAGCCCTAACTCTAAAATTTAAATCCTAAACCCACCTAAGTTCTTTCTACACATCCCAAAAAATATTTAATTAATAAAAGAGTAACATTTTAAGTTGTTTAAACAAATTTAAAAATTTATTATTTTTTAACCTTAAATTAAACTATTGTATCTTAAATTTGCCTAAATTTACACGACAATTCAGGGATTACATATAAAAAATAGCACTAGAAAATATAAAATATAGAAATTTTATTATTCCACATTTATATAGAGAGGAGATTCATTTACTTACAAGTAAACCATACCATGAAATGATATAATTTTTTTATTACCAGCCATGAAATACATACGACAGGCCATGGCTGACTTAACATGCAAGTCATCATTTTCTTGCACAACTTAGCAGGCAAGATACCATCCCCTTAGGCTCCGATTTCGGCTGAGAGTCGTCCCTTTCCCGCCTCTGTACTACTCGAACAAACTCGTCCGAGCTTAGATTCCCATCACGATTCGAATCGAACACATGGAATATTGTGTTCACCACGTTATCAGTTAACGACACTTCACATACCTTCATCGGTTTTCAAACGAATGCACCATCGATAAGTAATTAAGAAATATGTGCCGGACACGTATTTTTGTCCGGCACTCGCCCGCCCTTGGTCGGGGTGATATAAAGGAAGATAGCTAACTAAGCATTAAGCAATACTTACTTTAGATGCAGCTCTTTGGAAATCCTTTTTGGTTAGCACTCCATTTACTTTCCCATAGCTGAAGATGGCTAGAGAAAAGGATTGCAACCTTCTTCGTAGCTCGGCGAAACTCTTGAATTCTTCGAGCGAAATCCGAACGTCTTTAAGCTCGGGTTCGTTGCTGATTTCATCGACGCGGTTGAGCAGCTTGCTTATGTCGCTAATATCGGCGGCGGCCACCAACGACAATGCGAAATCTTTAGCTGATATTGTTCCATGCAACTTGTAATCGTAATGGGAAAACTCCAACCTCAGCATCTACGGAATCCAGACATGGAAATCAGTTTCTTACCAAGTATTAAGTCTAGAGTTATGTTTGCCGCTGATGTTTTTAGCGGCGCTTTAAAACGCCGCTATAAAACAAAAAAAATGCCGCAAAAGAATTATTTTGATGTTGTATAGTGATGGCACATACTTCATTATGTAAATCTCGTAAAAATTGGACGAATTTGTCATGTTTGAGACAAGTCTTTCCGTCTTGTCCGAAGAAGTACTCCACCAAGCCGCCATTCTCCACAGGCTCCGAAACTTTGAGGCCGATTCTCCGCCCGTCCCGGTGGCGAGCCGCTTGTTTATTCTGCGATCGCATCAAGGTCATCACTTTCTTGAATTCTTCCCTATCTATTTCTCTGCTTACAATCAAAACATTGCAGTTATTTTTGTGAACGTTAAACGAACATGTTTGCATTATTTTAGTTATTCGATGGAAGCAACACACCCGTTCTGGTCGAGATCGAACATTTTAAACGCAATGGAGAAGCTCGATTCGGGAATGCTAAGGAGTGTAACAAAGAAGATGTACTCGGCGAAAGAGATGAGTCCATCGTTGTTGGTATCGAAAAGCATGAAGAAATCCGAAGGCGGGCAGTGCAATTCGCCGGGATCGACACGTTCCCCTCTCAGACAACCTTCTCGAATTCGATTCGATTCCGACGGAGGAAACACCGGAACAAGCGCCCGCATCAAGTCGCCGGGCGTCATAAGAACATCGCCGTCAGGTGTTCGATACGATGCGAAGTAATCGAAAACCTTCTCAGGCGGACTTTGCAACCGTAAACGTTTCTCATAATTGAAGAAAACCCTTCTCCTGTATGATTCTGAAACATTAGAATAATAAAAAAAACAAAAAAAAACAAAAGATCAAACACTTTGTAGGCAGAAAATTAAGCAATGGCAAAGCTCAAAAGATTCAAAATTGTTAGCTTCCTCGATCCCACAAGATTACCACCAAATATAAACTTGGATTTCTTCTCGGGAATCTCATGTTCGATCTGATCGGCGACGCTCTCACTGGCCCATGTCGCCCCGTTGGGGGCATCGGCGAAAGAAACAAAAGAATGAGAAAAGTAGCAAAACCCTAAACCCGAGCCAGCAATCAGAACTCCGGTAGAGATTAATCTCAGCAGCTCCTCCCTTCGACTGGCGTTTTCACCGGAGGGAGGTTCCTTCAACAATGCTAAATATGAAGAAGAAGATGGAGCCGAGTGCTTTGATCGGTTACAGACCCGACGAACAGTGTTCGACCTTTGATTGGAAACTACTTGTTTGATCAACGGTGGGGATTTCCTGAGAGATGGGAAAGAGAACATAGTACGGGTTTTTGTTCTTCTTGTTCAATGGTTGGATGAATCGGCGATTTGAACTTGTTTTCTCTTTGGTTTTTTGCAGATGATGATCGGATATATAGAAACTTGGATGTTTGTACGTTGAGAAAGGTTAGTTTTTTGACCGGGAAAAATGGCGGTCTTTTAGAGCATGATTTTGATTACTACTACTACAAAACTATACTTTCCTTATTTAATTGTTGGATTTTCAGCCTTTTATTTTTATTATTTTTTTTCTTTCTCGAGCTTAGATTTTTTTAATTATTTGATAATGCATATACACCTTACATATAAAGTGATTAAATTCGAATATTTTAGAATAAACATCATCCGCTTTCTACTTAGACTATTTGTTGGATTCATTGACCTTCAATCTTCTCTTTTACCAAACATTTACATGTAGCTTTTGAATTAGGATTCAAAATGAAGAGAAACAAAAATTTATCAGAATTTTAAATTTAATTATTGAAAGAGACAAGTCTCATCTAAAAAAACATAAAAAGTTATTTATCAAAAATAAATAAATAAATGTTTTGGACACAAGCACTTATCCGTCATGTCTTAAATAATTAAATGTTTTATAGACAATTGCGACTTATCCTAACGAGAAGATTGATAGAAACTAGGTTTGAAGGTTTTTTTTTGGTATAATACCAAAAAAAAAATTAACAGTTAAGTAAATAGTTATTTTAGTCTTTATTTTTTTAATTAATTTAATTTTTAATATTTTATTTTAAGTTAAAATAGTCCATCAATAAATGAAAATTGTTAGTCAATTAACGATAAACAACTTGAAATGACTTGACATAATAACAATTCCTAATCCCTAACGTCTTTAGTTTAAATAATAAAATTTAAAAAATATGATAATTCTGACTCCATCCCTAATCCCTACAACAAAGCATTTGATAAGCAACCCATGTCCTCTTAAATTCTTGTTACTGAGAGCTAGGGGTGGGCAAATATACTCGGCCCGGTTGACCCGACTCGACGACCCGAACCTAAAATGTCGAGTAATTCTCGGGAAAAAATTACCCGAACGGGTCGGGTGCCCGACCTGGCAATTTCCCGGAACACGGGCCGGAAGTTTCCCCTTACCGGGTACCCGACCCGATAAAATTTAATATATATATATATATTATATTTAAAATTATATTTTTATTTTATGTTTCTTAATATTTTTACTTTAAAATTAAGTTTAAATCCCTAAATTTTTTATGTTTGTATTATATTCTTTTAAGTTTATTTTTTAAAAATATTTTTGTGTTTAATATATTTTTTTTAATTTAAAAAAATAAAAACCGGATATCCTGATATAATAAGCCGGGACACGAGCCGCTTAATGAGTTACCAGGATAAACCGGGTACCCACAATTCCCACCCCTACTGAGAGCAGCAAGAACAAGCAAAGTGAGCCCAATACAGTTTAGGACAATGTATGAAACACTTTAATGTAACATTATCAGACATTAACACCAAGCTCAGTTCCATGTTATTGGGCTTCAATGAGATCTCAACGGTTGTAAGGAAAGTAGAAACAGACTTCTAACACAAACCCATTAAAGCTTTATATATATATAGATATATAGATATATACTAATAATTAAATTTCTAACCAAGTTTAGTGTCACAAGTAAATTCACACGCCAATTTAATTAGAAATCATCAAATTATTTTTATTTTCCTTTCAATTTTTTAGAGTTTTGTATTGATTAATTTGAATTGATTCGCGTCGCATACTTGACATTAGTGGATGAGTCTTCCAAAAAAAACATTTTACATACACAAGATTTTGAACTCGAAATTTTCTTAGACGATATTAAGCTGCTTACCCCTTGAACCAATTACTGTTGGTAGAAATCATTAAACTACTCTTACTTTGACTTATAATCAATATTATTCTAATGATATTGACAGGCATTTCAGGTGATTAGGCTTTTAAGAGGGTTGTATGTTCTATTGTTCTATTTTTAAGATTCTCCTCTCCCGTTTTGATTATCGTAAAAGATTTCATTTTCAGCAATATTATTATGTGTATTCTTTTTCATCTTTCGTTGTTGGAAACTTTGTTTTGATATCGTATCAGACATGAAGAAGAATTTTTAACGAGGCTTCATCATTTATTAAAAAAAATATTATTTTAACGATATTTTCATCTTTCCATATTTTTATACAATCTTTAATAAATAAGAATCAAACCTATGATAAATAAGATTATATGCAAAATATAATATTTTACATAATTGTAGAGTGGAAGCTAAAGATGTGTTGATCCAACACATGAGAAGCCCATACATAAAACATTTCCAAAATGCCCTTTCCTTTCGTTCTTAAGTTACTAGTTTGATCAATCGAACTCACAAAAATTGTTCTATGATGCAAGCTAAACTAAACATATTTTAGCGTTTTTTTATTCAAAAGTAGAGATTATTAGGAAAATTAAGCTAATATAATCACAATTAAACATTTATTTTTGGCATAATGCCACGCTTGACTAAATAGTCACTTTGGCTCTTATACTTTTTGAAGCAATTTAATTCTTGACATTTTATTTTGGGTCAAAATGACTCGTCTGCATATGAAAATTGTTAGTCAATTTACGATAAATAACTTGAAATGACTTTACAGAATGACACGCCAAAAGGAAAAAATATTTTATACAATTTTTAAAAATTATTTTTAACTCTTGTGTCATTTTGTAAAATCAACATATTTGTTTATATGGCACTGCTATCGTGGCGTGCACACGTCATTTTAAGCCATTTATCGTCAGTTGACTAACAATTTTCATCCGAAGATGGGTCATTTTGACCCAAAGTAAAATGTTACGGCTTGAATTACTTAAAAAATAAAGGCTAAAATAATTATTTATTCAAACGTTAAGAGCATTTTTTCACATTATGCATTTATTTTTCAAGCCGTTAGGTATATAGATAAACTTGTTGTTATGCTTACCCTAGAAATTTAATAATAGACAATAGTGTGTATTTTTCTAGACATGATTTTTTATGTTATCTTTCTGTGTTATATTTATTTTGTAGCGCTTTGCAATTTTTTTGAAGGTACATAATATAAAATATTCAATTTATCTATCTTCTTTTATAAATTTTTGCATATTTGTAAGTTTGTATAATAATTGGTTTTGAGAATGTAAGTTTACATACGTACATAATATAATTTATTCAATTTTCATTACCAACTATTTATCTCAAGAATATATATAATAAGTAGATTAGTCACTGCAATCAATAATAAATTTATTGATTTTAATCATATAAATATAATATATTATTTTTTTGTCCTAATAACTTTATGGAAAATACTTTGATACACATGTAATTTTTGGGTTTAGAGATTTAAGTTGTGATTTAAGGTTTAGGAGTTTAAGTTGTAGGGTGTAAAATTTAAAGTTTATGGCTATAATTTAGAGTTTAGTGATTAAAATTAAGGTTTTACGGTGTTTAGGGCTAAAGGTTAAATTTTAAATTTTATAACTAAAATATAAAAAATTATATTTTTTATACTATTTGTGTATTAAAATATAATCTTAACTTTATTACAGCACATAATTTTTAGGAAGTCAAAACTTTCATAAACAATGTCATAAAAAATGAAACAATGAAATTACTTTAAAAAACTTTAACACTTTGATTTTTTAAAAGAGATACAAAGGATTAAAATCAAGTACCTAAATTATCACGTAACCATTTTGGCCCGTATTGTTTAATTCCTCCACCAAAATGAGATGACACGGCTAAAAATATATTATGTGATAAAAATCCAAAAAAAATCTCGAAACTTTTTTAAAAAATATTTTAAAAATAGACCCGTTGAACAATGAACCCTAAATCATCAACATAGCTTTAAAAAAAAGTAGATTAATTTGCAGGTTACATCATCTGATCTGACCAACTCCACTTTATCTAATTGTTAACATATTATATACTCCCTCCGTCCCACTAAACTGTCACATATTGGTCAAAATTGTTCAACTTTGACTATAATTTAGTTAAAAATTTTAATTAATTAAAATTTATAAAATATATATTTAAAAACTACTTGATTCGAAGTTTTTAAAATGTATTTTTTTATATTTTTATCAATAATAAATTTTAAATTATAAGAGGTCAAACTTAAAATTGTTTGACTCAAATGTGACAATTTAGTGGGACAGAGGGAGTATAAGATAAGAATATTATAATATGAGAAGGTAAATAAGAAATAAATACATTAGGTAGGTAGGGATGAAAATCTTTATCTCTTCTCGGTGTTTTTATATATGTCTTCACGCTTAAAATTAGGATCAAGGTTTTATATTAGAACTTATGGTTAGGGTTTAAGAAATTTAAGATAAGGTGTATTTTTTAGGGTATAATGTGTAGGGTTTAAGATTTATAATTTAGGGTTAGGGCTTAAAATTTAATTTATAGTATTTTTTAGTGTTGAGGCATAAGTAGGAGCACCGAAAGGGGTAGGAAATTTTTATCCGGTAGGTAGGTAGATAGATGAATAGAAATTTTCTGTCATTTTTGGTGTCTCTTTTTATACTCGTATTAAAAATTTAGATTTAAAATTTAAGATTGAAGTTTAAGAAATTAAGGTTAGAATATATTTTTTAGAGCTTAAGATATATGATTTAAGGTTTAGAATTTAAGATTCACACTTATAATTTATTTTGTAGTATTATTTATAGAAAAATATGGAAAAATAGATAAATTTTTACGTAAATATGTACCTTAAAAACCCGGTTTTCTCAACAAAAAAAAAAAACAAAACAAACAAATGACAATCACAGTTGAATTCACTTGCCAACTCATAGTCTACACATTAGTTTTTGTTTTTGTATGAAGCAAGCAGCCAGACCGAGCTGTGTGAACTGTGGGAGGGGCAATTGCACTTCAGTACCTCGATTATTTTTTTTACCTTTAGTTTCTTATAATTTATTTTAAAAATTTTACGTTATTTATAAAATTGTCTCTACACTTTTAATTATTTATATTTTGCTCCTTAACTTTAAATTTTGGCTCCGCCTCTACAAATTAAAAGCACTCGAAAAGAAAAGCTTGCAAAACTCCATTAATCCATCCTTATCCTATCGAGAAAGGAAGAGGAAGAAACCAACCCAAATAGTGCATGAAACATCCCGCGTGGTTGGTTCATGCTCATGGACCCTCAAATTGGAATGAAAACAATAGAAAATGTCTCAAAAAATTTCACTCAATAACATAACCCACCTGAATCACATTACCTGATAAAATTATAAATACGTTTACACGAAAGTTGCAAAACATAAGCACCATTTCTTCGGTCAACATACACATACACACACATATATATATATATAACCCTTTATGTTTAAGCTATAAAATCTAAAACATAAATCTCTAACCCAACACTCTAAAAACTAAACCTTAAACCATAAACTCTAAATTATAATTATACATTTTAAATTCTACAATCTACGAGGCTACAACATAAACCCTTAAATCTATAAACCCTAAAGTTAAATAGCTTATATATCAAAGTATTTTCTATATATGAATATCAAGAGACAAGTACAAGAGTGTTGGGATAGTTGTATTCTCTAAAAAATTTAAATTCATCTATAATTTAAATATTTTATTTGTATTTTCTATTCTATTAACAATCTAATATTACACTCCATAAAATTTTGTAATTTCACATCTTTATATTTAATATAACTTTTTAATAATTTATACCATAACATAAAATCTTGTGTCTACATATGCTTATATCTGATGATTGGATTCTCCACTTGTATAGTTGAAAACATTTGGTGGTATGGTGCTTACATCAGAGGCGTGGTGGGCAGTAAGATAAGGCAAATTTTTTTTTTTTTTGATCAAAGATAAGGCAAATTATGGGATACCTAGGGAAAAGGATAATGAATGCAGGAAGGCAGGAACCATATAGTTATTTGTCCCTTTTTGGTGCTTTTACTTATATCTTATGTCTCGCGTTTAAAATTAAGTTTAGAGTTTAGGATTTTATGTTAGATTTTAGGGAATTTAAGATATGATGTATTTTTAGGGTATATGGTGTAGGGTTTAGAATTTTGAATTTAGGATTAGAGCTTAAAATTTAATTTTGTAATATTTTTTTAATGTTAGAATATAAGTAAAGACACCAAAAATAAATAAATGATTTTTATCTTTATACAGACTACGATTCTCAAACTTGAATCATCTAAAAAAAACATCGACATCTCTTATCATTAAAACTATAGGATGGGTTGATTTGTTTAAGACTTTTAGACGCGATAAACTGTATATAATATTATATTAGGCATTGAAGAAAGGAGCGGGCAAAGGGCGCCACCATCAACATCTTTCGCTTTCAAAAACCTTATCCTTTTACAGGCTATATAATTCCAAAGTTGATGGCAATGGGACCTCCACACTAGGTGTAGGAAAGGAAGTTGTATCCAATTTCATAAACTCTTTTTAATGTATATTCAACTTCTTTTTTGATTTAAAGATGTCATATATATGTATACATATATATATATATGGAATTGAGAAATTGAAATTGAATTATAGTGTTAGAATTATATATGATTCATAAATTTAAAATATTTATATTTTAAATAGTGAGAATAATTTAAAAAATATTACATATGAAGTATTGACTATTTTTATTTAGATGGAAAATATTATTTTTAAATGTTTATAAGAAAGTTTTTTTTTTTTTGAGTAATTTCTACTTAGGGGAGGGGAAGGAGAAATATTGATCCTAATAGGTCTAGAACCTACAACTTAGTGGAGAGAAAGATGTCGACTGAAATATTTTAACCACTTGCTTTAGAGATCGTTGACTTATAATTTTTTTTAAAACTTTACTATATATTATACAAACATAAAACAAATGATTATTTTCTTGAAATGATTTCTTAAAATTAATACGAAAAAATTCAAAACCCGAACTAAATTATCATGGATTGTTTGAAAAATGTAACCAAACCTATCCAATCTCGCCTCTACTTTAACTTGGGAGTAAAATGTGAAAGCCATTTTTTGTTCATTTTGATGGTAAGATAAAGTTTTACCATTTAATTGTCAAAAATATAAAGATATATATACATATATATAATTATCTTTAATCTTGATTAAAAATGATAGAGATTTATTAAATTGTGATTAGTGAGAGTTGACTATGAATATAGATAGAAATAATAATACGAAAATAATATAAATTTATTAAAACACTAACATACAAAATGTTAAAATTTTCAATTAATAAATAATTATTTTAAATAATCAGTTGGCATAGTGAGATGATACATTAGATTAAGGTTAGAGGTTCGTATCCTAAGATTTTGAATGAAGCAAATTTCTTCAACAAAATAAATAAATATTACTATACAAAAAATCAATTTCTATAACAATTAATTAAAAATTAAGATAACTTATCAACAAAATATAATAAGTTTCTTCAACCAATAATAACAACAACTCAACAAATAATAAAGAAACATAGTTGGAATATTATTCCAGAAAAAATTTAAAAATAAATAATGCTTGATTAATGTACTATCCCTAAACCTTTGATTAATGTTTCATTAGTTTAGTATTATCGGTCCATTCAAATACTAATTCGATGTACTCATATACTAAGTATAATTTAAGATTGTTATATTAAATTATTTTTTAAATTTATTGGTCAATTAATTTAATCGAATTATTTTCCCCGGTGTGGTTGCAGATTAGATAGGAATTAGGAGGTGGGATCGTTCTGTGGGCTCTGAGATAATGCTATTTATTTAATCAAGGCAGATCATGATTTGGTCACCAAATAGTAATACCCACTTGTTTATTATTACAAAAATAATTTGATTCTCAAAATTAGCTGTCAAGGCAAGGCCCCACCGGGGCGGATTCCTCGTAGTTATCTGATATTTCCATTTTACTTCAACCCTAAGTCTAATTAATATGATTTAATTTTTGTATTAATTTATTATACTTTTCTCTTAACCTACATTAAGAGTCCAAAGTTGGGTATTTTCGTTTCAGTTCTTCTCCAACGCTAGGGTTTTTCTTTCTTTCGAATTGGAGGTAGAAAGTTCAGTCAAATTATCTATTTTGTCAAGTAAAATCCATATTTGTAAAATTCCGCCCGCGGCTTAGTTCAATTCCTGCAAAACAAACAATAGAAGAAAATTAAAATAAATTTATAAAGACAAACGAATAAAATTAAAACAAAATTACGAAAAATAAATAAAAACAATAAGGAAACGAATATAGAGGAGAGAAAAAAACAAGTGATGAACGGAAAGGGTTAAAAAAAATTAAACGGAACGATCACGGAGAAGAAAAGAACTGCAAATCGAATGGAATGAAATGGTGTTTGGAGAACAAATCAAATGGAAACAAAATTCGAAACGAATCAATGTGGAGAACGGGAATGGAATTTTTGGATTGGAGTTGGTTTTGATTAGATTTAATTAGATTAGATTAGTGATTAAGAGTTAGTTTTTAGTCCAAAAGCTCCTCAAATTTGCCATTGGCTGCAATATGAGTGTATTTACACCATCAAACTATATGATAATTTGTTCCTCGGAGTATAAACCTTCGTCCAGATCTCCAACACTTCGCCGGAATCTGACTTCATCGTCACCGACCGGCGAATCTCCGAAGCTCGATCTCAAATCACCGGGAAATCTCGGAGACTTGACCTAAAAGCGTTAAAAGATTACACATACCGCATGCGAAATCTTTATAAATCCTCGGCTTTTGACATCACGGAGAGCCGGCTAGGCCTAGGCTGGAAAGCAGAACGGCGACGTTGCTGGTGAGAGGAAGGTCTGATCAAAGCCGACAAAGCTCTCCTGACCAGATCTCCTTCAACACCACCGATTCTCACAAGCGAGTTCGTCATCGCAGATCTACGCGCGTTAAGCCGGTTGCTCGGCGCGTAGCCCGACCCGGAGTGCGAGTTATTGAAGTTCTTATGAAGACTGCAACGGAACGAGCCAGGATGCGTCGTAGGCGAACACATGCAAGTCCGCTTCGGCTGTTTGCTCTGTAAATTCTTCAACGCCTCAGTGTTTCTACGGACGGTGGTAATCGAACGGTTCGGAGAGATCGGACGGTTATCAAGCGAGAACCGCACGGACGACGATGACGGAGATTTGTTGCAGAGATTGACACGCGGCGGAGAAATAGATCTCTGTTGATTGAAGAAAGTTGAGGAGCGTGAAGAGAAACCTGAACTGGAATAGGCGAAAGCGGATGAAGGAGACGGAGACTGTGAAGAGTAGAAAGACGGGGAGTGTGACCGGAGAACCGGAGCCCTGGATCTTCTAGAAGAAGCCGCCATTTTCAATTAAGCAGTTGAAGAGAAGAAAGGGGGAAAAGGGCTAAGGGTTTCTGAATTTCTAAAGAGCCGTGTTTGGCTGTTTAGTTGGGCAAACCTATCTTCACTCGAGCCATGTATTTATAGGGTAAGTGGGGTAGTGATCAGGGTTGTAAAATCCGACGGTATTTTTCAGAGTCGTGGTTTTGAGGGATCTGCTCCTTCAACTTTTGTTTATTTATTTTTATGCCCCTTTCATTATTGGTTGCGGCTCAGACGTCGTTGTTATTCTTCTCTTTTTCCCATTGATCAATTCTTCTTAAAAAAATAAATTAAAAATATATGATTAATATCAGATACTGAATTCTTTTTTTATCAACTAAGCTTAGTTATTTGATATTGTCGAACGTGGTTAGTACAATATATAAGAGAACGTGAATATTAACATGCTTAGACAATTAATATTTTTTTTATTTGTGGTTGAGGTGGAATCTAGATAGTACAAGTGTTGTATAAAAATTATATGTTAAAAAAATGAATTCAATTTCGAACAATTATATTCCTCGTAAAAATATATTAAATTTAAAATAAATGCATATATATAGTAAATTAATTGCAAAATGTCACATATTAAAAATAGAATAGTTAAATTGATTTTTAATCCTTTTTAAATTATCCATAATAATGCTTTAGGATTAATAGATTTCTAAATTTCTATTTCGAAATAACTTTACTTTTCAAAAATATTATGAATTTGAAATTTAAGTATATAATTATGTTTAGCTAATGCGTATGCTATATATTCTATAATAATATTTTTATAAAAATTGATATTTAATATATTTGTTGATTAATTTGAATTCAGATACAATAAAGACACATTACGAGGACGATCTCCCCACTTCAATTTACTATTATTTTTTCAATAAATAAAATCCGCACTTAAATTTAAAATTAATATATTTTCCTTTTTATAACATAAAGTTTGATGCAATACATATATTACACATGTCCCTTCTCACCCATAAATAGAGGATATTAAATACTTAAGCATGCTCAATTTCACGTATTCCAATCCCCGGTAGGGGAATTTTTTTTATTTTACCCTTTGATTTCTTATATTTTTTCTGAAAAAATTGGGATAATTGTGAATTCCCCCACCCACTTTTCAAAATTTATGTTTTGTCTCTCTAACTTCAAATCCTAGCTCCATACCTGATTAGACCAACATCATTTCAACCGAGTTAAACTCAATTGATAGATTAATATATTTTCAAGCACACATTTATAAGTGAAATTATGATAATGAATAAAATTGTTGTTGTTATTATAAGAAAATGTGAGTTGGAGGAGCAAATGAGAAAGTGGAGGGAGTTGGAGCGGGATAAAAGACGTAAGACCTAACCAGACGTTGAGTTAGAGGCAAATGGTTTTGGCAATTCGGAATCCAATCCACCTTCCAACCTGCGGATTTGGGAAAAAGCTATGGGCACTGCCAACTCTACCCTCACTACATCTGTCAAATTTTTAAACAGAATCTACCAAATGTGGAGAAAATCCATCGTTTCAAACTCACTGCTTTATCTATACATTTATTCGGATTTAAAATCTAACACATATATGAATTCAACGAGCGTCATAATAAAAAAAACGGATGATGTTTATTTTTAGAGACACAGGTTCAAATCGTTTTGTCTACAACTTGTATGTGCATTGTCAAAGGGTTAAAAATGTATATGATCAGATACTATCTTGTAATCACCTTTAGACCATTTAAAAACATATGTTAAAACTTGAATCTACTAAAAAAAACGTACTTTCCACTAAAACTATTTGTCAGGTTCAATTATAAAAGATAATTCTCTGTACAAGAAAAAAAGTTATGAAAAACATTTCTTTATGATATTTTTTAGAAGGTAACTCTTCGAATCTAAAAATGATGATATTTTTTTTTTCTCAAGATGAATCATCAAAAGACATTTCTTAAGCGACTACTTATAAAAAACGAATGCATAAAAAAAGACATGGTTAATGTCACTTTATGACACTTTTTCGACTAGAGAAGACAATTGTTATACTCTTTATTCTCTGTCAATCAAATTTACGTTAAGAAGGCTTTTTAGAAGCTCTATCTCCAAAAAAAATTAAAAGATGTTTTGCACTCGCCTCAAATCTTCAAAGCTTCTCCACATCTAGGACATCACTTTAAAGATCACCTCACGCTTCCTCAAGACCATCAATACCTGGATGCGGCTATCGTCAAATTTACTCATCTCGTCAGTTAAGTTTATTGCCTAACACACAAGTTTATCTGCAAGCCTAACACATCAATGAACATAAATCTACACCACATAAACTTTACTCTTGTCCATAAATGATATCTCTTGTTTCTCCTTAAAAACCCTAAATGGGCTGACAAAAATTATGACAACTCATCCTCAATCTTACACTCGGCCATTCCCCTGCAACTATGGTATTTTAACGTTCAATCTCATACTTTTTTTTTCCCGACTATTATCTACAATGACTTTCAGTCTAAATCAGAAGGGGTGAACTGTTTAAAACCACCACAACTATATCTGTCTACGACTATGTTTAATGCCAAATGGTATCCGGCATCAACAATACTCATCTTACGATATGTGTTTGAAGTTTGTGGTTATCTCTTCAAACAATGTCGTCTCTGAAGTTCACATTCAAAGTTAGATTTTTTTTTAAATGAGTACATTTTATCTTACCATTGCACTCAATACTTACCGATAAAAATAAATAAATCTTAAAATGAATTAATAAAACATCACCTCTGATTGGGTACAAGTCTGGCAGATGAACTGATTTAGAGAAACCGTGAAAATAACATTACACTAGCTGATTTGTGAGTAAGATTTGGCAATTAAGATCATTAATAATAATTAGTGCTTTAGAATTACACAGCTTGTATGCACTCTTCACTCAAACCTATTATGATAATTATAATTATAGTGCCTATTTTATTTTGTCCATAAAAGAAATCCAAAGTAAACAAGGAAGGGTGGCTTGACAAAGTCAATGTCAAACCATTTCAGTCAATGAATTCAACATCTTATAATTAATTAATTGATTAATTAATTGTAACCCCCTTTTAATATATTTTTATTACATATTTGGGGCATACAAAAACGTGTTAGGCGCCCTGTTTGGTTTTAGAACACCACTAGCTCTGGCGGCAACTCTTGCATCTTTAGTCTAACTAATAGTAATTGATTAATAAATTATCACGGGCTAATCTTCCTTCTTAACTGAATTCTTTATTAATAGGTTAGGAATATTAATGTTAAGGTGGGAAAGTACACTTCCATCTAAAGTTATTTGATCCACTCTATCAATTTCTGTAACGAATTTGTGTGTTGTTATATATCTATTATTATGCACGAATCAACTTGCCTCAGTGGTTAAGGGAACGATTGTTGTTCCTAGAGGTCACGGGTTGGAACACCCTCAGCTGCAGCAGGGTGATTGAGCATGCATTGTCAATTAGTTGAGAGTATAGTATATGTAGAACATATACTACTTGTAATTGCATTAGCTTTTAAAAAAAAAGAAAAGAAATTTTCTCTTAATAAGTCTTAAATACACAACCTAGAGAAATACGAAAGTGTCAATTAAGTGGTTACAAGAATTTCTTTATGAATCACCATGGTTACAACAATTATTTTTTACATGGGATAAATTACAATTAGACAAAAAAATTATTAATGTTTCAAATTTGCAACAGGGGCCTGAGTCCCTTTGAGCCCTAAACAGACTAATAGATTTAATAGTCAAGGTTTAAAAAATTAATATGCTTTCATTCAATTAATTGGGAAGTGTCTAATTAATTTTTTAATAAGTGAAAAACTTTTACCGTTTAAATAGTAAATGTCAAGACTTGAATCCACACAAAATAAAATATTACATAGCATCTAGTTCACTTTAATAATATTAAGTAAATTTGTATCCAATTTAGTTTAATTAGTTTATACAATTATATTTAGGAGGAACGAATGCTACAACTTTACCAGTTTAGTAACTTTATCTCTTAAACTTTTATCATATATAAATTCGACCTCGAATTTTTATTTTTATTTTTCAAATTGATTCCAATGTGATCTCGTCCTTTTTAGTTTGAATCTTTTTTTTTTGAAAAGTGACGGGACTCATTAAAAACCCCCTCTAAACCTATATAGGGGGAAAAGAGTGCCCTTTTATTCATATATCAGCGAGGTACCAGTTCAATCATACAATCGTGCGACTAAGGGAAAATACAACGCCATGGCATAAACCTCAACAAGCAGCCATTGATGTATGCAAGCTATCTAAGGCGCAGTAAGCTGCTAAACAAAAAGAAACCCAAGTAAGGGCCAATACCTGGGCAGTAGGAGCCCTTCACTGCCTTCATCCACAAACGCCACTGCACTCAATGTTTCTGCGATTTCGCCACTCGAACCTATCAACAGCGCCCCTGCTTAGCGTCCCTGTATATCATTCGATGTTGACTAGGCTTGGATGTCTTGTGAAATCCAGCAGATTTGGTATAGACTTCGGCCATTTACTCTTTGCCCACATGCCAATCCTCAACAACAATGTATCTTTAGCCGCTTTTTCGCAGATGCTCTTTTTATTAAACACCGCCTCGTTCCTCACTAGCCAAATGGTCCACACAATTTCGAAAAACGACAGTAACCACAGCGGTTTAGCGCGTCTTCTGATAGGGGTAGAGCTCCATATCCACAGCAGCTCTTTAATGTTAGCCGGTAATACCTGCTGCATACTCCATTTCGAAGCCCAGAACTGCCATAGACTCCAAGAGACACGGCACTGGCATAAAAGGTGAGCACAAGTTTCTTCCTCCACCCCACACAACCCACATAAACCGTGCCCACTTAATCCAACTCCCCTTTTTTTAAGAGCATACACTGTTGGAATTCTCTCCAATATTGCTCTCCACACGAAAACTTCTACTTTCGGAGGGGCTAAATTTGCCCAAACAAGCTGCCACACTTTGTCCGATGAGCCATCCTTCACAACACTTGTAATGCAAAAAGACTTTGAACTATAAACACCATTTTGAGAGCCATGCCATCCGACTGTATCTCTGCGATTGACCTCCAGTTTAAACTGATTCAGCATTCTGAGAAGGTCTGACCAGCCCTCTTCTTCCCACGATCGCAGCGCTCGCCTTAATTCAATTTTCCATATCCACACGCCTTCATTGAAAAAACCAAACTCTCGGACCACTCCCATTTTATTTAGGGCCAAATTAAAAAATTTGGGAAACGCGACTCTTAGCGGTTGGAGTTGAATCCAACAATCGTCCCAAAATTTAATTGATCTTCCATCCCCTAATCTGTAAAAGATATTCTGCGCGAAGACATCATCCGGGTTATGTAAAACCTTCGTTATGTTCTTCCAAGCCCAAGACTGCTTTCTCGGACCTACTTGCGACGGTAACAAGGCATTAGGCTCATACCCGTATTTTGCATCGATAACATTCCTCCACAGACTCTCAGGTTCAGAATTATACCGCCATACCCATTTATTCAACATAGCTCTGTTTTTTATCTTCACATCTACAAGACCCAGACCTCCCGCTTCTCTTGGTTTCACAATGTTCTCCCATTTCACCCAATGTATGGCACGCGCATCATAGGAACCCCAAATAAATTGTGCAGATAATTTATTCAGCTCCATTGCTACCTTGGCTGGTAGTTCAAAGAGACTTAGAAAGTAAATTGGAAGACTAGTGATAACCGATCTTACCAAGCAGATTCTTCCGGCTATCGATAGAAATTTTCCCTTCCATCCCGCCAATTTCGACTTCACTCTATCAATAATCGGTTTCCACAGCATTAACGAATTCCTATTCGCTCCCAGAGGTAACCCCAAATATGACGATGGAAATGAGCTCGACCCACATCCAAGCTCCTTAGCCCATTCCTCCACGCTATGGACATCCACTGAAATTCCAAAAACACAAGTTTTCTTCATGTTCAGGCTCAAACCTGCCGCAACCTCAAATATCCGCAACAATCTTTTGATATTCAACGCATTCTCTTTGGAAGCTTTAGCGAAAATAATCAGGTCATCTGCGAACTGCAGATGCGAGATCGGAAGGCCGGAATCACCAATCTTCACCCCCTCTATTAGTCCGATATTTGCAGCTTTACTAATGAGGCAACTTAGCGCCTCCCCGACAATGTTAAACAGTAGGGGCGAGAGTGGACACCCCTGCCTCAAGCCCCTTTTGATCTGGAATGGTTTCGACACCTTGCCATTCACCGTCAGTGATATAACTGCTGTAGAGACACACTTCAGTATCCATGACCTCCATCTATAGCCGAACCCCATATTATCCATGATCCTATCCAAAAAAGACCAGTCCATTGTATCATATGCCCGTTTGAAATCAGCCTTGAACACTAGAGCTTCCTTTTTTCTCCTTTTTTGATCCTCGATAACCTCATTCGCGATCAATGCACAGTCTGCGATTTGTTTCCCGGGTATAAAGGCAAATTGATTCCTTCCCACCACTTCATTAATGCATAACCTTAGTCTCCGCGATAAGACCCTAGCTAGGATCTTATATACACTGTTCACCAAAGAGATGGGCCGAAAGTCGTCCACTTTCTCCGGATGCTCTTTCTTAGGGATCAAAGAGATAAAAGAATGGTTAAAATACTTATCCCTAATCTTCCCCCTGTAGAAGTCTGAGAAGAACCCCATCACCTTATCTTTGAGCTGGTCCCAAAACTTTTTGAAGAATTCCATATTGAACCCGTCGGGCCCGGGAGCTTTATTTCCATCGGCCGACCAAATAGCATCTCGCACTTCCTCAACCGAGAAAGGAGCTTCCAACAGTCTAGCCGATGCCTCACTAATCTTCTTCATTTCACACCCAAAACTTCTGACCGGAATGGTGCTGGAGCTGTTGAAATTAGATTTGAACTCCTCCTCAAAGATATGCATGATTTGGCTTTCATCAGTAACCGTATTCCCTTTCCACTCTATCGCGTGAATGCAGTTCCTGTTTCTTCGAACCGAGGCCACCAAATGGAAAAATTTCGTATTCTTATCTCCCTCCGTAAACCATTTCACCCTCGATTTCTGATGCCATTCACGTTCTTCTCGACGATATTGCATCCACAATTGCCTTTTGACTCTCCTATGTTCCAAATCCAGAGAGGGACATGAACCATTCGAAACAAACAACGCCTCAATTTTCGACAACTTCTCCTCAAGTGCCTGAGTCTGAGCCTCCTCTGATGCTTTGAAATTATTCACCCATTTTTTTATTAAAGCTTTAATCTTCTTCAGTAGCAGATTTGTTGATCTCCCATTGTAATCAACAACCGAACGTCTAATAATTTCTACTAATTCCGGGCACTCTAGCCAATGCGAAAAAAGCTTGAAAGACCCTGCTCCACTCCTCAGTCCCCCCTCAACTATCGAAATTGGGCAATGATCTGAGATACTCCTAAAAAGTGCGAACTGTTTGATGTTCGGGAACCACAACAGCATTTCTGGGGATATAAGCACTCTGTCTATTCGGCTCGCAGCTGGCGACACACCTCCCCGAAACCAGGTAAATTTATTATTCTGCAACGGAAGATCAATAAGGTTGCAACACTGCATAAAATCCTTCAACAAGACCCCTTTATCACAGGGTTCCCCGATACCCCACCTCTCATCAACATTGAGTATACAATTAAAGTCCCCACAGACCATCACTGGCACATTAAGGTTCGATAGAAGGGCGCGAAGTTCATCGAAGCATGCTCTCCTGTCCCTTGGCAGATTTGGGGCATAAAGATTCACTATTCCACAACGCTTATCTATTGACACCAATAATCCCATACTAATAATAAACCGGTCGGTAATAATATTATTGTCCACCCTGAATGAACCACCATACCACATAGAGATCAATCCCCCCGATGCCCCTTGCGAAGGCGCATGGACAAAACCATCAAAACATCTCCCTTTCATACGATTCATCAACCCCGGATTAACAGACCCGATTTTAGTCTCTTGAAGTAGGCAAATTTTACACCGAGCATCAGCCACAACCTTAGACAAAGCTCTCAACTTCTCTGGTCTCCCCAACCCTCTAGTATTCCAACTAAGAATTATAGAATTCATAAAAGAACACTGAAAAACGCGAATTTACACTCAGACTTATCTGAATCAAGTCTCCCTCCGCTCGATTTCCACCAGCCGCTGGACCACTGCATCGTCAGGGGCATCGAAAACAATGCCCACCTGGTGACCAAGCTTGAGCGTCGATGATGCCTCCTCCAGGGCCGCATCCTGCACATCTGCTTCCATATGAACTTGCGCAGATCCCTCCGTCTGCGACTGCGATCGGGCATGCACAGGCGGACCCTTCCTCCGTGAACACCGCCCAACTCTCCTACCCCCTCTACTCTCTCTGTTCGTGCCTATTTTAGACCACCATTTGAATTTGTCCAAACCCGAGCGGAACCCCCTCTGTGACATTGCCCCTCTGGTACAGGCCCTTGACTGAGACAAGAATGGTCTGCTATGACCCGGGGAACCAATCTCAAGCATATCGGCCTCTCCGACTGCAATGTTAATAAGCCCAACATCACTAGGCCCAACTATGGAAACCGGTTCTGGATACATGGTTGGGGATACAGCGGGCCTGAACATAGTATCATCTAGCCCAATTGGAGAGACTGAAAAAGGGCGCTTATTAGGTGTCAAATTTCTTAAATCAGCCACACCAACCTCAATATCAACCAGACTAGTCTCACTGGGCTCTCCAGCATTCAGCATTCTTGGGCTCTTACTCTGGGTCATGTTAACTGAAAATTCTGGCCCACATGGAATGGTATCTGCAGACTCTATTTGCACCTCATGAAGCCTAGATGTGGATGGAATAACCTTATCGACTCTGGCAGTGGGGTCTAAGAGTTTGCTAGCCGACAGCTGTTCCTCCTGTGAACTAGGACACATTTCCCCCATATTCTTGGAATGTGCGTCAGCCGACAAGTGAGCCGCTACACCCCCGCTTTTAATCATTTCCTCATCAATGTTCGGATCGTCCCACGAAGCGTCACCATTGCTCTCATTCGGGGGTCTAGCCGGACCTCCACCGTCGAGGAAGATCCGATCTTCTTCATATTCCTTCACCTCAACTTTGATTCGGAATATGGTGCCGTTGAATAAAACCTCAACTGACGCGGGTATAGTCGCCGTATATTGAACTTCCAGGAGCACTCTAGCTTTGTTGAAACGAGATAATTTCCGAGTTTCATCATCTAACTCGATAACCTTCCCCCACCTCTCTCCCAACTTGTGGAATAGTACCATATCCCACATTAGGACTGGTACATCAGTGAACTCAACCCACACCTTAACTCTCCTTTTCCCTTCGAACCCAATCAAGAACTCCAGCTCGTCAAACCAGAGCCTCATTAATTCTTCTCTCATGACCCAAATTCCATTCTTCACGTCTTCATTAGGAGCTTTCAGGATTGTGACCAACCCGAACCACGGGCAAACCATAACTGGAATACCGTCAGCTCTGAGTGCTTATTGAACTAGGTCCGCATTGTACATGGCTTTTATCCTCCCCACCAGACAACATTTTGTCCATTCCAAATCCTCTTTACGAATGGTTATCAACATGTCCTCAGTGCCCGCGTCTGAAACACCCTGTGTCGACTCTACCATCTCCACTCTAACGACCGAATCGCTGGCCCTGCTGTGTTCCCTCGTCGCACTCCCCTCCACCGATCTTCCATTTGTTCTCCTATCACCATTGTTTTGATTCTTAGAGCCATTCATACCCACCAAAACCTCCTTATATGATCTATTGTCCCTTATTGTTTGGCTCCGTACCCTCCTAACTTTGGGGGGGTGCACAACCCTGCTATTCCCTCCCACCTTCGTGTGGGCCAAAGAAATACGAACTCGAAAGCCATCAAGGATTCTACCATTCCCATGGCGGATAGCGTTCTCCGCCTCCTCCTTATTGCCGAACCGCACAAAGGCAAAAACTGCTGGCTTATTTCTTCTGCTTTGGTTCCCATATGCAATGAAAACATCAACTACCGATCCATACACGAGAAAAGCTTCACGTAACACTTTCGGATGGATCCTCCTACTCACGTTGTCTACAAAAACAGACACCCCTAGCCTCCTGTTAATCCTTCCCTTCCCCGACGCCCGCTCACCTTTTGGGAACCCGCCGGAAAACCACTCACCTCCCATTTTAGCTCACCGCCGGAAAGCCACTCTCTCTCTTTCTCTCTGATTAATTTAAAAAACTTAACTTAATAAACTAATTTATGTGGGGAATTTAACCCTTTAATTTCAAGAAATTACTAGGTAGGTGTACATTTTTTATTTTCCTTTTTAGTTTAAATCTTAATTTAATAAAAATTTTGTCTTTCTTAATTTTAGATTTAAAGAATTAATAAATTATTGTCTTTTCGAATATTTGATTCTAATTTTGTCTTTGAATGTGATAAATTAGTAACGACACCATTAAGTAGACATTAATTAAATTCATTTGTAACATTAATTAAAATATGTAATTAATATGTACTTTAATTTCAATATAATATTAAAAATTACATTTGTTAGATGAGATACTAGGTCCCTTAAGCAAGGTCAGATATTTTTTTTTGAAAGCTAAGGTGATTACAAGTAGTATCTGTTCTACATATACTCTCAACCATTTGACAATGCATGCTCAATCACCCTGCTACAGCTGCTCGTGCTCGAACCCATGACCTCTAGGAACAGCAACCGTTCCTTTAACCATTAAGTCAAGTTGGTTCGTGCAGCAAGGTCAGATATTTGAATCCTAAAGTTGTGAACAGAAAACACTAAATTGGAAGGGACGAAAGATTGCCTCTATAATAAATCTCTGCAAAATCATATTATATTTAGTTGGCCAATAAATCGAATACCGGCGGTTTAAAAAACCTTTGTTGGTGTGTATATTATTGGTTTTACAAGTGGAACCTGGAAGTTGTGGTCCATGAAACATAATCATGTTAACATTAAGGAGACAATAATTAACCTTAGGTTATTTGTATGTTATTGCAGCAAATCTTCCCCGTTCCTTACGGAGACTGATTTTGTTTCATTATTATATTACTATATAGGAATCTTCGTTCCCAAAAAATATATATTTATGAAAACCATAAATAACAATTAAAACTTTAGCATCAATCCTCTATTATTGCCCTTTGTTGTTTAAAATATTATTTAATAATTGAATATTCATACGTATTTCTAATCTCGTTATCACTTAAGCATCTTGAATTAGTTTAAGAGGTTATGTTCATTGTTTTCATTTTATTTTAGTAACATCGACATTTAATTCATTGGTCGATTAGTATAGATCGGATATTGTAAAGATTCATTTGAGTGCTGCTCTTCCAACCTTGTTTAATTTGCTCATGACAACAATATTCGAATATTTGACATCGCTTAGAGAACTCAACTTTCTATTCGTTAGACTAACGAATCAGTGACAACTGTCGAGGACTTTGCTTTGGTTATAAATTTATTTTTACATTGTAGAGACCAAATTAAAAGGAAATTAAAATTATAAACCAAAATGAAAATTTCAGAAGTTTTTTAAAAAAGAATAAAGATTTTTTGAATTTACAAAAATAAAAAAAAAACATTTTAAAAATGGATTAATATTTGATGCACTGCCAGTGTAAAAAAAGTTTACACAAGCATGCCTATTTTCAAGCCTAAATTTAAAACCTAAAATTCTAACCTTAAAACCCTAAAAATCTAGCCCCAAGCCCCAAATTCCAAACCCTAAAGTCTAATCATAATTCTTAAATTCTAAATCATACAACCTAAACCCCTAACCTCTAAACCCTAAACTAAACCCCTAAACCCCTAAATAAACCCGCTTGTGGAAACTTTATTTTCCACCGCCAGTGTATAGGATATTAATCCTTTAAAAATATGATACACTTTAAACCTTGGTTTCAATTTGTTTTGTATAGGTTGGGCCAAAATGAAAGAAAATTATAACTATAAAACCAAAATGAAAGAAAAATATAACTACATAACCAAAATGAAAGAAAATTATAACTAGGCTTGATAGCTAAGCATTCTATCTCTCAATGCCAAGACCCAAGTTCAATTCCTAACAAACATATAACCATTTTCCTTATTTCCCCCTTAACCATAGTTTAAGTGATCTTGGCCCCGGGATAAAAATCACATGTCTCTTTTCGGTGCCTCTATATATGCCTCAATATTAAAAAATATTAAAAAAATTAAATTTCAAGCCCTAATCCTAAATTCTAAATTCTAAACCTTGCACCATAAAAAATACATCATACCCTAAATTTCTTAAACCCTACCCTTAAACTCTAAACCTATTTTTGAGTGTGGAGGCATAAGTAGGGGTGCCGAAAAAGGCAGAGGATTTCCATCCTTGGCCCGGTGGTTAAGCATCATGCATTTCAAACTTGAGACTTAGGTGCAAACGTTTCTGATATTTTAGTGGCCCAAGGGCGAACCTAAAATTTAGGCCCCCAATAATAAACATTGAATTTTTTAAAAAGTAGGCCCCTAATAACTAGTATTAGAAAAAATATGTCTCTAATAACAAGTATTGGAAAAAAAACTTAAATTTTAAAAATATGACTCTAATAACGAATATTAAAAAAAGTTATGCCCCTAATAACAAGTGTTGAGAAAAAACTAGAGTCATAATAACAAATATTAGAAAAAAATAAAATTTAAAAGCATGTCCCCAGTAACAAATACTAGAAAAAAAATTAAATTTAAAAGCAGCTCCCTAATAATAAATATTAGAGGAAAATTAGTCTCTAATTACAAGTATAAGAAAAAATGGATCTTTAATAACAAGTATTGGAAAAAAATAAATTTTAAGAGTATATCTCTAATAACAAATATGGAGAAAATAGGCTCTAATAATAATTATTGAAAAAATTGGACTACAATAACAAATATTGGAAAAATTCAATTTTAAGAGTGAGCCCCTAGTAACAAATACTGGCATAATGTCAAAATATAGCCATAACGTTTGACTGAATAGTCATTTTGGCCCCTATTTTTTTGAAGCAATTTAGCCTCAACGTTTTATTTTAGGTGAAAATAGCTTGTTTGCAAATGAAAATTGTTAGTCAACTAACGGTAAATGGCTTGAAATGATATGACAAAACTACATGACAGTGCACGTCGCGATCGTAGTGCCATACATGCAAACATGTTTACTTTACAAAATAACACATCAGTCAAAAAAATAATTTTATAAAATTGTATAAAATATAAAATATTTTTTCTTCTGACGTATCATTTCTGTCAAGTCATTTCAAGTTGTTTATCGTAAGTTGACTAACAGTTTTCATCCGCAAAGGGGACATTTTGACCTAAAATGAAATGTTGAGGGATAAATTGCTTCAAAATACAATAGGGGCCAAAATGACTATTCAATCAAACATTATGAACATATTTTAGCGTTATGCCAAAAAAAATTAGACCATACCATTAGAGTTGGTCCAAGTTGTAAGCAGCTTGGTATCGCTTGAGTAGATCTCGAGTTCGAGACGTTGTGTATGCAAAAATTCTCCACCGAGAGTGTGACACGAGTCAATTCGAGGACAAAACTCTGAAAATCAAAAGGACAACAAAAAAATAGACCATAATATCAAATATTATAAAAAATTTTGGGCCCCGGGACCGCACTGGGTTCAAATCTACTTGGGGGCAAAAATATTTAACGTTGTTAATAATTAAAGGGTTTTATTTTGATGCACAAGCTGTGTAAATTTTTTTTACACATTCCTTTTATAAAATTTAAAATCTAAATCACAAACCCTAGCAACCTAAAACCTAAGCCCTAAATCCTAAACTCTAAATTCTAAATTCTACCCATAAACCTTAAATTATATACCCTACATACTAAACTCCTAAACCCTAAACTAAAACCCTAAACCCTAAACCCTAAAATTAAAGGGTTTGTGTAAACTAAAGTTTACACAGCTTGTGCATCAAAGTATTTTCCATAATTAAAATCTACAATACAGGTTACAGAATTTATATTGTCTAACTGATATTGAAGTTCAATCGTTTCTTCCTTTATACATTTTTCAGAAACAATTTTAATGGGCTTTTTTTTCTTTTCATAAAATAACATAAAACAATTGGAGAAACCATCAAAATTGGATAATGAAAATTATAATTTGATACGTATCTTGGTTTCCTTACTGCCTAAGAAGAAAAATGAATAAATTAAATCAGAGGAAAATGCAACTTTTGGCTTGGATCTTTGTGAGAAAATGCCTTGTGCTAGATTCATAGATACTACACATATCCTTTGAGCTTGAGTAAAATTAACGGAATTGCAACATTTATGTATCCAAATAAAGCTTCCATTGCCGTAGGGACTTCTCTAACTCATGGTCCCCATTTTCCACATTTAAGACATTTTTTGGGTCTGAAATTTTTGATGTTCGGTAATCATATGAATTTTAATTATATGTAAAGTTAAAATAGATCGAACCTTAAACGGAAGGTAAAACTCTCTAAATCTTAACATTGTGTTTGAATTATACATTTCTCGATGCTATCGAAAAGGTTGGGCAACAATTTTTTTCGAGTTTGTTTTAAAGCTTAAAATATTTGGATGTAGGGATTAGAAATGAAGGTTTTACCAACTCAAAGCTGTTGGGTATTCCTTTTTCCCCATCATTCTTCCCAATTAAGGAAGAAACTTTGTTAATTAAATTAACCATCCCTCAAGTACTAAAAATTTGAGAGTATAACCAACAGCCAATGCAGGATGAGGCGTTAAATTAGAATTTAAATTATGATATTATAAATGTAACAATTAATTTAAAGGAGTCGTCATTATAATAAATATCTACTATATCTGATTTTGATTAATAAAAAAATGAGCGGAGGACTTCACTTGCTTCAATTCCTTTTCAAAGTAGTTTACATAGAAATATGTAAAAGAAAAGGAAAGGTTTTTTGGCAATGCCAACACTACTACACTAGCAAATGAGGCCTTCCATTTTCTTTATTAGATGGACACCTAGAAAAAGTGGGAAAGTTCAGCTAATATTTTTAATTTTTCCTTTAAATGTATTGTCCAATTGAGAAAGAAAACTTAGAAAATGAAGACAAAATGTGAAAAACACGTTTTCCTTTTATAGATTATGAATTTTCAGTTAATTCGTTGATTAATTCAAATTATATATTACAGATGTTCAAATTAATTTTATTTCATTTATAACGTCAAAATTTTAACTGCTTACCTTATTTAAAGGACATTATGCTTAAACAAATACATGTGTATCAATTTAACGAGGTTGGTGCAAGTGGTAAGTAGTTTAATATCGCTTAGACAAGTCTCGAATTTGAGACACCGTATATGCAGAAAATTCTCGTTAAAAAAATCACCCACTAAAGTAAGATGTTAATCTTCCTTACAACCTAAAAGAAAATGCCTATTAAATTAAGGGGAAATGTGTACAAGTCTTGCAATGACCTTAGTTTTGTTTGTATATGGCAACTAATCAAAGATAGTTATTGTGCTTTGTACGCAATGATCTAATGGCCTCCGCTTGCTTTGTGGTCCTTCGGCCAACTACAAGAATAATTGGGTTTGGGAATTAAATGCTTTGAAATTTTAAAATTGAAAACAAACCAAGGATTTCTTTTATTAATATTTAAGGTTTTTAGGGTTTATTTAAACAGATAATTTAATTCGTCGAGTCATCAAAAGTGTTCATTTAATTTAACTTTGTGTGAGTTTAAATATTAAAATTTGTATTATAAATTTAAATATAGCTCTATTGCAACCATGGCCGAACATTGGGTGGGCCTAAGAGAACTTCGCTCACCTCAATTTTTTATGGATTAATTGCAAGCCTTAAAAGTTTTAAAATTATTAAAATTAAGTTTTGGTCTCTCTCAAAATATTATTGGTTTTATTTTTTTCAGACGCTATCTGCTTTGAATTTAATGGAATTAAATTTTGTCAAATTTTTTAGTCTAATTATTTGTTAAGATATGTCAATTTTGAAATTAGTGAGATTAATTACAACCCTCTATTTTAAGGGGATTGTTCTCATAACTTCATTCTTGTTTCGGCCCCTCCCATAATTTCATCTTAGTTTCGCCCCTGATTGTAACAAAAAATAACCCTCTATATCAGAATACTCATATTATTGAGAGAGAAAAAGTGAAATCTATTAATTAACTTAGTAGTCAAAGGTGTTTATATTCTCTCATCTTGTATGAGTTCAAATCTCACCATTACCCGTGAACATAATACCTCTATTTAATAAAAAAATATTGAAAAAAGGATTATTGGTTTAATTTTATGGGATTTTTCCATTTTTTACATATCAGTTACAAAAGTATTTAAAAATAAAATCCATTAATTATATATAATGCATTAAAATATTATGTTCATCAATGTCAAGAACCAATAAACAATGCCATAATTTAATTTCGTAGTCCCCAAGGAGTGGAAGCCAGCAGGTTTGATTGATTAATTTTGTGTTTCTGTGGGCCAAAAGTCAACATTTGTTTATGACCCCATTAGGCATTAAGCACAAGATTTCTTACCCACTTTATCATGACATTTTCACATTGGACTCCCCGTCTTTGTCTTTGAATATGTTGTTAAGAATATTTTCACAAGGTTTTATATACAATCACAATTTTATGTCATTTTATCGAGTATAAAATAGGATTTGTGTCTGATTTTAACTTTATATAAGCTTATATATATATATATATATATATATATATATATATATATATATATATATATATATATATATATATATATATATATATATATTAAACAAACTACTTAAATTCGAATTATTTAAATGGCACACGTCGTCTTTTACCACTAAAATCACTTATAAATTTTAAAACTGTAAGATTATCATATTAAATATTTTAAATTTTTTCATTAATTGTCAAGTTGTTTGTATTTTGATCACAAACAAAATGAAAAAGTAATTATTAGAGTCACCGTCATTAAAGAATTAAAGCTGAGCCAACATGTGTTTATGTCATTTTTTAAAAATAATATCATCTTATTAAACAATAATATATGAAAAATATATGAATTAATCAAATATGATGATTAGAGGTGTCCAAATGATCGGTTCGACTAATAATAAAATCGAATTAATTGAACTTTTAAAAAAATTGATAAAAATAAAAAATATTACTACATGTCTCGTTAAAAACCACCATAAACTTAAATAGAAAAAAAATATTTCACGGTAGTATTTACAGAAAAGACACGAGATCAAACTTGTAAAAAAAAACCAAAAAGGGAACTAAGACCAAAAACTAACACAAATGCAAAGAAGCACAACATAAAAAGTAAATTAATAATTCAAGTAGCAATAAATTGAAAATGAGTTTTTTTGTTAGATATTTTTATTTCTAGTTTTTTTTGGGTTGAGCTTAATATTGAACTACAATATTAATATTGAGGTTTAAATAGTATGGATCATTGATTTGATCTGAGTTTAAAATTAAAACTATATTAGTTATGTATATTAAGATTACAATTAAATTAGTTAATTAATTAATTTTAAACCAAATTAACTGATAACTGAATAATAGAAAATCATTAATTATTCACTGACAAAATTTAGTGATTAACCAATTAATCAAGTTGAATTTTTATTCAATAAATTAATTCGATTTTAACTGAATAGCAAATATCTCTATAATAATAGAGTTAATGCAACCAAAAGGCCCATTCTGTAGTGGGCAAAGTAACAGACAAGAACCGGTCACAGCCGTGCCATTCTCAACAAAGCTTGGCCCGTACAAAATACGCTCAAATGTCACGAGCTTGAACAAATATTTTCCTTTTCGTTTTCAGATTTTACTTATATCTACACGTATTTATATTCAATACATTGACGGTGAAAAAAATATTTCCACAAACACCTTAATATTTAGGTATATGAATTTAGATATGTATAACCATTTGACAATGAATACATACCTTGCAGACAAGGCGATTAAATTCGTATGGTCGTGTCTTTTAAAATAAGTACATCATCTGTTATAGCCCGAGCTTAATTGTATTTTAAACCGGCTTAAATTTTATACCAAACCCAATTAATTTTTCCTTTCAATTAACCTGAAAAAATGAATAGAATTTTTTTACCTAAAATGGCACCTCTATTTATTTTCCCACAATAAAAATTAAGTTTAGGGTTTAAGGTTAGGGTTGTCGTTAGAGCTTAGAGATTTTGAAGTAGAGTATATCTTTTAGGGAATAGGGTGTAGGGTATAAGATTTATAATTTCGGGTTAGAGATTAAAAAATAAATTTTTAGTGTTGAGGAACAGAAAGAGGCACCGAAATGGGTAGAAGATTTTTAACCTTGAAAATATACCATAAAGTAATCATAATTGAAATGATAAAATTGTTATATGTTCGACCCTAGGGATGGGCATTTAATCCGGGCCCGACGGGTTTTGACCTGACCCGACCTGATCGGGTCGAATATTTTTATGAAAAAATCGAGTTCGGGTCAGAATTTTGTGTAGGACGAAATCGGGTCGGGTTCGAATTTTAGGGTGAAAAAAATTTGACCCGGCCCGACCCGGGATTAATAGTTTAATTTTCCTTAATTTTTTTAGAGATATTTATAATAATACCCTCTTTATATTTTTTTTTTATAATTGGATCTTTAAAATAAATTTTTTATTTACAATTTAGTCTTTAAATTTATTATTTTTATATGTCTCTTAAAATTATTTCTTTACAATTAGGTCCCTAAAATTATTTTTTTTCTATAAGTCGGGTCGGGTTTAGAATATTTATTTTCATGTCGAATCGGGTAAAATTTTTAAAAAATATAATCAAGTCGGGTTCAGTTTTAAAATTATTAGTTTCGGGTCAGGATCGGGTGAGCCAAAACCTCGACCCGTGCCCATCCCTACTAATAATCTCATCTCCTACCATACATTTGTAACGACTAAAACAAAACAACCTCCCAAATATATCTTTTAGTGAATATTTGAAATTACATTTATAACCCATAGGAGAGTTATGTTATTATGTATTATGCTTAGAGAAAATGAACAAGGACAAGAAAGTCACCCCCTGTTGATAACAAACATAGTGTACAAAATTTTGTAATGTGTATGAGCAAATTAAGAACCTGATAGTCCGTGTTGGAGTCCTATCAACCCTTGTATCGGCCGTCGGACGTCGCAGCATCGTACTGCTTCGTGTAAACACGGTGCCGTCTCTCTCGTGCATAGATAACCCAGAAGACCAATGACAGCATCACGGCAGCCGATACGATTACTAATCCGATGTAGATCCATCGGCTGTAGCGGCGCAGGCCAGGACAATGTTCGTGACTGATGTCCGTGAATGCGTCACGTACGAAAGTGCAGTCTTGCAAGTTAACCAGGAACGGACCATAGTGATACAGACCATAACTCACATTCACTGCAGCTGACATCTGAGTGTAAAATTGAGGGGTCAACCGCCCCGGTGTCGAACAAATCCCGGAGGATGAAGCCTGGCATATATAGTTCCTCCAAACCTGTTTCACAAAGACATAGGCAGTCATGAGTTTCGAATATGCAGAAACCGAATCAAAACCAATTCGAATAAGAGCCACATTATTCACCATGGTCCATGTAGTTGAAACTCAATGCTAACTTTATGTATAGAAAATATATCCTTATTACCTCCGAGGAATTGTGCAAACTCACTTCACCAACTGCACACTGTCGGCTTGTGAGATTCGAATAAAATGGATTGCAGAGAGCTGGCAACAACGGACCGGATTGATTGAAGTATAAAGGTGCCAATTGTGGTGGGAAATTCCGGTTGAAAACGTTAGTGATGACACCGTTCACGACGTTTACGAGTTGATGAGTGACATTCTTGGTTCGTAACAAGGTCTCTTGCGCTGTTGCATTGTCCACGCACGGCAGAATGTCATCCAATGCGGTATGGGCAGTGGGATTCTGGACCCATTGATCCATGGCAACACATGCATCTCCTGCAACACTGCATCAGGGAAACGATTTTGGTTTCGAGTGCATATCATATTGAAGAAAGTATAACAACTATCTTGATCACATATATCAAGCTAGAAATCAAATCTTAAGCTTATCTTCACATGTTATAAGTATGGCAACCGGTACAAGAACTTGAGACATCAAGAAAGAAATCTAAGCAAAGAATCGAGTTTTTCTGTCGGTGTGCTTGTGGCACTTCTATCAGTCCGTCACTACGTATATGTACAACGTACGTATGATAACATGTGATTCAAGAGAATGCCAATTAAGTTTGGTCACAAGCAAGACAATGCTCAATCAAACACTGAGGGATGAATATTTTGCCAACAATAGGGCCAAAACAACTCGATAAACCGAAGAAGACAACTAGCACGGAGTCAAGTTCGGCCAAAAACCAGAGAAAAATACCCTGTTTGTTCCTAATCCTACTATATCTTCAACATTTCAATTAAACAGCAAAAGACACATGAGCCGGAACATACATGTGGATAAAACTACATGGATTCTTTACAGGAAACAAGGGAAATTGAGCGGAACATACTTGTGGACGAGGTGGAATACTCCGCATAGAATGAATGTACCGGCAACAAGAATCCACCCGACGATCACTAGCCTGCATTCATCGATCGTAGAAGTATAGCATCAAGTTAGTAACATAGGAAACTTCCAAAGTTGACATACTGAAAAGTTACTTACGTGTAAACCAGGCGCTGCAATCCAAGAATAGAAAATACTGCAGCCAGTTACCAAAGTAATAGCATCAAGTTTAGACGACATTGAGTTAATCGAATTACTTAGAATCACGGAGCAACGATCAGAACAGGAATGTAACTTACAGAATCCAAGAAATGCCAAAAAGAGCATCACAGCAGCAAGAATGATAAGAGCCAGTCTCCTGCAGCATTTAGCATTAAAATCAATTTGACCATCGGCTCCGAGATTATTATTCGAATTTCATCCTAAAAGCCTCAACTTACATTCTGTCTAAGCCATGTTGAATTCTTTCTTTATTATCAGCTGTATGACGGGAAAGAGTTGAAGCCGACGAGTTTATCTTCTTTTCGATATCATCGATGCTTCTTTGGACATCTGCAGGCAAAATAGCAGCATCCACACTAATCATCTTGGCTGCAGAAAGATAATCCGACACATTCCTGAGGTTCTCAGCAGTAAGATCTGCTTTACTAACAGCATAATCCAGTGTGTCCGTTGTACTGCCATGAAATTTCCCCTGACCAGTGTACAGCACAACACACCCGGCACTGTAATATTCGATTCGAATTAGTAATTACTCCATATGGTCATTCAAAACATACACATCTTTTGAAAGTTTAGAATCAGAGAGGGAGTTGAGTTACATTGCAGCAAGCGTGAAGAGTATGAGGAACATAAGGGACAGCGCATACGCTGTCCGTGAGTAGCCATAAGAATTGAGTTGACAACAGCAATGGCGGATACATATGATGAACAAACACAGCGCGAATAGCACGAACCAGACGGCGGCGATGACGAAGAACGGAGCCGTTGTAAAGCCAACAGACTGAATCAAACCAGACAACAACCACTTAAACTGAATCAAACCAGACAACAACCACTTAAACTGAATCAAACCAGACAACAACCACTTAAACTGAATCAAACCAGACAACAACCACTTAAACTGAATCAAACCAGACAACAACCACTTAAACTGAATCAAACCAGACAACAACCACTTAAACTGAATCAAACCAGACAACAACCACTTAAACTACATTAAAAAGTGAAGAAGAGAAGAAACCGACAGCCCAGTAGTGTTGATTGCTGATGTTCCAGCCGCCAGTGTACTTTTTAAAGCCATTAAGAGGGTCTCTCCTATAAGTCCTTTTTCCTGCCAAAATCAAAGACGAGTTGTCTCCTTCACTTCCCTCTGCAAGATCCCTCCTTTCTATCTTCCCCAATTGTAACACAGAACTTTTATGATACCCTATCAAACAAAATTCCATTTAAACAAACGAACAGCTAAACCAGCAAAACCCCATAAATAAAAACCAAAACTTTCATTAAAAGAAGAAAAGATTCAGTACCTGGAATAGGCAAGGCCTGGACATTTGAGGCATTGGAAACTGATTCATGTCCGAAAAGAAACAAAGAGAAAGAGAAAAGAAGAAAAAATGGAGCAGGGTTTGATCTGAAACATAACATTATGTTTATGTCTTCTCTATGTGTTTCTTGAGATTGTTTTTGAGTTTGAGAAAGAGAGGGGATGATAAAATGGGAGTGTTGATTGCAATATTAACTATTAAGTATTACATTATGCTAACTTTATGGTTAGGCAAAAGTAAGATTTTTTTTTAAAAGAGATGCTCCATCTAATTTATTCTATTTATGTTATTAGTATTTAAATTTGCAGTTTTATTTAAATAATTTAAAACTTCAATTTATTAGATTAATCGATAATTAATATTTTTTTCTAAAATACGAATATATTCTTATGCTACTTTTAGCAAGATAAAGAATTTAAATCATGTGATTATTTCAATTAAATGAACAAATAATGTTCCTTGTTTAGAAGTATTGAGTTTATCTTCATTGGATAATCAATGTTAATAACTCTCTAATAATACTAACAATGACAGTCTAAGTAGAAATTAGTTTAGTATAGCTTGCAAAACAATTTTCGCTGAAGAATTTATTCATCAAAACTAGATATACAACACAATTTGATCCGAATTAAACATGACAAAACTCTAAAAAATCAAATGAAAAAAAAAACTCTCTAATTAACGAAGCATGTCCTATGCACTCTTTTTCATTGTATTATAAGTATTAAGCCCAATTAAAACATTCTACAAATCTTAAGCATGTGCTCAGAACAGGGTGTACCCCAATATATATTTGGGTAAACTTATATTTAAGTTTAAGAAAGTAGAGTTGACACCTCATACAAATTAGAAAATTATTTGAGAACATATGCTTTATGTTCGTATATGGGACAAACCAAGAAATAAAAAAAATGGCACAGAGATACCAAAACATTTGGCATTTCTGCTATATTCCATTCTTTTATCAACTGGACCACCCTTGATTTTATATTTATGTTTACGAGAATTTGAAGTATGGATTTCTTTTTCATTGATGTGAGAGCTGATAATAGCTTGGATTACACTTGTTTTGGAGATTTGAAGGGGAAGGGCCCAAGTTTTTTTTTTTTTGGAAAATTTTAAAAGAACCAGGTTAAAGAAAAGGGCTAAAAAGAGACGGTATATAAATGTTTACAAAAATTATAAGAATTTTGTGTATCAACTTTTATGTACAAACACGAATTCTTACAACTTTGTAAAGGATACACAAATTTTTATAATTTTTTTTAAATGGTAAGGATTTGTGTACACAAACCAGTTACAAAAAACTGTAAAGATTTGTGTTTGTACACAAAAGTCGATACACAAATTCTTACAATTTTTGTAAGGATTTGTGTATCGTTTCTTTTTAACCTCTTTTTAGCCGGCCTCTCCCTAAAATCTCGCCTATTTTTTTGGACACCCCAATCTCATCATATATATGCCTAATATTTTAACCTAATTTAATTAATTTGAATCAATAAAAAATATAGCCACTCTTGCTCTCGAGGACGTAACCACATTGCTAAATATCGTTAATCTTTTGTGTTTTTTTGCTTGTTCGTTTGTTTTATTTAAAAACAGTAATCAAACTAAGTATTAAATAATCTATGAATGTTGTTGTTGTGTTTTTCTTTTCTCTCTTAAGCAACCATAGGGATCATGTGCACATGGCTATGTAATTTATAAATATCGTTTTCTGCCGGTGTGAGCTGGAAATGCTGCAAAAGCTATGATTTGCCAAAGAAGAACAAATCAACTCAATGCTTAAGGTGTAAGTTATTGGTACAAAGAGAGAAATGCAGGAAATGTTGTGTTATGTAAGATTTTGAATCTTATATATATATATATATATATATACTTACTGTGGATAGACAATAGTTGTATTCAGAGACGGAGTCAGAATTAAGGGTTGAGGGGTGCAAACTATAAATGTTTAAAAGTGGGGGACAAATTAAAAAATAAACCAATTTATAAAGAAATTTAAATAGAGAGACAAAGGTGAAAAAAATATTCTTTGGGGTGGAGGGCGATTGCCCCTCCCGAACCCCATGTAGTTCCGACCCTGGTTGTACCGACCAAAATTGTATCTATTATTGATTGGCTTCGCTTGTAAGTTTAATTTGACTTTTAAAAATTATTGATTGGCTTCGCTTGTTGGGGTCGCATAGGGCAATATCCATAGTGGAGGGTAGGAATGATTTTAAGTCGACATCACGTTTGCATGGAGGTGTGGGTTCGAGCAAAGTTGGGAAGTCTCTTTCCGCGGTACAACGGAAAAGCTTGAATGTTTTGAAGAAGTCGGAATCTAGAGTGCCCCCACGCCCTGTTTTGACAGAATGGGTTTCTTCTCTTTCCTCGAAACTTGATCAGTTGCAAGATACAGGTCAGAATAATGTTCCGAGGGAGGTTAATGGTGTGGACGGCCAGGCGTTATGCCTCGATCAGGGGGCTAGTGGTGGTGACGATGTGTCAGTGGGGAAGGAAAACCTCCCGCCCTCTCAGTAAGGGCTGATTGCTTTTTTTTTTCTCTATCAAGATCTAATGAATTTTATGTTTTGGAATACTCAGGGCGCAGGAAGTGCCGAATTCCGACGCCATTTTAAGAATTTTATTCGCTTGAATAATCTGCATATTGTTGCTCTTTTTGAACCTCGTGTGAGTTATGGTGAAGTTGATCGAGTAATTCAGCGATTTGGGTTTCCGAACTCGTATAGAGTTGAGGCACATGGTTTTAGTGGTGGTGTTTGGCTTTTATGGCGCAATGATGTGGACGTGATTGTTTTGCCAGTATCTAATCAGTTCGTGCACGGCAAAGCTCGAGAGGTTAGTTCTGATAACTGAATTTTTTTTACTGCGGTATATGCTAGTCTGAATGTTGGTGTTAGGCGTCAGTTGTGGAACAAGCTGAGCTGTCTGAGTCCTGGGGATGATGTTCCTTGGGTTTTAGGCGGGGATTTTAATGCTATTTTTCGTAAGGAAGAACATTGTGGTGGTTCGAGTGATGTGTTTGGCACTAGTTCACTTTTTTCAGGACTTTATTATTAATACAGGTCTGATAGAGATTGATTTTAAGGGCGATGGTTATACTTGGTCCTGGGGTAATTTATATTAGCGGCTTGACAAGTGCTTAGCTAATTGTGCATGGATGGGGGCCTTTCCTTCTACTTTAGTGATTCATTTGGACCGTGTAGGGAGTGACCATAGTCCTCTTCTTCTTAAGCCGAATGGCGTTTTGGTTCATGTTCGAGAACGCCCGTTTCGGTTTCTAGGGGCTTGGCAAAATCACCCGGGGTTTCGTGAGTTTCTTGAATCTGTGTGGGAACGATCGAGATCTGTGGTGAACAATGTTCAGAGGTTGCAAGACGAGATTAAACAGTGGAATGTGGATGTGTTTGGGCATATCGCCAAGAAGAAAAAGAGGATTTTGGCGAGGCTTCGGGGGATTGATAAGCCGCTCCAACGATCGCATTCGGATTTCCTGATGGATTTGAGGGGTATATTACGGGATGAATTAGATGTGATTCTGGAACAAGAGGAAACGTTGTGGTTTCAGAAATCTCGTAGTCAGTGGATTCTAGGTGGGGATAGGAATACCCGCTTTTTTCATGCTTCCATGATGGCACGTCGACGAGCGAATATGATTGTGGCGTTAAAATCAGAGAACGGTACGTGGAATACGGATCAGGAGCTGTTGCGTTCAGAGGCGATTGAGTTTTACAAAAAGCTTTTTTCAGCGGACCCGAGTTGTGCTGGTAATTACAATATTCGTGGGTTGTTCCCTAAATTGCAGGTTGATGTGCGGCAAGCTTTGAGTATTCCGGTTACAAATGTCGAAATTAAGGCCGCTATTTTTTATATGGATCCCTGGAAGGCACCTGGGATTGATGGCTTGCATGCGGAGTTTTATTAGCATAATTGGAGTGTAGTGGGTGATAGTGTGTGCCGCTTTATTCGAAATGTGTTTGAGGGGGAGTCGTTTCCACAAGAGTTTAACAGGACTATTATGGTTTTAATATCGAAAGTTACCTCGCCGGAATCTATGAGTCAGTTCAGGCCCATCAGTCTCTGTACGGTCCTTTATAAAACAATCACTAAAGTGATTGTTAACCGAATTAAGCCTTTCTTATCAGATTGGATTTCAGAGAGTCAAACAAGTTTTGTCCCTGGGCGAGCAATAACTGACAATATAATTATTGGTCAAGAAATTATTCATTTGATGTCTAGAAAATCGAGGAGACGTGGGTGGATGGCTTTGAAAATCGACCTGGAGAAAGCCTATGATAGGTTGGAATGGAGCTTCATAGATGATACTTTACAGGATGTTGGCTTTCCGGATAGTTTGCGCGAGCTGATTCTACATTGTGTTTCTAGTGTTTCGACTCGGATTAGCTGGAATGGATCTCTCACTGATTCTTTTGCGCCAACTCGAGGTATCCGGCAAGGGGATCCTATATCTCCCTATTTATTTGTGCTATGTATGAAGCGGTTGAGTCAGGCGATTAATCAGAAGGTGGCTTTGGGACAATGGAAAGGGTTTTGCACGTCCAGACGTAGTTCGGTTATTTCTCATTTGATGTTCGCAGATGATATGGTGTTCTTCGCTGGGGCTTCTAGAGAACAGTTAGATGTAATACGCGAAGTACTGGTTGAGTTTTGCAGGTTCTCTGGGCTCAAGGTTAGTGTTCGGAAATCCAGTATTTTCTTTTCCAAGAATGTACCCAGTGATATACGGCGTCTATTGAGCGATGTGGTGGGGTTCTCCGAAGTATCTGACCTTGGGCGATATTTAGGGGTGACAATGCTTCATAAACGGGTAACCCGAGCAACCTATGGTTACCTTATTCAGAAGGTACGTGACCGTCTGTCTTGTTGGAAGGCTAAATATTTATCGTTTGCGGGGAGGATTACCCTTGCGAAGGCAGTGTTGTCGACTATTCCTTTTTATGCTATGCAATCTACTAAACTACCTATTGGGGTGTGTGAGGATATCGAAAGATTGATTCGTGATTTTGTTTGGGGAAATAGACCTGAAAAGAAAGGTATGCACTTAGTGAATTGGGAGGAGTTGTGTAAACCGGTTAGTTGTGGTGGTTTGGGGTTTAAAAAATTAAGGGCTCAAAATGATGCGTTTTTGATGAAGATTGAGTTCAATTTGATTGATAAACGAGATCATTTATGGGTGCGTTTCTTGCGCACGAAGTATAAATGCAGGGAGGTATTGCCGGACTCTATTAACCGAAATAATTGTTCTTATCTATGGCGTGAGGTTTCGGCTATTTGAAATATGGTACGTGAGGGTATCATTTGGCGAGTCGGGCATGGTGGTACTATTGATTTTTGGCATGACAACTGGGTTCGAGGCGTTGGTCCCCTTGCACGAGTGGTTACGGATACGGGTATAGTTTCGGATTCTTTTACGCCTTTGAATGCAATGACAATTAATAGTGGTCAGTGGGATTTGAGCCGGCTGCGAAGGTTATTTGGCCAGGAGGTGATCGAGAGTATCATGGCCATACCGGGGCCTTGCGATGGTGAGCTAGCGGATACGCCGGGATGGAGATGGAACGCAAACTTGACGTTCTCGGTGCGATCGGCGTACGCAATGCAGCAGCCGATGTATGATGCTAATGCTAGTCGCATTTGGAAGTTGATACACGGGTTCCAAGGGCCGCAGCGGATCAAGTGTTTTTTATGGTTGATATGCAAAGAACGGATCTTGACAAATGTCGAACGAGTCCGACAACATATGGGAGAGTCGTCTGATTGTGTGGTATGCGGGGCAAGCGAGGAAAGTGTTGACCACTTGGTTCGACAATGCCCAACGGCACAGCAGGTTTGGTCGCTGTTCGTTCCGGCAAGGAGTAGGCCGGCGTTTTTCAACTGCCCGTTGAGTGATTGGATGCAACAGAATTTGCAGCATACATCGGCTGCATGGGGAGGAAGCGTGCGTTGGGATTTACTCTTTGGTATCGTGTTGTGGCATTTATGGCTTGCGAGGAATAGCTTGATCTTTAAAGGTGTTGCTCGGACTGCTGGGGAGATCGCGGAACGGTGTCGTCAGCTTGTGCAGGATGTTGAGCGTGCGTTGGGGATGCGCCGGGCGATACGGGACCATGTCGTTCCATCGACTTCGCGGCTGCGTAAATGGGAACCACCTGATATTTCAGCCTTGAAGTTGAATGTAGACGGGGCGTACAACAAGGTGTCGAGTATGGCATCATGTGGTGGGGTGATCCGAGATAGCATCGGTTCGTGGCATGGCGGTTTTTTGAAGTTCATAGACCGGTGTAATGCAGTGGAAGCGGAGCTCTGGGCGGTTCACGAGGGGCTAAGGTATGCGATCGATAACCATATTGATACTCTCATTGTGGAATCAGATTGTATTGAGGTTGTCCGGGCATTGCAAAAGGACGGAGGGGTCATGGCGAATTCACCGTTTGTGCATGTGATCCGGTGTTTGATGAGTCGGTTTAGGAAATGTGATGTCCGTCATGTGTATCGTGAGGGAAATATGGTTGCAGATGCGCTGGCTAAATTAGGTTCTTGGCAGGGATATGAACCTATGTTTCTTGGGTCCCCGCCTGATGCGATTTTAAATGTGTTGCATGCAGACTTGCCTAGTTCGGACTAGTAGTTTCAGTATTATTTTCTTTTTGTTGTAATAGCTTGGCAAGTACTATTTTCCTTCATCTAAGTTAGGGAGGTTTTTAATGAGGCATGACATGGTATTTTATTTCCCTTATCCAATCAAAAAAAAGAAATCTATTCAGCACTTTTTTTTTACTATTCTTTTACAAGAAGTTTAGTAGGGCATAGGCGCATAGCACGCACAATCATGGGCCTTTAGATATTTCTGTGGATTAACATTTTCTATTTCGAAGTCCAAAACATTTTCTATTTAAAAGTCCATAACATTTTCTATTTTCTGTGGATTCCTTTTTAAAAAAGTTATCTGGTTGATTTCAATGAAGTTTAAAAGATTTACTTGGTGGGTAAAACGTGTTTCTGTAGAGTATGTTGAAAATATTAAAATGATAAAAAAATATTATAATTTTTTTATAATCATATACTATAAAGATCTATCATATAGTGACCCTTTCAACTGAGTTGACTTCATTTACAACGTCAGAAATTAAACCATGAATTTTATTAGATGAAGAACAAACAATTTGAGAGGGAAAACGACTAAATTGATATATATATATATATATTAAATATGAAGGGTTAAATTTATTAATTTAGTTTGACTTAAGACTAAATTTGTAGAACATATAAATTTTGAGAACTAAAAACGTCATTGTTCTAAATCTTGTTAAATGTCCATTTGTATTTAACGGAAGAGTAATCCGATGATACCTAAAACTTTAGTTAAATGACTCGATCGTAACTTTACTAAAAATTGAGTGAACTTCAATTTATTTTACCTTTATTCTAATGCCTTATGTGAATATCATCATCCACCACTTACGGAAACTAAAGTTGGCTCGTCATAAGAAAAGAACAAATGAAATATAAAGAACGCATGCTCTAAAAATTGAAGGGTAAATAACATTATTGTTCACTAAATCATTCTCGCTTCCTGTTTTGTTCATCAAATTATTATTATTTTTCATAAGTTTTTTTAACATGGGTAACCAAAATATAAAAAAAAAATGTAATGTTAGTGACGATTTTTCTAAAAATAGTAATTTATTACTAAAATAAAAAAGTAAAAATAATTTAGTGATCGATAGTGTTGTTTATCCAAAAATAAATATATATCAAATTTAAATCCAAAAGAACAGGCAACGATCAACCCTACAACATCCTTAACATATAATAAAATCAGATTCAACATTCCTCCCGGCCTATAAAGACTGGGATGGACCGAGAGAGTGGCGGGGAGATCGCACATTTGGAAATTTAAAATTTATTTATGTAATTTTTATTGAAAATTTATTTTTGTCGCTTAAAATTTTATAATTTTTATTTTAATTTTCTTCCTTAACATAAAGTCTTACAGCCGTCTTTATACAAGCACACACCTATCATTTTACAATTCCTCGTCTATAAAACAAAAGCCCATGTTGGAAGTATGGTCATAATCTACATCTATATCCATTTGAGATTCTGCCCCAGCCCTCTCCCAATCGAGCAGGCCCATCATCTAATTCTGCAAGGCTAAATGCACCCCCTTCATTCAATTCACCCTCATTAATAACGGAATAAATGACAGATCCTAAAATTTTTTTAAGCCCACATATAAAATCTCAAAATCTCAAGATAGGTATAATTTATATAGATTAAAAAAATTAAGAGTTGATTCATAAAAAAATTAAAAAATTTTAAGGTAAATAAGTGAAGTTTAGAAAGTTTAGAGTGAGCACATATCAACCTTCTACTACATGTACATTTACCACCGCTCGGAACAATAGGGTTGTACATGGTCGGTTAATCGTACCGTTTAGCCTAAACGGTCGGTTAACCCTTATAACGGTTATTAAATTTTGCTAAACATAACATAACCATTAAGAAACGGTTAACCGATGGTTCAGCTATAGTTTGACATATAACATATTACAATTTTTCTTCACATGTTCACTAAAATAATAAAATCATCTCTCCGATAATTATTAAATTAAAATGTTCAAAAAATTATTTAAATAGAGATTATAAATATTTACTACATACTTAAATAAAAAATACATACATACTATGAAATTTCAACACAACACAAACACAACAAGCTTCACAATAGTTTAAAGTTCAAAGTTTCAACCATGTTAAGCAAATAGCAATACATCATCAAAGTTCATGACATAAAAAATGTCATCAAAATTTTAAACACGAATATTTAACTAACATAAAACAAACATAAGGTAAACGAAACTTTCATGAATTAATACAACACAAGTCACAAAATAATTTAATAACAGTTAACCTATATATAAATAATTTAATAACGGTTAACCTATATAAGTTAACCGTGTAAAAATAATGAATATATATAAATAAGTTAATAAATATATGAATATAATTTAATAAATATATGTAAGTTAATGGGTCTATTTTAACGGTGTTAACAATTGAACCCAAACTTTAAACTTAAAAAGGTAGAAGGGCTAAATTCTTGGAAATAAAAGTAGAGGAACTAAATTTTAAATGTTTGAGAGTATAAGGACCATAAGCATATTTCAACCATTAATTTATCATCTGAGAGTATAGTTCTCTAAATTCATGGAATGAATTAAAAAATATAAGAAAATTATTATGAGTAAAATAATTGTAAAGGATGTATAACATAAATAATGATAATACAAGACGATAATATATAAAATTTTATATTATAATTTAATCAACCTTATAATGCTAAAATATATCTCTATATTAAAAGTTATAAATATAACAAATTAAGTTACAATCTTTTCCTCAATAATTAACTTACAATTAAATAATCAATCACATGTTCTTAAAAACATTACATCAAATTAATTAAGAAAAAAATATATAAAATATTATAATATTTGAATTTTAATAATTCAAATGCAAATGCAGATATAAAATGAAATTGGAGAAATATTGTGTATATATTATATATATTGATATTTTTATTTTTTATATTTATTTATATCATGGATTTATATTTATGTAACATAATGAAGTTTATTTATATTTATTGGAGAAATAAAGGTAAACAAACTAAATTTCAAATGCATGAAGACTATAAGGACCATAAGCATATTTGAACTAATAAATATAGCTGTCCAAATTCATGGCATGAACTAATAAATATAAGAAAATGATAATCAATATTTAGGTCTCTTAAGTAAGATCAAATGTTCGAATTTTAGGGTTGTGAATATTAAAAGTTGAATTGAGGGGAACGTTCTCATTTAGGTCTTCGTAAAACTCGATCCAGATTAGTCGATCAAATGAGTCAGATACCGGTGATTAAATCAAAAAAAATATCTAAGTAAAAAATTAATAATTTTTTTGAATTAATAATTAAACAATCTTCAACCAATGCACATAATCACATTGATTTAGCAAACCTATAAATATAAATAATGGTATGGTTTCGAGAAAAGAAAAAAGAAATTGTACGAACACTTAACTTGGAATTGGGAATCACGTGATGCAAGCCATTAATTAAGACAAACCCCCCCGACCAAGTGATTAATTTAATTTGAAAAGAGATACAGACAGAGCTTGTAGCATTTTGAAATTAATGATTCAGTCAAAAATATCAAAATTAAACTAATACCAAAAATTATTTATAATTTTAAACTCTTTAGCTTATTATTATCATTATCATTATTTTTTATGTTAATTGTTCTTTTTTTTTTTTGGCTAACAATTAACATAGAGGAGATCTATGGGGGATGCCTTTTCTTCTACTCATGCTTGTAGCCATGTCCTCATCAGGAACCTTTGTAGCTGATCTCCCACACAAATACAACCCACTTCTCTTCTTCCTCACAATCTGGTGTTGACGAGGTCCGGGAGGATGATCGGAATTGTACGCTGTCGCCATGCTTGTGTTCTCGGACCCCGACGACGGCTCGTCGCTGTTGACTATCGTCGAATGCGGCGTCTCGTTCGTCATCTCGTCGTCCCCCGTATCTTGTGGAATCAGAAAATCCGGGCTGAGTGTCAAAGTGTTGCATGTCCTTAAGAATGGAGCGAGGTCATTGTAGTGTTGTAGCACAAAATCCACCTGATAAAATCAAGCGAGTATAATCAGGGACAGATGCAGAATTTTACGTTAGGGTAGCGAATTTTTATACTTAATAAAATCATACAGTATGAAATTATATCATTAGTATAAAAAATATGAATTTGAAATTTTCAAAAGATGCGACTACCCTAACACGCTCGGTCCGTTACCTTGCACCCAAGAGAGCAATGGATGAAAGGATCCTGAAGACTTCTGTCACAAGAAGTACAATAGTTCCCAGCCCCTTTGAATTGCCTATTTTGAGGCCTCTTCTTTATGAACACCACTTTAGCACTATTGATAGTGTAGGCCTAATCAAATCAAATTTAAGGTCATGACCAAGATTGAATTTCCTTTGTTTTTTTTTTTCAAAAAAATTAATATAGCTAACTAACCTGAACATTAGAGCAATCAATAAGCTTCTGAATGTCTTCGAGTCTCACGACATCGTGGTAGACGTAGCGACGGACCTGAAGAAGCCGGTGAAACCGATGCGACGGTATGCAATGAGGGCAGATGCTGATGCAACAATCCAAGCAATAGACGTTCTTTTCATTCTTCTTTGCCGTCTCGTGGAAACAACACCCGACGAAGAATTTCTGTGCGTAGAGTCCGTCCAACCATGCAGGCTTTCGAGTCTCCTAAAACAAAAACCGAATCGTTATCGGATTCGAATTTCGATAGAGAAAAAGAGATGGAGAAAAAGGGACAAACCATGATCACCACGAAACAACAGATCCTTGTCCTTGACTAGTAGTAGACGAGAGAGGGGGTAATGGTGATGGTGTTTAGAGTATTTATGAAGGTTCTGTAAAGAAAGAGGAGGGGGGAAATTGTATTAAATATTATTTATTGGGGATATACACTAACATTTTGTGAATAGGTGGGGTTATAATTATATATGTGGCCTAACGAGGGGAGATCGGGAAAAGGAGATATGAGGAGAACGTGGGAGCTGTTTCCATGTCTCCTATGCTATACCATCTCTCTTTTTTGTTTCATTATCTGGTTCATTAACTGATTAATTCGAATCAAATTCTGTAAAAATTCAGTATGGGAACGACCTTATTTATTCAATTTTCTTCATTTACAACGTCGAAATTCAAATTTTTAATCTTACTTAAAGGACTTAACGTCTTATTTCGCTATACTAAACTAAATTCTCTTTGCTCTCTATACTCTCTATTTTGTTGGCAACAATTCATGAATTAAACAACAAGAGTTCATCTGATATTGGTATTCATTATAATTGCAACGATATTGAGTTAATGAACTATTAATTGAGTTTTTTTGGTACATTTTACAGGAGGGTATATTTTTCATTTTTTAACCATTTTATATTTTTCTATTTTAATAATGTTATTTTTAAGGTTCGAACAAAATATTTTAGTTGAGAATGTAGTGCGTTTTATCATCACACTCAATATTTATGAGAAAATATTTCATGCACCGGCGGTGAATTTTTTTTGTTTCTACAATCACTATAATTTTAGAGTTTATGAATTTAGTTTAGAGTTTAGGGGTTAAGAATTTGGGGAGTGTGGTTAGAATTTAGGGTTTTTGGATAGAATCTAGGGTTAAGGTTTTAGGATATTATGTTAGGGATTTAAGTTTTAACCTACAAACTCGAAATTGGATCCGTAAACCATAAAACTAGAGCGCTTGTGAAAACAAAAAGTTTCTGCCGCTAATGCATGATATAATTATCGAATATAAATCCCTTGCCCTTTTTGATACCCTTTTTATGCCAATACTAAAAAATAGGTTTAGGGTTATGATTTAAGGTCAGAGTTTAGAGTTGGTGTTTAGGGAATTATGAGTAGAGTGTTTTTAGGGTTTAATGTTTATAGTTTATGATTTAAAATTTAGGATTAAGGCTTAGAATTTATTTTTTTAGTGTTGGGCATTACACTAAAAAAGCAGAGAATTTCTGTCAATAATTATTCATATTTTATTAATATTATTGAGTGAAAAAAAAACATATCAATTTTGATATCGAAAACATCAAAAGAGAAAAATGATTTAAAATAATAATAAATTATCAAGTGAGCTGATTCTGATTCTTTATAGTTATAATAGAGGTAAAAGTTTAAGCAAGTTGTAAGCATAAACAAGTGTAGGCCAACTAATAAAAAGTTAATTTAGCGGGATGAGACGTTAAATCTTTTAAATAATATCATAATTGATGAGATATTTTAAACGAATTTTTACAATAATTTATCTGTATTAATATACTATTGAATCAAATATCAATGGTTATAAAAATTAACAAAGGTGGGTGTGAATTGTGTTCAAGTAGTTGAAAATTTGCAATTTTAAAACAATTAACAGCCAGTTATTTACTATTAATATTTTAAAACTTGTTATTTTTTTCTTGGAAAGATGCCAATTTTATGTTGATATTGCATAGCAAATTCTTTTCAGATTTTATTATCATATCCTCAGAATGACTTCAAAGTTAAGTAATAACCGCAGCGGCAAGCGGGTAGAATATATGCATATACTCCAAGAGGCCTTTTTTAAAAAAAAACATAGTAAAAAAAACCCTTTAATTAAAGGATAAATATTTTATATACAGACGGTGAAAATTGAAAATTTCTACAAGCGCCTTAGTTTTAGGGTATATTGAGTTAATTTAGGGTATAGGGTTTAAGGGTTTATGTGTAGCATGTTAGAATTTAGGGATAATTATTTCAATTTAAGGTTTAGAGTTATAATTTAGGGTTTATAGGTTAAAACCTAAATCCTCACAATATTACTCTAAAAACTAAACCCTAAACCTTAAATTGAAACAACTATCCCTAAATTCTAAACCCTTGCACCTAAACCCCTAAACCATATACCATAAATTAACTCCTTATACCCTAAAACTAAGGCGCTTGTGAAAACTTTCAGTTTCCACCGCACGTGTATAGGATATTAATCCTTAATTAAATTGTTATTTTAGTCTTTAGTTTTTTTTTGGAATAATTTAATCTTTAACATTTCACTTTGGGTTAAAATAGTCTTTCTGTAGATGAAAACAGTCAGTCAACTGGCGGTAAATAACTTGAAATGACATGACAAATTTATATGGCAGTGCACGCTGACATGACAATATCATATAAATAAATTTGCTAACTTAAAAAACGTTACATTAGTCCAAACATAATTTTATAAAATTGTATAAAATATAAAATAATTTTTTCTGCTGACTTATCATTCTGTTAAGTCATTTCAAACTGTTTGCCGTCAATTATCTAACAATTTTCATCTGCAGAGGGGCCATTTTGACCCCAAAAAAAACGTTAAGGGTTAAATTGCTAAAAAAATAAGGGTTAAAATAACTATTCAATCAAATGTTAGGAGTAGTTTTTTGATTTTATGCCTTTAAAAAAATCAAGGTCTAATATAAAAGTTGTGTAGGATTATTTTCTTGTCAATTGATATTTAATTTTAAATATAAACACTAAAAAGTCCTTACTCCTAAAAGTAATAAATAATTTTGAATCTAATAAGTAGTACCGGTAAAAAAGTGGATGTTGTTCATCTTAAAAGACTTGAGTTTAATCGTTTTGTCTATAAGGCGTGTCCATTGTCAAAGGATTAAGAATACATATAAACATATACTATCTTATAATCACCTTTAGACTGTTCAAAAAATGTAATAAATAATTTTTAATTAAGTATGATGAATCTTAATTCAAAATATATTGAGTGTTTAATTATATTCGATTATACACCATCTTATATATTGTACCAACGGTAATGTAACCGAACTAAATTCGATTGACTTAATTTTATATTTTTAAATATTCACCAAGTACACCTAACCTACATTTTCTTTAACCCGCATATAAAATTACAAAAAAATATCGTAACTAATGTATCAAACAATTAACTAATAAACAATATTTTTCATCAAATATAAAAGAGATGATGGATTAATTTTCTTTGAATAGTTTAAAAGTGTTTACAAGGTAGTATCTGCTTATACATATTTTTAACTTTTTGACAATACACACACTATACAAACAGAGTAATTAAACCCGAATTTCTTAGAATTAATTTTTGAATCATAAGATTAAATAGATTTTTTATTGGGTTTTATTTTGATGCACAAGCTGTGTAAATTTTTTTTACACATTCCTTTTATAAAATTTAAAATCTAAATTACAAACCCTAGCAACCTAAAACCTAAGCCCTAAATCCTAAACTCTAAATTCTAAATTCTACCCATAAACCTTAAATTATATACCCTACATACTAAACCCCTAAACTCTAACTTAAAACCCTAAACCCTAAAATTAAAGGGTATTTTCCTTTTTTATTATGAAACCTTAAAATTTGAATACATTTTCTTAAAATAAAACAAAAGATTCTCCTCCTCCACCCCATGTAAATGTGCAAGTTGCAGTGTATTTTTACTAATTTGGAAGTCCAAAGAACCAACCAAGCATTCTTGTAATTGGAGAAAATTTTGAGAAAATCGAGGACCCAACTGTATTCAAATTATGTTTGACTTTACCTCTTGTTCTCATCTCCCCTTATATTTAGAAATAATTATAATAAACTTAAAAAAGAAATAATAATAATTTACTTAGTATTTTTGAAATTACAACTATACCAAATCATTACAGTTAATCCATAAACCTCGTCTTTGGTAAGAATAAAACCATATATATTGCAGATTGCAAAAGAGCTTTACTTCGTTTTGGGGAATCATGTTTTGTTTATATTTTTTTAAGCGAGAATACGCTACTAGGTTTTATTTAAAAAAATAAAAAGAATTATAAACATGATACATTCAGAATACGAATAATCATAGAAAATAAAATAAATATACATTAAACTTTGTGAATGTAAGAAAAACAAAATTCATTGTTGTCTAAAAAAATTTACACATTTTTTGAACAAGAATTCAACAATCATTTGTTTTCGACTAAAATGCTCTATAAATTGTGTAGATCTTTTTTTTTTGCTGCAAAATTTTAACACATCCACAACAAAAAAACAAAGTTCAAAGAAACACTCGACCTTCTCAAACAAGAAAGGTGAATGTTAAAGTGCTTTATTGTTGTTATAAACAATGGTGTTTAACCATTAATATATGCATTTACTTTTCATTTTTCCAAACTTGAAATCACAATTTGAAATCACTGTGGTTTCATAATTTAAAAATTACTATAAATTTTAGGAATTAATTGTGCTTTTGTATAAATGAATTTATGGATTAATTATTTTTATTACTTGGTGTTTAACCTATCTTGTATGAGTTAAATCCTAATATAAAAATTTAATAAATCTCTATTTAATAAAAAAAATACATATCAATGATACACATGAATTAAGACGATACATTTTTAATAAATGTAGCACAATTTGATCGACTAAAAATATCAAATCATAAAAATGTAAACGGTATTAGTATTTTTGGATTACGTGTTAGAAACATTACAAGGTAAATATCAATAAGAATCTGAATATAATTTATTAACATAAACAATAGAAGACTACGATAAATATTCGTATTAATAACACACGTTCCCAAATATAATTTATTGAATTTTAGAACTTTTCTATATTATATATTTTTCTTATTGATGTATTAAAAAAATTTAGATAACTCATTTTTCTTATTGATGGTATGCATTTAATCATATATATATATAGGAACTTTGTAATTTTATCAATAGGAAATTATTATTGCTTTCCTTTTGACCTGATCTGAGGCAATTGGAATAGGAAGAATTGGAGACTAATACAGTTAGGGAAGTCGGTTTCGACCCGACTTGATATTATAAGGCTGATTTTTTTTCAAGAAAATTAGGTTTGGATTGTTTTTTTAAGATGAAGTCGAGTTTGAGTTTAGAGTGAAAAATATTCGACTCAACCCTATTTTAATGAACAAAGTTTGAGAAACTTTCGACCTTCTCAAACAAAAAAGGTGAATGTTAAAGTGCTTTATTGTTGTTATAAACAATGGTGTTTAACCATTAATATATGCATTTACTTTTCATTTTTTTTCCAAACTTGATATCACAATTTCAAATCATTAAAAAATTATGGTTTCAAAATTTAAAAATTACTAGAAATTTTAGGAAATAATTGTGCTTTTATCTAAAAGAATTTATGGAATAATTATTTTTATTACTTGATGTTTAATTACATGTCATTGAGATCTATTAATTGACCTATTGACTAAAAATGCTCATATTACCATATCTTATATGAGTTTAAATCTAACATGAAAATGCAATATATCTCTATTTAATCCAAAAAAATTACATTACATTGATACACATGAGCTGAGATGAGATATTTTTAATAGATGTAGGATAATTTGATCGATTAAAAATGTCAAACCATAAAAATATTAACGGTGTTAATATTTTGAGATTATATAGTATAAACAATAATAATCAAAATCAAATTTATTGAGTAACATAAACAATAGAAGACTCCGATAAATATTCTTATTATTTTTTTTTTTGAATTGAGATAAATATTCTTATTAATAACACATGTTTCCAAATATAATTTATAGAATTTTAGAAGTTTTCTATATTATAATTTTTTAGTTCTTTAAAAAAATTCAAGAAATTGTACTCAGACAAGTGTCATGTATAAAATAAATTATGCCTAGAAAAAAAATTCGATAACTTAATTTTTCTTTTAGATGGTATATATTTAATCATAATATATATAGGAACTTTGTAATTTTATCATTAGGAAATGATTATTGCTTTCATTTTGACCTGATCTGAGGCAACTGGAATAGGAAGAATTGGAGGCTAATACAGTTAGGGATGCAGGTTTTGACCAGACTCAATATTATAGGTTGATTTTTTAGAAATTTGTGTTTAGATCGTTTTTAAGATAAAGTCAAGTTTGAGTTTAGAGTAAAAAATATCTGACCTAATTCGATCGAAAAAAACAATATAATTTTATTTTACATATTTACAAATAATTTTTATAATGTCAATCTATTTGTATTTTTTCAATTATCTATGTGTTCGCCTAATAAAAATAAAATATTATTGTAACACTCCTCTCTCTATATTTTTTAATTAACTCCCTATTTTAATGAATAAAAATATAACAAAAATGTTTTTCTAATTTATGTTGGGTTCGAGTTTTTACTCAAAAAATTGAATCAGATTCTAGTCGAGTGGAGCATCATCAAACATCAAGTCGGGTCAGATTCGAGCAGTGGCAGATCCACATGTATGGTTTGGTGGGCCTGTGCCCACCCTGAACTTTTCAAAGTTCACCCATTTGACTTTAATTTTCTTAATTTTTATGAATTGGTCCTTAAATTTTATGCCTTGTGTCTACTCTGAAATTTTGAAATTTTATGACTTGTGGCCATCTTAAAAAATGTTTCTAAATTGGCCACTAAATTTAAGTGAAGGCTTCGAATTTTCAGGTCGAATGCGGATCGATTGAAAACCCGACTCAACCTACGACCATCCTAATATACAATAGAGGGCTAGAGGCTCGGTTTTTTAGGGCAAACTCCATTAATCTGCATAGCTTCCATTGCAGCAAGCAAGGTGATGAACAATGAAGCTAAAAACACAGACATGCAGGAGGAAAACAACACGGGTTTTTGGGATTCAAACAGACACATCCAAGTTCCAACCCACCCAACTGCTCCACTAATCACAACATCATCGGCTTTCAAGTTTCAACAACAATTAAGACAGACAAACACAACTCATTCAGCACTAACCTAGCTCAACTCATTAACTCATGATTATTAATTAATTTTGCCTTTAAGCTCCATCCAAGAGCTAATCTTGGGATTTGCTAATTACTTTGCCCAATTCCTCATTTAGTTTTTAATTTAAACATCTTAGCATTGTACTTTGTCGTCAATCATAGCTTGCCACATCTTGTGTTCTCAAGAATACAGGTTAGCTTAGGGTTTTATTAATTACTTGTTTAATCTTCTCTAGTAAAGTTCAAATACATGTAGTTTTACCTAGCTAGGCTTAGCTTAAGGTAGTGGCAATCCCTTTTTTAACCAATAAAATACTCTCCAATTTTCACCCTAATTAGGTTTATAAATGGCTATATTTCTCAAAAAGAGGTTTATTCAGGCAATTTTTACTAAATTCATCTTTTTACTTTATAACAATTTATATGTATTATTAAATTTGGGTTTGAATCTTAGATGTGAGATTTTTAATTGTTTTATTTAAGGGTAAGATATATCAAGTAACTTAATTATGTGTTTAGTTTCAAACGGGTCATTTTCTTAAGTTACAATTTATTCATTGAATTAAATATTTGTTATAAACATGTTATTTTATCGTTAAAATTAAATTATGGTGTGATATAATAATAATTTTAGTCCCTCAAAATGTATATATCCTATTGGTTTGGCCCCAATTCATATTCAATAAATTTAATTCATCATATTTTAAAATTTTGACGCTGCCACCCTTTGACCACTTGTCGCACTCTCTATTATTTGTTCATCATCTCAAAATAACCGATATGTGATATAACTCAACAAACACAATAACTATACTACTAAACAATGAACAAATTAATAAAACAAACACATTATAATTCTATTGTCATCTACTAATAGACACGATCCTCTATGAATAATTTTTAAATATAAAAAAGTTAAGTATTTATGCATATAACAAAGAAGAAGAAGAAGAGATGTCAAAAGAAATTAACAAAAAGAACTTTACATGTGTCCCAATAGAATATCAGAAGATGTTCATCTTAGAAACTATAGGTTCAAATCGCTTTGTTAACAAGGTGTATGTGCGTTGTTAAAAGGTTAAAAATATATACGAATAAATACTACATTGTGATCAACTTCAGACTATTAAAAAAATTAACAAAGGTAAAGCTGTGGGCATCCCCACGTGCCATGAAAAGGCAGAACCTCACGTGCAAGGGATCCAAAGGGGACTGGCTGACAAAGTGTAGTGTGTTGAAGAAAATTGGGTGGTCAAAGCTGAAAGGTGGATTAGAGAAATATTCAAATATAAAGGGTATTAGTAATTGGGGGTTAAAAAGGTGGAAAATGAATCAGACAGAGAGTGGGTCAGCGTGTAAGCCGCACGAGGGGATCTCTCTCTCTCTTTTCTTTCCCAATTGCCTTTCTTTGCATGTGTGACTCACTCCCTTTTTGTTTCCATATTATTCAAATTCAACCATTGCACTAGTTAATTCGAATCTATTGAGTAGTTTAGTGAAAAATATGATGTTCATTCTAAAAGATTCGAGTTGGAGTACCTATATTGCATGGTGTATATTATCAAAGAGTTAAAAAAATATAAACTGATACCATCATGTAATTACACATGTATTACTAAAAAAAACTGTTATACCCTCCATCACAACATACTTTCAAAATTATTATTCCTTCTTTGTACTAAAATCTTAAGAAATATGATTATGTATGTCACAACATATTTTTTTAGCGATTTTTCGTCCAAACAAAAGAGGTGAACCGCCATAACCAAAATTCTCATCCAGACCATCAATGTTTTGGTGTTGTAGGTTTGGAATATTTCGACCAAAAAGAATTAGTTGAGTAGACGATCCCAAGCAAACAATCTCATATTCATATCAAGAAACATAGATGAGATCCAACTCCAACTGATTTATCTTCTTATTGAGTACAATCAACTCTAAAGTTGCAGGTGCTGTGTAGATAATGAAGAAAGATTCTCTAATCGATTTATATTGATTTATCTCCTCCTGTATATTGTACCAATAACTATGTGAATCGAGTTATCTCAACCGACTGGCCTATTATTTTTTGGAATTGTCTAAAATGCAACCGTACATTCTAAATTTGACCATTTTGTTTGTGCAGGAAAACATTGTTATCAATATTAACGATGAGTTTACTATAAAAGTTATTGATCCCCAAATGCAGCAAGCCTAGAAGAATCAGAAGCTAAAATTTCACACATGCTTTGTGGATAATGAAAGACTCCAAGACATGGAAGGAATTAAAACGAAGCATGAAGAATGTAGTAACCAAGCGAACTGGGAGAAGCTTTTGATATGTGGTCGAATATATTGCACCATGTTGATTTTATAATCCATGTTCATGGTTTATGACTCTTTAATACAATAATGTCGTCTCCAAAGTTCGAACCTAAATTTTCTCCTAGAAAATGTAATTGTATTGTCATTGTACCCAACACTTTTTGGCACATTGTACCAGGTTGGGGAACAAAAACCATCTGCCCCTTTTTCAGTGCCCTAGAACTAAAACGTTAAATTTCAAACACTAACCTTAAATTTTAAATCATAAACCTTAAACCCCTGAACCATATTTATAAAATCTAACCTTAAAAATTAATCTTTTACTCTAAATTTAAATTTTTTTAATGTAAAACATAAATAAAAATACTAAAAAGAGTAAAAAGGATTTTTATTCCAAGTTGGCACCATAGGAATTCAGATATACAATAATTATGTTACATAAAGAGTATATATAATAAAGGGTAATTGTTCTATACACAAGCGCTTGTGGAAATTTTTTTACACAAGCGTCTTAATTTTAGGGGTTAGAGACTCCGTTTAGGGTTTAAAATTTAGGGATATAAGTGTAGTAGTTTTGAATTTAGGGATTGTTGATAAAATTTTGGGTTTGGGGTTAAAATTTAGGGTTTATAGGTTAAAACCTAAATCCCTACACATATTACCCTAAAACTAAACCCTAACCCTACACCCTAAATTCTAACACTAAATTCTAAATTCTAAACATGAACCATAAATTCTAAACATTTACATTAAAACCGCTAAACTCTAAACTTTAAGCCCTTACCCTAAACCCTATAATTGAAGCGCTTGTGGAAATAAAAAATTTCTACCGCCAGTGTATAGGATATTAATCCTATAATAAATACTACATGCATTCATTCTTTTTCATTAGTCTCAACTACCAATGTTGGCCCATCTTTGAGCCCAATGGATAGGTAGAACCAGACTCCGGGAGAATAACCTGCAACAGAATGGGTGCATGAGCGCAGAAACTCACCCTTGTTTAACCCCGAAATTAGAGGTGTAAATAAATTGAGCTTGAATGGATAAGATTATGTTTATTTCGACTCCGCCATAAACGCCATCAAATGACCACAAACTCTTCCCCAACCTGTGTATCGGAACTATGAATCAAGATTAAAGGCACAAACTATAATTAATTATTAAAACCGAGAGGACAAAGTCCAAATGTATTATGAAATAAAGGTTCAAATAGATAAATTCATTATACTTTTTAGTTAATTGTAGCACACGCCTCCAAACTATAACATTTATTTTAAATTGGTTCATAAATTTCTAAACATTTTAATTTTATCTTCAAACCATGACCTTTATTCTAAATTGGTCCCCCAAAATTTTGAGCATTTTTGTTTCATTCTCAAACTATGACCTTCATTCTAAATTGAGCCTCAAACTTTTTGAATGTTTAATTTCATCCCCAAATTATCAGTATATGTTAATCATATCTTATATTAATAAAACCATTATAAAATTCTTTAATTGTCAAGAAACACTGATATGTATCATGTAATATTATGATGTGATATAAACGATAATTTAATAATGAAATTGAAATATTCAAAAAGTTTGAGGACCAATCAAGAATGAGAGTCATAGCTTGGGGATGAAAATGAAATATTCAAAAAGTTTAAGAACTAATTTAAAATGAAAGTCATAGTTTAAGGATGAAATTAAAATATTTAAAAATTTAGAAAAAAATTTAAAACAAGGGTCATAGTTTGACGGTATATGGTGAAACTCTAAACTTTTTATTCTCAGGGGATGACGTGATAGTTTTGTTACGCAGAACAACCACATACCCTCTTATAGTCTTATTTATGTTCTTACACTAAAAATTTAAGTTTAAGGTTTAGAATTAAAATTTAAGATTAGAGTTTGAGAAGCTTTGGGTAGAGTATATATTTTAAGGTTTAAAGTCTAATATTTAAAATTAAGGTTTAAAATTTATTTTTTTAGTGTTGGAATAAAAAAATACCAAAAAATACAAAAAAAAAATTGTCAACCATATTGGAGGGAGAAAATATAACTATAAGTTCAAAAGAAAGAATGAAATTCAAGAGCCGAATCAACATTTAAACCCTAAAAAAATATAAAGATAAGCTTAATGAAGTGATATTAGACTAGTCTAAGATTACTTTTGTATCACCATCACCAACAAAACTAAACAACACAACTTCATTTGATATAGATTAAGGCTCCGTTCAGCGGAGCTGACAAAATAAAAATTTGTGGTAAAAAAACAACATTTTAAAAAAATGTTGAAAATTCTAATTTCTTTAAAACACGGTTTGAAATTAAAAATATACTTAAAGACGTGATGTTTAGCAGAGATTTTTTGTCCGGCAGCCAAAAGTTGTGCCAAATGGACCCTAAGGCTAAACTACAAAAGTAAATGGAATGCATTAGCTCTTGTCTACCTGCATGGCTCATTAGCTGCTTACGACTTCGGCTTTAATTAAACACAAACACACGAGTCTGAGGCAGTGATTTAAAAAGCGGACAGCTAGCGCGATATAGCGGTAGCGCCGCTGTTTGAAATCTCGAAACGGTCCACAATCGCTACAATTCAGCCGTTTTTGTCCGAAACCACGATATAACGCCGCAAATGAGATCGCGACCGTGTCTTAAAACTCACTCTGGAAATTAAAAGCACGAATAAATCAATAAAATAATTAAATAAACAATATTATTGCTTTTACTTCACAACCTTCTTTTTGTTTTACATTTTCATTATTAAAAATTGGGAAATGGTCCATTTTTTTTTATCAGAGAAAGGGTTACTTGAGGACATGACAGAACAAGACGAGCAATCTGAAATCTGAAAATACAAGCCAATGAAGATCTGAAAGTACATGGTGCCCATTAGATAAAACTTCAGTTGTTTTCTTCTTCTTTTCTTAGTTAATGCCTATGGCAAAGAGAATCTCACAAGGAACAAATTCAGAGCAAAAAACAAAAGGGTAATAGAAAAGATCTATCAAGGAGTCCCATCTCTAACACAGTTACATTAAACAGGCAAAGCTGTAAACTAAGGCTATTGCATCAAAATTCACCATGCAACACACCCCTTCTTATTTGTTTGATCTGATAACTCATCTAAAATAAGTTTCGATACTTGTAAAAAAACGAAAAACACTAACTAAAATGTTATCAGAAAATCTAACAATTTAAGTTTTTGAATAAGTATCGAAACTTATCGTCTTTTAGCCGCACTGTAAGCCTGAAATGGAATCCCTATTGTTATAGCTTTGTGCCAAAAGGTGAAATAAAGCTGTTCACTACCACCCTAAACAAGTTACATCATGAACATAAAGATGAATATTGTACAATATAGTACACTATGTATCAGTTGTCTAATCTTAAAAGAAAACTCAGTTTTGATTGCAAGAGTTTGTTTATAATATCTCAAGCTTCATGTGGTTCATTACCAAAGGGGCAGCATTTCAGAAAACACTCAAGCAATGTTCTAGTTGTTCATTCTTCAAGGTTATTAGAAACTTTTTGTCTTTCTTGGGTTTAATTTTGACACTTGAACATTGAACATAGTGGAGAACATCCATGGAAATACAAAATATGCCTCACCCAATAGGCCTATAGAGTCCAAATATAGTAAACAAGTACCCTAAAACAAGTCCCACACACAATCCACAGTTGAACAATGGGGTATTGGGGTGCTCAAATGATTAGTCATTTTCTTGACAAATCCTACAACATCATCACTTTACAAGGAAGAGGGAAAGGGGAAAAGGCAAAGAAAGTGGAAGACAAATCTTAAAAAGTATTTTTTTTTGTTTCTCTCTCAAGTAGTAGTATATATATATTAAAGTTACTTCCAAGGCTACTGGCAATTTCAAGGGTCTAACTCTAACATTCAAGTTCATACACCAAGAAAGAAAAGATAAACCACAAATCCTTTCACTGACCTTGGAATTCCATTCTCTGCAAATGAAGCCTTCCTGCTTAGCAGTCTCTCTTCTGGTGTTTCTCATTTTCCTTTCTAGCGTTGAAGGTATCTATCTTTATATCTATATATATCTATATATATATATATGGCAAGAATTCTTCCTTGTGATTAAGTAACAAATCACTAAATTCTGATCTTCTTATGGTGTTTCTTTTGAAGGGATCCGCTTGGAGGAAAGCTTCAAATCAACAGTGCATATCAGTGCTTTGATGAACAACAGTTATGGAGTCAAGGGAGATTTCATCATCTGCAAACAAGGGCATTGTACAGGTACCAAGAAGAAAAAATCACACCATTGGATGCCAAGCATTCACGAAGATTATCGTGGACCTAGGAGGCACAGACCAAAGCACCACTAAAATCTACCATTACCCTTCTTCCATCACCATTTTGTTGACTATTAGGTGTATCATTCTTTGTAGTCTCAGAAAACAATGAGCATTTGAACCCTATGCCATGTAATCTGATAAACCAGCTCTGTCCACAAAGAAGCTTCTCTAACTATTATTATTTCCCTTCTGAAATGTATCAGTTATATGTAACAATGTGTCTTGATGCACCAAATCCAACAGCAGATTTTCTTTTTTGGAATTCATGTTTGTCAGGAAAGAGTAGGAAACTTTTTACTGCTAGTACTCCTACTTCTACCATCAGTACTTCCATGGCTAGGGTTAACATGTAATTATGATCTCCATGTACACAGAGGGAAGACAATGAAGAAAACAAAGCTAACCCTACTTCAAAAGTGAAGTCTCTCATGGAAGAAAATGGTGGGAAGTTAGTGGAATTCCTTGAAATGGACTATTCGCCAGCTAGGAAAAAGCCTCCAATATACACAACTAAGGGTGGGGGAAAAGAGAAGTAAAAAGTTTTCCAGGATTATAATATATGTAAAAGGAAACTGGACAGCTTTCCAGGAAAGCTGCATGTTTTCTAGGGCCAAGAGAATGACAATTTTGTGCAGTAGCATATATATGTATATGTATATGTATATATTCTAAAAGAAGTGCAATAACAGCATTATTTCTGTGTACAATGATACTATCAACTGTGCTCCATATGTACAAATCAATTCTGTTCTTCAAATTATCCTAGAGCTTCATCAGAAGCCAATAAGAATGATCAGAGAAGAGAATTTAAAATCTATTAAATTATGAATCATAATCCGATAACTTATTTGTTTTTAAATTTCTGTTTCCCCTGCTGGTGAATGTATATATACAGGAAGATCCTACCTGAACAGCCAAGTATGATCATTAACTAATTCTCTCCTTCGTGTACCGCTTATGGAGTGATAAACAAATGTGAAGAGTTCTAGTTCTAACCTTCCAAGTGAAATTTGAGACTTTGAAAACCCTCAGCTGAAATACTTCTCCTGACTTTTGCCCTTTGTATGATGACAGAAGGGGGAGGCCGCTCCAAGTGAAAACTCACCACAACGATTGTCAAATTGTCCGTTGCTCCTCTTTTTATCGCTTCTTCAACTATTTCTTTGCAGCACAACTTCATGTCGTTGTGTTCCTGGAGCCGCCTTCTCGCGAAATCTATGGCGTTTTGACTGGTAAATACGTCCCATATTCCGTCACTACCGATGATCAAAAACTCATCTTCTTTGGTCAATGTTATCAATTTGAGTTCTGGTTCAGCACTTAGAGGGCCAAGCCTCTCTCCCATTTCCTTCATACCTTCAAGGTGCCAATCACCTAATGCCCGAGTGACACCTAGTTGACCATTTAGGTAACCATCATCGATGAATCCGCCAAGAGACTCGATCCGTATCCTCTCTCTCATGCAACAAGGCCTGTGATCCTTTGACATCTCTATAGCTTTTCCGCACCGCGATAGTACTGCCCTCGAATCCCCAGCATTTGCCACAAGTAAAGACCTGTCAAATAAAAACATAGGAGTTGATTCAAACATATATTCAAAACAAATTACAAAGCGTTACATGCACACTAGGAAGACTCTAGGATCGGTTTAAGTTCTCCAAACTCGCATATAACAAATTGTGTGCTAGGCCAACCGAAAAGGGTTTCGAAAGTGCTTACCTCCCAAATATCATTGCAGTAAGAGCAGTAGTGCCGGAAGAAAGGGTAGACTCAAGAGAGCACGACTTTGCAAAGGCAGCATCAGTCTCCATGAATGATCTGGTGACCACTTTCTCAAGTTCTAAAGGAAAATCCGCATCTTCAACGATTACTCTAGGCAAATGATCACGGACAAAATGAGATGCACCCTTTCCTCCGTGCCCATCAAAAACCTGTTTTTAATGTCCAAAACAGAATGTCACATATTCTTGTGAGCTTAGTTTTGACTGAAAAAAATGATACTAAAGGCAGAGATCTCGGAAAGTCTAATCAGACAAGGATGGTTTACAAACTTACGCCATAGAAGGAAACAGTATCTTCACTCATTAAACTACAGCCAAATGTCTTAGCCAAGTCTGCTATGCATATATGAGTATCCTCCATATATGAACGACCCCCTATGTCAGACCACTCTCCGGACCGAAGAACTGGGACAAAATTCGTCAACGGGTTATGTTTTCTGTCTGTGGCAACTGCATCCTCAGAAATGCTTTCAAGCTGAATGAAACACAAAATGAGAACAAAAGTATCAGAAAATTACTGCAAGCATTGTCAAGTAAGACCACAAAATAAAGGAACTTAATCCTATCCAGTTACAACTGCCTAAGATATGAATGTGCTAAGTAAAATAGTTAATAGTTCTACAAAGAAGTAAAACTTCACAAAAACAACAGCAAAGTCTCTTATAACTACAGGGAAGCACAAGTGCGGTTAAGAAGATATAAAGCCTTAAACTGATTGTATGAAGCTAAATTCTGCACATACTCCGAATATATTCCGAGTTAGACCTCAAACCGCAGAGTCTATACCATTTACCAACTCCACTTGAGCATATATTCAATCTTGAACATTTTATGAACGGTAGATCGTATGTTTGCATACCCCGAACACAACATTTAATTAAATTCTTAAAAACTGTATTGAATTGGTTCCCCTTAAAAAGAATGCTTGCAACAAAATCTTCTACGTTTTGAATTGGTTCCTAAACCAAAGATAAATGAGAATCTTATTTGATTTCATCGGTCACAATGTCGAAGAAGTCACTTCCTTTCTGCCCTTTTATCAATAGGATTAACTAGATAGGATTAACTAGAACAACTTATTCTGATTTCAGCAACAAAAAAATGAATGCCAAGAAATTTATACAACACTCAATAGCAAGTCGGTTGACTTAAATTAAAGCACTGCAGTTAGCAGTGAACCAAAAGAAAGAACAGAATTACAGTGAATTGTAACTTAAGCAGGAAAGGCTGACCAATGCAATTAAAAGCATCAAACCTGCTTATAGGAAAATGGCATAATAATAGGTGCCAATGTTGATTAATTTGGTAAGACCATAAGGCAAATAATCAGCTATATGTCCATGGCTTCATTGATAACATTTCTGAGTATTAAACAATTTCTATAATATTTGAACCCAATGAGTGGCTCCAGTGGAGAAGAGAACGATGTTCATCCTAGGAGACCCGAGTTAAAAGTGTGTGTTTTGTCAAAGAGTTAAGAAAAAGTATGAATAGATACTACCATGTAATCGCACCAGCATATTAAAAAACAATTTCTACAATATCTATGAGGAAGAATAAGTATTCATAACCACATTACAGTACTGTTAACTCCCATCAAGCTTATTATCTACCAACTGTGGAGTATAGAGCTACTAAATGAATACAGCTCACTGCCACCTACCAATTTCATTTTTTTTTCTTTATTTATCTTTCAATCAGAACAGGAGAAACACGTGACATAAATATAAATAAAAATTATTTATATTTTTAAAAAGAAAGTGTTAAAATTTCAACTAATTAAAGCATTTAAATACAAAGAAAAATGATGATCCAGCTAAATAATTGGATATCTTACCTAACCCTCTCCTTTTCGTTTTTTTTTCTGCTGATAATCAAAAGTCAAATTAATTACAAGCATACAACATAAGAAGAAGAAGAAACTATAAGCAAAATGTAATCCAATACAAATTGAACACATAAACAGAGGATTAAAGGGGTCTCCAGTTTTGCAGGTGACCACTGACCAGCCTCCAAGAACCCAGGAAAAAAGGATCAAAATAGCTTAATTCATGAAACAAAGCGCATATACAAGAAAAGAAAAGGCATCAAAATTGGCTAATTTTACATGAAGCTTAATGCTGCCAAGAACACATTTACAGCAACAAAAATTCCAACTTGAAGCAAAAGAAAACCCAAAACAGAGATATAAGAAAAAAGATGAAATTTGGGATACTAACTTCATTGTTGCCACTGACCACAGCTAAAGGAGAGGCATTTTCAGACCAATTCTCCATCTGGGTACACAAAAAATCACCCCCAGAAAGCAAAGGCCAAGTCTTTTTGCTGGTGGTGTCACCAAGGTCCTCCATTTCATGGCTGACCTGCTCTGCATCTTTAACACACATGATGATGCTGATACAGTTGATAAGCAAAGTTAATAATCGTATCCAGAGAAACAGGAACACCCAAAAGAGAGCAAAAGAACAAAGAAAAGTGAAGAGTGAGAAAGAATCAAAAGGAAAATAATGGAGTAGGGAGAAGATTCTTCAGCATATATTTTGCATTGGTTGACCTTTTTGTAAGATGAAAATGGACGGTCCCCTCCTCTATGATATCTGCCCTTGCCTTTCCCTTGCTTATTTACTGATAGCAATATTTTGTATGATTATAATGTGAATGAAGTGACAATTCCAGATTTTTCTTAATAAAAGCGTGGCTGAAAATCAGTTCATGTTGGGATTTTGTTAATGTTATTTGAGCTTTTATCAGCTTTTTCTACCAACTTTTTTTTTTTACTTTTTCAAATATATTGGTATAATTTTCTCAACGATTTTACCTGTCTGGCCCTGTTTTCTTTTCTTAATTTTTTAGGGTAAACATTTCTAGTAAAATAATCGCTAATATTACTTTTTTTTTATTTTGGTCACTCGTTAAAAACCCACTGATAAATGGAATGTAGGAATATTTTAGTGACCAAAATAAGAAATAAGCAATTGATTGATGACCAAAACAGAAAAAAATAACACCAGTGGCCAAAATAAGGAGAAATGTAACATTAATGACAATTTTACACAAAATAATAGTTTGGTGACCAAAATAAAATACATGAATAATTTAGTGACCAATCGATTTATCTTTTTACAACTATTTAATTTTTTAAAATTTAATAATATTAAAATTTAAATATTGGAGTATACTCTTCTATTTTACAAATGGGGTAAAGAAAATTGTTTTAATGTTTTAGACAGCTTTAAAGATATCTTATTTTGTATACTAATTATTTTTTTCTAATTTTTATATAAACTTAATCCTCAATCAACTAACTTCCAGAAGGACCCAAAATTCTTGAATATCTAACTAAAATTAGCTTTCTTTTTCAGCAAAATGTTAAAGAATAATTAAAGTTTGCTTTAGAAGTAAAATAAAATAAAATTAGTTAGTCTAAGAGGGTTGTTTGAACCTAAATCTGTAATTTTGTAACCCCAAGGTGTTAGGTGCCTAAAGACAAAGGGTCCACACAATATTGTTTTATTCATTATTGATTGCAATTATAAAAATGTGAATTTTATGCTGCTTTGAACTTTTTTAAAGTCTTCACAAAGTTTCAAGTGGTAGGGCTATATAGTATTTAAATATTTTTAATATTTAATTAGTTATAATTTAAAATTATTTGATATACAAGTCGTCTAAATCTTCGATTATTCTATAATGTTGTCTATATCATTTAGGATTTTAAATAGTAGGTTTTAGTATTTGGGTGTAAAATTTAAGACTTAGAGTTTAATGTTGTCTTTTTGGTCCGACCCAAAAATATATATCCTATACTTGCACTCGACCCGACCCGAATATATCCCTTAAAAATCCAACTCGTCCCGATCCGAAAATAAATACTCTATATCCGCACCCAACCCGACCCGTAGAAATTTTTTAGGGATCTAATTGTAAAAAAAATTAGAGGACTTAATTGTAAAAAATTATAAATTTAAGGACTAAATTATAAATAAAATTTTAATTTTAAGGACCTAATTATAATACACATATATAAAGAGAAAGTATTATTACAACTATCCCTAAAAATTTGGTGGAAAATTACATAATTAATCCCGAATCGGATATGATATTTTTACCTTAAACCCAAACCCGACCCGATATGAACTTTTTTTTTCATTAAAAAATCCAGTCTATTCTATTACTTGTTCAAGCTTTTAATCATCGAAGACAAGGTCAAAAATCGTGTTAGATAATCGAAATTGAATTATAAAATCTTAAAGAAGGACAAATAGTAATTTTATTAATATTTTGAATCTTAAAGTATGCTATTTATATCGTTTTGTCGTCTCTTAAAGATAGTAATGCTTATTTGTGAAAAATAAGAGGACTTAAATTAAAATGTTTTGATCTGAATATAGTTTGGGCCTTGGGGACGTGGGCCAAGGTAAAAAAATCGTGTTAGATAATCGAAATTGAACCCAATTCCCAATTCATCCCGATAGGTAACAAAACAGAAAAAAAAAACCCTAAAAGAACCCCAATTCCCAATTGATCTGAATTCATCTTTGTTCGGCTGAGGAGGTGAACGATGGGGCGTGAAACTAGTAATTCCTGGAATCACCTTGGCGTTCGAAGGCCAGATGGAGGGCTGGAGGCCTTGCCTTTCCGCGCCTGGATATACGAACCGGATTGGCATTCAAAGATGAAGCATGCTAGAGAAGATTTGAGGTTAACGACACCGCTTTTCAGGGGTGAGTGGCACACTTTGAATCTCAAAACTGGAGAAATCGGTGAGACTCTGAGTACGATGCCACACGAGGCTCGTCAATCGGGAACCGCCGTTGCTTGGGGCAGTCGCATTTACGTCCTGGGGGGATCAGGCGGTGGTGATCCCTTTTCGCCCTTTAAAATATTTTACAGTTCCCGCTACAATAACTGTGTGTTTTACTTTGATTGTGCGAGCCCTGATTGTGGATGGAAGGAAGCTCCTCCTATGTTGGTCCGGCGGCAGAGTCCCTCTGCTGTTGCTACAGGAGGGAAGATTTTCGTCTTCGGCTCATGTACACCCGGTGGAATCTCCTCTGGAGGTCACTTAGGTCACTTTGCCGAGGTTTTCGATATACATCAAAATCGTTGGGAGGAATTGCCGGCCCCTCCCGTTGCATCTTGTTTGGTTCCTGATTCCGTATGTGACCATGTTCTATTTGATTCTTCCCGGTCTCGAATTCTGGTGCACTTCTATTCCAACGGATCTCTTTATGCCTTCCACCCTCATAGTGGATCATGGGAATGTCTGAATCCTAAATTCGGCATGTGGTGTAACGATTCGGTAATCGTGGATGATGTTGCATATTTTCTCTATGAACCAGTTTCGGAATGGATAGCTGATTGGAGAATGAGTTTCCGTGCCTATCACGTTGTTGATCAGAAATGGTTGCCCATCCAGTGGCATTCTGACTCTACATTGCCTATTCTACCATATCCTAATCTGTTTCATATTGGCAATGGCATAATTTGTTTCGTTTTTTATTCGGAGTTGGATAATGCTATTGCGTACATAAAATTGAGTGTGCGCTTCTACGATGGAAAGGTTCATGCAATCTTAGAGCCTGCACTATCTACAACCATTCTTCCATTTCAAAGCCGGAAATGTGAGTTTTCGATGCTGTCCTGAATCAAGGTTAGTTTCATGTATACTTGTTGCAGGAAATGGAATGTAGATTAGTATTTAGTATTATGCACAAGTGAATGTAATCTTCATCATACAGCAATGGGCTTAGTAGCTGATATTACGGATTAAGGACCAATGATAGAATCTAAACAATCTTGAACAAGAAACACAAATGATTTTACTGATACTAGGAACAGAGATTGTCTTTTTTTTTAATCTTTTCCATGTTGTTTCTTGCCTATTATGTTTACATTATTTGAATGGGTGGGATTGCATACTTATTCTACCATGCTGATAAAATTCCCTACATTGTCTTTAACAGGTAGCTGCCATGATTCTGAATGGATTCACCTTTCCCTCCAGGTCTGTTTCTGTGATTTCATGGCTTCCTAAGATTGATTATTTGCATGAGCTAAAATATTAGTAAATTTTAAAATACAAATGCTTATTAAGTATTTAAACTCAAAATTCATAGGGGTAAAGTCTAATTTGTCTAATATTTAAACTTAGTTGATACCAAGAGAGAGTCTAGTTTTGGGTGTCAAAATTATGGAAAAAGAAAGACTTGTGAATGAAATAAATACAACTTAAGATGCAAGAAAGTTAAAATTAAATAATCTCCGATTACAACATCTAACCATTGTCTTCAATATTCGTCTTTAACAACATAAAAATTCAAAATAAATCATCATAAAGAATAGAGAAAAAATTATCATTAGACCTGTTTCAAATTATTAAAATAAAATTATTAATTTAATAATCAATTAAACAATCATATGTACAATTATATAAATAATATTTTTTACCAGTGCAATTTCATGCCGTACGTAATAACACCCTACAAATAGATGTACAATTATATAAATAATATTTCTTACCATTGCAATTTCATGTCGTACGTAAGAAACACCCTCAAAAAGAGACAAATAAAGATGTGAAATTGTTTTTTCTAATTTTATCTCAATTTATTTAGAATTGAAACCCTATAAAATTAAAAAAATCAGTAAAAATAATAATAAATGAATAATATTAATCGAAGAATATATAAAATTAAAACATTACTACAACACTCGTATGTTGAACGTTGTCGTTGCAATTGCGATATAAGTTAGAAGCAAAACGTATAACATCGTTAGTTCTAAATCTTATTGAAATATGATTGAGTGCGTTTATAAAGGTGAGATCATTACTTAAACGAACTCTTGCTTCCCATCCAATTAAGGGATTACGACTCAAACGAAAATTAAGAACATTGAAGATTTTTCCTTTTTTAATCTGTTTCTCTTTAATTATTTCATTCAACCTTACAATGAACTTCGACCTTTGATGACCAGCCCATGTAAAAGGATGACTTTGAAATATCATTTTAGAACTCATGGCTCGTTTACCAAAAAGAAAAAAAAAAATACAAATCAATTTATTACATAATCACAAAAAATAAAACAACATAATTAATTCAACTTACAAGTATAGCTCAGTGAGAAAGTAAAGATAAAAATCAAGTTCAAAAGACAAACCACACTCCCCGCTATTCTATCAAGATCTGGATCTTATTCTTCAAAAGGTAAGCAAATTATACTTCTGAAAAACCTATTCAGGTTTTGAACATCATTTCCTACTTGATTCTCAATTACAGACAACATTTTAACTTTTCAATCATAATCAGTTACATACAAAGAAAGATCTGGATTGCTGGTAAGTACTTGTTGTTAAATACAGTACTGTAGTCCGGATAAACTATAATTTTTGCCTAAATCTTTGAAGCAGAAAGCATCAACCAAGTTAAATCGTTCTTTATAAAATTATATTAATTTTTCTTTAGTTGATCCAAAGAAAGATTTTGATCAATCGATTCAAACCTAACTTGTATTCTATTCAAAAAAAACTTCTTACCGTTTGGCTCGCATCAATGGCAATTAACCACTCATCCCTATGATGAACTAGAGACCAATAGAAAATAACGTCGTCATTTGAATTCATTAGCAAAAGAGTCTTCAGTTGGAGAGCTCTTCTTCTGGTACCACACACAATAAAAATTGTGTGTTTAAGTTCACCTCGGGGCCCACTTAATTGAGGCGTACAATTAAGTGAGCCACGAGGTGAATTTAAACACACAATCTTTATTGTGTGTAGTACCAAAAGAAAGGCTCTCCAACTGAAATTTTTTTTGCTAATAAATTCAAATGACGACATTGTTTCCTATTGGTCTCTAGTTCATCATAGGGATGAGTGGTTGATTGCCATTGATGCGAGCCAAATGGTAAGAAATTTTTTTTTCTGAAGAAGATGCAAGTTTGGTTTGAATCGGTTGATCAAAATTTTTTTTTGGATTAACTAAAAAAAAATTTGTATAATTTTATCAAGAACGATTTAACTTGGTAGATGCTTTTTGCCTCAAAGATTTGAGTAAAATTTATAGTTTATCCGGACTACAATATTGTACTTACCAGCAATCCAGATCTTTCTTTGTAGATAACTGATTATGATTGAAAGGTTAAATGTTGTTTGTAATTGAGAATCAAGGAGGAAATGATGTCTAAAACCTGAATAGTTTTTTAAAAGTATAATTTGCTTACCTTTGGAAGAAGATTCAGATCTCGATAGAATAATTGGAGAGTATGACTTGTTTCTTGAACTTAATTTTTATCTCTACTTTCTCACTGAGCTGTACTTGTAAGTTGAATGAATTATGTTGTTTTATTTTTTGTGATTATATAATAAATTGATTTGTATTTTTTTTTCTTTACTCTTGATAGACGAGCCATGGTTTCTAAAATGATGTTTTAAGGTCATCCTTTTAAATGGGCTGGTCATCAAATGTCGAAGTTTATTGTAAGGTTGAATGAAATGATTAAGGAAAAACGGATTGAAAAGGGAAAAATCTTCAATTTTCTTCATTCTCGTTTGAGTCGTCATTTCTTGATTGGATGTAAGGCAGGAGTTTGTTTAAGTAATGATCTCACCCTTATAAACGCACTCAATCATATTTCAATAAGATTTAGAGCTGGCGATGTTATACGTTTTGCTTTTAACTTATATCGCCGTTGCAATGACAACGTACGAGTGTTGTGGTAATGTTTTAGTTTTATATATTCTTCGATTTATTTTTACTGATTTTTTTAATTTTATATGGTTTCGATTCTAATGAAATTGGAAAAAGTAATTCCACATCTTTATTTGTCTCTTTTTGAAAGTGTTCTTACGTACGACATAGAATTGCACTGGTAAGAAATATTATTTATATAATTGTATATCTGATTGTTTAATTGATAATTTTATTTTAATAATTTGAAACAGGTCTGATGATGATTTTTTCTCTATTTTTTATGATGATTTGTTTTGGATTTGTATGTTGTTAAAGACGGATATTGAAGACAATGGTTAAATGTTGTAATCGGAAATTATTTAAGTTTAAGTTTATTGCACCTTAGGCTGTATTTATTTCATGTACAAGTCTTTCTTCTTTCATAATTTTGACACCCAAAACTAGACTTTCTCTTTGGCACACCTCCATCGTGGATGCCAGCGCCGACATCGGTATTTCTCTTTCAATGGTGACGATAACTCAGGTGAGTTTATATTTTCTGTTCATCTTAATTAAATGTGTTTCAATTTTTTTTATTTTCCTAACAATTATTCAGATTCAAGTCTCTTACTTTTGGTTCTAAACTTGCTATAAATTTAGGTGTTGCGGGGACAATATACATTCAAATCACTTCGTTTTACTATTGCTTCATCTGTATTGAAGGATGAGTTTGTGCGTTCTAGAGATTATCCAAAATGTCCACCAACCTCTCATTTATTCTTCTCTTTGTATAGAGCATTTTTGTGTATGATTGTGTCTTGTTTAGGGCAGTTTTTTTAGCATGTCTTGTATTGATGTAGCGGTCTCTGCTTTTACTTGGATAATAAAATACACAATCTATATATAAAAAAACGTCCTATATCTTGATTTGGTTGAACCCTTCTATATATATCCCGTATCTTCTTATTTTTTATATTCGACGTGATTTGCATTAGCTATAATTATTTGCGGCCAATCTTGACTTAGGATCGATTTATTTAGTCGATAAAATTGGCTTGAATTAAATTGAAAATAACGTTAAATATTGTAAATTTGTAATGATAACATCTAAATTTATTAATTACAGTTGCATCTAAATTGAAAACGACGACGGCGATCATGTAAAAAATGGTAATGGTTATTAAAAGTATATTAATAATTTATCTTTTAGATTATTATCCTATACAAGTAAGCACATTTGTTTGGTAAAAGAAAGATAGTATATTCTATATATTTATTTACGGAGTTATTTTTTTCGTATAAAAACTAATGGTAACATATTCTATATATTTATTTATACGAATAAATCCACAATCACAATGCAAAATATTAAATTAATTTTTTTTTGCTCAAAAAATATTAAATTAATTTGATACGCTTTTTTGGACATTTATATAAGTTAAATATTTTAGCAAATTAATTACGAAATTGTGCACGTAAAAAATTTAAATTAAATAACATCTTTGTTATACTGATCAATAGATTTATTAAGATAAAAGTTTGTATATTGTGCGTAGCATGACAAAAAATAAAATATAATCACCAACAATGGTCGTATGCAATAACACGGCATTATTTTTCTTAAAGAAAAAAATTTATGTTAAAGCTCGAAAAAATGAAAAATTTTATATTTGAATTTTAAAGAAGACACTATTAAAAAAGTGGTTCAAAAATTTTAAATATTAACCATAAAATACACATACTTTATAAAAAATTAACATTCCGGTCAATTTAGAAATGAAGGAGACATCTTCAAACTAATTTGACAAAATCCTTACATATAACAAGTAAATGCAAAATTCAAAGATTCTTCAAATCTAGAGGCACTACATCCACTTTTCAATGTCTGATTCATAGGTTTCTATAACCCCATACTACAAGCATAAAGTAAAAACACTCGGCTTACATTCCGGTGAAAGCTTTCTTCCCACCACCGGAAGATCCGGCTGGAACCACTTTCAAGACATTGAACCTCACAGTCTTCGACAACGGCCTGAAATTGCACATAAAATTACATACATGGCCGAAGTCAACATTTTGTAACCATGCGTATATGTATGTTCATTGACAAATGTTATAGTTTAGTTTTACCTGCATTGCCCGATAATGACATGGTCTCCTTCCTTCACACGGAAGCAAGGAGAAATATGAGCAGGGATGTTCGAATGGCGCTTCTCATACCTGAAAAAAGGAAGGGAAACTTTAGGCTAAACTACCACTTGCTTAAAAAAGGTACATTCGAATTAAGCCGGATAATACCTTTGGTATTTCTTGATAAAATGAAGGTAGTTCCGTCGAACAATGATTGTCCTCATCATCTTGGCACTATGGCAAGTCCCAGCCAAGATGCGCCCCCTGACAGAAACGGTGCCGGTGAATGGGCATTTCTTATCGACGTAAGTTCCTATAGGAAACAAGATACAGATCATTACTAAACAATACACGATTCAATTCATAACGCACAAAAACATGTTCTGTTCAACACAACCCCGACATCATTGGACTCTTGATGTTAATTGAGTCAATTAAGCACACATTATAACACTTGTTTTTTAAAACAAAACGTTAGATTTATGAGGGATCCATTTTCTGAAAATTTCAGAGGCAAGACAGCATAGAAACAAATCAAATTATTAACTAGCATGATAATGCAATTCCAGCTAGCTTAAAGCAATCTTTATTAAGATTAAGCTGCTAAATGCAAGTAACAATCAAAACTTATACATAATTTATCAAAATAGCACCTAAAACCCGCACATCAATAGATAGAAACACGAAACAAAAAGGAAAACAAACCTTCAATGGCTTCACGAGGAGTCTTGAAGCCCAAACCAATGCTCTTCCAGAAACGGTTCCCTCCCTTTCCTGGTCTCTTCCCTTTCCCAGATTTCTTAGAACTGAAAACAATATAAACTCAATAAGAAAAAACCCAAATCGGGAAGTATTTCCATGGAATTGAGCAGTAAGATTACCTTAGAAACACTTTGGGCTGCTTCAAAAACGCCTTCTCGGTCTGCAAACAATTGAAGAACCGGTGAATGACAAGTACAGCAAAGAAAACACAGTGAGAGAGTGGATATCAGATTAGACCTGTTCCGCCATTGTTGATGAACTCGGGGAATAGCTTGGCGCGTCTGCTTGCGGGCAAAGGAAACCAAAAATAAGAGAGCGGTGCTTTCAGAAACCCTAACCCTAAGGCAAGGGCGTGAGTTTGGGTCAACTAATCAATTTGGGCCTTCAAATCTACAAATTTTTTTGTTCATTTAATTATATGCACGGGCATAAACAATAGGCTTGTTCGTTCATTTACGTTCGTTAACGTCTGATAATCTATTCGTTTAAATTTATTCACTTATGATCATTTATATTCATTATTTTTCATAACAAAAGTATTATATTTAAAAAAATTAAAAACATATATTAAAAATATGATGTAAGATGAAAAAATTAAACAATACTCTGTGTACAATACTTCAAACTTCTTTAGAAAAAATTAAACAATATTTAATGTTCGTTTGCATTCGTTTATTATTTTAACGAACGAATACGAGCAATAAATTATGTTCGTTTAGTTGTTCGTGTTCATTCATTTGTTCAGTTAAAATTAAACGAGCGAACGAACATGAACATACTATGACTCTCGTTCGTGTTCGTTCGGTTCATTTACAAGTCTAATTATTTGGTTTCAACCGACAATCTAGTAAAAAGAGACGTTAAATCTTTTAAGTAAAGTTAAATATTTAAATTTTAATGTGATAAATCTGAATCAGATTGGTCGATCAATAGATCAGATACCGGTTGTTATAAAAAAATATATTTGTTCTATCCCAATATAAACTAACAAACGCAATGATCCGTTATAGTCCATTAAACTCTTTCGATAATTTAGTGATTAAAAACACTAATTATTTCATTGTGTTTGATCTTCGACATGAAATAAATATTATAATTAGAAACGACACGGTAATAAATATGTCAAAATTTTATGTAATGCGAAATATTACACACGTGTATATATATGATTGTTATTTCATACGCTGATAACAAAAATTTTAGTTTCGATAAACGGGTTAATTTATAGGTTTATATATTTAGTTTAGGGTAATTTAGACATTAATGATTTATATTATATAATATAAAATTTAGGGTTTATGGTTGGATTTTAAGGTATAATGTTTAGGAATTTAGTATTTAGGGGTTGTTAAAGATTTTAATTTTAGATCTTAGACTTGGATAAGACATACTTGTATGGAAAAAAAAAACTTTACACCGTCTATGTATGGAATAATCGTCCATATATATAAGATCCGATTATATAATGTAAAATTTTTAAGTTTTATATTTTTTTTGATTGTTGGATGGGTTAAATGGGTGTCTGCAATTAATAGTATAATATGTGAAAATTATCTATTGAAAAGTAAGGAGTTAATCTCATCCATCAATTTCTTCCCTCTAACAATAAAAAAAAACATATAAATTTTTTTATACATTGTCTTAATTAATATATATATATATAACAAAAAAGAAAATTCTACAACGAGCGACGAACATTGATGAACACCACTAACGATGAACACCGAATAATTATCAATATTATATTAATAGATATTGATTTAATAAATGATTATATGTGAGAAAATATAAGATTCAATTAAGTAGAATTTTAATTATTTTATATAAAGGTTATATACTTATATACGAATATAAAAAGACTATAACTTATTTATAGATTTTTATTTTTTTCAAGTCATTTCCCACCCCCAAATGATTTATATTTTGAGTTATTTTCTATCCGCAACAATGGATATTCAAAGGGTCGATTGAGTTATTAATTGAACCGAAGTATTTAAAACCAAATAGAGTGTCTAATATTGTTATTTTTAGTCTATGTCAACTTAGTTTTGGTGCAGTGGCAAGCCACCCGGTTGATACACTCATTTTTTTTCTTATGTTGCAGGTTCAATACCGATCGAGAGTTCTCCCCTCCCTTTAGATAATAATTGTTCAAAAAATTATTTGTAGTTTTTATTTTTTATTTTGGGTTGGGTTTAATATTAGAGTTTTTTTACGAACTTTAATTCTAATTCTAAACTAATTTAGAGAGAACGAGAAAGAGGAACTCTAGGGAAGAAATGAAGTGTTCTTAATGGGTTTAAAATTCATGACCTAGGGGAATATGAGAGAATAAAGATGAACAACTTGACCAACCAACCAATTGTGCTCCATCGAATTTAAGTAATAATTAACATTTAACTATAAATAAATCCATTTTCCACGTTCCTTTTTGTTTTATTCCTAAACTATAAACATTTTTTTTTCATTTTGATCTGTTTTGTCATTAGTTAATGTAGAAAAAAAGATAGAGCCAGTGGCGAGCTTCACTAAACTTCAGTTTTGGTACCATCAAATATTACAAAGTAAATAATCAATTTTAAATTGATCTATCAGAAGAAAGTGGTAAATTCTATAAATAAGATCAGAAATTATAATGTTATAAATGAAATATACTAAATTAAAAAATAATTTTATATTTGACTTCTGCAATACTTAATTTTAGTTAGTCAGATTAATTTGGACAAATTCTAATCATAATCATAATCATAATCCTACCCAGATAGAAAGAGAAGGAAAACTCTAGAGAAAAGAATGGGTACTCTTAGATAGTTGATTTAAAATCCGTAACTTAAAAGAATATATAAAGAAACAAAGATGAGCATCTTAACCGACCGGTCAAATATGCTTACCGAGGATTAGAAACTAATTTTAAAAAACATCATACAAGACAAAATTATAATAATAATAATAATAATAATAATAATATTGATAAAATAAGGAATTTAAGAATAGAGGAATTGTTTTTTTATTGGTAACAAGAAAATAGTAAAATTGAAAACCTAGTGTTTGGGTTAATGTAGTTTTAGGAAGTTCCTCCAAGAAATACGCACTCTTGTTTCTTGTCTCTTGTTCCACAGTTTAATTTGTTTCTTAGTCGGTCTAATAACTAAGATGCTAAAGTTTTTAACAAACGTTCGAAGTTCGAATTTTGACATTATAATAAAATAAATCAAATTAAAAAAATCATCTTCATAATAAACTTCTACGATACTTAATCTCAATTAATGAGTCAATAGATTAAATATTGATGGTTATATCAGAAAAATATGACATTCAACATTTACGATCGTTAATTTCATTCGAACATAAGAAATAAATATACAATCATTTGCTTTCATGAATTCTTCTCATATTCTGAGTATCCGATGAGTAACCAGAGACAGAATTACCGCCTAATTCTTTTTACCTTTTAATATATATATATATATATATATATATATATAAAATAGATTATTTATGAATTTGTCTCGTGACTTTAAAATATTTAGATTTTGTCATTCGAATTTTAATTCTGTCTCTTTGAATAATCACAATAAAAATTATGATAAAAAATTAAAACACAACATTTAAAATTAAACTGCGGTCGCGGTTGCGGATGCGGTTGCAACGTAGTTGCGGACGTTGCGGTCGTTACGACGTGATTTTCTTTTTTTAAAAAATAACTATGATTTTTATTGCGGTTCGCGGTGTCGCGGAGACCTCCAAAACCGTTACGATTAGTAAGAAGAAGAAAAGCACCCATTGTCACACCATAGTTGTACTTTTCAGCTTATTATTGTTACCATTATCTTCCTCCTGTTTTTTAGATGATTCTATATGGTGCTTCCCTGGCGCCGGCCAACGGAGCCGGTGAAAAAGCTGCAGACATGGCCAAGCATCCCTCACCCCAGGCACTCCTTACAGGATAAGAAACATTCTTGCTCTTGGCGAATGCATGGGGACAATTGCCACGGGATTTATCGTGGAGGGCACACCGGCAGTTCCGGTGGTAGGGGCGGCGCTCGATGGTGGTGTCGCGGACGGAGATGCACCCTTCGTAGAGCCGTAGCAGAAGTCCTTCAGTTGCTCCTGTGGCCATGTTTGCTTAATCACCAGCCTTTATGGACTTTGAATCGGCAATGGAGCAAACCTTCCTATGTGAAGGAACAATGGTGGCATTTATAGAATGATTTCGAGGAAAAGACAAAATTCTCTGCCTTTTCTGTTCGTAAAAGAATCAAATTCTAAACTTTAATGTTAAATTTTAAATTTTTAACCATATACCTTAAAATACATGTGATGCAAGTGTAGTATCTATTCAACTTTTTTAATCTTTTCAAAGACGGCACACACAGCATGTCATTACTGGTGCTCGAACCCGAGTTTCAAAGAATGATAAACATCTACCTTTGCCACCAGGACACAAGGGGAAGAGCTTCTAAATCTTATCTTAAATCTTAAACTTAAAACTTAAATCTAATTTTTAATGTATGATCTATATTGTGATATCGAAAAAGAATAGATGATTTCTGCGGGAGAAAACGGGTTAATTTGATGTTTTCAGCGTTTTGAGTTCTAGGGGTGGGCCCGTTTAATTTTCCTTAGCATTTATTTATATATTTGAAGTATATCATCATTTTTTATAAAATTATTTTTTTGTTAAAATAAGTATTTCAATATATTTTTTAGTTAAAATATGTACTTAAAATAATCTTTTAGTAAAAATAGATATCTAAAGTATATTTTTTATTATCAAAATAGGTTCTTAAAAGTTGACATGTGACATTGATTAAAAAAAACTTTTAAGTACTTATTATGACATAAAAATTCTTAAGGTAACTATTTTGATTAAAATATATTTCAAATACTTATTTTGACAAAAATAATACACTTTAAATATTTATTTTTGACAAAAAAAACCCTTAAATATTTAGATAAAAAAATAATATACTTTAAGTAATTATTTGTAATATAAGAATAAGCCTATAAACAACTAGCTTTTGTTTTGTATGCTTTTGTCATATGTTCTTTTTCCTGGTTAAATCTAATGTTGTTTCTTTGTTTATCTAGTTATTTTGTTGATTTATTTATGCTTCAGACTTACAATCATCAAAGATCAAAGTTGTCTCGGACATTTTTTGGTCCTGAGCAAAAATTAAAAAATAAACTTCTTAGTATCTGTTTATACATATTTTTAACTCTTTGACAATGTACACACGCCTTGTAAATAGAGCGATTGGACCCAGGTCTCCTAAGATGAACATCCACTAACACCATTTATTGAATTCTTCTATTCTAATATTTATATATTCTTATAATTTTATCTTATTTTCTTTTATTCAACAAAATGAGTAGATTCAGCCTCAAGTCCCAAATTAGGCCTAAGTTCTCGAAAATTAGTTAGCTCTGGAAGAAAACGGGAATGATTTGCATTTTTTCAAAAAAAAAATATCGGACCAAAAAGATAATTATTTACTCCTTTTTACTACTTCCAATTTAAAGTAAAACTATTAACTGTTTTATATTGGTGGATTAATCATCATAATTAATCCAATTGAACTAATTTTCAGTTATACTATTTACGTTTATTTTGGAGTAATTTTCTTTTTACAGAAAATGATACTCTAAAAACTATTGACTGAGGATTAATCATTGGATTTCAATTTCATCTGTTCTTTATCTCAGGCAATTCCAAAAGGTTAGTCGTCCTTTACGTTGTTTCTTTAATATTACATGCAAGCATGGATTTAAATTACAGCTGCGGTCGTATTTTCGATCGCGGTGGTATAACGGATGCTATTGCGATCATTGTGAATCGTTATTTTCCGTAATAACGATTTCAGATGGTACGCTATTTGAATCCCTGCATGCTAGTACTACATTTTTAAGCTCATTTTTTGCTCTGGGTTTTCATTGATCTTACAGAATTCAGACATTATGGCTAATTTCGAGATCTGGGTATTGGCAATGTGCTTGATATTTCAATCTGGATATGGATTTTATCTGCCTGGTAGTTACCCTCACAAATATATTGTAGGGGACCCTTTATCTGTGAAAGTGAATTCCTTGACTTCTATTGACACTGAAATGCCCTTCAGCTATTACAGTTTACCCTTCTGTAGGCCTCAAGGGGGTGTCAAGGATAGTGCTGAGAATCTTGGAGAGCTTCTCATGGGAGATCGAATCGAGAACTCGCCGTACAAGTTTAAAATGTACACGAACGAGACCGAGATCTTCTTGTGTCGATCGAACAAGTTATCGGCCGAACATTTCGATTTGTTGAAGAAGAGGATTGATGAGATGTATCAGGTTAACTTGATTCTTGATAATCTGCCTGCTATTAGGTATACTAAGAAAGAAGGTTTCACGTTGCGGTGGACCGGGTATCCGGTCGGGGTTAAGGTTCAGGATGTGTATTATTTGTTCAATCATTTGAGATTCAATGTGTTGATTCATAAGTACGAGGACACGAATGTGGCACGGGTGATGGGGACGGGTGATGCTGCTGAGGTTATGCCGATGGACCCCAAGGGGAGTTCGGATGTGCCTGGATATATGGTTGTCGGGTTCGAGGTGGTTCCTTGTAGTGTCGTGCATGATGCGAATTTGGTTACGAAGTTGAAGATGTATGAGAAGTATCCGTCTCCGATAAAATGTGACCCGACCGCCGTGTCGATGCCGATCAAGGAAGGTGAACCGATGGTCTTTACCTATGAGGTTGCATTCGAGTTGAGTGATATCAAGTGGCCATCTAGGTGGGATGCTTATTTGAAGATGGAGGGGTCCAAAGTCCATTGGTTCTCCATCTTGAATTCACTTATGGTCATTACTTTCCTTGCCGGTATAGTCCTCGTGATCTTCTTAAGGACCGTCCGGCGTGATCTAACCCGGTACGAGGAGCTAGACAAGGAATCCCAAGTGCAAATGAATGAGGAGTTATCAGGGTGGAAGCTAGTTGTTGGGGATGTTTTCCGTGCCCCATCAAGTCCTTCTCTTTTGTGTATTCTAGTAGGTGATGGGGTTCAAATCCTTGGTATGGCAATCGTGACGATATTATTCGCTGCTCTCGGGTTTATGTCTCCGGCATCCCGAGGAACTCTGATCACAGGTATGCTGTTTTTCTACCTAATACTTGGCATTGCAGCAGGCTACGTTGCGGTTCGTCTTTGGATAACGATCGGCTGCGGTGATCACAAGGGATGGATTTCGGTCGCTTGGAAAGCGGCTTGTTTTTTCCCTGGCATTGCATTTTTAATCCTAACCATACTCAATTCCCTACTGTGGGGAAGTCACAGCACAGGAGCCATCCCATTTTCAGTTTTCGTAATCCTACTTCTACTCTGGTTCTGCATATCTGTTCCACTCACATTACTCGGAGGTTTCTTCGGTTCCAAGGCACCGCACATCGAGTACCCCGTTCGAACAAACCAGATCCCCCGGGAAATCCCGGCTCAAAAGTATCCATCCTGGCTGCTGGTCCTAGGTGCAGGGACCCTGCCTTTTGGCACCCTTTTCATCGAACTTTTCTTCATCATGTCTAGCATATGGATGGGGCGTGTCTACTACGTTTTCGGGTTTTTGTTCATTGTTTTGATCCTACTAGTTGTGGTTTGTGCCGAAGTGTCATTAGTGTTAACATACATGCATCTATGTGTGGAGGATTGGAAATGGTGGTGGAAATCCTTCTTTGCTTCGGGTTCGGTTTCGATTTACATCTTCCTATACTCAATTAACTATCTCATATTCGACCTCAAGAGCTTGAGTGGACCTGTATCTGCTACTCTTTACTTGGGGTACTCTCTTTTCATGGTTCTCGCCGTCATGTTCGCAACCGGTACCGTTGGTTTCCTTTCGTCTTTCTGGTTCGTGCATTACTTATTCTCTTCGGTGAAGCTGGATTGACGACGGCGGCATCTCCGGCTAGAAAAAATTTGGCACATTGAAGAGGCAACTGCAAGTCTGCAACCCTCAACATTAAGCCAAAATCATGTCTTGAGTTTGAGCATTCCTTTGTTAGGAGAGTGTAGTGAGTGGAATAACCAATAACTCAGCCAGTTTTGCTTATTTTTTTATTAGATGCCTATGAATATGATGCTCCATGTTTTAGGTGGTTTTGGCAACTTAATTTTTTTGATCTACTTATGTCATTTATTTGGTTTTTATATGTTTATGTACTCGTATCGTTTTATGGTTATTTTTAATATCAAATTATTTTTTATGTTTAATATATCTTATGTTTTATAAAATTTATCATAATAATTTAATTTTGAGTCTAAATCTGTTTACTTAATTTTAAACGATTAGGTATATGGATAAAAAATCCATGCTCCTTTTCGGTGCCTCTACTTATATTCCAACACTAAAAAATACAACAAAATTAAATTCCATGCCCTAACTCTAAATTCTTAATCCTAAACCCTATACCATATACCCTAAAAATGCACCTTACCCTAAATTTCCTAAAATGCATCATGCCCTAAATTCCCTAAACCCTAACCATAACCCCTAACCTAAAACTCTAAACCTAATTTTGAGTATTGGGGCATAAATAGGGGCACCGAAAAAGATAGAAGATTTCCATCTTTATGTATATATATTCGATTTGTTATATTCTAGTATAAATGATTCTCGAAGTCGAGATTGGGATTTTATCGGATTTAGTTTTTTTGGACCTGGATTTAATTTTAAGTTTAAATCTATTTTTAATATATCCTTTGACTAGGTATATATGTTTCTACTTTACATTTTAGAAGGATTTAGAAACAAGGGGGTCAATATTCAAAATGTATTCAGAATCAAATATTACCAGGGTCAAGTTATTAAATTTTAAAGATGTAAAAATTTATTAAGCATTTAAGCTTAAAATTTGAAGAGTGAGACCTAATTTGTCTTATATTTAAATTTTTAGAATTTAAATTACTATTAAACCAATAATTTTAAAGGCACAAGTCCATCCTTTTTTAGTTCGGTCTCGACATATTTATAATTTTAACGATGATGAAATTACTATTATATCAAAATTTGTCAGACATTTAAGATTAATAAAAATGGCAATCTGGCATAGTCCTATAGGCCTAAAGGCCAAATTGTCTCAAGTCTCAACCCTATACAACCAAATGGCATACACTGCCGAAAATCCACCATACATCTCGTATCATGCATAATGTTATACTCAAAAGGATAAGATTTGCAGCACCATAAATTTTATTCTCCAAAACCTTTTTTTTTTCTTTTCTTTTTGAGGTGAAATTAATATATCCAACCCTTTAGGACGTAAAATAAAGAGCTGTAAAGGTATATTATTAGGGTGGGTAAAACTCAATTCAAAAAAATTGAATTAATCTATTCAACTCAAGGCGAAAAAATAACTTGTTTTAACTTAAAGAAAAAATTTCAAATAAAATAAAATTTTGAATAATTCAAAATTTTTAATAATTAGTTGATCATTTTTCATATCAAAGCCGATTATGTCAATTCTGCATGATATATTATGTAAATCACATGTGAAAATATGAATATATATAGACACATCGTATATGCATATAAAAAACCGTTAAAATTAGAATCAATATGTGCACCACTCAGCCCTAAGTATATGCATATAGAAATATATATGTCCATCACTACATATAAGCATATAAAAATATATATGTACAATTAAATTTGTACAAAAACTCAAATATTCGACTCAAATTTCATAAAATTGACTCAAATAGAAAAAAATTCAAATAAAGTTTAAATTGTAATATATAACTTGCAAACGCGAATTTTTTTACTCGACTCGATCGAACACGCAGCCCTCTTGATGGTTGATTAGTTAGAGAGGAAACAAGCAAAGTATCATTGTTGATTAAATGCATGATCCAATCACCAAACTAAAGATTTCAAGAATTTAAGGTTGTGTCTGGTTTAAAGAAATGTGTTTTTTTTTGTTGTTGCAAAAACATCATCAATTTGTCCTATAGACTTTCTTTCTACATTATCAATCAAATACTTTTTACAACCCAAACCAAGCCTTGTGCAAAACTGATAGTAATGGAAGAATAAACACCCAGTTCACCACCAAGCCAATAAATGACTCCTTTTCAAACTCTGTGAACATGTGTTATAAGATAATACTAATACTTACAGCATTTTCTGTTTCTCAATTCAGATCTGGGCTTTTGCTTCTCTCTATCAAATGCGCCAAGTTCCAATCACACAGCTAAACATCATTTTGATTCCCAAAGATATGCTGTGCATTATTTGAGCTGACCTGCTGCTATCGAGGAATAAGCGGTCATGGACGCAAAAAGAAAAAAGGAAAAATCTGTACAGATATCGCCTGCCAAAATTCCATACACCACTTACCCGGAAGAATCAAAACAACGGTTGCGCTACTGAGTAACCTGCTGTTGGGATTAAAAAGAAAACAGGGACGCCAGAAAAGCTGTGAAGTTGGCACATGATAACCGCAACGATGTGTAGCAGAAGCACAAAACTACCACCCGGTCACAGGTTTCATGTTGGCATTTTTAGGCTTAACCAATCAATGAAAACTCCAGGCCACCATTTCTAGGAAAAGAATGTTTGATCCTTTTGCGTTTTTCATCAGCTCCAGAACTGAATGGTGCTGGCTACTTTCGTTCAGTCAACACTCCAGGTTTCATCAGGTCATTCTACCCATCACCATTTAAGTCCTCGGAAGATTCTTTAATTGCCTCTGCAGTCATGAGAGCAACCACGGCCTTGTGAATTGCCAGATCTGCTCTGAAAAGCAATCTCTGGGCTTTTTCTCTCTTCAACTTGGCCATTTTAAGTGCATGTCGCGCTGCGCTAGATGCATCACGCAATCCAAACTCGTCAATATCAGAATTATCCCACTGTTCCGGGCCCTGCCTTTGAAACCCATCAGGGAGGTAATGCTGCTGGCTTGGCCACTCAAGAAAGTCCCGGTTCCATCGGTGAATTCCATTTCTCTTGCCAATTAGCCTCTGATTGTATGAGTCCACCATCTGTGTGTCATTTGATGACAGAAAAGTGCCATACTTCTTTGACTTGCTTCTTTGAAGTTTATGGAAATGATTCTTATCAAACCTATCACTTCCCATCGGGAAATACCCCATGCTACCAAAACCTCGTGGTGAAAATAACCTCGGTGAAACTTGAGACAGTGGGGAATCTTCTAAAGAATCATAGTTATGCGCAGGATATAGAAACTTTTCATCCCCAAACAGGAACCCATTTGATCTTCTGCCTGAAATGACAACAAATGAATTCAGTTTGCAAAGGGAAACATCAAAAAAATAAAATAAGAAGAAAAAAGTGAAAGTGTAAAGACCATTTACCAAAGGAATGACAACCCTCGTGATATCCCAAGGCATGTTGGCTTTGACCGGAAACTGAAAATTTCCTCTGGGATCTATGCTTTGACCCTTTATTTGGAAGTTCCAGACCCCGGGGTTTCATACAGAAAGCAAACATGGGTGGCTTCTCAATGGATTTAGAGTTACCTTTAGACATTGCTTGCTCCCACTCTCTCACTTGCTGTTGGTACCTTTCCCACAATGGAGGCTGAATAAAAAACAGACATTATAAAATAAGTTGGACGTCATAAAATATTTAAGATAAAACAAAACACGTGAACAAACAAACCACTGTAACATAGTAAAATTGTCAGGTAAAATCAGAACCTTGAAAGATGAACTTGAGAATTATTCAGGCTCTTAAAAAGGATAGGAAATAGATGGAATGCAATTCAGAAAACCCATCATAGACCCAATAGTACTTAGGTTAAGGAAAGAAATAACAGAATACAACTCTTGGTAGCAAGCACGGAGGAGCTAATCAATTTACAAAATGTTTGGATTGTTAAAGGGGCGGAAAAGAAAGGAAATGGGTAAACTTTTCCTTTGTTTCAAATTCTCATAAACTAAAATACGGTTTCCCTCAAGTTCCCCGGTTTCTAGTTACCCCAAATTATCTGGTAATAATAATCAAAATATCAATAGCAAGAGTACATTGGTTTGAACAAACTCCTACAAACTACAATCCCTTGTCCCCAACTCCCCACACTTAGTTTGGGAAGATGAATTTAAAAGAGTTGATCTCGTGTTGAATTGTTATATAACTTTAGAGCATTGATGCAAATATTATGTAAAATTTAGCTAAAGACTCAAATTGACCAGTATATTTCAGATGTATAAAATTAATCCAGAAATTTCATGATATTTTTGTCATGTTCTTTGAACAAGTACCACTAAATAATTCTTTGTTACTAGTTAAAACACATTAAAATGCAACTATTACTTAAATAACTGAATAAAACTTAAACCCAGATTTTCTGTTTTTACTTTCCAGGTGCTTGACGGCATGTACATGTTTTTGTGAAGGAATTATATATATATATGAACACTATTCAGACTACTGAATACATCTGTGCAGAACCAAGTACTTCAGGTGATGCACAAAAAAGAAGTTTACAAATTCAATCTACTAGTAAAACTAAAAAGTATTGACTAAAAGAAACAAATGCGTGAAAACAAAAACCAAGGTTTTCAAAAGATACCTGGAGATGACGAATTAAAGGCATCCCAACTCTCTGCCTCTTCTGTTGCCAATGCCCATAGATTGCTGTGATTACGTTAATGGATCCAACTCCAACCATGAGCTCTTGGATTTCTTCAGAAGTAAACTGACTGCACTTTTGAGTATACGCGGCCTTCTCAAACATGTCCATAACCTTCTCAAACATTTCATCAGAAAATTCCAAAGAATTGCCAATATCACTTTCGGAAGATTTGCAAATTCTCGAAATCCACTGTTCGTCATCGCTATCCATGTCGTATAAAACATGGGATGGATCCAAAGCCATCTCAACATCAGTTTCAACCTGGCGCAAGTACTTTGAACAGCGAGCAAATGTCACTTCTGTCGCGTTTTCATCATATTCCTCTATTAAGTGAACCCCAGGAATAGGAATGTTCTTCACAGCAGCAGCACGAAGATTACGGTTGTAGCACTCTTCATGCATCTCCTTGAAAAGAGCCCACTGACTCCTGTCTGTAAACTCCAAGATCCAATCTTTCCCTCCTTTCCACATCATAGCATGTGTAAAACGATTGGTAGATCCAGGCTGCAGGAACTGATGTGCCTTGTAGGAGTACCTTGTAGACCCTGACACTTTCACAGCCAGCTTCCATTCATTATGATCAAAAAGCTCTAGCACAACCTGCACTCCACATTCTCGCCATCCTCTGTCACCAATAGTAATTAGTACATTTGCATCACAAGATAATAACTCCAAGTTCCTTTGGGAGCCTCTAGAAACATCAGATGATCTCTTCTCATTAGCCCTCCTAATTCGCTTGTGAGGAAGGGCTCTCTGCTGCTGCCCTTTATTTTTTGTGCTGTAATCTAAACTTCCAAAGGGCATCGAGTATGATACCTGAGTTTGCGGCTTCTTAGGTCCATTTCCAAAATTACTGTTGAAGAAATCAGCCTTTCCATCTGACCAACCGTGAACATGATAACCAATAGATGAAATACTTCTATTTCGATGCCATGTACTTCTAGGAGCAGTAGGATTAGGACTTGGGATAACGCCACCGATCATACTCCAAGTCAAATCTGTAGACTGTTGAGTACTGGGTAATTCACTGTCAACATGCTTTCCATATTGATCAAAGGGTGGAATCTCAACCCTAATACCATTCAAAACAGAACCACCACTTGCATTATTCTTATCACCATCAACTGGAGGCTTTGATGAAAAAACAAGTTGCTGAGACTCTGAATTGTCACTTTGTTGCTTCCGTAATGAACCAATGGCTATGGCTCCAACTTCTTCAGGTTCATGAGAGCTAGCAAAAGTTCCATCAACGATTTGATCACCATTTTTGACCTTCGGTGAGGACTTCTCCAAACATACATTACCACAAAAAGAGAGATCAAGAGTTGTTAACTCAGCATCAGAAGCAACATCCTTTAGTGAAGTCTTCAGATTTTTTTCTACACCACTTTCAGAAATGTTGTTCATATGGTCCTCTCTACTAGAACTGTCATCCAACAACAAATTGCCAGAGCTTCCTGGGTGCTCAATGGAGTCATGATGGCGAAAGCTGATGCAAGCAAGACTACGTTCCATAAGTAGCTTAAGATGCAAACTAAGAAAGAAAGTAGGTGCAGCACCAAAAGAAAGGGCAAGCTGAGGAAGATTTCTGTGCTTCTCAGAATTGCAAGAAAACTGGCCAACTTCCAGAAAACTAGATTCTCTGGAGACACCCATAGGGCTGATACCCGGCCAATACTTTCTCCTCCTTAAACCCTGGTCAATAACAAACAAATTTTATACCATTTAATACAGCCACCAAAAAAAGAAGGTATTAATATGACTGTACGGCAATTGTAAAACTCACCAGAGCTCATGGTTGATAGTTAATGACCAAAGATGATAGAACATAAAGCTAAAAACTAAAACTAAATAGTGTCTTTTCTGAGGCATGGATAACAAGCATACCTCAACTGAGGAGTCTTTGCAAGCAGAAGAACCAAGAAGCCGATTAGTTCCATTCTGAAGCGCCTTAATGTTATCATAAGTGCACTCGGACAGAGGTAGTTGCCTATTAAGCAGACAATGTCTTTTCAGCTTAGAGTCAAGTAACATCCATTTTGAATGCTTCACTTCATGGAAGTTGTAAAAAGCAAAGACAATCTGCCTCCTAGAGCAAGAAAATTTGAACCTGATTGAAGTTATAGGCAACTGCAGATCATAACACTTCCCCTGCTCAGTAGGTCGATAAAACACCATCAAAACCTGGAAAACAAAAGCTATAGCCTGTTTCAAGGAACCTTCAAACAGAAAAAACCTTAATCCAACTTCATTATCAACAAAAAGGATCTCCATCTGAACCATTGGCCAGACAGTCATCAGAATTCCACACTGCAGCAGCAACAAAGTGCGAACCAGCCAAAGGCTATTTGTACCAAATAAGTTATTTGAGACAGAGAGCACAGGGACGCTCAACCCAAACCTGAATTGTTTTGAATGAATCAATGAAATATTTAATTGTAACTGCCCTGCATTATCACTAAGCAACAAATCTCGTTCAGGATCCAACCGTCCTGCGCAAACATCAAGTACACCCAAATCCTGAAATTCATCAACACAGCCAGGGTATGTGATAGATTCAGACACATTACTGCCAATACAATTGCTCTTAGACGCCTGACACAACGCCTTATCCGTCTTGCGAAAACGCCTTCTAAAATATACAATAGGATGTGTTTTGTTGGGGTAACTAGTGCTATCAAAGGAAGAATCCTCAACCCTTCTGCTATCAACCGGTCTGTCCGATAATGCAGTGGCGTTGAACAATTTAACTTTACTTCCCTTCAATGAACCTCCATAGAGAGAACCATTTTCATCTAAAGCTTCATCACACGACAACTGTTGAGCAGGAGAACTAAGAGATGATGCGGATGTTTTCTGTCTCTTCACAGAACGCAAAGGGCACGATTTGACACGATGACTGGAGCGAGCCAGCCAGGAGATGATGGGCTCAGAATCCATATAGCTACCATTAGCACTGTCATCTTCCGCCATGAATTTTTTCTTACCCTTCTCTTTGTTGAGCCTCACATTCTTGATTCTATCATCAGAACCTCTATCTCGCCGAGATCTTTTCCGTTGAGATTTGTAGGGAAGCTCACTAGGAAAAAGCAGGAGTTTAAATCTCTCATTATGTAAATCTATCCATTCCTCATCGCGGTCATCGTATTTTACATGATGAAGCTTTCTCTCTTTGTCATAGTCGTAGACAAGGCCATAATACCAATTCTGGTCCAAAGGCCAGAACACCTTGATTCTTCGATTTAACACCCATTGCGCATCCAAGTCTCCAGAGAAAATTTCATAAAAATGGCGCCTTCTCCTTGAGTTGGCCTTCCCTTTATGACTTTTCCGTGGTCTCAATATCCTACCAGAAGCATCGACAGAAGCAGATTCTGAACCAGACAAATTCTTAGACCGACTAGCACTCTGGCCAGAAGATAAAAGAAAAGATAGTCCATTCTCAGATGGTGATGCAGAAACTTTGTTGTTTGAAGAAAAGCCAGTACAGCTTGGATTAAACCGTGATGATAGCATCCTTGCTGCATTTTCTTCAAGATTCTCTTCATCTTCTTGAAATACAGCACAAGCCTCTACCGAACTCTCAGCCTTGTTAGCAACACTTTTATCATCCTTTACTGAATCCTTCCTCTTCCTAGGTTTCCTCCGTGATTTGTTTAGCAAAGAGTCACCGTCATTTACAGCCGAGTAACCAGCAATACCATCTTCTTCCTTCAAATGCTGAATCGAACTTGACTCGCTGTTCCGGTTCTCCTTAAAATCGTCAATAATCTTCTCCTGCTTAACCTTCAAAGACTCATTCTGAGTGCCAGAGTCTTCACTAGCTACTTTCACTTCTTCATTAACCTCTTTACTATTAGATCTCCCAGACAGCTTAAACACTTGACCATCCTCAAATTTGCTCCGCCCAACAGACCGCCGCTTACGCTTTGGGATCCCCATACCATTGTTACCCAAACTAACTGAAACATTATCAGCACTGCTACTGTTCTTTGTTTTCTGACTCAAACCCAGCTTCTTCAAACTTTCTGGATCATGCAACCTCGAACTGAACCCACCATTATACACTTCAGTTAAACTCTTGCTACTATTGCTATCATGGACGGTTCTAAAACTACTGAGAGGAAGAGATTTCCTACTCTTCTTTCTCTTGGAATTATTATTACTCCTCTTCTCACCATCACCTTCTTGTGAACTTTCTTTCCTCTTCAAGCTCCTATTCTTAGGAGACTCCTTCGAATCACCAGATTTATACAAACTCTTTAGATCCAAAGATCTTGATTTCTTAGGAATTTCCGCTCCATGAGAGTTTCCTATTCTATTTTCCATCAACAATCCCTCAATCCAAACAGGAAAAACTGAATCTCCCAATTTTCGCATTCACATCACACATGTTTCAGATCTGTAAAACAAAAATTGAACCTAAATTAACGAAAAAAACGAAAAATCCCTCAAAGTTCCCATAGATCAACCGATCAATCTCAATATCCGTCAATTCAGATTACTTCTCAAACAAAACAAACAATTAGAAAAAGAAAACCGAAATAAAATGCATTACTTACCTGGATCGACGCATAAAAAGAACATCAATTTCTCCGCCGAATCGTGAATACCAAGAGTCCGAGTACAGGCTAGGGTTAGAATCTAGGGATTGCGAATTGAACCCTAAATCCCTAATAGATTTGTCGATTTTTAAAAAAAATATTAATTCCAAGATAAAATTTGTTTTCTGAAAATTCCTTTTTTGTTTTATTTTATTTTATTTTTACCGTGAGAGACGGGACGAGTCTAGGGTTTCCTTCGGTTTCACGAGAGTAAGGGATTGAATCGAAAATAACAAATTCATAAGTAAAAAAATTGGAAAAAATGGAAAATGTATACTAAACTTGGCTTTTCGATTCAGCTACGTGGCAATCTATTAACCCTCGGATTTAGAAATTGCGATGGGGATCTTTTTTAAAGTTGCCTGATGAATTAATACGAGTCGATATTTTCGTGGGAAACAAGGGAGGTTAAGGAACGGCCAGGATCGGCTATGCTGAAAAGTGGACGGTCAGGATTTTGACTTGATATCAGAGATGTGTGGTAGTTTTTTGCTAAACCGGGTAAATTGGAAGGGGAGTGAAAAGGTTTTATTCTACATTTCCATTTTTGTGTTGGTTAAATGGCCCCTGATGCTTTGATGAAATAACAAAAATGCCACCAGAGTTTTGAGTTAGGCTTTGTTTAGCATTGCTCTTCAAACCAGCTTTTGGTTTCAAAAACTGGTTTGATTTTCAACTCAAACGCAAAAGCTAAAATTTTTAGCTTTTGTAGTTGTAAAAGTGATTTTGAGAGGCAAATTACAATTTTAACCTCCATTTGTTATTATGTTTATTTATAATTTATAAATTTATAATTCTATAATTAATAATTATTTTTTAATTTTAAATGATATATATTTATTTATGTCAATTTTTTTAAAATAAAATATATCAATTTTGTTATATTTTCATAAACACATATACTTGTTAAAAAATATATTTATTAATAAAAATATATTTATAATAATTTAAGTTGATATATTTCATATATTATAACATTAAAATTTTGAATATTATTTTTATATATCTATACATACAAATATATATAACTAACAATATCATGTCCAAAATGGTCATTTATCTTCTTAAAATCACTTTTTGACAGCAATGATAAACATTAAAATCATACAACAAATTTTTTAAAATCACTTTTCAAAATGTATTTCTAACAACACTTTTAAAAATCACTATTTAAAAGCAATGCTAAACTAGCCCTAGATTAAGCAAGTGAGAAAAGCCACTCGCTGGGATGAAACGTGACGAGAACTCGCTTTATTTGTGAACACGTGGCAGGAAAATAACATGAGCAGTGCCACGTATATGGACTTGAAATAGCGAGTTGGCTGTCGTTGGGCGTCAGAGTGACGTGGTGGAAATGAAAATTGGGTGATTTTTATTTTGTTGCCATAAGTATTTTAGGATTTCTTTTATTCCAATTATATTTTTAAGGTTAGCTTAAAGGGGTATTTTGCCCTAAATTCGTACCAAATAATTAATTTATCATTCTGCAGAAAATATGCCTAATTTAATCCTCAAATTTATGGATTAAATCAATTTATTTATTTAACTAACGTTGATTGTAAATATGCTGACGTGACATGTTAACGTTATACACATTATTAGTTTAGCTTGGTGGTTAAATATTAAACTTTTCGCCTTAAAGGCTCAAACTCAATTCTCATTATTTTCTAATGTGTCATCATCTCATTAGATGAGTTTAATTTAATAAAATACTTTTGTTGATGCGGCATATACCGCATGCATAACTTTAAACACATAACATATGTCATATCACCAATTTGAAAACGTGACATGTACCACATCACTATTTTAGACATGTGGTATGTGTCATGTCACTATTTTAAACACGTGATATGCCATGTCACCACTTTTGACACATGATATGTGTCACATCACTATTTTAGACACGAGATATATATCATGTCATCATTTTGAACATATGACACATGCTACATATATCGCGTCATCACATATGTTGTAACCCCCTAGACTCGTCAATGCGTTACAACGGATCCTAGGAAGTCACATTAGGGTCACAAGAGCGACCCACAGTAAAATACACATGAAAACACTTTTTTTTCTTTCTCAAAACACTTATTAAGCTGTAAAATCAACTTTTGTTTAAAATACTATTTCAGAAAATCATTTAAACACAACAAGAAATTTCAGAAAGTACTTTACAGACTCAATCACAAAATCATACGTGACATACATGCCCACTAACTATACAATACCGTACTCCAGAGGACACGCCGAGGGAACTCCGAACACTGATGTCAAACATTAGGTCATGTTATTTTCTTTGAACCTGCGATGGTAAAAACAACGTGAGCTTGGAAAAGCTCAGTAATACAGAACTACCAAAAGATGCTATAAGCTCATGCAGACATATGGTAGGCATAACATTTTCATGATGTTTCAAGCAGTGATAGTCCTCTATTTCTGTTCTACTATTTCGAGGTTTCATCATACTCAAGAATAATGGTATTTGTTCTTTAATCAGACCTTGAGAATTAGACGGAAATTATATAGGCTGATAACATACGAGGTGGGAATCAGAGAGTTCGGCGTCTAGTGTGTTCCAATAAGTGCAGATCAACATACATAAGTACTTAACATCATATCATATGAGCACATAACAGATTAAATGCAAATGTTCAATGATCATACAGAAGTTTACAAGAACTACCCTCCAACCTTACACCAATATGCAGTCCCCCAGAACTGCATCCATAAGGACTTACCCTAGGCCCGATGGGCATAGGTGCCACCTAAGGGGATGCCTTAGGTCCATAAGGACTTACCCTAGGCCCGATGGGCGTAGGTGCCACTCAAGGGGAGACCTTGAGTCCATAAGGACTTACCCTAGGCCCGATGGGCATAGGTGCCACCTAAGGGGATGCCTTAGGTCCATAAGGACTTACCCTAGGCCCGATGGGCGTAGGTGCCACTCAAGGGGAGACCTTGAGTCCATAAGGATTTACCAGCTTGATCAGGGCTGTACCGACAGAGACTTCATATCATAACCCAACAGTATACCCCAGATGACAATCAGAAATCAGATTTCAGACATGAGTAACATAATACATATAACATACATATTCTATTCAGAGTATCAGAAACATAAGTTCATGCTTTTGACAGATAAATGGACATACTATTGAGCAGAGCAGACATTCTCATCATTCAACATACAAACAGATTGTAACATCTCAAGTCAAACTAATATGTCATACTTTCAAGTTTATCAGACAATCAGGCAATTCCATCACAGATCAAGAAATCATATTACAAGTATACGAATTGAACAAACATACATCATGTCGGCAGAGAATGTCATTATATAAACAATTCATCATTTCATCTCATTTCTAACATAGTGATGCAATCTCAATAACAATTAAAATGTTCATCAAACATAATATTATTCACGATTAAATAATTATACAATCCATTCAACAGAATATAACACACATGGAACACACTAGATGGAATATTTTATTTCCTGAAGATACTTGGCATTTACAGAAAGGGACGCATTAAAACTTTTGACAATTTAGACGAATTTTCAGAACGAGGTTCCTAATAGAAAGGGGTTCGTAAAACGATTCATATTATGTATTCAAAAATTGATACATCAAGATCTTAGAAAGTTTGAATATATCATGAGTACTTTAGTCATTTAAGCTTACAAGGGCATTATGGTCATTTTATCATACATGGGCGTTTTGGTAATTTATACCAACGAGGCATAAACAGTCGCTCAGGAAATTCTATTTACTCATCAGTTTTCCAGTCATGCATTTAGAGATTTTTGTGATAAGATCTTTTGCGATATCAAATACATACCGGGTTGTTCTGGTCACAATGGCCAACAAGGGCGTTTTGGTCATTTAACTATCAGAGGTGATTTATAGTTTAGCCCAGTAATGATAAAATGTTGATTTACGATAGTTAATATTTCTAGAAGTTTTTCAAGCCTCCAACTGTTCGAACTAACGTATACCTACCTTGCAGTACTAACCAACTCTTATATTAATATCAAGAATGATTAACAGACATGAGCGTGCTTCCTAACACTTAGGGGCAGTTTAGCCCTTAAAGTCTTATTAAAATCTCAGAATTTCATCAAATGCATATCTGCATATTTAGCTCAAGAGGGCTTTTCAGTCATTTTAGAAATTGGAATAAATCCACCATTTCTTTCTGAATTATCATTTGGTACCTCCATCATTCACGTATTCAAACGAAATTAAGTCGCCATAACTCTCCGCCTCTTTATAGACGATTCATTCGTTACAGAACTTGAGGGTATAACGTTATTCTTATATAATTCACGCATTACTATCATAGGGATCGACTTAGGATTTCAACAATATTTCTAGAAAATTCTCATTCATGTGTTATACAGAGTTTGAGGGATTATCCAAGTTTGTATCACCCGAATTGCATATTAATGCCGAAGTCTTTTCATTAAAACATACATCTTGGGTAGTGTAAATTACATAATCAGGTCGAATGCAGATTTTAGTTCATTTCTTTTATCAGAGGGGTAGTTTAGTCATACTTATGCTCCAAGGGTATTTTCGTAATTTCATATCCAACATCTCATACTTATTTTTCGTATCGAATTCAGCTTAAGCAGATTTCACAAAACACTTATCATAAGCATGCATGCTTTAACCAGGTATCAACATGTACATAAAGCATACAAGGGGTAGTAAAGTATTACCTTATCTCCGAGCTACAACAGTCGATTCAAGATACGACATTCGAATATCCTCGAACTCGGATTCAACATCCCACAACCACGCGGATATGACCTTCAATTAAACAAAATCCACAGTTAATCCTTAATCACACTGCCTTTAAATTGAATAAGAAACGCATAAGCATTTTTGGGTTCAAGATCAAATTCAGAGGCTTTCAGGTCGGAATTTTGCGAAACGGGCTTCAAAAACGGACTCAGGACGTCGAAAAACATGAAATATGAGTTTTCGAAAAAATTTGGCTTTTTGGTCAACGGGTCAAAGTCAACGCTGACGTCAGCGACCAAGTCAACGCTGACGTCATACTGACGTCACAGGTCAACTGGTTTGACTCATTGAGTCAACTCGGGTGAGCTGACTCATTGAGTCAACTCGGGTGAGCTGACTCACTGAGTCAACTCGGGTAGACGGGTCGGGTCGGGTCGGAAGGGTCAGACGGGTCGGATGGGTCGGATTTGGGCTGTTGGACCGACCGGTTCACTCACCAAAATTATTTCGGCCACCGGACGGTGACCGGAATCTTGCCGGAAACATCAAAATTTGCCCGATTCACCTGAAAATAAAGAGTTTCAGTTAAATCAACTCGAATCTAACTCATTAACCGCGAAACTTGCCGGAAAGTAGGCCGGATCTAACCTTAAAGGTTCCACCTTGCCGGAAAATCGAAGTTTTCCGATGACGCCCCTCTCGATGTCAGAACTAAGATTGGCCGATAGGGTTTTGGTTGTCGTCACGTCGGGAGCCCGGATCTGGCGGTGGCATCACGAACGGACGGCGGACGGGGCCGGAAAACTCAAAAATGAAAAGGGCCCCTTGGCTTCTCCGATGAAGCACGCAATCGGGCATTGCCGGAGTCGGACGGACGATTGGCCGGTACGATTTTGCTTGTCGTGACGCGTTGAGTACGATGGCGAGGCCAGTGCAACGAACGGAAGGCGGACGGCGACGGAATTAGCGGAAAACAGAAGGGTCGAGTTAGGGTTTCGACCAAACTTCGAACCCAGCTTTGCGACGGACGGCGGCGCTGACGCGCGAGTGGCTGACGAGATCGGGTTTAGAGCACGACGGTGAGCATAACGATAAGGGCGGTGCACGCCACCGGTCGGCGGTGGGGCTGATCGGGCCGGTGAACATTAAGGGGAACTTGGAAATTTCCAGACTCTCACTCTCCTCTTCTTTTCAGATTCGATTGTTTTTTTTTTCCCAAATGGTAGGTGAAGAGTCTGACTTGATTATTATTGAATCAGATTGGCAAAACATAATTCAAATAGATGTGGTCATAACAATATAACCAAAAGTGGACCTTAGTTCGTATGGTTAAGGCTTGGATCCACCAAGCATAGGTCACAAGTTCAAACCCTCGTAGCTGCACTATTTCCATTTTTTTTTTTCATTTTTTTTGCCTTATTAAAATAGGGGTGTTACATATGTACACATGGCAATGCCACGTAAATACTTGAGACATATCACGTTAGCGACAAGTGATAATCGTTAGTTAGCTAATATTTTTTATCTAACGAAGAATTATTTTAATTTAAAATAAAACATTAATGACTAAAATATTAAACATTATGGGTGAATTTCGACATTATGATTTGATATGAAATGATAAATGAAGGTGAAATTTTTATAAAAATATCGTAGACAATTAAATAAATATTATCATTTTAAATAAAAACAATTTTATAAATTATCATTTTATTTTTGGAGAAATTGTTTAACAAAAACCGATTAGAAGTGGAGATAAAGCTTAATAGTTAAATAAGTGCTTAAACTATACATGTTATTTATTTTTAGTGTTTAAATTATTTTTTTTATTCGAAAAAAGTGTTTAAAGTTCTATTTTCGTCATTTTAGGAGTCTTACGTTACCTTTTTTCTTTAAAATAACTTCTATTTTATTTCCTTTTTAATTTATTTTATTTTTAACTTAATTTAAAAAAAACCCTTACATTTACCAAAACTCACAAAATGACCACAATTTCGAAAATCCCTAACTTTCCCAGTTGATTTCACCGTCACCCACCATATTTATCGTCGGACCACCACGACCACTTATCAGCTACCCATTGTCGGTAACCGACAATAAGTGTTTCGATCGACTTCCTAACATCGAAAGAAGCCAAACTCGCGAAAAAATTGATCGATACAATTAAAATGGTTAGTTGAAAGAAATAGTATTAATGGTCCGAAGACGGATATAGCGAGCTTCAAGGAGGCAGTCAACGACAATAATTTTGAGTTAAACAATTGTGATTATTTTATAAAAATTCCATGTGTCATATCTTAATTGGTTAATGATTTTTTAACAATAAAACACTTAAAATGACTAAAATAAAACTTTAAACATTTATTTTTAGCGACACATAATTTAAATTCCAAAAGTGAACGATATGCATAGTTTAGACCCTTATTTGGCTATTAAGCCATAAAATAATAATGGGTAAACTACTGCAGGGGTCACTTACGTTTAGCGTCTGTACAGAGTTAGTCACCACTTTTGAAAAGTGCATATTAGTAGTCCTCTACGTTTTCGATGTGTAAATACTTGGTCACTCCGACGTTAACTCCGTTAGTCCCCTAACAGATTGCTGATGTGGCGAAAGTAAAATAAGGATAAATTACTGCAATAGCCATTAAAATTTATCTCATGTACATTTTTTCTCCTCAATTTAAAAAAGTAAACATTATAGTCACTAATAAAAATGTTTCTTTATAATTTTACCCTTAAATTTTTAAAAATTCATTTTTCAATCCTAAAACTTTACAATCAATTAACACAATAATATTATAAATGCTTAGATGAAACTTAGGTGCCCAAATTGCTCCTATTTAATAACTCAAACTTAAAAATTTAGTCCACTAACTACTAAAAAATTTGAGTTATTGGAATTTCTATTTTATAATTCAAACTTTATTTTGAAATTTTGAGTCGAGTTTATGAAATTATGAGTCGAGTATTTTCACATCAAACCAAAAAATTTAATTTTTTCGAGTCAAGTCGAGTTATTGGAATTTCTATTTTATAATTCAAACTTTATTTTGAATTTTTGAGTCGAGTTTATGAAATTATGAGTCGAGTATTTTCACATCAAACCAAAAAATTTAATTTTTTCGAGTCAAGTCGAGTTATTGGAATTTCTATTTTATAATTCAAACTTTATTTTGAATTTTTGAGTCGAGTTTATGAAATTATGAGTCGAGTATTTTCACATCAAACCTAAAAATTTAATTTTTTCGAGTCAAGTCGAGTTATTGGAATTTCTATTTTATGATTCGAAAAAATTAAATTTTTAGGTTTGATGTGAAAATACTCGACTCATAATTTCATAAAGTCGACTCAAAAATTCAAAATAAAGTTTGAATTATAAAATAGAAATTTCAATAACTCGACTTGACTCGAAAAAATTAATTTTTTTGGTTTGATGTGAAAATACTCGACTCATAATTTATAAACTCGACTTAAAAATTCAAAATAAAGTTTGAATTATAAAATAGAAATTCTAGTAACTCGACTTGACTCGAAAAAAATTAAATTTTTTGGGTTTGATGTGAAAATACTCGACTCATAATTTCATAAACTTGACTCAAAAATTCAAAATAAAGTTTGAATTATAAAATAGAAATTCCAATAACTCGACTAGACTCGAAAAAATTAAATTTTTTGGTTTGATGTGAAAATACTCGACTCATAATTTCATAATCTCGACTCAAAAATTCAAAATAAAGTTTGAATTATAAAATAGAAATTTAAATAACTCGACTTGACTCGAAAAAATTAAATTTTTTGGTTTGATGTGAAAATACTCGACTCATAATTTCATAAACTCGACTCAAAAATTCAAAATAAAGTTTGAATTATAAAATAGAAATTCCAATAACTCGAATTTTTTAGTAGTTAGTGGACTAAATTTTTAAGTTTGAGTTATTAAATAGGAGCAATTTGGGAACCTAAGTTTCAAAGGGTATACTTTGGGCACCTATTTTTCATCTAAGCATTTATAATATTATTGTGTTAATTGATTGTAAAGTTTTAGGATTGAAAAATGAATTTTTAAAAATTTAAGGGTGAAAATATAAAGAAACATTTTTATTAGTGACTATAATGTTTACTTTTTTAAATTGAGGAGAAAAAATATATATGAGATAAATTTTAATGGCTATTGCAGTAATTTATCCTTATTTTACTTTCGCCATATCAGCCATCCGTTAGAGAACTAACGGAGTTAACGTCGGAGTGACCAAGTATTTACACATCGAAAACGTAGAGGACTACTAATATGCACTTTTCAAAAGTGGTGACTAACTCTGTACAGACGTTAAACGTAAGTGACCACTGCAGTAGTTTACCCAATAATAATACGTAAAATTGCTTTCCCCCTCCCAATTCCAATCCGTAAGGTCTCTATGCAAAAGGGATCCATTTAGGAGAAGAGAGCTTTAAGCACATTCCCCAGAATCTCCGGTGACCGGTCAAACTCTTTCTCCGGTTTGGGTACACAGTACACTCTTCCCTTTGCTAAGACGTGAAAAGTACTCTTTGGTTTCAATTTCACATACCAATCGCTTTCATGCCGTGGCTTACTCGTCGCAACCTGTTACGTCAATCTTGATCTTGGATTTAGAGCTTCGCTTTCGTCTCCTGTCAACAATTCGACTCTACACAACAACGTTTTATTCCGAATTATGCTCGATCAAGTACTTTAGGGTTCCAGATCTCTCCGATTTGAAGTAAGATTTAAGAATCTCGGTATACATCCTCTTTTTGTTGCTTAATTGCAAATGAAAACCGAAGAAATTAAGCGCTTTAGCCTATCCGTTTTTTTTCAGGGTATCAAATGTTATAGGTTAGGAATTTTGGCATTTCTGCGAAGATTGAGAAGGTTAACGGAAAAATGCCTGTAAAAGTTGTACAATCCTCGTTTAGGGATCGGACGCAAGAATTTCAGAGCGTCGGGGAGAGGTTAAGGAAGTCGTTCTCGTCCGGAGCGGACCAGAATGGGCCGAGTAGCAGTACGTCGAGAGCGGACGAACAGAGATCTGTGGTAGCGCATCAATCGGAGTTCAATAGGAGGGCTTCCAAGATTGGATTTGGGATTCATCAAACTTCGCAGAAGCTTTCCAAGTTAGCAAAACGTAAGTACTTATTTGTGTTAGCTTCATTTACGTTTACAATTTTTATAACTCTTGGAAATATATGGGTTATTTAAAAGCTCAAATTTAGCTTATTGGGGGCATATAAAGTAGAATTTAGAGGCTTCCATGAAAAAATGAGTGATAGATTTAATTGAATTTTCAGGATGTGCAAATTTTGTTACTTAAAAGGAGTCTAACAACAATTCTGGAAGAATGTACCTGAATAGCTAAAAAAATTCCTGCTTGATCCAAAATCCAAATGGCTGTTAAAAGTAGGAGTTGGACTTGGGAAAACTTTAATGATAAAAAATGGCAAGAATCACTTGTTTTTTCTCTATCCACGGCTTGATAGAGTGAACATCACATGATTTAAACTTTGCAAGTGGAGCTAGGAGGAAACCATTTTTTTTTAGAAATTTGGACTACATGGCAGTTAACTCCACCCAACTCACATTACTGTCCCTTGATTCGAGCTGATTGAGATTGTGTTAGCCTCCGCGGTGCCAGGTCAGGCATAACGGGCCTATTTTATTTTTTCCTTTTTTGATTTGTTTTAGTTTAAGTCAACCTCAAGCAGCATTTTCTACCTATTTATATCTTATTTTATATTATTATAAAAATCTTAGTTGAGTTTATTTTTTATTAATAAAATAATTTGATCGGACTCCTATAGGAATGACACTTGCTCCTAATCCTATTTATTGTTCTTACCATTGATGAATCAAAATCTTTTATCACCTTCCCTTTCCATCCTCTTGTTTTCTACCAGGCAAAGTCTTTAATGATGCCAGTGGTGAATGATATTTGTTTGATTATATTTATACATAATTGTGCTAGGAAACAATGCACATCTCAAATATCGCTTTGCTTATATTAATGGAAAAATGGTTTTAAATTGGCTTTTGTCATCTTTTAACTGAAAAATTATAGAATCAAGATTGTAATCTCAGTAGGAGAAAATGCCTTCACTGTCTTCAACTGCTGCAGAAATGTGTCCCTGGATATTACTTTCAAGTGAATATGCTGTTCAGTTACCCCAAAACCATGCAGCTCTGTGCCTCTATCCTTCCTTTTCTGTCTGTGGTCTGAGTCGTGTAATAGGAATTGAAATAACAAATATTAGAACCTGAAAATTAGAATTGAAGTGGGAAAAGATCCCATCTTGGTTTAGATTGTACTATTGTTGCATCTGGAGTTGATGAAGTACATTGTGCTAGACCATCAATGACTGATGTAGGAGAAGAGAAACAGATTAGATGTTGGTAGCAGTTTGTCACGGATGTTGTCAAAGTTGCTATGATCCAACATATTCTTCATTCAATATGAAAAAGAAATCCTGTATTTTGCTTATTTTGCAGTGGCCAAGAGGACTTCAGTTTTTGATGACCCTACAATGGAAATCCAAGAGCTCACTGCTGTTATAAAGCAGGATATCACTGCACTTAATTCTGCAGTGGTAGATCTTCAGCTTTTTTGCAATTCTAGAAATGAAGGTGGTGTCTCTAGTGATACATCTAGTCATTCAATCACGGTCGTAGATGACTTGAAGAATCGCTTGATGAGTGCTACAAAAGAGTTCAAAGAAGTACTAACCATGCGGACAGAGGTAAGGCTGAGTGGTTTTGTTTTTACTACTATTCCTTAATGTTACATCACTGGTAATGCATTCCCTTTACAATTTATGGTAATTGAATTGCGTTGTACAGAATTTAAAGGTTCACGAGAACAGAAGACAACTATTTTCTTCTACTTCTTCAAAGGATTCTCCAAATCCTTTTATACGTCAGCGCCCCCTGGCTGTCAAATCAGAAACTGGAGCTTCAAACAGCCTTCCTCAATGGGCTAATGGTTCTGCATCTTCATCTCAATTGTTTCCTAGGTAACAGCTCATTCAAATGTTTTGCAGAAATATACTCATTACCGGGAGAAAATAGTTTAGCCCTTGGGTCTTGAAATTTTCTTTAGGAACCCCAAGTTTGTCCGACGAAAATTACTATCTACTTTATTTTTAAAATTTTTATTTAAATATTATTTATACTTACTAAATGAGAATATTCAGTGGATTTGGATATTTGACATACATAATTTAACTAATTTGGATTTAGATTCGGATAGTAATATTCAGATTTATTGTTGATAACAAACGGATTCAGATTTTAAAGCAGATTTAGATTTACAGAAATTGCATATGTCCGACTTGCTAGTTGCTACCGTCCCTACATAATTTGTTATTGAGTTCTCATGAAATGTTTCTTAAAATTGATCTTGTATGTTTTTAGCAGTTTGCCACAACTGCATAGTGCTGTTCCTACTTCCAGAACAGCCATTCTTTTTTCCCGTGCATGTAGTGCATTCATGTGCTTTTGATGGTTGAATGATGCTGCATTTGCTTTTATTTTTCATGCAGTCTTTTTTTTCCAGGATTCAACTTCTTATATGAACTTTATCAACTTGAAATTCTTTAGACTAGTGAACTCATCTCTAGTTCTTGATTGTATAGAAAGCAGACGGATGGGGAGAGTCAACCATTGCTCCAGCAGCAGCAGCAGCAACAGCAACAAATGGTTCCCTTGCAAGACAGTTACATGCAGAGCAGGGCTGAAGCTCTTCAAAATGTAGAATCCACTATTCATGAGCTAGGCACCATCTTCAACCAGCTAGCTACCCTTGTTTCTCAGCAAGGGGAGATAGCAATCAGGTTTCTCCCTCTCCTTTTTTGGGAATCAAGTTCACTTGGGATAAATATGAATTTATTCTATTTACTAATATACCACTTTCTATATGAGGTGTTTTATGTCATAGTATGATATTATACTGCAGTTTGTAGTGTTATAGACTTGTACCAGTTGCCGTTCGTGTTTATCTTGTTTGGAAGTCTTATTGGCATATATGGTCATGGATGAAATTGATTAAGCTAATTATTTGTCTTGCAAGCTTAAGTATGACCAAATAGTTTATTAAGGCTTTTAAAATGTAGGCTTATGCTTAGCAGAGTTCACATATTTGCACGATTCTGTGCTAGAAACAATGGTGTAGTTCAACAATCAGTGATGAGGTGGTGAATTCCAACTTGGCATATACACATGTTTTACTGGTTCTGAGTTTGTGGTTTCCTAAAATAAATGACTGGTTATACCGCAATCCTTCTTACTTGGTTACTATTAGTTATTTGATCCCGAGTGTGCGCATCAGAGTCTTGTACTTGGGGATTGATAAGTCATATTTGTTGGGTAGAGTAAACAATGGGATGCTGGGTTTTGCATTTTGTAGTAAAGTCTGGCATGTAACATCTCGAGAACCAACCTGGAGTTACCGTCAAAAGTTATTGATAATATCGACAGTCTAAAGTAAACTAGTACGGACGTTAGAACTGACATTGATACGGCTGTCTGTCTGAATACTTAAGTGAAGTGTGGATTGATTTCAGGATTGATGAGAACATGGATGACACCTTAGCGAACGTGGAGGGAGCGCAGGGAGCATTGCTAAAGTACCTGCACAGCATATCGTCGAATAGGTGGTTGATGATCAAGATATTTTTGGTACTGATGTTTTTCCTCATGGTTTTCCTATTCTTTGTGGCGTAGTGAAGGTGAAGAAAGTGAGATGGTTGGTTGGAAAGAGGAAAAGATATATTTTGCTTTAAGCCAAAACCACAATCCAGTTCTTGTTTGAATCTATGAGCAACTGCATCCTTCAACTGTTGTCGAATCGAATTTCGAAAATCATTTTCAGTTTAAATCTGGGGTACAACAATTGAATCATCAAAGAAAATTTATCAACCTTCCGTTAATTTTTTAACAGCGGGATATCAAAATAGAAACAAAACGTAATGTTAGGTATTATTTTGCCAAAAAAATTAAGTAGGGTATCAAAATAAAAAAACGGGTAAAGGTGGGTACTAAAAATGTAGTTATCCCTTTAGTTAATTAAAAAGTTTACAAATAGGTTACACTAACGTTAAAATTGAAACAAACGTCTAATATGGTCGAGTATAATAATAATTTTAATCCCAAACTAATACACTTGTTCAAGTTGGTCTTAATTTGAAATAATTTAATAAATTTAACCTTATTTAATCTCTTTTGTGATAATTTTAAACTAAACGAGTCCATCAAATCAAAAGAACAGTTGTATAACTGTATTTTACCATAAAAAATAAATTACTAACAAAAACAACAATTAAATAATAAGAACAAGAAAGTAATATTTATGGGAGAAAATATGTAATTTAGGAAAAGAATAAAGACTGAATCGATATAATTTTAAATATAAAAGACTAAAATGATTACGTTCTTTTGAAATAGTATTAAATCATAGAATGTATAAAACTATTATTTTACCAGGTTACGTCATTATTTGTTTGTAGTATCAATTTTTTAATCGATTAAATTATAAATTTTAAAAAAGAGGTGACCTATTTGTGATCAAACTAAATATTGAGTGACTAGTATTGTATTTTACGCTAAAGTTAAATGAGTTCCCAAACAGATCGTGAAACGCCACTGCTTCAAGTATTCTGGTAATTGCTCTTCTTCTTCGCTCTTTCTTTGATCGTCAACCGCTTTCAGTATTCTGGTAATTGCTCTTTCAATCTCCTTGCGAATTTCGTCTTTTATTTCTTTATGTTTACGTTTTCCTTTCTTTTTCTTCTTTGATTCTCGTTGTTTCAACTTCTCTTTTCGCTTGAACTTTGCTATTCTTTGAATTCCAGAACGTAAATGCAATCGGAGGAAGAACTATAGGGTTTAGAAACTTTACTAGATTGCTTTCTTGATTGAAATTAATTTAAAACAATTTGAAGAATTCTGTATTTTCCCCCATTTCCCCTTCCTTTTCTGGTTGTTAATGTCTATTTTTTGCTTTGGAAGTTAATCTAAGAGTTTGATCATGACATTTTGTTGGATTCTCCGTTACATGCTTTGAGCAAAAGTGAAATCCATTTGATTGTGTGTTCTTTTTCATTTATTTTCTTGATAGAATCTTATTCTTTGTTAGGGATTTTGATAAATATATTTGATCATTGTTATGGCTAAAATTTGAAGTGATATCGCTTTGCATTCGTAGTTAGCATCTTGTAAATGTAGTTTTTTTTAATACATTGGATCATTATTTGTTTGATATAGGTTTTTGATGCTTGTTGTTTTTGTTCCTTAAATTGATACTTGGTATCCATGCCTTAACCGGAGACAATAATCGGAAACCTGGCAATTCTTGTTTCGAGTGTTTTACACGTCTTATCGGGTGATTTACAAACATTCCTGTCTTCTGGTTATTCATTCTTCGGAGTTTACATAGTCATTTTCTTTCACTATACTACTTTTGTTAGTTGTTTCAACTCATTACATTATTCTTTTGAAAATGTAGTTATATTCTAATAGTTTTTTTTCTTCTTTTGTCTAAATGATTAGTTTTCTTATTCCGCAAAGGCAATGAAGCCAGGAGCTTCTTCGTTGAATCCCTATGCAGCATCGTACATACCTCTCGCGAGAAGGGAGGCAAATGATAATAGTAAAGCTAATGATATTAAGCTTGACAATGAAACTGCTTGGTTTGAACATTCCTCACACTTTGCACATAATCTGAACTATAACAATGCTTCACTTGACTCTGTAACCTGTGGCACTAAAAAGCCCCATTTTGCTGAAGCTTCAGTACAAAAAAATCATTTTGCTCATAGTTCTTTGGTTCAAAGCCAAGAAGAAATTACCGATAAGCAGATTATGGATGTTGAATTTGACATGGATTTGGAGTATCTTCGCATGACATTCCCTGGTTTATCCAATGAGTCTCTTCTGGATATCTACCTTGCAAATAGTGGGGACTTGGAAGCCACTGTTGACATGCTGAACCAACTTGAGGTAAACCGCGCCCGACTTTATTTTATAATGTTAAAAATTATGATTGCCCTAGTCATGCTGCTGGATTATTTTCCTTCATTCCTTCTCATCATTAGTTTGTCTTTTTCATTCTTTTATTAAGCCATGGGAGGATGAATGTTTGAGCTCCTCTCCTGCTGTTTTATCACTCACATTGCCAAATAAAAGTGTATCCTAAACTGAAATGTGTATCCTTTTACTCACTTTGTTATTCATGGAAAACTGAATTCCTCTTTTGTGCAGACTCATCCTGTTGAGTCTTCTGGGACACTTCCCGACACCTTGGATATCGGCGATGTCTCTGACTCCGGGCCTGCAGCACACTGTAGTGCTCTTAAACTGAAGAATGTAGCAGGTGAAACAAGTGCTTCCTCTTCTGGCTCTGCAGAATCCACTAGTGCCTCCTGATCGACTCTATCAAAGCATTCTAGCGGGTATTCCTTTCTTCTTCTTTTTCCTTTTTCTTTGCCGGTCGGTGTTTTCGGATAAGAAGTGTACACAAGTAGTAGGGATCTTTGATGAAGGCTGGGAAACATTGAACTGGCCTATAATAACATTTGAAGGTTAGACTAAGGTTGTATAGTTGTATGCTTGCCTCTGATTTCCCATACTGAAGAAAGCTCCATTTGCAGTTTACATGCAAAATCATATATAGTTTTACATCAGGAATTTAAATGATTTCCATTTCTTCATGTTTTTGTTGGTTTACCTTTTGCTTGAGCATGCACATTGATTTAGATTATTTTTAACAATCTTAGGCCATGTCAGCTTATTATGATCAGGCCATTGAATTTTCTCCAAATATGTGTGCAAATGATCTTTTTCATTTTCCAAAAATACTCTTTTTCAGTCTAAAAAGGTGATTTTAAACTCTATAAAAATAGATTTATAAATCTTATGCATTATATTCTGAATTAAATAAAGACATGGAAAAATTAATGAAATGGGTCTTTTTTTTATTGGTTGGGACCATGGCAATGTGGTGAGCTGGACCTATGATATAATTTCTCTAAAAGGTGACATGGAAAAATTAATAAAATGAATGATTTTTATTGGTTAAGACAATAGATGATGTGACGAGCATGAACTATGATATAATTTTCTTAGTTTTCAATATTCTAAAAATTTTCACCTTCATTATTTATTATTTTTTCAATACGAAGCTGATTTTAGTTAGATGGTATTCCAGAAATTTTTGGAATATCTTTTATATTTATTTCCTGCTGATTTAAGTTGATTCTAATTAGTTGGTATTCCAAAAAAAAATTGGAATATTTTTTTATATGCATTGGACTTGTAATTCTATGTTAGGTTGTTCGATATAATTTTTTGGACACTACGTAAAATTATTGAGTGATTATTATTCTTAATAAATTTTAAGACAAAATGCTTAAATCGGTTTTAAATAATTTTATATAAATGGAATTTTCTGAAATTCTGAAGAAAAAAATTCACCGTAATTTTGGACATGTTGAATATATATTCTTATGTTCTGATTTATTTTACTCTAATTATATATATATATATATATTATTAAAACATTTTCCATGAATATTTATTATATGCTTTTTAGTTTTTTTAAAGGAATTATATACTTTTTAAATTAAAGTATATGTTACTCAACTATAAATTTAAGTAATTAAGGATATATATGTGGGTTTTTTTTTGTGTGAATCCAAAATAATCTTTTGTCTAATAAACTTAAATGACTCGAACATAAAACAATTCAAACCACAAATAACCCAAAACTAAAACTCAGACATGAAATGATCTGAATTTCAACTTAAGTAATTTCAAATTATTCAAATATAAAAAAATTGACTTAGATTAATTCGATTTAAACCAGACTTGATTTGTTTAATTAACTGTTCTAATTAGAACTACTCAAACAATGACAAACAATGTTGCATAAAATGAACCGATTATTTTGAATATAGAATGTTAAAGGCCAAATACATATACTTTTTGAGATAAAATTTCTCAGTAAATAATCTAAGGACTCCTTAATTAACAAAAAGAAGAAGAAGAAAAATCATAATCCCAGCTCCTTTGATTTGTTGCAATATGCAATCAAGTCCTTCAAATTCTCATATCGTTCTTCTGCATTCATTGTATTGAATGTACAGTCCGGAGAAGGTAAAGATGAACCGAGATTCGAGTGTAGAGGGCTAGCCGCCGCGACGGATTTCTCCTTTCTTCTCGAACCGGACGGGTTTATCGGAACGAAACATATGAAAACATGCTTCATTGTCTTCCAAAAACTCCATTGACAACTTCTCCTGTCCCTTGGCGAAGCAGTGACAGTCATTGCTGGATGGGATAATGGTGAAACAAATGGAATTGAATAAATTTTAGAAAAAAAAGTATTTATAACAATTTGTTGTTACAATTTATATAATATCATATGATATTTAATATTAAGAATAAATTTTAATATCCATTAATTACCTAATTTGATCTTAATGAGCAACTACTATGGAAAGTCAATCATGGATAAATTTTGATGGGAAAAAGATTGAATCATGTTTTTTATGGAAATGTATATTAAATAAAATTTATATTCTGCATTAATCCAAACAACATAAAAGTTTACCAAAACATTTTATTGAACAATTATGTAAATAAAGTTGCATACCCTAAAATCAAGTTAATATCGGCCATGTTTGATAATTAGTGAATAATTGATAACAGATTACATTAGTTGACATTAGATAATTGTATGTTGATTGCATTAGCTGATTTGACTAGCAGATTGTATTAGTTAATTGCATTAGTTGATTGCATTAGCTAATTTGACTAGAAGATTGTATTAGCTGATTGTATAAAAGTGTTTGGTAAAATTACCTGATAACTTATAGTTGTCTGATTATTTGAACAAATAAAATAATATTTAAGGATATGATTATATCCAATACTTGTTTGAAGAATTTATTAGTTATCAATATTTTGTGTCTTTTAATATTAATTAGATTATGCAAATGAACTTTTTAATATAAAATTGCACAACATATTTTTGAAAGATTTATATATTAATTTATTATTTATTTAATTATTTTTAATGTAATTTGATTAATCAATAAGTTTAATAAATTTAGATGAAAATAACAAAGGTTAAATTTAGGTTATTTGAAGACTATTTGTAATTGTTAAGGAACTCTTATGTTAAAATCTCTAATTTTAAAAAGTTTTTTTTTAACAGTTTTTTCATTTTGAGAGGTTTCACCATAATCCGTTATTACAATTCTTATTCATCAAAAATCTAAAATAGCGAATTTAACTGGTCAAACTTTTAATCTTAACTTAAAACACTATTTACCAAACAAACAAGATCATCATATAAAATTTGAGTAATTCAATTGCAATGATTTTTATTTGATAGAAAAATTACAAATGCGCTAAAATTAGAGTAACCATTTAGGTAATTTATCTAGTAATTTATTAATTAAAAAATAAAATAGATTTATTTGATTCTATTAGATCGAATTAAATAATCGATTTAACTGAATAACTAATCTAGCTGTGTTTAGACAAACACAAATATATATTCATATTTTTTTAACCATTTAACATACTCAAACTCATATCATTTACGTCGAATATCATCTTTTCTACTGTAATTAAGACCCACTATCAAAACAAAACAATAAATGCTAAAGCTTTTTTTATTACAAATATTGAGAGAGAAAAAAAAAACTCAGATAATGACATCATCACTGTCTCATAATACGTCCAACATAATTAGGCATTGTAGCTAACGAAGATTAATATGCAATCTTGAAACCTAGAGACATTCTTTCTTCTATACTTGCAAGGAAATTTGTGGTCATATTCGCATATTTGAGAATATGTTAGGGATGTAAATACAAATAATCGGATGAGTTTCAGGTTGAGTTTTGTTAAGTCGGGTCAAATCAGATACATGTTATTTTTAAGTCAATTTGATGTTTTGACTTGATTTGGGTCGGGTGGGAGTCAATTTCAGGTCGGGTTCATTTTAGGTCGGATCCATTTCAGGTCGGGTCCATTTCAGGTCGGATCAAAACAATTAATTGACGGGTTAATTCAAGTTCGGGTAGACTTCAAGTCAGGTTCATTTCAGGTCGAGTTCATTTTAACTCAGATTCATTCGAATTTTGAATTCGTATTAAGTTTGAATTTGGTACAAAAAGTCGATAGACTTTAGGTTGATCATTCATTTCAAACTAATTATTCAACGCATTTCACGAACACAAATCACATTAAAAATAAATAATAAGCAATAGAATAAACAAAAATATCATCATATGATATTTGGTATATAATTCACAACAACCTTTGAATGTGTTAGAACCATGCCTAAGTTATGTAAGACCGATGAAAAGTTTAAGATTCAAATATCAATAGCCCAAATTTAAATATATATTATTGATGTCAAAATAAGAAGCATCGAACAAGTGAGGTAGAGACAACAGACCAAGATAATTGTTGTAGATTCAAGTAATTTATTCCTCGTAAAATTTTAAATATTTTTAACCAATTATTACATCAGCAAAGTGACACGTGACAATTTCAAATCATTTCTCTAATGCTTTACAAATATGTCATGTCAATTTCAGAGTTTGAGTAATAGTTTTCACACAAAAATATTAGGTGATTGGAATAAAACTAAAATTACGAAAAAGTGAAACGCTTGAAACTATTTTTAACATTCCATCTTCTGGGTAATTTTGAATGAATAACTCCTTTTAAATTATTATTTGTAAAAATGGTTCTCAAAAAATATTATCTGGTAAAATGACCTCAAACTTGCCACGTCGGTGAACCTCGCGTTGTGTAGAACGCGAGGTTTGATATCGCGTTCTGTACAACGCAATTTTAGTCTACATGGCCTTGTTGTTTGTGTTAATGTGCATTCATCTTTTAAAAAAACCCACGACCTCGCGTCCTGTAGAACGCGATATCGAACCTCGCGTCCTACAGAACGCGAGGTTCACTGACGTGGCAAATTTGGGGGTCATTTTGCCAAGTAATACTTTTTGAGAGTCATTTTCTCAAATAATAACTTAAAAGAGTTTATTCACCTAAAATTACGGGTAATAATCTATTTTGGATTATTAATTAGGGATATAAGGGAGTTTGGGGATATTTTGGCATCTAGGCCAAAATTTACAGGACCACGCCACCCCCTTATGGCGTGGTCACTTTTTAGGACAACCTCGCCACCTCCTTATGGCGAGGTCACTTTTTAGCACAACCTCGCCACCTCCTTATGGCGAGGTCACATGGACCACGTACCTATATAGTCAAGTAACATCCACTTGAATCATGTGAGGTACGTGAGTTGCATGGTCCATGTGACCTCGCCATAAGGAGGTGGCGAAGTTGTGCTAAAAAGTGACCTCGCCATAAGGAGGTGGCGAGATCCTGTAAATTTTGACCTAAATGCCAAAATATCCTCAAACTCCCCTATATCCCTAATTAATAATCCAAATATGGATTATCCCCAAAATATCCCTAAAATTACCTATCTTCTTTTTATATATAATAGATCAGCAATAAAAGAAATTTCAAAAAGCAACAATACATCAATTCCTCTTTCTATCTTCATTCTCATTTTCTTTTTATTTCTCTCAAAACACCCAGTTTCCCACTCTAGAAATCTTCGGGAAAGTTCCCTATATGATTTTCCAATCCTTTCTCTCTTCTCTTTCTGAATAATTAGATTCCGATCCCTCATCTAAAATTATCCCTCTTTCCCCCCCTCAGTTTCTTAACTTTTTTTTTTTTTTACAATATTTTGAATTGATATTTGTGAAATTTCTTCTTTGTGCTTCTATTTCGAGGGAAAATGTATGTGTTTGAAAAATGTTATCCTTTTTTACCACTCTTGTAGATTCCGTTTCACTGCTTTGTGTTGATCTGCAGGCTTTTCTTCCTCCCCCAGATCTGTCAACAGAATCTAGGGTTAGGGTTTCCTTCTTTCTTCCAAACACTGTTTTTAATTCACCAAATTAGTCCCTGGACAATGTGGTTGTTTTCGTTTTAGGATTCCTTTCGGTCGTCATTTTAAAATTTCTTTTTTGTTTTAGTTTTTGTTCTTCTAGAAATCTGCAATGCTAAGGCAATTCCTCAGTAAACTCCCTCGGAAATCGGGGAAACCGGACTCACCTGAGCTTGCTCGGTCGAACTCATTCACGACAGAGGGGTCCACCCCACAACCTCACCGATCCAACAGTTTGAATTCGGGTTCTGGCCGTCCTTGTGCTCCAAAACGGACATCGTCAGCTGTTTTTCCGGCAAGTGTTGTGGCGGGAATCGAGCCGTTGTTGCCATTCAAAGATGTGCCAAGTTCGGAAAGGATGAATCTTTTTGTGAGTAAAGTTAGCCTTTGTTGTGTAACTTTCGATTTCACTGACCCGACTAAAAATTTAATTGAGAAAGATGTTAAAAGACAGACTTTGCTTGAGCTTTTGGATTTTCTGTCTGGGTCCGTTAGATTTAGCGAACCTGCAATTTTAGCCATGTGTAGGATGTGTGCTGTGAATTTGTTTAGAGTTTTCCCACCCAATTATCGGTCTACTGCAAGTAATGGTGGTGAAAATGATGATGATGAGCCGATGTTTGATCCGGCTTGGCCGCATTTGCAAATTGTGTATGATTTGCTACTTAAGTTTATCACTTCTTCTTGTCTTGATGCCAAAGTAGCGAAAAAGTATATAGATCATTCCTTTATTTTGAGATTGCTTGACTTGTTTGATTCAGAGGATCCAAGGGAAAGGGATTGTTTGAAGACTATACTGCATAGGGTTTATGGGAAGTTCATGGTTCATAGGCCTTATATTCGGAAGGCTATAAGCAATATATTTTATCGGTTTGTTTTTGAGACAGAGAGACATAATGGAATTGCCGAGTTGTTGGAGATTTTCGGCAGTATAATCAGTGGATTTGCTTTGCCTTTGAAGGAGGAACATAAGATCTTCTTGTGGAGGGTTTTGATTCCTCTCCACAAGCCAAAATCTTTGGGGGTTTACTTTCAGCAGTTGTCATTTTGTGTTACTCAGTTCATTGAGAAGGAGCCAAAGTTGTGCAGTACTGTGATAAGGGGGTTGTTGAAGTACTGGCCCATAACGAACAGCCAGAAGGAGTTGATGTTTCTTGGTGAGTTGGAAGAGATTTTGGAAGCCATTAACATGGTGGAGTTCCAAAAGGTTATGGCCCCATTGTTCTGGCGGATAGGATATTGCATTAACAGTTTCCATTTCCAGGTATTTTCTTTATATCTGGATATGGATACATTTACCGACATTAAATCTGCAATTTTCTTTAATTACTGATCTCACGCTTGATATATTCTTGTCTTTCTTTTATCCAAGGTGATGCATTGACTTTTATGACTAGTTTCTATGATGCCCTGCACCTTCCATTTCACTCCTTTTTAGTGCTAAACTTATATCACATTAAACGATGTATTTATTAATGTGTCAAAAAAATCAATGACTAGGCTTTTCTTTGAATTGTGTGAACTGTTCCGTGTGATATTATTTCATGTGAATTCTAGTTGCATTTATTCATGCTTGGGTGCATATCAATTTCCTCAACTGTATTTGTTGGCCTCATAACATTTTTGTTAGAGATGAGCGTAACTCTGAATAACTTTGGGGTAGGCCCTGAGTTAGTAACTTAAATAATGTCTAGATCTCGGGGTTGATATCCTTGTTGGTTTTAATGAGAATGAACTTAGAATGAGGGTTGGGAATTTTATGGCTTTGATGCTATTAATGCCGGGTCCAGTCTTATAAATCTCCAACTTAACAGCTCAGCTAATAGACATTGTATCTATCTTTCTGTTTCTTTTATAGAAAATAGAAATAGATTTCTCTACCTAATGCAACCAACAATAATTGACTAGAAGTTGTCCATTTAATGGGTGCTCGTAGCCATCTGTTTGGCTTTAACGGCAATATGCTTGCCTTATGCCTTCATCTCTGACCAAAATTATTCACCTTCACTCTTCAGTCATTGATTGCAATTTCTTTTGTTTGTTCCTCCAAATTTGTAAGGTTATCATATCTTTTCTTATCTACATATTGCTTACTTCATTGGCCTAAAAGAATTGATGCGTTAACTCGGCTTTCATTAAGTTATGGAGCTAGTTGATATCTCTGAATTCTTGGCTAAGTCAATTCCCCCATTTGCAACAATTGATTACATGCCACCAGCTCCACCCACCTCTAGTGTTCAACAGTTGTTTTAGTTTGGTAATCAACGTGTGTTTAAAAAAAAACTTTTCTCGGTCTCCTTTACTCGTATGGTTTTTAACTTTTTATAATCATTTGTTAGTCATTTAACATTTGTCTAGTTAATTGAGTTGTGGTAAAGACGAATATAAGTTTTATTCTAATTAGCATATGCTTGTTTCAGGTGGCTGAAAGGGCACTTTTCTTTTGGAATAATGATCAAATCGTAAACTTAATTGCACATAACCGGCATGCGATATTACCCATCATACTTCCAGCCTTGGAAAAGAATGCCCAGAACCATTGGAACCATGCAGTGCTCAACTTAACAATAAATATCAGAAAGATGTTCATGGAGATGGATGATCAACTATTTATGTCTTGCCATGCCCAATTTAAGGAGGAAGAGGCAAAGCTAGGCATATTAGCCGAGAAACGTAAGGAAGCATGGGAACGACTAGAAAATGCAGCCAGTCGCCAACCAATAACCGAAAATACTGCTGTACTGGTAACTCCTTTGGCAACACCAATCCCCTATTAACTTCCCTCCTGAAATGTCATTTCCCCGAGCTTCTCGTTTCCCCCCCACCTTTTATAACAACGGAAAGCGCATGCAAATGACTTCCGTTTGGGGTGGCGGGATTTCCTCTCTCTCTCTCCCTTTTTGTATGTTCTATTAGCAGCCGTTTATCGTACGTATTCTCGGATGAGACTGTATGGGATGTTAATTGCTTCCTTGGAAAGGTGATGGGGAGGTCCATGCAGTGATTAATACGAAGTTTATGTATCAACTAATTTTGTTAACCCTCTGTCCATTAACATGTGCACAATGCTGCCACTTTATATTAGCAGTATTTTCTTGTAAGTTTGGATTGAGCTTTGCATGCCTTTTTGAAAAGTTGTAGTAAAAAACTGAATATTGATTGCATCTGTGATGAGTAGAATGCTGGAAATGCTTGTTTTTTAGAGTTAATTTTACCACACGTTCAAAATTATGACTCTCATTTTAGATTGGTCTTCAAACTTTTAAATGTTTTGATTTTATCTTCAAATTATGACTTTTTATTCGAGATTGGTTTCCAAATATTTCAACATTTCAATTTCACTCTCTAATTTATAGTTTTCATTTTAAATTAGTCTTCAAATTTTTGAGCATTTTAGTTTCATCTTTAAATTTTCAATATATATATATATATATATATATATATAACTTGATTTAAATTGTTAACATATGCTATTCATATTTTGTGTTAATAAAATTTTTCAAAAATTGATTTTTATGTGAACACTTATGCATACTATGTGATCATATAGTGTGATATAAACAATAATTTAAGAATAAAATTGAAACATTTAAAAGTTTGAGGGTTAATTTAAAATGAGGATCATAAGGATGATATTAGAATATAAGGTAAACTACATAAATGACCACTATACTATGAATTTTAACTTAATTTGATAATTATACTTCTAATTATAGCAATTAAACCACTTAACTATTAAAGTTGAACTCAATGTGATCACTAGCCGTTAAAGGCTAACGAGGGAGTGACTTAACAGTTAGTAAAAATGTGTATAATTACACATTTAATCCTCATTGCTTATACATTTTATCATGTTGGTCCTAATTTTACAAATGTGTAATTATATACATTTTCAAAAATTGCCACGTTACTCCCTCCGTTAGCCTTTAACGGCTAGTGGTCACATTAGTCCAATTTAATAGTCCAGTGGTTTAATTGCTACAAATAAAAGTATAGTGGTCAAATCGAGTCCAAATCCATAGTATAGTGGCCATTTATGTAGTTTACCCTATAATATATATAAGTTTGGGATCAATTTAGAATAAAAACCATAATTTGGAGATGAAATTGAAACATTCAAGAGTTTAGAGATCAATTTAAAATGATGGTCATAATTTAGAGACTTATGATATAATTAACTATATTTTAATGTTTGATTTTAGTCCATAGATCAAAGAGATTCCTAATCTATGTGAAAATGTTTATAAAAGCAGAAGAATTTACGCATGATTTAATAATAAGAAAAGTAAAAATATGAACATAAAATGATAAATGCAACTTGTAAAACACGATTATTATATAGGTTTAATGAGTGGTTAATTAATTAACATCATGTAGGAGTAGGAAGATACGGTAAGGTTAGGATTAGTTGAAACGTATAATCTATTTTCTTTCTTCCTCTTTTTCCCATCAAATATATGATGAGTATAAAATACGGTAGCCTATTTAAGGCTAAAATACGCTAAGTTTTAAAATTGTCCAAACAACTTAAATATTAAATTTTTATAATATTTTAAATTAATTTTTTATAGCAAGATTTTTTGAAAATTATTAAAAAAAATCATCAACTTAAAATGTTTTAAAAAACCCCTAAAGTTTTAAAACTTGTTTTACTTATTTTCAGATTAAATTTGGATAGACTAAAAATTCGACCCGTATTTCCTACGTATTTCCTATCGATAGGAAAAGGTTAAAAGAGACAATCTAAAATGTGTGACACACACTGACACTAGCAAATTAGTACAAGATTGAGGTTACAGTAGGTTTGGTCGGGAAACACTAGGGTTTGACAGTCATGCTAGAACAATTATGAAGATTGAAATGACATTTTTTTAAAAGAAACTTTTTTATATATTTTCTTGGAAAGATCAAGGAATTTATATGGTTGAGGATAATTTATTCCAATATTGGGAGATGCTCAAAATTAAGAAGGAAAGAGGGAGAGAAACCGGCAGATAAGGTGTCCATTTTATGGAAAAACAAATTTTAAGTCTCAAGAAAATTAATTATATATATGGATAAGTTGTGTGTACGATAGGGGTGGGAGAAAATATCTAACCCGATTGACCCGACCCGAAAATTCGACGACCTGAAATTAAAATATCGGGTATTTTTTAAAAAAAAATTATTCGATCGGGCCGGGTATCTGACCTGATAAATTTTTCGGGACACGGGTCGGGACGTTTTTCCTTATCGGGTACCCGACCCGACCCAATAAAATTTAATATATATTTTTTATATTTAAAATTATATTTTTATTTTATGTTTCTTAATATTTTCACTCTAAAATTAAGTTTAAATCCCTACATTTTTCTATGTTTCTATTATATTCTTTTAAGTTTTAAGTTTAATTTTTTTAAATATTTTTGTGTTTAACATGGGCCGTTTAATAAGGTATCCGAATGAACCGTGTACCCAAATCCCGGGTACCCGACAATTCCCACCCCTAGTGTAGGATGGAAAATCCCCCCCCCCCCCCCCCCCCCCCCCTAAATTATGTTTTTTTGGTGTCTTATTTTTTTTATAAAAAAAAATTGAATTTAAGGTGTAAAATTTAAGATTAAGAGTTGTAATTAGGATTTAGAGAAATAAGGGTAGGACGTATCGTTTAAGGTTTAGGACGTAGAATTTAGGGTTATGGTTTATAATTTAATTTTTAGTATTTTTAATGTGAAGCATAGAAAGAGACATGATTAGGGGAAGAAGATTTTTGTTCTTGTGTGTATATTATCTAAGAAGCAGAAAACCGGCTACATAATAACGCTTAGGGGTGAGTAAAACTACTCGATTTGAAAAAATCGAATAACTCGACTCAACTTGAAGTGAAAATACTCGACTCGTTTTGATTTGACTCAAAATTTCATAAACTCGAACTACTCGAAAAAAAAAATTTAAATAAAGTTTGAGTTGTAAAATGAAAATTCGAATAATTCAAAATTTTTAGTATTTAGTGGATTTATTTTTAAGTTCGAGATGAGTCCCTCAATTTTTTATGATATATACATACCGAAATATAAACATGTGAAGAAATATTGTCACATGTGAAAAAATATGAAGAAATATATATGTGCATATCTTATATCATTAGAGGGAATCAAACCATATTACAACATGATAAGTAATTACAATTAAATTTTTATAGGAACTCAAAAATTCGACTCGACTCAAATTTCTTAAATTCGACTCGAATCGAAAAAAAGTCCAAATATAATTTGAGTTGTAAAATATGACGCGTTAACTCGAATAACTCGAAATTTTTTTACTCGAATCGATTGAACGCTCACCCATAATAACGCTTATACAATCAAATAAATATCGATCAAAGAATACTTCAATCCAAATATAATTAATGGGCTTTAAAAATTCTCCAAATTATTTGGGTCCTTTACCCAACAATAATACGACCGTTAAAACAAAACCCACCTAAAACCTCTTCTTCAAGGTAAACAAAACAGGAATGAATATGAAGATTCTCTTCCACCGGCAACGCCGTTTCCCTCTTCTAAATGTTCATCGTCTCCGGCAGCTATTCTTCTCCGATCAATCATCGGTTTCCCCGAAACCAAATCCTTCCTTTACCAATGCCAGACCTCACCCAATCCCCACCCCTGCTTTCTCCCAAAACAATGTTTCCATCATCTCCAATCTCCTCAGAGACCCCACCATTACATCCTCTTCTTCTCTCCGCTCCGCCCTCGAAAAATCTGGGGTAGACCCAGATCCCGCTCTGCTCCAAGCAATGTTCCAACACTTCGATTCTTCTCCCAGATTGTTGCATGGTTTATTTCTTTGGGCTGAAAACAAACATGGGTTTGAATCCTCTGCAACGTTGTTCGACTCTATGGTCAATATTCTTGGTAAAGCTAGGAACTTTGAGGACGCCTGGAGTTTGGTTCTTGATCGGATTGGTGATGATGGGAGGGAGGGTTCCAATTTGGTTTCGGTCAACACCTTTGTAATTTTGATCAGACGGTACGCTCGAGCAGGTAATTTCCTTTATGTTTTGCATAAAAAAAGATTTGAACTTGCTTTTTCCTAGGAATTTGATGTTGAAATTTTGATGGAGCAATTGTTTTACTAGCCTTCCCATTCTATTTACGTGTCCAATTTAGTTTTTTTTTTTTATGCATTGAAATTTGCAAATCCATAAATATGATATAGGACTAAGAGATTAGGGATTAGTACTGTTCTACTCCTATCCGATATCTGGAAACTGATTATTGAATCCTTAAGCTAACATGGTGGTTGCTTACATTGAATACATGATCAACAAATAAACCTGCTTTAAATTTCTTCAAGTTCCCCGTTGATGTATAGGATGGTGACACAGGGATAGAAGTAGCCGGAGGAAAAACATTCTACCTTGATATTTGGCCATTTGTTTTGAAATGCAACATCAAAGTTTGGTGGTCTCTAGTGTTAATCCTTTTTGGGAGTTTTTATTTTGTTTTACTCTTCCTTTGAAAACATACGGTGCTCGCCTGCTTATATTTTGATCCATTTATGCTCCCAGTTGTATGACATTAAATCGGCTTTCAGTAATATTCTGAACCTTATAAGTTCCCCATTGATGTATAGAGTGGTGATGCATAGATTTCCGAAACATTTGGTGGGACAAATATTTAGGATATAACTATTAGGATGAAAAAATATTTTGTGTTGTGATATCAATACAACATCAGGTTTGCTCCTACTTTCATGAAGATACTCAAAATGGTTGACAGATTTGGCCATTTGTTTTAAAATACACTTGGAGTTTGGTGTGTTTTACCTTATTCCTTTTTAGAGTTTTTATTTGGCTTAATGTCAAATAAGTGCCCAAACTATCATGTTTTCTATTTTAAGTGCCTAAACTATTTTTTGTCCCTTTTAGGTGCCCAAACTATTACGTTTTTCCCTTTTAGGTGCCTAAACTTTTTTTTTTGCCCTTTTAGGTGCCCAAACTATCATTTTTTTTGCCCCTTTTAAGATCAAACTGAGGCACCAACTTTGACCAAAAAATGATAGTTTGGGCACCTACTTTGACCAAAAAAATGATAGTTTGGGCACTTAAAAGGGGCAAAAAAAGTTTAGGCACCTAAAAGGGAAAAACGAGATAGTTTGGGCACCTAAAAAGGGCAAAAAATAGTTTAGGCACCTAAAAGAGAAAAACGGGATAGTTTGGGCACTTATTTTGGTATTAAGCCATTTTATTTTGGCTCCACTTTTTGTATTTTGACATGCTTGTAGACTTAGGGTGCTCACATGCTTATATTTTGAACCTTTTATACTTCTAGTGGCATGATATTAAATTGTTTTGGAGTTTAAGTGGAAAAGGTTGAATTAATTTCTTTTGGTTTTAGTGATGTTTATGCATTATTCAATCATGCAGGTATGACTCAGGCTGCTATCCGTACATTTGAATTCGCAAGCAGTTTAGATCAAATTTGCAGTTCAGATGAGAAAAGTAATCTTTTCGAAATAATGTTGGACTCTCTATGTAAGGAAGGGCATGTTAGGGTGGCATCAGAATATTTCACTAGAAAAAAAGAGACAGATCTTTGTTGGGCTCCATCAATCAAGGTTTATAATATGCTATTAAATGGATGGTTTCGGTTGAGAAAGCTCAAGCATGCCGAAAGACTTTGGTTGGATATGAAAAAGAATGGCGTGCCACCTAGTGTTGTAACATATGGTACCCTTATAGAAGGATATTGTACTATGCGCCGTGTTGAGAGGGCAGTGGAATTGGTAGATGAAATGAAGGAAACAGGAATTGAGCCGAATGTAAAAGTATACAATCCAATTATTGATTCACTGGGGGAAGCAGGTAGATTAAAGGAGGCATTGGGGATGATGGAGAAGGTTTTATTGTGTGAATCAGGTCCTGATATCTCAACATATAATTCTCTAGTGAAAGGTCATTGCAAGGCCAAAGATTTAGCAGGGGCTAGTAAAGTACTTAAGATGATGATTAGCAGGGGTTGCATCCCAACTACTACGACCTACAATTATTTCTTTAGATACTTCTCAAAATTCAGGAAAATCGAGGAAGCGATGAACCTTTATACAAAGATCATTCAGTCTGGTCACACTCCTGACCGGCTTACTTACCAGCTATTGTTGAAGCTGCTGTGCGAGGAGGAGAGGTTGGACTTGGCTGTTCAGGTTAGCAAAGAAATGACGGTGAGGGGATATGATAGGGACTTGGCTTCTAGCACCATGCTGGTTCATTTGCTTTGCAAAATTCATAGGTTTGAAGATGCTTTTGGAGAGTTTGAGGACATGATAAGAAGGGGTATAGTTCCACAATACCTCACTTTTGAGAGAATGAATAATGAGTTAAAGAAAAGGGGAATGATTGAGATGGCGAGGAAACTATGTGATATGATGAGTTCTCTCCATTCTTCCAAAAAATTGCCCAATACATATGTTGGAGATGAGGACTCATCACGAGCAAGGAGGACATCCATAATGCGGAAGGCTGAAGCGATGTCTGATATGCTAAAGACATGTAATGATCCGAGAGAACTTGTTAAGCATAGAACTTTATCTGGAAATGCTGTATCAAGAGCAGGCCAGTTGATTGAGATTATCAAGAAAAGAGCTAAAGAAACAAGTATGAATGGTTAAGGCCTAAGAGCAAGGGAACAACAACAAAGGAGCCGGATTCAAGAAATTTTGGTGCAGCTGGTATTAGATGCCTTCTGTCATCTCCGGGGAAATTCATTGGAAATTGATTGTGGAATCTACTGTTTTGTGATTAGGATACCATGTGATGTTACTGTTAGGAAAGCTTGCATGTCTTTGGGTATAAGATAAGCAGCAGTTTGATGAAAATGAAAGATCATTTTTACGCTCCCCATACTGGGATGTTGAAGACACCATGATAGAAAACATTGATGTTCAAGTGGAGGGTCTGAAGTGAATGCATCGAGCGCTTCATTTTTATTTCAAATTCACTTAAGAGGGATATCAAGGCTTCAATTACTTAGAACCATCTCTTCTTTTGTCAGTTTCACTATTTCATTGTCAAAGATGGAATCTCAAATGTTCTAGGATTTGACTTGAGAAGCGCTATTGCATGTGAATGCAGGTAAGATATAAATTATACTTGATTATTCTGAATTGCAGTAAAGTTTTTTGGGGTTTTGCTACCTTCCGAGTCAGATGCTTGGATGGAAATGACACTAAAACTACATTTGAAATAGTTGTACTTTCTTTTAAGCTTGGCATATGCAATCAATAGATGTTGTTTCGTTAAACCAAGTAAGCAATTATCTTTTCCTTGAGTTTAAGTGTCCAAATCTTTTTCAAATGTAACTGTTATACATATTAAATACTAAAATCATTTGCTCTCTTTTACTTTGTATAACTTCGGCCATATTACATGCTCAAAGTAGTCAGGTATGTTTTAAAATTTTGGCCCTATATAGACAAAATAGTGATCTACATTACATCCTCAACTTGACGGGCCCTATTATATTTGAATACATGAATTGTCCTTGCTACAGGTACCCTTTGAGGAGGAAATGTTCTTTGATCATAGACATTGTTCATTTCTTTCCCAAACTTTGGCCCCAACAAAAGAGAATCTGACCTCACCAAACATTTTCTTTGACAGACGTATAGTCTCAGGTGATCTTAGCAAATATCTCCAATGAAGCTGCCGGAAATTGGGCATATGAAGACGGTTTTGCTTTGCATCTGCCTTGTGCTATTTACAGATGATGTATTTGTTGTATCTAGTGTCTCTCTTGCGGCATGCAACTGCAGAAAACAGAAACGGTTTACATATCTAATAAGATCATGTTTTCTGATTTGGTGTTCCACTCTGAGTATTTTGTAAGTCAGCAACTTTATAGTTAACTCATTTTAGTTTAGTCAGTTTAAAATGCCGGTCATAGAAATTGGTTTTTTTAGAGCAAAAGATGCTGTTTTCCTTCTCACACCTTGGTGCCCGTTTACTGTTCAACGTTGAATCCAATTAGTGCAGGACATGCACACCTGTTGCTATTTGGAACTAGTATTTAAGAGAACAGTTTCATGGAAATGTCAAAGGCATCTCCGTACATACTTTGTGGCTTGGTGTATTATGTGGTTCAGAAATCATTTGGACCTATGTTATTCAAGTTCAGGTATGCACTATGCTTTTCTTTTACGTTTTCCTTTTATTTATGTATTAGGTCATTCGAGGATCGTATTTCTATACTCATATCTAAAACACGAGCCAGGCATAAGTTTCGAATATAGGTTTGAATTGTATCCTGTCTTGATTACATTTTCATTTCTTTGCATTTGCTGGAACCCTAATCTTCATTTCATCACTAGCTAGGAATCAGTTGTCACTCAATCCTAACTTCATGTATTTGTGTCACATCACATTGGTGAAAATTTGGAGCATGTGATGCATAATGGCTGTGGGGTCTGAGAAGGAATCTGATCCATTGAAAGACTTTTGACAAATCATATGGTGATGAGGAGGAGATAGGGGAGGGGTGTAAGAAACACCAACTGCTTGCACATAGGGCAACTTGGTCCACCAATTCTTAGATGTGATTGCTTATTATTGGTGGGGTTTGATAGCCATTTATGAATTACATCACACATTCTTTTTATAATCTTTAATCGATTTACCTGTCATGAACAACTGTGGGGTGGGGTGTAGACTTATCCTTGCAGAAAAAGCGATTTAAACCCGAGTCTCCTAAGATGAATATCATCCTCTTTTTCGTGTTTATTTAAACTGTATAGTCTAGGATTAACTTCATGAAATTTCCATGTTTATCTTACAAGATATATTTTTTCTTAGCTTTTCCATATTTTTGGAGAGTCGTATCCCGATATCTATATACAGTGGCGGAACATCGGGGCTCTAAAGGGACATGGCACACCCTAACTTTTATGGTTTAGTTTCTGTTTTAACTTTTAAGCCTCTAGAAGTTTTATAACTATTAAAATTAAGTCTTAGTGCCTCTCAAATTTTTTTGTTTAATTGATTTTGAAGACCCTATCAATTTTAAAGTTAATGGAATTAAGTCTTTGTCTTAACATTTTTGGTTTAGTTACTTTTTAGGACAAATTAGTTTTAAAATTAATGAAATTAAGTTTTAACCATCTATTTTTTTATGATTTAATCATCTTTCAAAACCTTGTTACTTTCAAAGATAAACAACTAGTTTCGCCCCTGCCTATATATGATATACTTTGAGATATATTTAATGTAGTAAATGACAAAATCTGGGCAATAATTCTCCCCCTTCACTTACATTTTACAGGAAATGGACTCTTAAGTATGTTTAATTCATGTGATACGATTCAAAATGACATAAATGTTATTTATAAATACAATATAAATTATTAAATTTTATTGTAACCTTAAGACATAAATATGAGATTGGTATCAAATGTGTTATGAAAGTCGCCAAAATGCATGAAGATAACACTGAATAGCATGAAAGAAAAAACAAGTTATATAAATTTTTTGGCTTAACTATAAAATAAGTGTCTCAACTATGTCTCGTTTTTTACAATAGGTGTTTTAAGGTTTTTTTTTTTGTTAAAATAGGTCTAAAGTTTTATTTTGGCTAAAATAAGTACCTAAAGTATTTTTTGACAGAAATATGTGCTTAAAGTTTTATTTTTTGGTCGAAATAGGTGTCAAAGTATGTGTCTACGTTTACCTTAAAACAAGTTAAAAATGAAATTTTATGCACATATTTCGGCCAAAAATTACTTTAGGCACTTATTTCAGCCAAAATAAAACTTTAGACACTTATTTCAGCAAAAAAAAAAAAAAAATACTTAAAGCCCCCATTGCAAAAAAGAAGAAGATATACTTGAGGCACTTATTTTGTAGTTAAGCTAAATTCTTTCTACACAACTTTTCTATTTAAAATTTAAATTCATAATCTTAAATTCAAAAACCCTAAAATTTAAACTAAAAGTCTTAAATCTAAAACTTTAAACTAAATTTATGTATTTAATTTTTTTTGATAAATATAAAAATTTTAAAATTTACATACTTATATAAACTAAAAGATTATATAATATGTTTATCCAAACATTTTCACGTGTGAATGAACAAGGGCTGTCTTTTCTTTGCATAATGTCAAAATATATATTTAATTCTTTTTTAATTTATAAGGGATAAAAGAAAACGAAGAGTTTATATATTAAGTTGTCACTATATCAATTAGTCGCAATTATTTCTTATTTTATATTTTAAATCCATAAACCTGAGCACTCAAATGCTTTAAAGAATATATATATATATATTTCTTTAGTGGAGAAATAACTAATAACGGAAATATAAGGAAATATAAGTGAAGTGGTTTACACGGAGGCGGAAGTGGAAAATGGCAAAATGATAGTGGCCGGGGTGTTTAAAAATATATGATCGATTCGATCTAATTATTCGTTGATTCGATTTGAGAATTATATATTAAATTTGATTTTTATTTTCGGATCAAATATTTGATCTGATGTTAAATTTTTCAGATTAGATATGTATCGCAATATTTCAAGTTTTGGATTATCCGGAAATCCGAAAATTCAAAATTTCATGAATATTAATTTTGTTATATTTAACAATTTGATGCTTATTATATCCAAAAATTAAAAAAATCGAATTTTTTATAGATGTGAATCTTGTTATATTTAGCAATTTGTTGTTTGTTATATTCGAAATTCAAAAAATAATTAAATTAATTTACATATTCGGATATTCGAATATCGGATATTCGAATATCAGATCAAAAACAAATCACTATATCGTCGATCCGAAAATCGAATATCCAAAGAAAACAGATTAAATATGATTCGATATCCAACAATGAACACCCCTACTCACTAGATGTCATTGTAATCCAATCTATTATTTATTTAAAATAAGATAAATTTTGTTAATGAATGTCAATTGCTACCAATAATATTATTGTTCTGGTGGTTCAATAAGGTTGAATAAAAATATTTTATATAAAATTGTATTTTAATAAATTATTGTACATCAGATAGTGAAGAATTTATATATTAACTTATTAGGATATATAATATTTTTTGACCAAAATCTAATTAATTGGTTGACTAATCGAAATCAGATATGATAGAAATTTGTTATGAGGGCAACCCTTTCAAGGCAAATTTTTTATTCATAATAACATGATTCGAACTACTGATCTTGCTTAAGGGTTCTAGTATAGTAGTGCTTCATCCACTAAACCAACTTGTTGGTAGCAATGTAGTGATCTTTAGTTGTTTTATTTAAATTATAAAAATTATGTAATTATTTTAATAAAAATATCTCGGGAATTTGATTATTTCTTTGATAGAAAATGTTTCTAAACGAATTGTGATGAGTGAGAGAAACTTTTTTTATCACTTTCCTGGTTTTCTAAGGCTTTGTTCCAATTAATCTGAACTGATCCGAGTTATACACTTGACTTTGGTGGATAATTTTTTCGGTAAATTTTTTTTATAAGTAATAGAAACTTTAGTGATGATTAACTGAATTTTTAAGTTAATGGAATATGATTTGGATTTTTAGAGTCTTATTAAAGTGTATAAGAGAAAAGTATGTTAAGTGATGAATTTCTAGGAATTTCTGATATTTAATGATGTTTTTATATGACTTTTTGTGTGCATGTATCGAGGAAGAGGAAGACCCTTCCATGCCACCTAAAGCAATCGGAAAGGAAAATTGAACTTCAACAAATAAGTGAGAATGTCTGAGGTGAGTGTTTTACAACATGCAAACATCACTTTCGATTTTATTTAGGGGTTTAAAAATGATTTGAAAATTTATTCCAAGTCCGAGAGTAAATATTTTTCTTAATTTGTGTATAATATCAAGATGTTCTTCTCTTGAATCATTCATGTGCTAATTAACAATACTGTATAAAAAAATTATGCCAGTCCTTATAAGAGATAGATAAATTAACTTACCAACAACTCGTTGGTATTGCTCTTTGCACGCTAGGACACCTCTATCATCTTTTTCAAATTTTAAGTTTGGTTCTATTGAGATTTCGGCTAGTTTGCATCTTAATATGTCAGTTTTTGTCAATAAGGTGGTGACACGTGTCACAACCTAATTAAATAATTAATTTATTTTATTAAATTAAAATTAAGACCAAATTAAAAGAATGTGTAAATAATAAGGACTAGATGTGTAATTATACCTCTTATTTTTTTAACTGCCACGTCACCCTACCGTTAACCTCTAACGGCTGGTGGTCAAATTGCATCCAATTTAATAGTACAATGATTTAATTACTTCAGAAAAATTACGGTAATCAAATCACAACTTTTTCGATAATATGTTGTAATTTATATAGTTTACCTTTTTAATTTCGCATTATTCTCTGTTTCTCTTCATATCTCGCTCTCGGGAAAAGCTTTTGGGTTTTTGGAGTAACATCATAAATGAACTGAAAAACTACAAAAACACAACATGAATATTTGTACTGGAAAACAAATCAACCCAACATTCAGACCGAGAGAGAGAAAAAACCAATTAAAACTGCGAGAACCACGCACCCACACAAATACCTTTTGCTTTTTAATGCTCTTTGCCTCCCTCTCTCTTCAAAGCCTTTTGATTCTCAGATTCTCTCTCTCCTCTTTTTCCTTTATAAAAAATCCTGCTTTCTTTCTCAGTTTTTTTTCTTTTTACAAAAAGAGCTTGAGGGAGAAGTGAGAAACTAAGGTATGGTGGTGGAGCAGCAACAACAACAGAAGAATTATGATGATGTGGAGATAATGGTGACAATGATGAAGACGATGACATGAAATGGCCTTGCTGAAAATGGCCCAACCGAGCAAGACTACCAACACTTCAACTCATTTGCAACACCAACAAGTAAAGCCAACAATGTTTCATGATTTCCTGGGTATGAAAGCTACAGATTCCCATGTCGTTCTAGCTCCCAAGGCCACTGATGCTTCCCCTTCTGCTTCAGCCTCTTTTGGCGGTGGTGCTGCTGGCCGTGGACCCATCTCTTCCACCTCTGATCTGGGTTCTGGTTAGTTTCTTTGTCTAACCCATAAAAGCTCCCCCCTTTTCCAAAGCTGTAATGTAAATGAAGTTGCTTGGAGTTTTTGTTGTTTTTTCCCTTGATGGGTGTTTTTCATTTCATGTTAAAAACTCATTAGGGAATGCGGGGATGTGAAAAGTGTAATACTTTCCGTATAATTTCATGTGTAGTTTTGATTTTGGGATTTGGTCTGTTCTTGAAACTTGAAAAGCTTGATGTACCTGCTAAAGTAGAAAGTCTTACTCTCAAGGTTGGGGTTGTTGTTCTCTATGATGGATTAGTTTTTGTGAAGTCAGCAATGGAGTTGGTAGCTCCTCCCCAAAGGTGACTGTAAAGTAAGGGATTATGGTTCCACTTTCAGTGGGGAGCTTCAACTTCTCTGATTTGTCTGAATTTTTATGGTAACTTAAGCCTTTTAGGTGTAGGATGACTCAATGCTAGTTTGTTGTAATACATTTGCTTATAATGATATGGTTTTTACCTCATCATGTTGACATTCTTAATCTTCAAGTTTGTTCCTTGTAATTGTATTGCTGAGGTTGCTGTCTTTTTTGAATTTGGATTCAACCTGTTACAATTAAAGTTTGATCCTTTTTCTCATCAATTAGTAGGACAGGTGGGAAATCATCTTGAGGGCATTCCGTATTATGGTCCACGGAGTGAAATTTCTGGGCCAGAGATAAGCAACAGAATGGTAGGAAGTAAGAGAAGTAATTCAGATTCGGTTTTCATGGGTCATGAATCTCTTGAAAGCTTGCATTTGATGAAGGTATGTTTCGTATATCTTATCATGTTCTACCTCTCTCTTCTATAAGTAAATGAGAAGCTCTATTCGTCGTTAGTCATTGATATGTAACTAAATATTTTTCTTTATATTTTGTATTCAGGTGCTCCATAACTGTGCTGGGGGAGAGCGACCTAGAAGGTCCAGGGAGGATGAAGTATCACTTGGTATGCACTCAACGAGGCCTTCTTCTGCGTCTCTTATATCACAGACTCCCACCGGTGGTAGACCTGAAGGCAACGCTTCCAAATGGGAGCAATCTGTTCCTGTTATAGGCTCTGCAGTTCAGTATGGCTCACGTGGTGTCCACTTTATGCCTTTTATGCATCAAGTATCATCAAACAGGTTCAAAGATACAAATGTTGGTCCTTCTGTTATCTCTCCGGCAGCTGCTGATGAAGGATCTAGAACTGGAATTAAAGACACTGGGATTTTAAGCTCTGTTAATGCTAGTAATGTGCCTGCTGAGAGAAACACATCTGAGGTAATGCCAAGTGGCGGCAGGCCAAAGTCTGGGGCTCATATTTCAGATCCAGAATCTTCAGTTCCTCCAAGGTGAATTTCATATAATCTTTGTTTCCTGTTTTTGTTTGTTGAACTCTTGAAAGCAAAAGAATAGACACAGATAATTGAAGCTGGATTTTCTGTTGTGCCGACAGTCGACAAGGATTAACATCCACCAGCCGACAGATGACTATATTTTATGCTGGCCAGGCCCATGTCTTTGATGATGTGCATCCAAGCAAGGTTGGTTTCTTGTTGTTTGCCAATGGACCTCAAGTTTTTTAATTTCAATTGTCCTCCATAAAGCTTGTGGTGCATGCTTATAAGGAACTTTATTTGATTCAAGTGTGTCTTCTGATTGAATATCCAGGTCTAGATCAGCTAGCTAAGTCATAATAATCCATAGAATTGCAAAAGCAACTACTTTTCAAATTTCTCTATCAGTTAAATCCATATCTGTTTCTCGAACTCAGTTATGACTGTTGGATAGGGGTATGTGTATGTATTTCAATATATTTGGAGGGTCATATCCTGATACTCATGTCTAAAATGTGTTTAATGCGTGTGTCGGACTTTGATACTTCAAGAAAAATGTAGAGTTGGAGCAACATAGGAATTAATGGTTGCACAAGAGGACCATTGAACTTATACCATATATAATGTAAATGTAACCTGAGGGTAGACCTGCCTTCTTAACTATGTGCATTGGATTTTAGATGCTTCCGGAAAGTTTGGTATGTCGGCATGTTTTCAGAAACATGTGATGTGATTGCCTGTCGTTCTTTTGATATCCATAGTACGCCCCTCGATTTCTCCAGAATATACAGTTGATTCAAAGTAGCTGGGTCAGGGTGACACAATCTGTTGTCTTATTCAAATGACAGAATGCCTTTTTTTCTTTTCTTTATTCAACATTGTATATAGGACTAATAAAACATAATTTCCAAAGTTAGAAGCATGACATTTATGTTTTCGAGTTAAACATGATACTTAGAGGAAAGCTTCTATTTATGTTTTGCCCCGTCATAACCCTTATATGCAGTGGATTACTCAAGAAAATGGAGCTACCATTGTTACTTTCTCGCATATGCGTACCATTAAGGCTTGTTATGGAGGATGCTGCCGAAGTTCATGTGCTTACTTTTTGTGGAAGTTTATAAAAGGACTTCTTTATTTAGCTCTATATATGCGGATTTTACTGTCCATTTGAGATTGAACAGTGTGGGGCCATGAACTATGGCATTACAGGGGATCATATATATATATCTAAGGATCTGTCAGTTACCTTTGAATATAGACTTGGAAATTTGAATTCAACTGAGATTTAATAATGTTTCTTCCATAGTAGTTTCCTTTCAGACTCCGATTTCTATCTTTTTGAGATATTGATGCTAAGTGCTCTATATCATGACTCGAAGAGGGACATTGATGATCCTTCACCGGTCTTTCCTGTGCCTTTTTTCTGCTCCAATCCTTCTGACTGAAACTTGCCTATTTGATTACTTAAAATATACTTATAATTAGGTCTACTAATGTTTAGCTGAAGGGAGTCCTCTTAATGCAGATTACTAAAGATATGCAGGACCCCCTTCTATGAGCTCTTTCGGAATTTAGTCTAGCGGTCTGCGGCTTAGTTGGTCTCCATGACATATATGAATGCCAATGCCCTATAAGGCAGTTGCTTCTTTTTTTTCAATTTCGGTGACACGTTGAATTTAAACTTGTAAAATTCTACATATTTGTTCTGCAGTGGCTTTTGTGTTCATGGCCCATTGTTTGCTGCATGGTCATTTCAGGCAGCTGTAATAATGTCCTTGGCTGGTTCAAATGGAGGATCTTGGTCAACAACCTACTCGCCTAAATCTGCTACGAGGCCAGCTAGTGAAAATTATGCCGCCGGTGGGGAACCTGAAGCAGTGGGAAGCATGCTGTTTTCGCGGGAATTCCGAGGGAGGATAGCCTTTGCTGGTAACACTAGTCAAGGAACTGGCTCTGGTGAACGAATCTCAATACCAACAGGTAATCCTTCGACTCCCAGGGTTACTACTATATGTAGTTCATTGCTCTCCGTTTCGGCGGCATCACTACGTTTTATCAGTTTCCCTCGAGATTCAAATACGATTCTGCAATTGATGAGAAATGGTCTATGTAGGGGTTCCTCAAGGCAACATTGTTATGGCAAAAGAAGCAAGAAATCCAGAACCTAGTACTGAAGATAAGAGATAGGTATAAAGCTAAAGGGAGAGTTACTTGTCTATGTCACCCTTAAGGCCTCAACTTTTTTCTCCTTTTTTTTTTGGAATTTTCTGCATTTTCTCTTTATTTTTTTAAAAAGAAAAACTTGTGTATAGAGCAGACAATTGGATTATCAATTAATCATCAGTGTCAAATCTTTTTAAGCTCTTCATATTTTATTTTTCCAATTCTAAATTTGGTTGTTTAATGTGTTTAAGACTCTAAATGGATTTGGGAATTGAATTCCAATTCCACTCTTTGAACCAAAATGTTAGAGCAGACAATTGGATTATCAATTAATCATATAGGCTTTTGATGATATTCATAAATCACTCAATTTCTATGCTAAAACAAATAGGATTATCATGAATATTGAAAATATGTAAAAAGCCATATGTACTACAAAATTTTAGATAGTGCAATCTTTCTTTTAAAAAAAAGAGTTTTGGTTACTTTCGTCTTTTGAAATACTCTTCGAGACTAACCGTGTTAAATAATAATGTGACCTATAAACTATAATAATCTAAAGATAAATATTCTATACACAAGCATTGGAAACTGAAAGTTTTTACCATAAATATTTTAAAAATAAAAATTGGCCGGGGGAAGGTGTGCATGCACCTCTCTCAGAGCCTTAGTACCCGTTCCTGGACCCCTGCATTCAAAGGCCAATATTATACAAATTTTTGATCGATCTCACCAAAGAACTTTATTCGTGTATAAAAATGGCGGTACCAAAACAACGTCGTTTTAGTCTACTATTAAAATCATCATGCCGTTAGTCATGTCATTGTCTGGTTAAAGGTTGTTGGGCGATGTCAGGCTGGAATTTGAGATCCAAAATGCTCAGCTACCCAAACATGTGTTTTTGCACAAAATCCCATGTAAAATGAGATCAATCCATTTGTTTCATTCAATGGATTCTAATTAACTAGTTTGTTCAACCTTTTATGCAAATCATGTAGTCAAGCATGTGTAATTCAACGTTATTAGTCGGAGTGATTAATTTCAAATGTTTTAATTCATGTGAGTAACAATAAATTATATTTTTAGTGTGAAACCGGGACAAAACTAGGATGACATTATAGGAGGAACTGAGGTTTTAAAAGATAATTAAACCATAAAAAATAGAAGGTCGAGACTTGATTTCACTAATCCAACAATTTTATTATGGATTATTACCGCATTCACTGGCGGTGAAAACTAAAAGTTTCCACAAACGCCTTAGTTTTAGGGTTTAAGGACTTAGTTTAGGGTATAGAGTTTAGGGGTTTAGGTGTAAAGATTTAGAATTTAGGGCCAGTTGTTAGAATTTAAGGTTTAGGGTTTAATTTTTAAGGTAATATAGTGAGGATTTAGGTTTTAATCTATAAACCATAAATTCTAACCCTAAATTATAAATTTCAACTACTATCCATAAATTCAAAACTCATACACTTAAATCCCTAAATCATACACCCTAAGCTAACTCTCTAAACCTTAAAACTAAGGAGATTGTAAAAAATTTTAGTTTACACTGTCAATGTATCAAATAATTACCTATTATGGATTATTATCGCAACTTAATTTTTTTAAAATTTTAATATTATTGAAATATTAGGACTAAATGTTCCGCCATTAACTATATTTTCTAATTGTGAAAAGGAAAAATAGAATTCGACGTTGTTATACTTGCCTGTTATAGTTTTGGTTGAAAGCAAAATTTTGGTCACTACATTAATCATCACAAAACTTTATTTTTAAACATATTTTGGTCATTAAAATTTTAAAATATTAAATTTATTTAATAAAATTTAGACATTAAACGTTTTTGATTACTCGTTTTTTAATTTTTTGACAATATCTGTTTACTAACAAAGGAAAAAATTTCTCTAAAATTTAAACGGTTAATTCATCGGCAGAAATGAAATAACATACTAAGAAACGGGCCCCATCCGAAAGCGAAAAAAAAAATTGAAGAGAGAGAAATCAAAAGGTTTATGTTTGATTCGTGGACTTTGAGGCACTTAACGGCGAAATAGAGGTTGGATTTGGACTTAAAAAACCGCGACAAAATTACTGGTAAAATTTAAGACAAAACAATCACCATCTATGGTTATCGACGGTGGCGTCCAACGACAGTGAACGGCGAATGCCATCCACATCATAATGCCATAAAAAATTAACGGAAGAATGATAAAATATGTTAATAATATCTAAACTCTAATAAATAAAGATTTAAAAAATAAATTCAATAATAATTTATGTAATTTATTATTTTATTAGCAAATTTGGAATTTTTTTCGTAACATAGAGAATCATGTAATTCCAGCAAATTGTTATTATCAGATCGATAAATCATGCTGCAAAGTACAACTACGGAATAAATATGAAATAATCGAGGAATATTGTTATTTTTAGCAAACTTAAGTTCATACTTTAATTTAATACACGTGTAATGTTTTTAATTTTTTATTTATATATAATAAATAATTTTTTTTGAAAGGTAAAGGGCCTCGTTAAAAACCCCACTAAGCATAGAAAGGGGGAAAAACGAATATATTGTATTTAAAAAAAATATATTAATATTAATTCAGTGCGTCAAATATTAATCATAAATATATTCAAATATCCAAATACTCCCTTGATCTTGCAAATTTGACTTGAAATAAATCAAGATTAGAAAAATATATATTGAAATTTAAAAAAAAATACAAAATACTAATATATTGTATTTTTTTCTAATCTAATGGGCCGCACTGGCTATTTATTTATTTTTGATATCGGAGTGGCTTGATCTCCTCGTTGATAAAAGAAACAAAAGAAAATACAAACTACTCTGGCTAAATGAACTATCATGTGTTTTATGCAATTATTTTTATTGGGTTTGGGAGTATTTAATTTCTAAAAGCAGGGTAAACCACGCTTTGCAACACTCAACTTTGCCCGAGTTCCTTTTTTGGTCACTAGATATTAAAAAATTTCAATTTATCACTCATTTTTTGAATTGTTTCACTTTTGATCACTCGACCATTAAGATTCCATCGACAACACCAAAACGTTGCCCTTTTGGGCCTTTTTATTTCTAACTTTCACCCTAAATTTTAACATTTTCTTTTGATGGTCGAAATCCTTCTCCGCCATTGTCGAACGTCATTTGCGATGTAACTAGTACCAAAATGTTTCCCTTTCTCTCCACTTTATTCTTCTTAGTATGATTTTCCTTGAAATTCCCTTGAAGGAGACAAAACTCAATTAAAACATCGGCTTATCCTATGCCAATTAAAATCTCCACCGTCTGATCAACAAGAGTCAAAATATATTGCTTCTCTTCTTCTCCTCAACCTCTCCAATATTCAAATTTGAAAGAAAATACTTGAACTCTGGAAAATCAAAGAAGTTTCTAGGGCTTTTTGCATAAATTTACCATAGAAATTCAAACGGCGTTAAACATTTAACGGCCGAGTGACCAAAACATGAGTGATTCAAGAATTGAGTGATCAAATTGAGAATTTCTAAAATTTAGTGACCAAAAAAGGAACATAAACAAAGTTGCATGGTAAAAAACCGTAATTTACCTTAAAATTAAGTAACCTTTTTCGAAATCCCCCAAATTCCACGCTTGTAGACAAAGCACACAAAAGTTAAAGCAAATAAAAAATTAATTAATTAATTAAAAAAGAGTCCCTCCTTATCATGGAACATAAAAACTGTTTTCAGTCATTGAGATGCCCCAACTTTCTGCATTGTTTGTTCCTTCTTTTGTCTGATTCAAACAAATTCTTCCAAATCTTACATCCAAACAACATTCTGTCCAAACGGCCACCCTTACCCACCTCTATCTTATGTGTCATCTAATTCAGATCCGATAATTCGTATATTTATATTATATATTTTGATATATTCACATATTCATATCGTGTTTGTGATATATTTATATATTTATACTTATATTGTATAATTTAATCTAAAGTTAATTCTATTTATATTATATTAAGACATGACACCCTTATATATATAATTGTGTATGCTTTAGTAATCAACACAACTAAGAAACCCTTAAGCGTAGTTTATTAATATTGTGTTAACTTTTCTTTCTCTTTGAACTTATCATGACCACTACTCTCTCCCAAGTATATAGTGAAAACCTGATCCACCTCCGCCATATCATTCCTTTGGATTTCGACTCCGTCCGGACGGTGCCCGATTCACATGTGTGGCCTAAATCCGATGACTTCTCATCCGATCACCAGTTATCGATCCCGATCATTGATCTAAAAGATCCCAATGCTGTAAAACTTGCAGGGCAAGCATGTGAGACATGGGGTGCGTTTCAAGTTATTAACCATGACATTCCTTTGAATCTACTTGAAGAATTGGAGTCGGAGACTCGACGGCTGTTCTCTCTCCCGGCCGAGACGAAGATGAAGGCTTTACGCGAACCGGCAGGTGCCGCCGGATACGGTCTACCTCTGATATCCAAGTTTTTCCCCAAGTATATGTGGCATGAAGGGTTCACCATCATGGGCTCACCGGCTGATCATGCCAGGATGCTTTGGCCTAACGACAATGCACGTTTTTGGTAAGTCCATGCAATTTTCATGCATGCACGTAGACAAAATTAGATGGAAAAAATGAATATATTCATTGAACCTTAATTTGTTCATTTCATTTGAAACTTCTCCTTGTTGACAAGACTTGAGAAAGATATTTGTTTCTTTTCATGAAAGTAGATTTTATCTTTGCCCAAGAAAAATCTCCCAATTAGTGGGGTGACTGGTGATGACCTTTTAATCACATGTCTTGGTCCGACTAAGTGAAGTAAGGTCATAGGTTCGAATCGTGGCGTTGTAAATAAAAAATAAAAATAAGTTGAGATGAACATCAATCTCTACAAAACTTGATCTAAATCAATCAGCCAATAGATTTAGTACTCAGTATAAATGATGTCTACACCGACGAAGATTGTACCCGTCGGTAAAAATCAAAACATTTACCGACAGTTTCTTTCTCCGTTGGTATATGTATTTTTTTTTGGTAGTGTTGCATGTTACACCATTTATATGACAATGAATTTTGGGGTTTTGAAAAATCAGCGATGTAATGGATAGATATCAGAAGAAAATGGAAGTTGTAGCGGAGAAGCTCACAAACCTCATCCTGGGATCGCTGGAGATCACCGGAGAAGACCTAAACCGAGACGCCGGTTCACCTTTCGGCGGCGCCCTCCAGCTGAACTCCTACCCGCCATGCCCCAACCCGAACCGAGCCATGGGTCTAGCCCCACACACCGACACATCCCTGGTGACCATTGTACAACAAACTGCCGCAAGTGGCCTGCAAATCTTCAAACAAGGAGCCGGTTGGGTTTCGGTTCTTCCCATTGCCGGTGCCCTGGTGGTGAACGTCGGCGACCTTTTGCATATTTTATCCAATGCTCGGTTCCCTAGCGCGCTCCACCGAGCTGTTCTGGACCGAGAAGGGTGTCACCGGTACTCAATGGCTTACTTCTATGGATTACCGTCGGATTGTAGAGTGTCGCCGTCGTTAAAGCTCTTAAGTTCAGGCGAAAATCCTAGGTACCGATCTGTCACAGTGAAAGAATACCGGCGCATTAAGTCTACGAATTTCGAGGAAGCACTTTCCTCGATTAGAATTTGAAGTATTAAGCAGCCTTTTCTTTTCCTTTTCTTTCTGTCCCCCTAAACATTAATGACGGCTAAGTGTTGTGATTTTAGTGGTGTGATTTAACATGTTTTCACATATAATTAATAAATAATATTTAATTAATAATTTAAATATTTTTTGATACGATTAATAGAAAATTTAGTTAATTTCTCTTTGAATTTATTTAGATGGAATATTTTAGAAAATTCTCACAAAAAATTATTAAAATTATCAATTAAACATTATTTGATGATATGTGAAATATATGTTAAGTGAAAGTGTTAATTTCACATTTTTAATTAAATTATCTCCTAAAATTTTAAAAAGTTCTCACTAAGTCTCATTTTTTAAAAAATTTTAGTTAAACCTCTATTTGTTTTTTGAAATTTTTAGTATCAACCCATGAAAGTTTTTGAAAAATTTAAATTAAGCTTCATTTTTTAAGAAAAATATATCCCTTAAATTGTATTGTCAAGATCTAAAAATAATTAAATAATGTAACATAAAAGTAAGAACAAACTTTAATATGTAATTACATTAATATATTTTAAAAATAATCTAACAGAATAAACAAGGCTAACTGCATCGGTCAGATTTGATGCCTATAGCTTTTTGAAACGTTCATTATAATCCTAAGTTACAATGATCTTAGTACTTTTAATGGCACTCCTTTGGTGCTTATTGTAATCCGTTTTTTAAATCAACCTTATAAGATCAGATCAAGTTAGAACATGTCGAGTTCGAATTACTTGACCATCCTAATTCATATTCCAAAATCTACACCCTCCTCTTTTCTCTTTTGCCTTGGAGTCAAACTTTGGCCTATTTGCTCTTCAAAGACTTTGAAAGCTCATGAACACGAAAGACTTGTCTTTGTGTTTTGAAAGGGAAAATGGTACAAAAAGTTTAGATTTATTTCAATTCTAGTCCCGATATACTTTGCACTCACTGTACTCAATATATCTTTTCACGCATTGCCGACCAATAAATTAATTTAAGACCACATTTCATTCGAAAGCATTTTCTTTTGGTTTAACTTTAATCACAAATATTCAATCCATTAACTAATTAATCTGGATCGGGTATTATAAAGGTTCATTACGGTGACAATTCCTTTTTAATCTAATTTGCTCCATTTATAACATCAGAATCAGAACCGTTAATTTTATTTAAAGAATTTGTTGCCTTATCCACTAGACCAACCTTTTATATATCTCAATACCTCGTGACGCACGAGCTTCCGCTCTCGTGATTGGCCAATTGTCACGGTTGTCCACCCTGCCTACCCCGCTTGGCGTGAAATCAGACAGTCAAAGGGTTGCTCCGATACCACTTGTCACGGCCCACGGGCCATTACCTTCTTCCCAAAAGACATGTCTGATATGATGTGCAACGCCACCCTTTATATATTACAAGATCTCTTTTTTCCTTTTTAATGTGAGATTAATGACCCACCTTTTTTAGACGTAATATTTGGTCTTAAATTAATTCTCTAAACCGTTTTTAAGATGACAAATTTGATCGAAATAAACATTGTTAGCATTTGATTCTCCAAACGTGACTCGTAAAACGTCCAGAGAATAGGACAAGCATATTTTACATGAAAGTTCAATGCCAAGCCTTCTTTTGCTTTTAATACCAAGGAAATGGCGTATTTAAAACATTAATAAGAACTTTGAACACAACTTGTCTCAGATAAAGACAAAAATTGAGATAGATAATGTTATGGTCCTCTTTCCAAATCTTGTATTAACATTATCCAATAAAAGACAAGAGAAAATATTATAAAATAAAACAAACTTTTCATTCGTGCCAATAATGTTTCTATAGAATATTGCCATCTGCCTGAGTAAAGCAAGATAATATTATCTCGGTGGGGTAGGGTTTAAGATCTGCGTTCGATTTAAGGAAGAAAAAAAAAACTCGGTGCCCACTATTCGATTTCCAACTTAGTTACTCGGTCAAATTGTGTTTATACATGTATCGGACTTGTAATCTTGATACCTCTTTTCGATTTGAGATTAATGTGCCTTTCATAACGGTAAGGCTCGACGTATAATCAAACAGTCAAAGAATCGTTCTGATATAGAGACAGAATCAGAATTGAGCATTGAGAAGAGTCGAAATATTGAATTTAAAAAAATACAATGGCTTATTTAGTATTTAAACTCAAATTCAGGAGACAATGCCTATTTTGTTTAATATTTAAACTTATAAGGACCTAAATTATTATTAGACCAAAAATATTGAAAAACCCGAGTCTACCTTTCTTTAATTCAGCCCCTATTTGATTAAATATTTAATAATTTTTATACACATTTTTTTAAATTGAAATACTTATTTTTATAGGGGCAAAACACTATTAGACCAAAATTTGTCGAGTATATAAAATTTTTAACAGGAGCTCGGGTCCTTTTGGGCACCAACAGAGCTCCATCTCTGTTCTGATACAACTTACCACAAGATCATTACCATATTCTCAAAAAAACATCTGATAAGATGTACAATACAACCGCTTTTATATTTTAAAACCTCCCATTTCCTTTGTAATATAAGATTAATGTCCGTTGTATCTCTTAATCATGACAATATGCTTCCAACATGTCGGTGGACTACAAAACTAGATGAAGTCCATAGAAGAATGTTGGAGCAGATTTTGTTGAATTCAAATGAAGTTTAGGCATAGAATTTAATACCGACATGTCCTCAATACATTGTACTAACTCGTATGCAATGTAGGTGAGGTTGACATCCAACGAGGTTATCGGCAAGCAGCCTAGGTTGACAATTCATGTTGCTAAAAGTTTGAACAGAGGTTGTTCAATATCTAGAGAAATTATTTCATGGATATTGTTCACTATGTTATTCGTGGTCCAGCCAATAAGATCTATTTACTTCAAAATAATTATTTATTAACTTGCTCATTTAGAAAAAAATGATATGGATAAACCCTATTAACTGAGACTACAAATGACGTGGTGAACAAAGTTTATCAAATAATTTTTCCTCCGTCTAATATTAATCATAATCCTAAATTCTAACCAAAGTCTTTGTCGGATGAAAATTCTCTACCCTTTTTCGGTGCCCCTACTTATGCCCCATATTCAAAATTAGGTTTATGGTTTAAGGTTTAAGGTTAGGGGTTATGGTTAGGGTTTATGAAATTTAGGGTATGGTGTATTTTTAAGATATAAGGTGTAGGGTTTAAGATTTAGAATTTGAGGTTAGAGCTTAGAATTTAATTTTGTTGTGTTTTTTAATGTTGGGCATAACTAAAGACACTAAAAACGGGCAGAAGATTTCTTTGTCACTTGAAAAAATCAATCAACGTAACTTTGCAATTTAAATGTGGGTGTTGGGTTGGGCCCATTGGCATGCATGTTAAGAATGAGACTAAACCATCTTTGTACTTTGTGAAATTGGTATGGCCTATTGGGCATTGGCATGTTCGGATGGTTAAGGTAGAACTTTATTTTTATGCACATTTTCTCCCCGAACTTAGAATTACATGTAAAACAATAAGTAAAAGTAGCTCATCTTCTTGTATTTTGATGCCAAAGGTGTTCATCATCCCTTGAGACTCGGGTTTGAGCACCAATAATGCATGTTGTGTGTGCCGTCTTTGAAAAGACTAAGAAAATTAAACAGAGGCTAGCCTTGCATCACACCAGCATATTCAAAAAATAAAAAAATTAAGTTAAAGTAAATATTGGTTTATTGATTACCCGACAATTTAATTAATTATAAGTTGAATTATAAAATTGTTTATATGCAGAACACAACTTACATTAGTTGATGATTAAAAAAAACCAGTCTTGGAAATTATTCTGAGCAATTAACTTATCTTAAAGCAAGAGTTAGTGTTGTAGGGGTTGAACTAAAGAAAGAATAAGTTTGTATCTTTAAATTTTTTGGTCTAATAATAATTTAAATTCTTATACGTATAAATATTAAACAAATTATGTATTTATTCATAAATTTTGAACTTAAGTACTTAATAACCCCTTGCATTTTAAAATTTTATACTTTGACCACGGTTTATATTCAATCCTGGTTTCCCTCTTGATTTATTGCCGTGTATCAGCTTTCTAAGCCCAAGCTGTTGAAAAAGCAACACACCACTGAGATTAAGTGGGCCAAAGATCATAGTATAAGAAAAAGACAAATCAAAATTTTCTGTATTCCATGAGGTGGAGATTGAAACTTATTCCTCCATAGGGGACCCTTTCCAACACTTTTCTTTTCACATCACCATCCAATGAAACTCCACGACAGCGCCAAATCCAATAAGTTCCAAATGGTATATCAAATTTTGTCCTATGCAATTACATGAACGATAACATTCTTTCTTTCAAAAAGAAAAAGAATTTGTTGTTGTATGAATGAATGCCATGTTATTGGCATTTTGGCATACATGCATGCATGCATGATCATGATCGGTCTTTGATGGCTACATTTGCATGCCATGCCATGCCAACATATACTTGCATGGATACGCCCCATTTAAGCATCGAACACTGAGTGGTTTCTCTCAGTTCCAGGGGCGGAGCCACAGCTCTTCCCATTCAACATGTAGTACTGTCTCTGCTCAGTTCCGCCTTAACACGGCGGCGCGTGCAATTAACTCCCCATCCCTGAAACCCAAGACCAAAAACATGCCCTGAGGCAAGGGAGCGGATATTAAATAACTAATGCAGTTGGTCCTTTTCGTTCCCATTAGTCTCGAAACGTGACCTTGTGTTTCCACTCGGTCCTTAAACTTGAATTTCAAATTTAAGAAAAAATTGTTTGTTTGATTTCATGATTATTTTAACCATGCAAATCTGCCTGCCACCTTACTGTAGAAATGTCTGACAGAAAGAAAGAGTGACGTAAGTTTCTGATCAGAGTAACGCGAGCGTTGGAAGCGTGTGATATGGGATTTTCGGATGCCCACCTTTCACTTCTTAACTCACCCCATGGACTCTTTCTCTTCCTACGTCCTATTCACTCTTAACTTGTCTTATGGCGGCAGAGACCGTAGCAAAAGAGAAAAGGGTTTTCATTTTTTATAATTTTAATATTGAGATTTAAATTGTGGTTATGCTGCATTTTAAATCGTTATATTTTATTGTAATTGTGGATCTAACGAATATTATAATCATTACAAACGTTTATTTTTCACAAGGTTTGAAGTCAAAAAACAAAATGACAAAAGATGTCTCAACGTTTGTATGTTTTGTCATTTGGCTTCATATTCTTTTTTTTTAGTTTAAATATGCCCCCAACGTTTGTTTGTTTTGTCATTTGACCCCCTATTCTTTTTTTTAGTCCAAATATGCCCCCAACGTTTCATTCATAGTCCAAATATGCCTCTGTTGGATGTAAAATGTCAATCAACTGACCGTCAACGACTTATAAAATATTTTGACGTGACATTAGCAGACGTTGGGGCATATTTGGACTACGAATGGAACGTTGGGGCATATTTGGACCAAAAGAAATAATATGGGGTCAAATGACAAAACAAGCAAACGTTGGGAGACATATTTAGACCCAAAAAAATAGGGGCCAAATGACAAAACATGCAAACGTTGGGGGCATCTTTTTTTATTTTGCCTAAAAAAATGACTCTAACGTTTAACTGAATAGTTACTTTGACTTCTATTCTTTTTTTTAAACAATTTAAGCCTTAACGTTTCATTGTGAGTCAAAATGACTCTTCCGTGAATGAAAATTATTCGTCAACTGATGACAAACAACTTGAAATAATTTGTCAGAATAACACATCAGAAGAAAAATAATTTTATAAAATAATTTTTTGACTGATATGTCATTCTTTCAAGTCAACACCTGTCTATATGATATTGTCTTATTTGTGTGCACTTTCATTTTATTTTCCACGTTATTTCAAGCCAATTATCATTAGTTGATTAACAGTTTTTATCCGTACATGAACTATTTTGACTTAAAATAAAACGTTAAGAGTTATTTTTTTTTAAAAATATATGATCAAAGTTTTGTGGTATGTACCGCCGACTGCGCACTTGGAGTTTCATTCCATATATTACACTTACAATTTAGATATTAAACGTTTTTTTATCACTCATCCGTTAGCTATTGGACGACGTATATTTATGTGCAAGATAAAGATAGTGTTCGATTCTAATTGAATAGCTGGATGGCTTGTATTCTTAATTTTGATTTGTAAATTCGATTACCTTTCTTAAACTCACTTCACTCTTACAAGTATTAGGTTAAAGTATGAGTCAAATCCGACCAACAAGTCACAATATCGATCTTAGGGTTGATGATGACAACATTTACTATTATTGGAGATTAGACTCTACGTTGGAGGACGTATTTCAAAGTTATGTTAGGTGATGATGTTGGTGCTAAACCACCCTCTAAAGCTCCAAAACAAAATCAAAGTGAAGGACTCTTTATGGGAATATAGTGCCAAAAAGGATGTTCAAAGTTCAAACCATCCAATCAATACAAAAATCAACTTCATGGGGAGGTTTGGGATTGGGAGTTATAAACGGTGTTCAAATCCGGGGACATAAGGGAGAAATATTTGGATATATATATATATATATATAAGTTTATCATCAAAATTTTTTTTTTTGCTCGGCAATAGTAATTTTGATTAATGAAGATGAAATATTACATCTCGCCTCATCCGACTTGCACGCCTCATTAAAAACCTCCCGGAGTAGGAGGAAAAAAGAGTACGTAACAAGCCGGGTATTTGAACCCTTAACTACAAAACACAAAAACCTACTCTTCTACCACCAGGCCTTGAAAAGAATCTGTCTAGATCTCCCTTGTTTTGCCAACTGATCTGCCATGGAGTTTCTTGCTCTTGGAACGTAAACAAAACGGACATTGGCTATTTCCTTTTTCAGCGCTTCAATCTTATCAAAGGTTTCCCACCAACGCCACGGACGAAGTACAGAATTTTCCAGCCAATTCAGAACCACTTGCGAGTCAGTCTCAATTTCCAGAAACACTTTATTCTTCAGACTTGCATCTATGAAAATTTGAAGTGCTGTAAGAATTGCTGTCAGTTCAGCAAAATCAATCCCATGGTCATACACCGGACCTGAAAAAATTGCTATTACATCTCCTTTGCTATTCCTAAGCACACCACCACATCCCCCTATACCCTCTTTGAAAGAGCCATCGACGTTAAATTTTACAATGCCCGCTGGAGGAGGACGCCATTCTTCCCAAGCTTCGATTTTCCTCTCCTGACCAATGCATTCCAAGGGGTTATCCCACCAGTTTTTCTCACTCAGCCAACAATCTTCATTTACAGCTTTAATCCATATGAGAGCGCGCATCTTTGCTGAAAAAAGCATGTCTTTCAGAGATCTTGTTTTTGAATTGAACACTTTGTCATTCCGCGCCAACCATAAGCTCCAAATTGCTGCTGAAACTGAGATTAGCCAGACTGTTTCAATCCTCTTATTGCTGAACTTTGATAAGCTGAAGGAGAAAAGCTCCTCAATGGTTGCCAACCCAGGCCAAATAACCGACCACCACGAACAGAAACTTTGCCAAAAACAGAAAGATACCCTGCATTCTAAGAAAAGATGTTCAACTGTTTCAACGTTTAGATCACACCAAGGACATTCTGCCTTGAAGTTTTCCAAATGCAAGCCACGGTCCATGAGAAAGGACTTAGTTGGAATTCTTTTTAATTTTAACAACCATAAGAAAGATCGCACCTTTGGAGGAACCTTCATTTTCCAGATTTTGTTGAAGTCAAAGCTGGGATTTTCAATCTCTGTCGAATCGAGTAATTCAGATAGTTTCTTAACCGAAAATCTACCATTTGTCTCATGAATCCAGATTATTCCCGAACAAACAAATTGGATAAAAACCAAAAATCCCACCAATTCAATCTTTGATTTTTTTTATCATAGAAGACAGAAAGTTACCCTCGGTAAATTCCGTATTTTACATAAATCAAAAACAAAAAATCCAACCAATTCAATATGTTCGAACATATAAGACAAAAAGTTACCCTAGGTAAATTCCATTATCTACACAAATTAGTGAATGAGTGAATCACGTTTCTTTGAGCAGGATAACATGAGAATTACAGCTGATGTTGTTGCAGTCTTTGATTGTCCTCCATTGTTTTCCAATGTCCCCAGCAATCTTAACGGCGTCAGACGCCGTTCCCAGGAGCCCTCTCCCTGTAAACCCAACGGTGTACAATCCCTTCTCCGCTTTCCATCCGTTAGGAAACGACGTTTTAGGCATCCCGTCTTTGGTGAAAAACTCGCTTCCCTATAAAAAATTATCGGATTAATATTTGATACATTGATAGTAAATAATTAATTCGAGTATTAGTTCAGATGTCATGCATAGTAAAAAGCTCTAATTTGTTAACCTTTAGCCAAGTAGGCACATTGCTTTTGTACCCGGTTGCCAAAATTATTGAATCAAACTCCTTTTCTTGTCCATCCATGAACTTAGCCCCACTCCTTGTGACCTCTTTTACACCTTCCATTACCTGAAATACCTAACAACATCAACTAAACGTATTGAAAAACACACACACACGAAAAAAAATTGTTTTATAGCTAAGCAAAGCATGAAAAATAGGATTACCTTGATTTTCCCAGACTTTATATGTGACAGTGCACCGACATCCAGCACCGGAGTCTTTCCGGTGACGTTCTTGAGCTCGATCGGGCCGGTTTTCGGTCGGCGGATACCTATTCGTTCTGTTTTGCCCAAGGTGAAGTTGGCTACCAACAATAGGAACTTGTCTACTAGCCTTAAAGGGAACCATTTGAGAAGTGCTATTGCTATACCAAATGTTGAGAAACCAAACATCTCCCTAGGTAACACATGCACCTGTATGAAGAAAACAAAACTCAACACTAGATACCACTGAACTAAAATCGATACTATTTTATTGTACTAAAAACTAATGGCTCAGTGGACTGTTAAAATCCATCTGCGTCATCGATTTTAGTGGCTCGGTGATATAATTGAAAACTAAATGAACTTACTGTGTTTCTAACAACCAAATGAGGGATTGCATTGTGTCTGCAAAGGTCCAAGCTGACTTCCATGCCAGAATTCCCACATCCAATAACCAAAACCCTACGGTTTTTAAACTCAGCACCAGACCTATACAAGCTTGTATGAACAACGGGACCTTTGAACTTATCGATCCCGGGAACCTCCGGTACCACCGGCTCGGCATTTTCGCCGGTGGCAACGATAAGCCACCTCGAAATGTACTCACGGTCCTGAGTTTTAACCCTCCAAAAACCCAAACCATCATCGAACTCAGCGGTCTGCACCGATTGTTTGAACCTAGGGAGTATTCCGAAATGTGAAGCGTAGGACTCCATGTAAGAGATGAACTGGTCCTTTGTCGGGTACTTGGGGAAATTGCGAGGGAAACCAAGGAGTGGGAGTTGACAAAACTGCTTGGGGAGATGGAGTTTGAGCCGATCATAGGTTCGGTTTTGCCATAGAGAAGCTAAGCAGCCGGTTTTCTCAAGAATAACGTAAGGCACGCCTTGGTTAGTCAGGCAAGCCGATGTTGCTAGACCGGATGGTCCTGCACCCACAATGATTGGACCGTGAACCCAAACGCACTTTGCTTCTTGGTACGTGTAATGCTGCTGGTTTTGTTCATCTTTTAATGAACCCATGGCAGTAGTAGTGTTAGTCAATGGTTTTTAGTGCAGATAGAAGGCAAAGAAAACAGAAAAAATGGTGATTTTGAAAAGGAAAATTGGAAGTGGTGATTAATTTTGGAAGAGAAAGAGAGGGAGTGTGTGTTAATGGAGGCGTGAAGGTAAGGAAAAGGGTTTGTTCTGTTTTCTCAAGGTTGGTTGTTTCTTCTTCTTCTCAGCTTCTCTCTGCAGTCTGCAGAGTTTTGTTTTAGGGGATTGGAATTGTAGTGGCAGGCAAATAAGCGAAGAGGAGATATAAATACACATATATGCATTTAGTTTAAGTATTAATATCCTATACACTGGCGGTTCAGTTTCCATAAACGGTATAAAAAGTTAGTTTAGGGTATATGGTTTAGAGGTTTAGTTGTAGGGGTTTAAAATTTAAAGATACTTGTTTTAATTTAAGGTTTAGAGTTATAATTTAGCGTTTATAGATTAGTGTTTAGTTTGTAGGGTAATATGGTGAGAGTTTAGGTTTTAACGTATAAACTCTAAATTATAACACTAAACCTTAAATTAAAACACCTATCCCTAAATTCTAAACTGCTAAACCTAAACTTAAACCTTTAAACTAACTCCCTATACACTGTATATAGAATATTTATCATAGTTTAATTTTTTCTCCTTTTCAAAGAATATAAATAATTGTTTAGGAAGACAAGTCAACTTCACGGGGAGTTAAACGTACAAAAAGGTGATAATACGATTTTGAGGTGGTACAATTAAAATGTTACAAAATATGAAATTTAAAATGTTACCCTTAGTGATAAAGATATTTCGTATCTTCATCTTGTTTTTGGTGTTTTTAATTTTTCAAAAAGTGATTTGTGTCGTATCCCTATTGTTGCATTTTATAGATAAGGGTAATCACGTAAATTTTAATTGGTTGACACTCGATTAACCGATGACACCGAATTTAGTAAGAACTTTAAATTTTGATTTTAATATATAATGTGATATATAAACTTGATTTTATACAAGTGTATAAATGAAATTTTGATTTAATTCTAAGTTTCTCACAAATCAGTTATCAACTTAAAACCGTTTATGTTTATATATTACACACAAACAATTATATTTATCCGACATAGAAATTAATTGATCTATTTTTTCTATATTATATCTACAATTAAATCAAAATCAAAATAAATTTATACGTATCACATTACATATTGAATTAAAATTCGAATGTAAACGTAAGATTTATTTCATAAAGTGAATAAAAAAGAGTTTTGAAGCAACATAAATAAATTTATCTGAAGCCACAAATTATTAATTGGGATACAAAGAAGATGGTGATTTGTTTGAAGTTAATTTGAGACGAAAAGATAGAGACGAAAAATAATTTGCGGCGTCAACTGTTGCAAAGAATATACATTTTTGCAACGTAATCTATATGTATAGAATGAACAAGTGTATTTATATCAAAATCTATAATATATAATATAAATATTATATTGAGTTTGGATTATTTATAATTATTAGATTAATTGAATTTCAGACCAACAAAGGGCCTCAATGAAAAAACATGTAATGTTCGTCTTAAGAGACCTGAGTTTAATCGTTTTGTCTACAAGGTTAGTGTACATTGTGTATGAAAATATACCACTTTATAATCACCTTTAGACTAAGATGATGTTTATTCTAAGAGACTCGAGCTCAAACCACTTAGATAAATCAATTTTATCCCGTAAAAATCTCCTCAATTACTACAATTAACCTCAATTATCTATTTTTACTAATCCAACAATATTTTTTAATATACGAGTGTAAATACATGACAATATATGTTTATACTTTTTTAACCTGTTGACAACACACATACACCTTACACGCACAGATACTTAAATTCGAGTCTCAAATGATAAACATCATCATCTTACCTATATTGATGAACATGCACGTTGGCTTCGTGGTTGGTGGATTGATGATGTATGGGCATGGCTAGGCTACCTGTGCTTTTTCCCTCTCTCTGTCTCTTTTTTTTTTGTTTACAAGCGTAAAAAAATAAAACTTACTCGTACAATTTATATATGTCTTTCCTAGCTAATCAGATTTCAAATTTGACGTACAAGATTTTGATGATTTTAATCGGCACAATGTTAAGATTCAAACCTTTAATTTTAATTAGGAGATATGTGTCTCATTTTATTAGATCAATTGATTGTTGACGGTAATTCATTTCTTTAAGTATACATAGAGTTGCCCATTAAATTTAGTTCGACTGACATCATTGTTAAGACAACATATAAGAAGACTTTAGATCAAACATGTTTAAACACTTAATATCCTTTAATTTAAATGTGAGTTGAAGTTTAAGTAGTTTAGACATTGCAAGTAAGAAAATAGTATATATAGAACTCTTTTAAGTTAATTAATAAATTTACTCTTAACATGTGAGAAATTAGAATCTGTATTATAGAAAATATTATAACCATAGTCGTATTCTCTCTTCTATATTATAGAAATTGTGTTGCGTTAAATTTTTATGTAAATTTTAGCAAATTCTCTATTTTATATTATTTTTCATATCCCTTCATATTTGCATTGCTTATTATGTTGAGTTCATGTTGCATAACTATAATAGATTTAAAATTGTCATGTCTAATTAACCGTATTCAAATAACTCTAAATTATATATATCATATATGAAGTTACTAAACATCTAAATTATTTTACTTGAAGAAAAACCAATAACTTTTTTTTTGGAACATAAACTAATAACAAGTTAGTTTACGAGATGAGGTGCTAGGACTTTTAAGCAAAACTAAGAGTTCGACTTATGTTATTGTAAATGGAGAAAATTACGTTGGAAGAGTCGTTTTCATAATAAATTTTTATGAAACTCGATCTGAATTAGTCGGTCAATGAGTCAAAAATCAATAGTTAGACTAAAATTATGAATAAGGGCAAGACAATCTGAAAGGTGTGTCATTTGACATTAACAGATCCTAAACAAAACAGTGAAACGGTCCCCACGCCGCTACATTACCGAACAAAGCCGAGACTGCTCTCGCTCGCCTGCCACAGGAATCCAGCAGCCCCGTTGCAGGATTTCATGCCCATTTGCCCCGGCCCCATGCAATTCTTTGGGTCCCCAACTCCGTCTCTATTTCTACTCGGAACTCGAAAATTTAATTTTGTCAATTTAAATCTAGAGATATAGTTTGATTAATCAAAATCGACTTATTTGATTTAATTATCAAAAGTTAAATAAATCCAACCATGGGACATATGTGAGATAGTAAGAGTAACTTAATCAATGGTCGAGGGTTTGATCCTCGCCCTAGGCATGAAGCAACTTTAAAATTTGTAGCTAGTGTTCGCCCTTTAAATAAGCCAACAGAATACATAAAGATTTATCATTGGGCTCGTTCTAGTGGATACCTTGACAAAAAAAAATCAACTTATCCGATTCAAATTGACGTCCTAATTTTAAAAGGGATAAACGACAACGGAGGTCACTCAATTATGGATAAGGTTACATTTGGGTCATTTAATTATTAAAAGTTACATTTGGGTCACTCAATTATGAGTAAAGTTACATTAGAATCACTTAATTATTAAAAGTTATATTTAGATCATTCAATTATGCGTAATGTTACATTTGGTTCAACCTTCATATTTAAAAAATATATATATCATGTGACATTGCTCCGCCGTCACTTCTGCCAGTCACGTGGAAAGAGGCATGGCTTTAGCACTTCCATTCAGTTCGGCAATGAGACTTGGGAGGTGCAACTCACGCGACCACCTATCCACCACGAGGATTAGTGGAGCTTGATTTGACAGCAAGGGCATTTTCGTAATGAACCTGATGCGACACGTGTCAATAACCTGGACTCCACCTCATCAACTCGACCAATAAGCTTTTTCTCGTTATTGACTGCAAGTTTTATATTATCTGTCAAATTATATCCTCTGATTTGATTTGTGGAGAGACAACTTATGTGATATTTTTTTTTTCAAATTTAATCATTAAACTTTTGATTTATTTTTATTTTGGCCACTTTATCGTTAAATACTAACAGTGTTATGATTGGTTATTAGGGGCGTAAGTGAATAAAAATCGTTCGATGAACCATTCGTTTATTAAGCTAAATAAACAAGTATATACAATTTTTTTATTTAATGAACGAACGAACATGAACAGAGGTGTGTTCGGTTTGTTTATGTTCACGAATAAGCTCGTTTATCGATTTGTTTATAACCTCCTTTAATCGGTTTCCATTTTCCTTTCAATTTTTTACATTTTAAATATTGGTGAATGTAAGGACTAAATTGAACACATTGTGAACTTTGAAGTTCAACTTGTGATGCTTAAAGAGTTTATGGACTAGTGGTGTAATTTTACCATTTTGTGAACATATAAACGAACATGTTGGCGGACATTTAAACAAACATGTTCACGAACGTTAAACAAACGAACACAAACACATTCAAAAATAAATAAACGAACACAAAACTAAAAATTTAAACAAACACGAACATAGGCTTATTCGTTCAAGCTTTGTTCGTTTACACCTTACTGGTTATTTGTCTTTTAAAAATTATAAAATAACCCTGAAACTTTCTTATTATTTTAAAAAATATATTTTAAATTTCCTTTAATATCTCTACGATGAAGCATCTTCTTCTAAACCCCAAATGGTGGGGAGATGGAGAATGGGGAAACAAGTTGTATATCACAGTGGTTTGAGTTTTGAGTTAAGTTTTTTAAGTTTTAAATTAATTTTGAAAAAAACCTCAACTTATAAAGCGATAAGAGATGACGAGACAAGTTCGTTAGTGTCTTGAGTAGTAGAAGAATATGCCAACAAAAATGATATTAGATCTTATATTACACTTAGATTATGGTTTGCCCGTAATGTTTCCGAATCAAATATCATAGTCGTATATTGAAATCTAATATTACATCATATAATCTTACATAACGCGAATCAAACGCAATAAAAATGAAAATATTGGTTAGTGTGATGTGTGCTGTATGAAAGGCCAACCTAGAGTTTGCAGAGCCGATTTCTCAAATTGAATCCCAAATCTTCAGGCAATCAACCATTAATTGTTGAAAGTGAAAGGGAAACAGATGCGGAAAAATACACACAAAAACACAAATATTTATTTTCCATAAAAGTTGAAACAAGGAAGTTCGAGTTTGCTGGTCCAAGTATTGAATGGAGCAGCTTTAAAATTGCTAATTTTTGGGCACTATATATCTATCTCTTAAAGAATCAAATCTTCAGAAATCTCATGCCAGAGGAAACATACTGAATAGAAGAGAGACTAAATGCATTAGCTATTCATTGACGATTTGATCCTGGGAAAAAAGAGAGGATATTCTGCTGCTGTTCCAAATTTCTCGCAGCTGATGATGACGATAGAGCGCATGAGAAATATAAGCGATCCTCCAACGATGAGGCCCCATCGGGAAGAATATTTTCTTTCGAATATACTGGTGTGACTACATGATAATATTTATTTACACTTTTTTAATTCTTGGACAATGCACACACACATTATACATACTAGTGCTTAAACCTGAATTTCTTAAAATGAATATCATTATCTTTTTCACTGGAACCAGAACAACGAGGCATTGATTTTTGTGTACAGCGTGCTGCATGCTTCTGCGATCCAATTGGCTCACCAGAAAAGTGGAAAGAAACCCTAGAATACTAGACCAAAAGATTCTAGTTTTATTCACTTCATGAGTCGATACTTGAATCCGATAGCTTAATTTGTTTTGTTAAAGCGCCTTGCTTCCAAGCCAACTGGATTCCATATATCATGGAGTCGTGTCATCCTAGTAAGAACCTTCCCGGGATGAAACCCTACGCCCACAATCAAGCCAAGATATCATTGGGACCGAGATTTAAAACCGGTAGAGAAAACTCGACTTGAAATTATTGGAGTTTTTGACTCCATTCAACGTAAAAAAATTAAATTGAATTGTAATTTTATAAATTTGATTCGATTAGAAAAATTAAATAAAGTTTGAGTTATAAAATGATACTTGAAATAACTCGAAAATTTTAATAATTAATAGATCGATTTTCAAGTTCGAATCCCTTAACTCTAATCGATATATGAATACCACATGTGAAATATATATATATATATAGAGAGAGAGAGAGAGAGATAGAAAGTCGTTTAAATTGAAACCAATTGACAAATGTTACCATAACATTATAAACATTTATAATTAAATTTGAATAGAAACTCGAACAACCCTACTCAAATTTCATAAATCCGACTCGAAATAATTTCAAATAAATTTTGAATTATAAAAAATGACTCATCAACTCAACTAATTCAATTTTTTTAACTCGACCCGATCAAATGCTTATCCCTAACACCGATATACCCGACTGTTTTAATGCTATAATATCGAAATGTTGTCTTTTCTTTTATTGTATACATTTCAAATATCTAATATTTAGGGTTTTCATGTATAAAACCATATCAATGGTCGTAAAGTTGAATTGAAATATCATAAATTAATTTGTAATTCAAAACCTTTTAAGATGAACTTACCGAGGTGACTCAAAGATTTAGGGACTCTATTTTAATTTATTTATTAAAATGAGACCCTAAAGTTAAAAAAATGTTTGTTACTTATTATGTGCTTGGTGGTCTGACTATTAAATAAAAACAAGTATAACATGACTCAAAATCTATGAAGTACAACAATGTTTTATTTTTCCCATGTAAGCATAAAGACAAAAGCGGTTCAAAGATTGTTATTTGTTAGGGTCTTGTATAATTTATTAAAATATGAGTCTAACATAACTCAAAATTTATAAAGTACACCATCATTGTGTTTTCCTCCATGTACTTTTTCTCGAAGTCTGTTCAGGGATGAAGCTAGTATTTAAACTAAAAAGACCTAAAATGCAATTATATCGAACCTATTAATGGCTTCATCTCTGAATCATGTACGATTGTTCTTGTTACAGTTATAAAAATTTGTTTAAACCCTGTACGATTAATCTTATTACACAAGTAAAACCACCCTGAATCTTTGGCAAAGAGGAGGGAGGGACAAAACAAGAATGATGGTGAAGACAACGCGTGGAAGATTCCATGGCAGGCGACATAAAAATTAGTGAATGGATATCATATAAGAGCATGTTCTTTTTGCGGGTAGAGGAAAAAGGAGAAACTCCCATCGTGCAAACAAAGGACCAAAATCTCGGATTCTTTTCGGTGTATTTTATGTATTAATATTAAAATATTAAATTTAAAATTATAATTATAATTTTAAATTATAAATTTTAAGTCCTAAAAATACTAAAGTGCCGAAACCTAAAAAATGACACTGACAATAGAAATAAAAATTGTATTCACAGAAAAGTAGAGCTCATGGTTTTTGTATTGGTTTAAATTCGATATTTATATTAGATATGTTTAATGTCAAAAACGCTTTTGATATACCAATAATCAACTTGTCTATAAATTGTTCGTATAATATTCGTTTATGTTTGTTTATTAAGTTAAATAAATGAGTATAAACAAAATTTCTATGTTATTTTAATAAACAAACGAACACGACAAATGGTTGTTTGGTTCGTTTATGTTCACGAACAAATTTGTTTATAAACTCGTTTATCGACTTATTTATAAGCTCGATTATCGGTTCTCATTTTTTGTTAATTTTTTCATTTTAAATATTGGTGGAAATAGATACTAAAGTGAACTAGTGGCATAATTTTACAATTTTTCTTTGGCTTGCAAACAAAAGGGTAAAAAGTGTTCATGAATGCTAAATAAACATGCTCGCGAATGTTAAAGGAACATGTTGACGAATGTTTAAATGAACATGTGCGAACACTAAACAAACAAACACAAACACCTTAAAAAATAAACAAACAAACATGATATTAAAAATTTAAACGAACACGAACAGAACATGAATGCCTTCAGAAGTAAACAAACGAACACAAATACAATCTTGTTCATTCAAGCTCGATTCATTTACACCCATATATAACACAATATATAGCAAAGTAAGAGTTTTGAATTCTAACGTTGTGAACGGAAAACAAAATGTTGGGAGGGTTACCTATAATATGCCTTTGTGCCTTTGCAGTATCCGATCCAGACTAGTCTACCAATGAATCCGATACTAGTTGTAATACAAAAATAACGCATTGATATTTAAGACGAATTTTACAAAAATATTTAACTCGAAATATGGGCATGAAAAAACCAACAACTAGTTGATTTAGTGAGATGAGACAGTAGATCCCTTAAGAATGATCAAAAATTCAAATCCTGAACTTGTGAGTGGAGCAAATTAAGTTGGGAGGGCCGCCCCATAACGAACATTTGTAGTACCTATCTACCTAATTCTGATTAGTCAACTAATAAGTTAGATACATATATAATAAATAAATGTGTACGAGAAAAAGGTCCGTTTAAAATAAAAACCGAGTTTGAACTAAAATCCTCAAAACTCGAGCTAAACTGTTTTTTTTTTCAAATTTATAAATGTTATTCTTTTATTTTATGAATCAAAGCACAATCTTGTTCAATTCATATAATAAAAAAAAATTATAGTGTAAATCGAACGACAACAAGCACCCATGGCCTAATGGATAAGGCGCTTGACTTCTAATCAAGCGATTGTGGGTTCGAGTCCCACTGGGTGTGTGTTGTTGTATTTATGTTTTGAGATGGCAAAAATACTCGACCCGATCAGGTATTTATTTTTAAAAATTCGCGGGACGAGTTCGGGTATTTGATAGAAATTCCTAGTCCTGTACATTTTTATATTTTTTTATTTTATTTATAAAAAATATCATTCTATTTAAACACTTTTATGAGTTTTAAGCTATTTTTTGTTTTTGTTTTGGTTCGTACTTATTATAAAATTTTGTTAGATGTTGTTTAAATTTTAATATATTCGATTCTAACGGTCAATGATTCAAATTTATTATTTTAAATATGTAGTTTAAACATGCGGATAATTTAAAATTGGTTTTATTTTATTTTTTTATATAAGCTTGAAGTCCCTTACAACCATAATTTGTGACTGTGATGGAAGATCTGTTGAATCTAACATTTATCGTCGACGAAGATTAATTTTTTTTTTAATTTTTCGGGGCGGGTAAATTAATATTTTAATTCGGGCGGGTCGGGGTCGGGTATAATATCTTATAGGTCGGGGCGGCCAAAAACCCGCCCCACCCCATTGCCATCCCTATAGTTGTTAAACAAAATTGATATAATTATATATTTGGTCCTCATTATTTACACACTTACCAATTTGGTCCTAAATTAAATTTAAATTAATAAATTTATCCTCCAATCATATAGTGACACATGTCACCACTTAATTGGATAAGAAAACCACTGAACCGTAACTTATTATTGTTATATGTTTACAACTGTTTATATTTAAAGTGATAGTGCAAGTGTATCCGAGCTGCAAAACTCTGTTCCTCACCATCTTCTTCGTTTTTTCCTTTTGCAGGAAAAGACGGATGACATGAGCTAGTGCTCTGTTTGTTAGTATGCTCGGGCTGAAATACACAAAAACCAACCTGAATTCACAATTTTCATCCTTTTCCATGAATTCTTGTTTAGGCTATAAACTTGAACCTCTGATGGATTAAAGTCTAGAACTTTTATCACCTTGTAGTCATTGGTTTTTTTTGACAAAAACCAAAGGCAAGAAGAAATTGTTTACGCCCATGATAACATTCCGGAAGCTCCATAATTTATAGGTTTTGTAGGTTTGAACGTGAATCCAAAGCCTTCAGATATTGAATGAATTTATAGCATATCCTATGTAACCTAAAACCCTAACCCTAAAACATAAATTCTACCTCCTTTACCCTAACACCTTAAATTATTATTTAAGCTATAAAACCTAAAACCTATATTTCTAATCTTAACATCCTGAATTATTATTTAAATTATAAAACCTAAAACATATATCTCTAACCCTAGTACCCTAAATTATTATTTTTTTTATAAGAAAGGGCTATCCTTATTATGTGTCTCATTAAAAAACCTCCCTAAACCTAATGAAAGAAAAAGAGTGCACATGATAAGATATACAAAATACATGAGGATTACATCCTAGAAGGAACTAAGTCCTCGCGTAATAGATCAACAACAAAAGTTGGGACAGAATCCAAAAGAACTAAGTCGAGATTCGAGAGACTTGCATGTTTTGCCAAAGCATCTGCAACTTGATTGCACTTCCTAGGGATAGCACGAATCGAGATCCGTCAATCTCTCTGGACCTAGGGATAGCACGAATCGAGATCTGTCAATCTCTCTGGACCACATCCTGGATAGCACGAGTGATAGCGAGACGGAAATCATCACGCTCTACCTGGTGAATAAACTCGATAGCTTGAGCATTATAGGATTCCACCTCTAACCTCCGAAAGCCTAGATCCCACGCAATAACAAGACCCAGGAAAATACTCCATAATTCGGCTTCCACGACTGAACAGCAACCAATAAATTTAGTAAAACCATATAGCCAGGAACCTGAATGATTCATAATCACCCCACCACACCGAGCTTTCCCATCATGAATCGAACACGAGGCATCGATATTTAGCTTCACCCGATCTATAGACGGCGGCAACCAACAAGCTACAAGCGTTAGTGTTGAAAGCTCAATATGTCTTCTACATTTGGCTTCGAGCGATAGACGAGTTGCGTTCGCAAGCTAACAACTTTGTTCGATGATAGAACCCGAATGGATAAAACCTGAAACCTACATCCATAATCCTAAATTCTATAATATATATATATATATATATATATATATATATATATATATATATATATATATATAAGAATATAGCATGATAGATTTCGAAACAAACAAATAATAATATTAATTAATAATGTGAAGCAAATGTCATCGAGCACCCATGGCCTAATGGATAAGGCGCTTGACTTCTAATCAAGCGATTGTGGGTTCGAGTCCCACTGGGTGTGTTTATCATGTAGATGTTTTTTGGTACATATATTAATTATTTATTTTTACAATTACTCATTTATTTTTCACTTGAAAGATTATTTTACTATTGAATAAACAAACTACTAGCCATTATTCATATAACGTTTTCATTTTTAAAATAGAGATAGATACAAAATATCAACATTCAGAATATACTTTTACTTATTAATAAATATTTAGAGTAAACTATCTGTTTGACCACCAATCTATTGGGAAAGTTTTAAAATGACCACCATAGAAAAAAAACGCGTTATTTGACTACCCAAACTATTAAAATGGGATCAATTTGGCCACCTACCGTTAAGAGGCTAACGGAAGGTGACGTGGCAGTTAAAAAATTAAAGGTATAATTACACATTTCGTCCTTACTATTTACACATTCTTTCAATTTAGTCCTAATTTTAATCTAATAAAATAAATTAATTAGGTGGTGACACGTGTCAACACCTTATTGGAGGAATTTAATTATTTATATTTAATTAATAAATTTATTTTCATCCCCCAATCAGGTGGTGGTGACATCACCACCTAATTAGAGGAGAAAAACAAAGTTAAGCACAAATGCCATCCAGGGGAATTGAACCTGGGTGGTGTAGGTGCAAAAGCAATGGCTAAACCACTGCACCAAGCACAATTTTGTGCTTTAAAACACCAAATTCAATATATATCTTTTTCCAATATTTTTCTCAACTTTAAAACACCAAGCACAATAATGGATACTAATGTAAACAAGCTTATACGATTCCCCTGGGCTTGGTGCTTGAGAAACAACAAAATGAAATTGGAAGAATGTGTAGATTCGATTTAATGGTCGTTAAAGCAACCACTGCTCAAGAGAATTCGTCCAAGTTAGTAAAGCGTTAACTCTAAAAAAACAAAAAGACTTCATAAAATTGGAACTCATGAATCATTTCAGAAAATACTAAAATAACCGAAAAAACTAAAATGGGTTGATGAAATCCACCACAGTGCTTGAGAAACAACAAAATAAAGAACAAAAACTGAAAAAAAGAAATGAAACTTCAGAATTTCAAGTTTGAAGGTAAATGACAAAAAGAAAAGGTTTCAGAAAGAAACCAACCTTCATAGTTTATACCAGTAGGAGAAAGAGTTGCAGAGGAAGCCCCAATCAATGCCAAAATCAGTGTAAACAACATCAAAGTCTTTATTTCCGTACTGTTAAAACTCTTGCAATCTCTCAGTTCATTCAAACTATACTTTCTCTGAAAAAAATCAATGCACACTGATCAACACAACAATGGTCTGTCATGAAGCTAAAGTCTTTATTCTACCCTTGTTCAAGCAAAAGGTGTCCCTATCAGAACCACAAAACTGAAACCACTATTACTGTTAAAAGAAATTCCTTTATTTTTGACCTTTTCACATCATACAAAACCAAAATTTTGTTTTTGATCAATACCAAGATCCTAAATAGGAAAAGGGTGCTTGGAAACATGATTTCTGGGGATTTAAAGCTTTGATTATCGAAGCTTCTGATGCGAGAAACGATGAAAGTGAGAAGAAAAGGGTGAAAACAAAGGGAAAATCGGTTTGGGGTTTGATGATCCGATGGAAGCCATGGATGGTTTCGGAGAGAAGAAATGAAGCAGAGAATGGAAGAATGAGAAGAACCTAATTAAATTATTTTATTAGTTTAAAATTAGGACTAAATTGGAAGAATGTGTAAATAATAAGGACCAAATGTGTGATTATACCTTTAATTTTTTAACTGCCACGTCACCTTCCGTTAGCCCATAAACGGCTGGTGGCCAAATTGATCCCATTTTAATAGTTTGGGTAGTCAAATGACGCGTTTTTTTCTATGGTGGTCATTTTAAAACTTTCCCAATAGATTGGTGGTCAAACAGATAGTTTACCCAAATATTTAATATCATACAATTAATTACCGTTTGACGTATACAATAAATTATTGTCTTTTTTAACAAAAGATTTACTTTAGCCTAATGGTTAGGACCAAATTGAAATAACATCTAAATAAAGAGAGTTAAAATTTATTAAATATAAAACCTAAAATGAATAATTGATTCCAAAGCCTTCGGATAATGAATGAATTTATAGTATATTTTATATAACCTAAAATCCTAACACTAAAATATAAAACCTACACCCTCATCCTAATACCCTAAATTATTATTTAAACTATAAAACCTAAAACTTAAATCTCTAATACTAACATTCTAAATTATTATTTAAACTATAAAACCTAAAACATATATCTTTAACTCTAATACCCTAAATTATTATCTAAATTATAAAACTTAAAACCTACATCCTTAATCCTAACACCCTAAATCTTAAACTTTAATTCCTAAAAAAGATTAGAAAATTTTAAACCCTAAATTTTAAACCATATAACATAAACTCCTTAACCCTAAAATATTAATTTTTCAGTATTGAAAAAATGATCACCTAATAACAAGTATTAACAAAATTGGACACATAATAATAAATATCGAAAAATTAAATTTTAAGAGTAAACCTCTAATAATTATAACCAAGCGTCGTGAAAAATGTATTCACGACCACGAACGCAAATCTACCACAACAGTAGATAATAACGTGTCATAAAGCAAGCAGAAGTGTACCACAAAGGCAGATAATAAAACTTAATAAAAGGAATAAAGAAAAAAAGAATTAAATATATAAAATCAAAAACAAACAACAATGAAATATCATGGTTGATGATAGCACTAATACTAGCGTCACTGCCGACCAACCAAAAAAATTAAAGAAAACAAACTGCTCCCGTTTTTGTTTTAATTTAAATTCATATTTTTTTCGATAGAAATTAAATTCGGATTAAAAATTATAGTTTTAAATGAAAAATACATTATCATACGTCAAATCTAGACATTGTAACCCACACATTATCATGATGTAAAACCATATATGAATTCCGATTTGGAACTTCTAAATACACCCTACATTCAATATAAAATAAACATATATTTTTCGTAGTTTTTAAATCTAATCATTTTTATTTATTTACAAAGATTGATAATATGTTAAAAAATGAATTCAAAATAAACTCAATACAACTAATTTTGGATTTTTCTCTTAATTAATTTCAAATAAATAAAAATTTAAATAATTATTTTTAAAATTTTAAATAGAGTAAAGTTTACAATTGGTCACTAAACTATTCAAAAATAATATTTTGATTATCAAATTTTTAAAAGTTATAGAATGAATATTAAAATTTTGATTTTGTTAGTACGATAGGTTTCGAAAGAAAAATATTTTGGATTTTCAAAAACAAAGTATAATCTTGTTCAATTAATATAACAAAAAAACCTTATAGAGTAAATATCAACATAGCAGGCACCCATGGCCTAATGGATAAGGCGCTTGACTTCTAATCAAGCGATTGTGGGTTCGAGTCCCACTGGGTGTGTTTATTATTTATATAATTTTGGTACATATATTAATTATTTATTTTTACAATTACTCTTTTTTTTCACTTGAAAGATTGTTTTATTATTGAATAAACAAACTACCAATAATAAACAAACTACTAGCCATTATTCGTATAAAACACTAAAATTTCAAAAGAAAAACCAAAAAATAAAACAAATTTAGTACCCATTCTTCAACTGCCCATTCTTCAACTGCATGCCAATTTCGGGAACATAAAAATATAAAATCATAGATATAGTGTAAATGGACTCTCCCATATATATATATATAGCCTCGTAAATAAAATGCTAAAATATATATTAAAAAAACATTTTAAAAAAATTATGAATTTCGGCCTTTTTCCTATGCCCAAATTAGACTGAAATATTCAGACATGGCCCGAAATGAAGAATATGTGGTCCACAATCGGTCCATATATAATTAGATATTTGTTGAATTTGTACTACATATGTACTACTAAACCCAACTCAAATAACACCAACCGAGTACTACAACTACACCGATTGAAAACAAGTATACAAATCATACAAGTAATAAAATTTGAATTTAATTTTGATATATAAAATAATGTCAATGTGGAAATCACATGGAGAAGCAACCGGCTATTGTTTTCCTATCTACTGTCACTTTTATTGCTGGGGCATTGCCGGAGAAACCAATAGCCTCCCATCTCCGATGAGCCGATGGCCTCGGGAGATTCTCCGGCACGATTGTCTCCAGGGAATTCGCCCGCCATGGAGGGCACATTCGTTTCTCACTCCACCTCGTTGTCGTCGAGTTCGATTCGATGGCAACCGAAGGAACTTCTTTAGCAATGGCGACGTTGTTATTTATGTCGCCTGATTGTAACCCAATCATGATGCAGGCTAACCCTAATGTGCATTGCTTTCTCCATTTATTATCCCTTGGCCTAACAACAAAATTAATTCCATAAAGTTTGTAAGTTTCAAATTTTGCATAGCAAAATTGGTGAACCCCAAATTTATGTTTTGACTTACCATGCAACTTGGGGTCTCTTGGTGTTAAAAGATGGGTTGTTTAAGCCAGGATTCGAGTTTGGAGGGGACACGTTGAGGCAGCACCTGGTTGAAATAGCCATTCCCTTGCTCTCTTCTTCCCAAAGATTTGGATTTGGCCAACGATTATGGCAAAAGGATGGAGTTTTGATTATTATATATAGAGAGCGGGGCTTTAACGTGTTACCAAGAGTTAGAGGTTGTTTGACGGCTGATTTTATATCCGTACGAATTGTTAGAATATTATATTAAAAATTTTATACGAATTAAATTATTGATAAAAACTGTAAAAAAAAAACATAATTCACGTAAAAAAATTAAATTATAAAAGATACGGTTGCCGTTAACACCTCTCGGTTGAGTGTCCTTAGTCAGATCAGGGTAGGGTGACAAGGAGCCAAAGGTGGGCATTAGTGAATAAACCACGTGGGTTGGACCGTCCAAAGAAGCCACCTATTTGCTTGCCGTCTCTTACTATTGTTCTCTTGGGGACGCGTGTGGGAAACAATTTCTTCTAGAGTGAAAGGAACTAATTAGTCTAATAAGATAAAGCATTAAATTTTTTAAGTATTTAAAGTTAAAAGTTTGAATTTTTGGTGTTATAAATAGAGAAAACTGTGTTAAAAAAATCGTTTCAATAATGAGCCTCTTTAAAACTTAATATGAATTTGTCGACTAATAAATTGAAAATCATTGATTAGAATAAAGTTGTTTTCTATTTATAATCTACATAGAACAATTCTTTTTATTGTCTTCACGATTTCTTAGGGCTTTACCTTGATTAAGAACAATCTTAAAGTTTAAGTGGCAAATAAGTGCCCAAAGTATACCTTTTTTTTTTTTTTCCAGATAGGTGCCTAAAGTATTTTTCGAGCCAAATATGTGTTTAACGTTTTCAAAGTTACTCAAATAGGTGTCCTCCATGGTTGTCCGTTAAAAAAATTGTTAACCTATAAAAGCATGACACGTGGCAGTGTTAAACATTTTTTATTTTTATCAATAAATCATAATTTTTAAAATATCCTAAAATTTTCAAATAATCCCAAAATAGTCCCCAAATCCCTAACCCCCAAATCCGGCCACTACCATCGGTGTTGGTCGCGTTTCCGGCGACGGACTGAAGCACTCTCCCCTTGCCGAACAACTCACACACCGTTCATCGCCCGTTATGTCGCCGTTAGTCGTGAATTATTCGAATGAATCATTCGACGATTTCGACGTTTATCACAGCGCCGGTCGATTTTCAGCGACGAGGTGATGGGGTAAATGCTCATGGTGGTCCTACAACGGATGTTGTGGGCGGCGGTGTGGCAATCGGCGGTGAAATCAAGTCAAATCGGAATTTGAGTTTTGGGAGTTAGAGATTTCAAATTTTGGGGCTAATTTGTGAAATAAAAAAAATATTTTGTTTTTATTAATTTTAAATATAATTTTAGAATTTTAAGAAGTTGACGCATGTCATTTAACGGTGAAAATTAATAGACGTTGACGGCATAAACCTATTTGAGTAACGTTAAAAATATTAGGCACCTATTTAGCTCGAAAAATACTTTAGACATTTATCTGAAAAAATTATAATTTTGACACTTATTTGCTGCTTAAGCCAAAATTTAAAAATAGTGGAATATAATTTGACAATTAGGGGGGCAAAGCTCATGCCTATTCTTTTGGTGTCGTTCTTACTGACGAATATTATTTATAGTGATAATTTTAATTAATATAACACGTAATACTTTAAATTAATTGACATAAGAATTTTATTCATGTATATTATACCAGTTTTACTCACTTGTATATACACTTAATTATTATTATTTAGCATATAAATTATAATACCTAAACTACTCATAACCCTTCTAACCTTTAAACAAGAGACAAATGTATTTAAGCACACTTAAACCCACAACATCTTGAACATTACAATAACAATGCCAATTAAACCAATGCTCAACCGAAACATAAATATTATTATAGTCTTAAAATGAATATTTAATACAATTTTATTACAAATGTTTCTTAAATGAAAAAAAAATGACTAGCCAATTCATGTCCTCGGTGTTTCATATCTTAAAAGAATTCATAATATTAAATTAATAAGTTTCACATATAATGATTTTTAATCTTAAATTAACAAATTTCACGTATCTAAAGATTCAACCTTTTAATGCTTTGATGGCGGTTCAATGAAACTAATTTAATGCCCCAAGTTTTTCGATAAGAACTAAATTAAAAAGTTTTTACGAAGTGTTAGGACCAAAGCATAAATAAGAGAACATTGGAGGCCTTGTGTAGTAATTATCCCAAATGTGCATTCTCGTCTTAATCTGTACCTTCCTCTTGTGTTCAACGTTGGACAACTAGTCGGATGAGTATGATGTGCGGTTAAAAAACGGTAAGTTTTGAAATTTGTTCAGAGATTTAAATTATTTAACTTTTTAATATTATTTTATGTTAGTTTTTTTTTTTTGTGATTTTGACAAGTTTCTAAACTTAGAAAACAAGTTTCAAAACCTTGTCCAAAAACCTAAAATGTTATATAAAAAAAATAAATTCTAAAATTTGTCACGAATCACCCTAAAACCAACCTAAATGTTATAAAAAATTTAACATATTAAATTTTTAGATAAATTTTGAAACATGTCGTTTTCAACCGTACCCTAAGCCTACCGTTTTTTAGACTCCTCCACAACTGGTTTAAATTTGATTTTAACTATATTGTCACTATTGTCTAACTTGATTCTATAGATCCACTTAGTACCTAGGGTAGGGTAATTATTAGGTCTTTTAACTAAGGTCCAAACTTATTTCTCTCAAATTAGTTCAATTCTTCTTGATAGCTATTAATCATCTTTGAAAAATTTCATTGTTTAAAACTATTTTTTTCATCTTAAAAATATAAAGACAACATAATTGCATGCCTTTTTAAGAAAGGATCTAGTGACAAATCACCCAAATTTTCATCATTTTTTACATTATTAATGGTTTCCACAACTCTACTCATAATATAGCAAGAAATATTAATGGTTTCTACAGGGACGGACCTAGGACTTTAGGTTAGGGGGGGCGAACTTATAAATTTCTAGGGGGGCGAACTTATAGAAGTTTAGGGGGGGCGAAAATAGATTTTTAATAGAAAATACATAGAAAAATTCTAAATTTTTTCTAAATCATATATGATTTTCAAAATTTTAGGGGGTGCGATTGCCCCCCAGCACCCCCTCGGTCCATCCCTGGGTTTCCACCAAAAAATATATTTAAATAAACTATTTTCGCAAAATATAATCTTAACCATTTTTTCTGAGGTCCTCTTTTTTACTCAACAATTTTATATTGCAGAGGGTTCTAGATGTCGAGAAGTTATGTCATTTTATATTCTTTTTCATGATCATTTCTTACCCTTGAAACATTATATCCTATTTAATTTTGAGTCATTTTACAAAAAGTGATAAAAAATTTAAAACATCATATTTAGAGCTTAAAAAGTAAACCCCAAGTATATTTAATTAGAATAACTATTAACATTCACAAATTCATATTGTTTGCCACCTAAACTAATAGTCTTATTTGGAACAAAAAAATCGGTGTAAATTAATTGCAGGTAAAAACCACATTTTTTTCTTGTGAACAATTTTTCTTTAGGAGAAGGAAAAAGAAAAATTTTGCTCCTAATAGATATTAAATTTACAATTTTAAAAAATAAAAGAATATTAATTGAAAATTTTAATTACTTGTTCTAATTTTTTTGAGAATAAACTGCATTCTTGATTTGAATGTGACTAATTTATGCTTTCTTATAACGCACATATCACATACTTCATCATTATTAAAAAGAAAGTTTAGACAAGCCTACAACTAGGTCTTTTCTAACAAGTTTAGGTAAGACCTAATATTTTATGCCACAACTAATAATTAGAGGGATGGAAAATTTGAAAGATATTAAATTATATGAGATTTACATTATATGAGATACCAAAGTCAAGCAAAGCCTTAATGTTGTATCCTTTGAACTGAGTAGATTATATGAGATGTACATTAATTATTATTATACCTGACACATTTGAGCTGAGATTCTATTTTAATTTGAACGTGATCCGAAATTTAAAATAAATCGAATCTAATTTTATTTAAATTTATACGGATTCAAATTGATTTTCAACCAAATCTAAGCCAACCCGAATTTATTTTACCCAAACTATAAATTTTACATTTTGTATAGGTGGATCTCATCCCTATATATACATATACATATATACATATATACATATATATATATATATATATATATATATATATATATATATATATATATATATGGATGAGATCCACTTACGTATGAGTGGAATGGATGTATGAGATTAAACACTCATATTTTTTACTCCTTAAAAATCTTCTTATTTTCATTTTTTATCTCAATTCCGTCTATTTTACTCATCCAACGGCTTGATATTCTACGAATAAATTTCTTGCTGATCAAAAATAAATTATAGGCAAGTTCTGGTTTTCTAGATGGTTGCTGAATAAATAAAAATAGAAAATAATTTATATGTGGTGTAAAATTATAAGAAATGAGAATAATATTCGGTTGGATTGTTGTTATTATTGTACTCAACATCATGGGTTAGGTTTAGCCGTTAGGCACATTTTCGAAAGCAATAAGAATATACTTGCGAGGAGATGACGTAAATTAAATTGTTATTATTATTATTATTATTTTACATATTTTTATAATCTCAATCGTACGTACTAGAGACGACCGAATTGATCCTAAATTAGGTAATGGTACCGACTGAAGTAATGAAAATAACTAGTGGACTTAATAGGGAAAGTATTTAATCGAGTTGAATAAAAATAATTTTAAATTAATCGAGTTAATGAGTTTTATTTTGTAACTCAAATTTTATTTAAAATTTGATTGAGACGAGTCAAGTTAGTTGAATTTCTGTTCAAATTTAATTGTAAATATTTATAGAGTTATATTTCGATACACAAGCTCTGTAAAAAAACTTACACAACCTTTCATATTTAAATTATAAAATCTAAAACATAAATCCCTAGCCTCCTAACACCCTAAATCCAACTCTAAACCCTAAATTTTACACTCTAAAACCTAAACCCATAAATCTCAACCTAAACTCCTAATCTCTAAAATTAAAAGGTTTGTTACACAAGCTTGTGTATCAAAGTATTTTCCATATTTATAATGTTATGGTATTGATTTATTCCAATTTAAACAAGTTTCTATAACCATACACCAATAAACAATATACACATATATTTCTTTATATTTTTTCATATAAAATATAGATGTATCAGAGAGAGTTGAGAGACTCGACTTGAACTTAAAAATTAATCCACCAATTACTACAAATTTTGAGCTATTCGAGTCCCTTTTTATAACTCAAAACTTTATTTAGAATTTTTTTCGATTCGAATCCAATTTATGAAATTGCAATTCTAGTCAAGTCGAGTTTTTTTCCGCGTCGAGCCGAATAAATTTTTTAACTTTTTCGTTTTGCTCTCTAAACTTGGACATAGATGTTGGCCGAATTGTCTCGAACTTGAAAACCAATCCACTAATTATTAAAAAAGTTATTCGAGTTGAATTTTTTCACGTCCAATGGAGTAAAAAATTTTAACTTTTTAAATTGAGTCGAATTTTACTCAATCCATACTTGAATGAAGTTAAATTAAGAAAACCAAAATAAGTATTTGGTTTTTTAATTTCCCATGGTCCACGTGATATAAGCCATTACATCATCCTTTTTTATTTTTAGGGGGAGATATACATCACCCTAGAATCAAGCATAAAGAGATCTCATCACACAACTTTTTTTGTGTAATTTTTAAGTTTTATATAATTGATGCCTCTGAAACTTAAAAAATAAACAAAAAAAAGGAATCTAAGCACATTGTTGATGCTTCAGAGTTCAGACAAAGAGCAGAGAAAAACAAACGAAATTTCCTATTTATTTTAATGTCTTTCTCTATCCATTGACTTCAACATGTTTATTTTCTATGCACCCAACTTGGGAAAGATACACCTATGGCCTATGGGCTATATGTCATTGTAATAACAAAACAAAATGAGAGTAACTACCAATCTCTTTTAATTAGGTAGATCGAAAACTTTAAAATAATTAAATAAAAATAAAATTTGAGTTCGGGGGTACGATTACGCGTGAGAAATGCTAATCACTTCACAATATTTACAAAACGACACTTAATTGATCACTAATATTTTATATTGTAATTATGTATGCATGCAAGATTAATATAAACATTTTTAAAGTTTCAAGAATGACGTCGACTTCGCTCACGGCTGAGAAAACTTAAGTCAAGCCTAGAGATGGGCACGGGTCGGGTCGGGTTTTTGGCCCACCCGAACCCGACCCGAAAATATTAACCCTAAACCCGAACCCAACCATATTTTTTAAAAAACCCGACCCGAAAATAAATACTTTAAACCCGACTCCGACCCGACCCGACCTGACCTATATAAAAAAATCAATTTTAGGGACTAAATTGTAAAAAAAAAATTTAAGAGACTTAATTGTAAAAAATAATAAATTTAAGGACTAAATTGTAAATAAAAAAACAATTTTAAGGACCTAATTATAAAAAATATATATAAAAAGGGGTATTATTGCAAATATCCCTAAAAAATTTAGGAGAAAATTACACTATTAGTCCCGGGTCGGGTCGGGTAGGATTTTTTCACCCTAAAATCCGAACCCGACCCGACCCGACCTCACCCTACACAAAAACCCGACCCGAACCCGATTTTTTCATAAAAATATCCGACCCGATCGGGCCGGGTCGGGTTCGGGTTCCGTGCCCATCCCTAGTCAAGCCCGGACGCATTAAGAATTAGAATATCAATTAAATAAAATCAGAGAATATTATTTATTTTATTAATTTTTGAGTAAACTACATAAATGACCACCATATTATTAAAAAGTTGTGATTTGACCACCTTATTTTTTTCCGAAGCAATTAAACCACCATATTATTAAATTGGATGCAATTTGACCACCAGCCGTGAGAGGTTATGGAAGGGCGACATGACAGTTAAAAAAATAAGAGTATAATTACACATTTGGTCCTAATTACTTATACACTCTATTAATTTGATCCTAATTTTAATTTAATAAAATAAATTAATTTGATCTTAATTTTAATTTAATAAAATAAATTAATTTGATCATAATTTTAATTTAATAAAATAAATTAAATTTAGTCCTCTAATAAAGTGATGAAACGTGTCACCAAATAATTAATTTAGTTTATTAAATTAAAATTAGGATCAAATTAACATAGTGTATAAGTAACGATGACCAAATGTATAATTATACCCTTATTTTTTTTAACTGCCACATTACCCTTTTGTTAACCTTTAACGGCTGGTGGTCAAATTACATTCAATTTAATAGTATGACAGTTTAATTGCTTTGAAAAAAATAAGGTGGTCAAATCAAGACTTTTCTAATAGTATGGTGGTCATTTATGTAGTTTACCCTTAACTTTTTACATGTCATGTTTACCGATTGATTTTTTACCTTTTTGCTTGATTTGGTTTTGACAGTTCACTTCCCTCTTTTTTGTTGTTGTTGTTTTTTTCCTAAAATTTGGTGACTGTACTCACGTTGAGCTTCCATCCAGCTATAAGGTTCATGCATTGAGTTTTTTTTTTGTATGGAAGCAAATCAACAAAGTAATTTGCTTTCAAGCTTTGGTTTTGGTTAACAATGGAGATTGGTTCCGATGCACGAACTGGAAGTGCCAGCATTTGGAGGAACAATGGCAGGGAACCTTTCTCCATGTCTTCTCGTGAAGAAGATGATGAAGAAGCTTTGAAATGGGCTGCTATTCAGAAACTCCCCACCTATTTGCGTGTAAGGAGAGGAATACTCACTCAACAAGACGGACAGTCGAGGGAGATCGATATAAAGAGCCTCGGCTTCGTCGAGAGAAGGAATCTGCTCGAAAGGCTGGTGAAAGTTGCAGAAGAAGATAATGAGAAGTTCTTGTTGAAGCTTAAGGAACGCATTGAAAGGTAGTCTTTTTTTTATGTTCTCATTTGTTTCTATTGTGTTTGTTTGATGCAACTAAATTGTTTGGTTTTATGTCTAATTGTCTATATGGATTATGAAACATTGAAACTCATACCGTAGAGTTGGACTTGAAATGCCGAAAATCGAGGTTCGATTCGAGCATTTAAATGTTGAAGCAGAAGCTTATGTTGGAAGTAGAGCATTGCCTAGCTTGTTCAACTTCTCTGTAAATATTGTTGAGGTAATCTTTGTTAAATCACAAACTATGATCTATTTTCCAACTTTATGTTTACATTTCTGGTTTATTTTTCTAAAGGGATTGTTGAGCAACCTGCATATTCTTCCTAGTAGGAAGAAGCCATTACCAATCCTCAATGGTGTCAGTGGAATTATTAAGCCTAAAAGGTAACAATTTTACTGTTTTCTACATCAGATTTGGGTTAAAATGTCATGAAATGTTGCCTCCATGGCTCCATTGTGCAGAATGACATTGCTTTTGGGGCCCCCAAGCTCAGGCAAGACCACTTTACTATTGGCTTTGGCTGGAAAACTTGGTGAAGATTTGAAGGTAAGGAACCAAATTTCATTCTGTTTTTTCCAAGGAGTTGATTGGTTTAAAATCTGATATGGGGCACATATGAAAATCTCAGTTTTCAGGCAGAGTAACTTATAATGGACATGGAATGGAAGAATTTGTACCACAAAGAACGTCAGCTTATATAAGTCAATATGATGTTCACATAGGAGAAATGACGGTTAGAGAAACGTTAGCCTTTTCGGCAAGATGTCAAGGCGTCGGATCTCGTTATGGTAAAATTAAATGATCCTCAACTTTGACAATCAATCTGTCTTAACAGTTAGATACTTAGATGTTCTCCTGATTAATGGTTTATTGCTATTTCGGAACCGCAGAGATGTTGGCTGAATTGTCTCGTAGGGAGAAAGAAGCAAATATCAAGCCTGATCCTGATATTGATATCTACATGAAGGTAAGAGTAAGACAACATAGTAGGGAGATCCTATAGATACACACATATATATAATACTTCTATGCTGTTAAATTTTGCAGGCAGCAGCACTAGAGGGACAAGAGGCCACCGTTGTTACGGATTATATTCTTAAGGTACTAATTCATATTCAAGCCATGGAAACCAATAAAGGGACAAGACATAATGTAGAATTTTTCACCTTCAATTAAGTTTCTGATATTGGAAGTTTGCAGATATTGGGGCTTGAAGTATGTGCAGATACCATGGTGGGAGATGAAATGGTACGAGGTATTTCTGGTGGAGAGAAAAAGCGAGTCACTACAGGTAAATCTCAAGTACATGAAAGAAAATGTCATTCGATTCCCGGGATCGTGGACTAATGAATCATGATTATAATGCATTTTTTCCAAACTAAAATTATACAGGGGAGATGCTGGTTGGACCAGCAAGGGCACTTTTCATGGATGAGATATCTACTGGTTTGGACACTTCAACAACATTCCAAATAGTGAATTCATTGAGACAGTCCATTCACATTCTCAATGGAACAGCTCTCTTCTCTCTGCTCCAGCCAGCTCCTGAGACATATGAACTGTTTGATGATGTAATTCTTCTTTCAGATGGACAGATTGTATATCAAGGTCCCAGGGAAAACGTACTCGACTTCTTCGAATTCATGGGATTCAAGTGCCCCGAAAGAAAAGGAGTTGCTGACTTCTTACAAGAAGTAATTCTAATGCTAACCACTATATGTGTTTACATATTACTATTGAACGCATTGATACCGTTTGAATATATATGTAATTGCTTCGGTGTAACAGGTGACATCAAGGAAAGATCAAGAGCAGTATTGGGCACGTATAGACGAGCCTTACAGTTTTATCTCGGTCAAGGAGTTTGTCGAAGCATTTCAGTCTTTCCACATAGGCCAAAAGCTAGGCGATGATCTTGCAATTCCATTCGACAAGTCCAAAAGCCATCCAGATGCTCTTTCAAAAGACAAGTATGGCGTTTCCAAGAAGGAGTTGTTCAAGGCTTGTGTATCCAGGGAACTTCTTCTAATGAAGCGGAACCTATTCGTTTATGCTTTCAAAATGTTTCAAGTGAGCAAAGAACAACATTACCAAACTTGACATGTTTAAAAATATGCTTCCAGCATTTTATGTTCAAACTGATTGTTCTCTTGTTGATGAAACTTTCAGCTTATTTTCGTCGGGTTCATTACAGTGACGGTTTTTCTACGGACAGAGATGCATCGAGATACAATAAGAGATGGTGGGATTTTTATGGGAGCTTTGTTCTTCATTCTAATTTCAATGATGTTCAATGGATTCGCAGAGCTTGCGATGACTATCTTGAAACTTCCAGTCTTCTACAAGCAAAGGGACCTTCTCTTCTATCCTTCATGGGCATATTCCTTACCAGCATGGATTCTTAAGGTTCCAATCAGCATCTTAGATGCTACTGTATGGATTTTGATGAGTTATTATCTCATAGGCTTCGACCCGAGTGTTGGCAGGTGAGAAACTATCTACACTATTATATCTGTTAAGATCTATGTTTTGTGTTTCATAATCTAATAAAGCTCTCATTGCCAGGTTTTTCAAGCAATATTTATTGCTCCTATGTATTAGCCAGATGGCATCAGCACTATTCAGATTAATGGGAGCATTAGGGAGAAATATTATTGTTGCAAATACTGTTGGTTCATTTGCCGTGCTTACAACTCTTGTTATGGGAGGATTCATCTTAACCCGAGGTGAACCGAATATAAATATTTAAAGGACTAACTATCATTGTTGTTATATTGAGTTTTCATTCTGCTGCTTCAGATTCTGTCAAGAAATGGTGGATATGGGGTTACTGGATTTCACCATTGATGTATGGACAGAATGCCATAGCTGTGAATGAATTTCTAGGGAAGAGTTGGATGCATGTAAGCAACAATTTCTTGAATGCTGAAAAAAAGATGCAATTTTGAAACTTGGTTAAATTTTGGCCATTTGTAAATACTGAAAAACTATGAAAATATTTGTATTGTAGATTCCTCCCAACTCTACTGAACCATTAGGAGTTTTGGTCTTAAAGTCTCGTGGAATTTTCCCTGAAGCACGTTGGTATTGGATTGGAGTAGGAGCCTTGATTGGATATTGTTTGCTATTCAATTTCCTTTCCACTTTGGCATTAAAGTATCTTAACCGTAAGTTTATCCCATTCGATTTGTCAGTTTTCGAATACGATGCGTATTTTCTGATACATTAATTTGATTCAGCATTTGGGAAGCCTCAAGCTGTAATAAGCAAAGAAACTCTAGCTGAGAAAATTGCTAGCAAGACAGGAGAGAACGTTGAGCTATCACCAAGAGGTGATTCAAAAGGTTCTAGTTGATTATTTTCCAGATGCTATTTTGTATTACTCATGCTATAACATGATTAATGCAAAATAATGCAGAGAGCGGGAACGAAAGCCAAAAGAGTTCATCGTTTAGATCACTTTCTGCAAAAGTTGGGAGTGCCAATGATGCTGATCACAAAAGGAAGAGAGGCATGGTTCTTCCTTTTGAACCCTTGTCTATGAGCTTTGATGAAATCAGATATGCTGTAGATATGCCACAGGTATTTCGAACCTAGCAACGAGGAAACATGGGATAATTAGAGTTGCTAAACTTCATTTTGACAATGCTTGTAGGAGATGAAAGCTCAAGGTATTTCTGAGGACCGGTTGGAACTTTTGAAGGGAGTGAGTGGTTCTTTCAGGCCTGGAGTCCTAACAGCTCTTATGGGCATTAGTGGTGCTGGCAAGACCACTCTAATGGATGTGTTGGCTGGAAGAAAATCAAGCGGTTATGTTGAGGGTACCATCAAGATTTCAGGGTATCCAAAGAAACAAGAAACGTTTGCTCGCATATCCGGATATTGTGAACAAACAGACATCCATTCCCCACATATTACTGTCTATGAGTCCTTGCTTTTCTCTGCATGGCTTAGACTACCCCCAGGGGTCAATTCTGAAACCAGGAGGGTATGTTCATAAGTACTTGTGCTACATATTGTCAAAATACTAATGTCGTTTTCCGAAGGCATGCAAGCGATATTTGTTCTAAATGAAATTTGATGTGTTACAGATGTTCATTGAGGAAGTCATGGAGCTTGTGGAGCTAACTTCATTAAGGGAAGCACTAGTAGGGTTGCCCGGGGTGAATGGTCTTTCGACGGAGCAACGCAAGAGGCTAACAATTGCAGTTGAACTTGTTGCCAACCCATCCATAATATTCATGGATGAGCCTACCTCTGGTCTTGATGCTAGGGCAGCAGCTATTGTGATGAGAACGGTGAGGAACACTGTCGATACGGGACGAACTGTAGTGTGTACCATCCACCAACCAAGCATCGATATATTTGATGCATTTGATGAGGTGAGAGTCATTTCCAAGTTTTTTCTGCCATTTATATCTTTTGGCTTCTTAAAACTGATACAATCACATAATCAACAAAAAACAGCTACTTTTGTTGAAAAGAGGAGGTGAAGAAATATATATGGGACAATTAGGCCGCCATTCATGCCATCTGATAAAGTATTTTGAGGTTAGTCTCGTGAATGCGCGATATTTATGGATTTTTCTTTTATACCTTCCCTAAGATCTTTCTTCTTGAAGGAAATAAACGGAATCCCAAAGATAAAGGATGGTTACAATCCAGCAACTTGGATGTTAGAGGTTACTTCAGCATCACAAGAAGAAGCCCTTGGTGTCAACTTCGTTGACATATACAAGAACTCGGAGCTAAACAGGTAGGATCGATCACCTGAAAGTCTCGGGAATTCATCGTTTACGATTAATGCACAATTTTGCTTGTATACAACCACTGACACTAAAACATAACGGTACAGGAGAAACAAGGCATTGGTGAAGGAACTAAGCAGCCCTGCTCTTGGTTCCAAGGATTTATATTTCCAAACTAGATATTCACAATCTTTGCTTACTCAATGTATGTCTTGCCTATGGAAGCAGCATTGGTCTTACTATCGAAACCCGCCGTACAATGCAGTGAGATTTTTATTCACAACTTTTATTGGTGTAATGTTTGGGACCATATTCTGGGATATAGGCTCCAAAAGGTATATAACTATTTAATGCAAACAGTTGAATGACAAGCAAAGTAAATGTGTTTTAATCTCTGAATCAATTTACTTGATCATGCAGAACAAGGGAACAAGATGTTTTCGATTCAATGGGTTCCATGTATGCTGCTGTTCTCTTTATAGGGTTCCAAAATTGTGCATCAGTTCAGCCAGTTGTGGCAGTTGAAAGAACAGTTTTCTATAGAGAAAGAGCAGCAGGGATGTATTCGGCACTACCGTACGCATTTGGACAGGTAATATTGCCTCTGCTTAGATTCAGGGCTAACTAATCTTGGCATATGAACTAATATAGGCCTTGGGAACAAGTTTATGCTTACAGATTATTTTGCAGGTTGTAATCGAGCTGCCGTACATATTAATTCAAACTGTCATATATGGAGTTGTAGTGTATGGCATGATCGGATTCGAATGGACAGCAGCCAAGTTATTTTGGTATCTCTTCTTCTTGTATTTCACCTTTTTATACTTCACCTTCTATGGGATGATGACTGTTGCTGTTACTCCAAACCACAACATTGCTGCCATAGTTTCATCAGCCTTCTTCGCAATATGGAATCTTTTCTCCGGATTCATCATTCCCCGAACGGTATGCATTAGAAACCCTTTTGCATACTTTGTGAATACAGATAATGACTATGAGAACTCGTGATCCGACAGCGGATTCCTATATGGTGGAGATGGTACTGTTGGGCATGCCCCATATCTTGGACCTTGTATGGACTGATAGCTGCACAGTATGGAGACATAAAGGAGAAATTTGATTCTGGGGAAACAGTGGAAGATTTTGTAAGAAACTATTTCGATTTTAGAACAGAATTTCTCGGAATCGTGGCAACGGTGGTGGTCGGGATATGCGTGCTGTTCGGCTGCATCTTTGCTTTCTCAATCAAGGCATTTAACTTCCAGAAGAGATGATATTCAAATTCACCCCATCAGGTTCTTTGTTCAGGTTTTTGTATAGTTTTGTACTTGTTTATGCTTTGTTCTCTCTTTAATTGTTTTGTTGTTGTTTACAATATAGTGGAATTCCCCTTTACAATTGCATGTAAAGTTTGATGGTAAAAGCAATCGTATAATACATTGTATATATATGTATATTGGTTGAAAGATTTATAATACATTGTATAACTTGTGAACACGGGGTAAAGTGTGATTAATAACAGAAAATGGGTTAAAATCAAAATAAATTAAAATTGGGGGTACTGCTAAGTATTTATCCCATTCATATCTTTATATTCAAAACTCGATATGAATTAGTAAACCAATAAATCAGAAATCAGTGGTTAAAAAATACAATAAGTGATATGTTTGTAAAAAATATATGTAAAGGAATTCAATAAATCCGATAGATACGTTGAAATATGTTAATAACAATCTATACTACTATCAACGTAAAAGATGATTGATTTTATTATTTTGGTTCAAATTCCAAATAAAATGTTAAACATAATCATACATTCACCCTGCTGCAGTTGTTGGTGTTTGAACCCGTGACTTTTAATAATAACAATCGTTACTTTAATCACTGAAATAAGTTGATTCAGGCAAAATTTTATATTTATTGATTTGTTTTTAAAGGAGCAATTTGGATGATTTTCTGCTTAAGTAATGTTTAAAAATTTGGTCGGTCATTTTGGTGACATTTTGAACCTTTCGGATTAGCCGGATCAAGATTAAAGTGTGTACAATTGTGATGTCTTATATAGTTTAACGATAATAATATAATAAAAATCATATGTAATTTTTTAAGTATTTCTTTCTATATTCAATACTAAAAAATATTAAAAAATTAAATTTTAAGTTTTAATTCTAAATTCTAAATTCTAAATCTTAAACCTTACATCACATACCCTAAAAATACACCATACCTTAAGTTCCTAAACTTAACTACAATTCCTAACTTTAAACCCTAGATCCTAAACGCTAAATCTAATTTTTAGTGTGAGGGCATAAATAGGGGCACCGAAAAGGGGCAGATGATTTCTATTCATAATATACGGGGACAGTGGCATGGATAAAAATCATATGCCCCTTTTCGATGGATAAAAATCCCCTACCCTTTTCGGCGCCCTTATATATGTTTCAACACTAAAAAGTCAAAATTCAAGCCTTAACTCTAAATTCTAAATCATAAACTCTACACCCTATACTCTAAAAAATACACCATACCCTAAAATCTTTAAACCCTACCATTAAACCCTAAACTCTAAAGCTAATTTTGAGTGTGGGCATAAGTAGGGGCACCAAAAAAGAAAGAAGATTTTCATCCCTTTTCGATGCCTTTTTTTAATGCCCCAACACTAAAAAACTAAATTCCAAGCCGTAATCTTAAACTCTAAATCCTAAATCTTACACTCTACACCCTAAAAATACACCCTACCCTAATTTCCTTAAACCCTAACCATAAATCTTAAATCTAATTTTTAGTGTGGGGCATAAATAATGACACCGAAAAGGGGCATAAGATTTCTATTTATGGTGGCATAGTATAGTTACGGGTTGTGCCCCCATATAATGGACTTTTTACTTTATGGACCCCTAATTCTTAATCTATTTGAATTTTACCCCTATTTCTATACTAAATATAATTTACCCTCTTGATCTTAATTCTTGGCTTCATAACTGCTGAAATTTATTTAGCTCAACTTAATAGAAAAATACAAAAAAAATATTAGACTAATTGGTCGAGTGATCAAGAACGTTCATGTTACCCTACATTGTGTGGGTTCCAATCTCGACATATACCTTGAGAATATAATACATCTCTACTTAATAAAAATAAAATAATAAAAGCATAAATTTATTAAAAGTAAAATAAAAAAATATTATATTTAAAAAAATTGAGGAAAAAGAACCATGTGATGGATAATTGCATTCATAAACCCAGCCCGGCCCGACTTGTCTACTTATCTCTCTGACTCTCTCCGTGATATTATTATTTCAATCAAAACAACAAACAAGGAATAATTTGAGTAGCAGGAAGATGGCCGGAACAACAATGGTAGCATATTCAAGCTCCTGGTCTACCGCCCTCGTCAAGATTTCTCCGTACACTTTCTCCGCCATCGGTATCGCTATCGCCATCGGTGTCTCCGTCCTCGGCGCCGCATGGTACCCCCTTCTCTTTCAATTCTCTTTTTGCTTCCAATCTGGCCATGAATTTTATGAGTTAGGTTTTAAACTGTTCCCTTTCCTTTTTATAATTCGCATTCACAGGGGAATTTACATAACCGGGAGTAGTTTAATCGGTGCCGCTATTAAAGCTCCTCGAATCACTTCCAAGAATCTAATTAGGTAATTCTGTTTCCTTTTCGCTTTGTTTATTGATTTGCTTTTATTGCGTGGTTTGATCTGGGAGTGCTTCTAATTATTTCTATTTTTTAGAAACCCTAATCTATTGATTAAGTTTTTTTCAGTGATTTGTTAATATAGCGCCCTTAATAATGCTTTGTTCTTTCAGATTCCTTGAGTTAAACTAAAATTTGTCGCTGGCCTTTGAGAATCTGATAGGGAAAACTAAGAAGCTGGCTGTGTATTATATTTTTTAAGTTTTATGCATAATCCTTAGCCCTGGATCTGTATAATGTTATGATATGAGCTTCGATCCAGCTTTAAGGCAAAAAGAATAGGTGTTTTCTTAACTACAATCATGATTAACAAAAATAGCTATAGTTCTAGTTTTTCTGTGTATAGATCCTCTCTATTTGTTCCCAGATATTGCCCTGCAAATCTAGAGATGGCCTCCCTGTAATGTCTGCTTAACTTTTATTCGATTCGTGTAATGTCTGCTTAACTTTTATTCGATTCGTGTAATGTCTGCTGGATCTGTTGAAAGTTGGAGTGGATGGACTAATGGAAAATGATTATTATTATTATTGTTGTTACTGAAGTTAATGGCAAAACATTATTAGTCATGAAAACGAATTCAATAACTTAAGATGACCCACCTTTTTCAACTAGGTTGATTCAAACATTTTGCAGTGTTGCTTATTATACGTTCGAAATGCTGTATGCCTAGCGAAATACTAAATTTTACTGTGCCGTTTTTATTGCAGTGTAATCTTCTGTGAAGCTGTTGCTATATATGGTGTAATTGTTGCGATTATTTTACAAACAAAGTTAGAGAGCGTGCCATCATCACAAATATATGCAGCCGAGTCTCTTAGAGCAGGATATGCAATCTTTGCCTCGGGAATTATTGTTGGCTTTGCAAATCTTGTTTGCGGGTTCATCTCCATCCTCTCTTTTTTTCTTTTACTCTTTAAATAAAGTCATCGAAACTGACATTATGCTTATTTCTGTGTGTACTTATTGTGTTCTATTTCGCGACAGGTTATGCGTAGGAATAATCGGAAGCAGCTGTGCACTGTCGGATGCGCAGAACTCTTCGCTTTTTGTGAAGATTCTTGTGATTGAGATTTTTGGCAGTGCTCTTGGACTATTTGGAGTGATTGTAGGTATAATCATGTCAGCTCAAGCAACATGGCCTGCAAAATCTGTGTAATTACATGCTCTTTGTAGGTTCAAATAGCAACTCATTTATGTGAGAATGCAGTCTGTTTTTTATGCACCAGTTACCAGAAATTACCTCTATATATTTTTTGTTTTCTTTACATGTTATCGGTAACCATGTATGTAGGAACTTGCTTGGAATTGTTCTTTCTTTCTGTTCTGATTATGATTTGTTGAATGAGAAATAAAATTTATTGTGAAAACCATGATTTATGGTTGTGTCCTATCAAGATTTGTTTTACTGTCTATGTTCGGAGTTTGGTGTTGTTTTACCGTCTATGTTCGGAGTTTGGTGTTGTTTTACTGTCTATGTTCGGAGTTTGGGGTTGTTCCTTTCAACAATGTTGTCTTCAATGTTTCTTGTTATTGCATCTAACACGTTAATTAATCCTTCGACTTTAATTTGGTAAATTTTGGTCTTTTATTTTAGGGGACATTTGATAATTGGATCAAAACTTGAAAAAGAATATTATCTGATTCTTTCTGGTATTACAAATGTAAAAAAAAATCGAGAAATATCAAAGAACCTAAAATAAAAATATAATTTAAAATTAAAAAAAATATATATATTAAAAGTATCGGGCTTGGTCGTGTACCCGAATACCAAAAATTTTGACCAAAGACCGGCCCAACTACCTAAAAATAATTCGTGGTCGGGTAATTTTTTAGTAAAGTACCTGATTTTTTCCTTTCGGGTAGTTGGGTCGAATGGTTTTGAACACCCTTAATAGGAGTATATGGTATACATAGATATTTTTTATATATGATATACATATATTAGGTAAAGTTGAAAGACTTAAATTAATTTTAAAAATTGATCCATTATTCAAGTCATATTTTTAACTCAATTTTTTATTTAAAATTTTCTTGAGTCTAGTTTCTGAAATTACTATTCGAGTTAAGTTTTTCCAATATGTTGATTTGGTTCAAAAAATTTAATATTTTCAGATTGAGTAAGTTTTACTCGCATCTAAATATATATATATATATATATATCCAATTACACCGTGTAAAACTCTCTAAGTTTTACACGATTTTTGAAACGTTGGATGGATGAAACGAATGGATGAGATTAACAGTAGAATATGGGAAGATTATCACTTGGGAAAAAAAGTAAGGAGTTAATCTCAGCCATCCATTTCCCCCATCTAACGATCCAAAAAACGTGTAAAACTTTTACTCTGTGTAAGTTGATCCTAACTTTATATATATATATATATATATATATATGTGTCGAAAATCCATTTTCAATTGGTGGCCACTGAATCTGCAGGCCTCTTTTATTTTGAGAGAAAGGCCCAAACCCAAAATTAAAGGGAAGAACACTTCAAATCTGGGCTGAATCTGGAGTCAAACCAGAGAAATTCCATGGTAAAATACAAAACTCAGAAACCCATGAAAACCAAGGAAAAGTAGTGGGAAAAAGAGAGAACCCTCAATTTTCTCCTTCTTTAAAAAGCCAAATCTCTCCACCGTCGCTGTAGAATTACAAGCCTACCTTTCCTCTGTCGTCCCATACAAGAAATCTATCTCTGTCCGTACAATCCCCTTAACCACGCCATTGTTAATATCCCCCTCTGCAAATCTCTTGTTTTCTCGGACCAAAACAGTTTAGAAATGGAGGGTGGGCGAGAAGTAGCAATATCACTAGATGGGGTGAGGGACAAGAACGTGATGCAGTTAAAGAAGCTCAACACTGCTCTCTTCCCCGTTCGTTACAACGACAAGTACTACGCCGATGCCCTGGCTTCCGGCGAATTCACCAAGCTTGGTTTGCTCCCTTTTCCCCCTAATCTTTTCTGGGTTCTCACTATTTTCTTTAAATAACTTGTTGTTTTCTCGTTGTTATGGCCAATGTTGTTTGGGGTTTTCTTTTTTTTTTTGAATTTTGGGTTTTTTTTCGTATGTGGTTAGTACGTATTATGGAATTTGTTGGTCTTGATTTCTGCCTTCGATTATGTTGTTTTTAGTTCTTTACATTGGTAAATTGTTGGCCTTTTTGGGCTAGTTTGATTTGTATTGGCATTTTATGATATACGTGATTTGGGAAATGGTTTAACATTGTTTAAAAGAGAAACTGGAATTATTGAAGTTGAAACTTCATTTTTAATATGTTTATATTCTCTCAGACCCGACATTGTTAGCCTAAACGCCGTAGGGGTGTTCGTGTAGTATTTTGGTTAACCATAATGAGATGAACACATTATCTTTAGACATTATCATCTAATTACACTAAGAATAAAACCGACAAGTTAACCGTCGTAGTATGTTGGTTAACCATGAACACCCCTAGCTACACCGATTGATTGCTCATTCCAATTTGAGGGGAACTATGAGTGGCCTTTGATACAAAAATTGTATTCCCAATTATCGGTTTAGTGTCCTTCCATTTTATCATTGGAAAAGTAATTTATTTGTTGGATTAAAGAGTTCCAATTTAGTTTAGGGTCCTCCCATTTATTGTGTTCAGCAGCATTTAAGAACTAATATGTTTTTTTCCAATTGTCAATATTGGGGGTTCAAAACACGGCTAGATATTGTTCAGTTTATGACTCAAAAACACTCCTCACTTTTGTTTTTGTGCTTGTCTTTTCTTCCATGGTCTTCCACATATTATGAAATGTTCATCTATCCATCCTTATCCTGCATTTCTTTTGAACTTTTAAGCAATAGGTAGTAGCTATCAGTAAAAAAATTTAGTCATAAAATCCCTTGCTAAAGCTTTCCTGATTCTGAAATTTGATACCTTGCATTGGAGGGAACTTATTGAGCTTGGTGGTCTACAACTTTTCACTAAAACTGTAGGAATTTTGAAACCTGTTATTTTTTGGAGAGTAATTATCCTATCAAAGAAATACACTCGATTTAAGTTTTGAGTGGCTAATCCTCATCTAACTCTATGATCTTAGCAACGTGCAGAGCATGTTCGAGATGTCTTTGTCACAATGCCTTGAGCACTTGGTATTAATTACTAGTATGGTGCATTTATGGTTGGAAATAATTAATGGTTTTTTTTTCAATTTGATGATGGCTTGGAACTAATTGTGGATGGTTACATGTGCACACACACGCATGTATCATCAAATGATGTGATTGTTGTACATGCTATTACACGAGTTGAGGCGTGATGAGATTAAGTTGGAGAATGGCCTGTGTGATTCAAAAGTTAGCAACTTAGCACGTTATTCTAACAATCACTATTTTGCTTGCTAAATCAGCATATTACAGTGACATCTGTGTTGGATCAATTGCCTGTCGGCTGGAAAAGAAGGAAGGTGGGGTCATCTGTGTGTACATCATGACATTGGGTGTTTTAGCACCGTATCGTGGGCTAGGAATTGGTGAGTTTCAATCATGTTTTCCTCCCGGAGTAGATCTTGCAAGGAAATAAATGCATAATCTTAGTTCATACATGACCTTTAAATTGTTCTAAGCATCTGATCATTCTTGTTGCTACTTGGGATGCTCAACTATCACAAAAGCATAATCAATTTGATGCTTAGCTAATTGCTTCAAACATGCTTTTGCTGAAATTATGTTGCCATAGTTTGTTAAAAGCCATGTATCATTTGGTTTTTCCATTTGTCTAAATGTTTTTCTTAAATCTTGAATCTATGCAGGCACAAAGCTATTGAACCATGTTCTTGAGCTTTGTTTGAAGCAACACATACCGGAAATCTACTTGCATGTTCAGACAAACAACGAAGATGCCATCAACTTCTATAAGAAATTTGGATTTGAAATCACGGAGACTATCAAGAACTATTACACGAACATTGACCCCCCGGATTGCTATGTTGTTACCAAGTTCATCGCTCCATCTCAGGAGAAGAAATAACAATTCGAAGCTAGTGATGTTCTCGGGAGGGCATTGGTTACTGTTGTGTTATTGAATTTGATCAAATTCCTAAACATTTGGGAATTATTTTGATGATAAGGATGCTATAATGCATGAATGACATGAGTTATGGCATTAATGAGTTATGAACATGTCTTACTTTTTCACCTTCTGAGCTGAAATTTTGTTAGTCTTGTTCAATACATTTGTTGGTCAATGTGTACCATTGCCGGTTAATATGATTAAATGCCTTAGTTGTGTATGGCTGTGTTTATTTAAGATACATTTGTTGAAATCTGCTAGTTTTATTGAAGGATTATACAAACATCACCAAAGATTGACGATGAAAGGTAAAACACTTTCAACAAACAACCTAAAATGCGTATCATAATAAGACACGTTGACAACACATTCATTATTGCATCATTACTGCAACTCAATTGCAAACAAGAAGACCAAATGTGCTTACTCTTGAATAATGATAACAGTAGAGATGACATTTTACTCGGACCCGACTCGGATTTTTTAATGAAAAAATTGGGTTTGGGTTGGGTCGGATCGAGTTTTTGTTGATGATAAATTCGGGTTGGGTTCGGGTTTAGGGTGGAAAATATTTGACCCAACCCGGAATTAATAGTGTAATTTTACTTTAAATTTTTTAGGGATATTTATAATACTACCTCTCTTTATATATATATTTTTTATAATTAAGTCCTTAAAATTGAATTTTTATTTATAATTAGTCCTTTAAATTATATTTTTTACAATATTATTTTTTTATGATTAGGTCCCTAAAATTAATTTATTTTATATAAGTTGGGTCGGGGTCAGATTCAATATATTTATTTTCGGGTTGGGTTGGGTTTTTTCAAAAATATGTTCAAATCAAGTGCGGATTTAAAGTATTTATTTTCGGGTCGGGTTCGGGTGGGCCAAAAACCCGACCCTACTCGACCCGTGCCCATCCCTAAATAACAGTTTATCAACCGCTTAAATGTGATTCTTTAACAACCTAATTTATAAATGTATAATTTTTTTTATCAAATAATGTGAATTTATTGAAATGACAATAAAATTACATGATAAATAAAAGAACAAATTTAATCAAAAAATAAAAATAAAAGAACAAATTGGTATATAATCTAATACGAATACCATGTCTACTTAATGGTAGCGAAAGAACAATTTGGTATATAATATTAACCGCTCTGCTTCCGCTTCACTGGAACAGTTTCATTCGTTCGATGTGGCGTCCTCCTCCTCTCCGTCTCAAATTCCTTGCGCCCGCCGCTATAGCCGACACCGCCGTCATGTCCTATTACCAACGTCCCGTACTTCTTCCACCTCTTCTCTAAACACATTACTCTCATTACTATATCTTCAACTATATCTGCACTAACATTCAATTTCTCTAACAGCATCGAGGTGGTCGAAATCCATGGGGCAGAAGCTTCTCCGACCGGCCCAACAGCGGCGGAAGAGGCCATATAATCACCGGAGACTCGCACTTGGACTCTGTTCGAGAAACGGACCTAGGTTTCCGTCGAGGAAATTCCTCTAATCAGCACTCCTTTCAGCCTCAGCAGTTCGGTTATAACCCTAGGCCTCCATATCCTTACAACCACCAAAACCAGCAATGTTTTCGCCACCCGCCGCCTAATCCTCATCCGTACAACCGTTATCAATCGCCCCGCCAACCGTTTGATCAAAATCAAGCGGCTAAGCCCTTCCGTCCCCGCAATTCCAAGCCCTGGGACTTCCGGGAATGGGAGTACGCAAAAGCTCCACCGCCTCCGCGTTCTGGTAATTAATCACAGTCTCTTGGATATCTGTATTTTCATTGCTTTTGTTACTTAAAAAAACCCAACTTTTTTAGCAGGAAATTTCGTTTTGCAGATAGGTTTATTGTTCTTTCATATAATATATTGGCGGATTACCTTGCTAGTACCCATCGGAATCTTTACTTCCACATACCTTACCATATGATGAATTGGGAGTGGAGGATGAGGAATTTAATGTTTGAGCTCGGTTTATGGTCAGCAGATATTTTGTGCTTTCAGGTTATCCTGTACCACTCTTTTATGTTTCAGAACTGAAATGAAGGTTAACAGCATATGGAGCCCGTAATTTGGTTATATTTTCATCTTAAAAATTGTTGATTTGCTAGAAGGTTTTTGTTTCTGTTTTCTTACACCTGTTTACTCTCTGCATAACGCCACCTGCATTAAAAAAATTCCAGGCCTTCTGAAATAGATGAGTAGTAAGTGTTGACATTAGTGACTATTGAAAGCAATGTGATAGGAACTTCTAGGGTTTATATTCTCGCTAACGTGGCCGGGAGTGCCTTTATTATTTGCTGGAAGTGCCTATATATTTTTAAGTGGGACTGTTTATGCCTGTTTTGGTGGGTAGGTAACTAGTAGTGTTTTCTCTTTCTCTTATGTTTTATTATTATAAGAACCGGGTGTATTACCTTTTAATATGAAACGTTATGTTTCCTTTTACTATGTTTTCAGGAGGTTGATAGATTTCATGACTTGGAGCAGCAGTTGAAGTCCATGGGATATAGTGGCATTTGGAAGGTTTGCTATCACATGGTTTTAAGAGCAAAAATTCTATCCCAACTGTGACTTCTGTTCTACATTTCTATCTGAAACGGAAATGGCCTGCTTTTACTTGATGTACATACAAACAACTCTGCCTTGGAGAGCTGAGGTCTGACTTATTTATTGGGCCATTTCACAGATGCGAACTGGAAAAGCAATTGATGGTTGTGCAATCTTTTGGCGAACATCAAGGTTATTATATCATCACCTTTTATTAGTATATAACCGTCATCAGTGAGGTCTAATTTACTTTCGGGTAATTTGAGTCTTTATTTTATTTGTTGCATGAAGCTCATCAATTTCATTTTAAGCGGGTCAGCTGTCGTTTTCTTGTTGCAGCAGTTATGCATTTTTGTCATTTTTAAGATCCATGCTACAACATACATATTTTTCAATGTGCCTTTGTAGTTGCTTGCTTTCCACTTCAGGGCACTGCTTCCCATTTGCCCCCTCCCCCCATAATAGGTCATAGATTAATGTTGGGAGAAGGAAAACCAAAGTCCTAAATCTATCTCCCACTGTTTCAAAACAAGCAGCTACAATAGCAAGCAAAACCACATCATTTTTATTGCTGCAAAAATCCCTTAATGATGGGGTATTTGAATGCTTCACCTTTTCAATTTATTTACCTAGTCAAGATTCCTTTCAATTGTGTGGTCTGAAGGAAGGATATCAGTGTACTTTCATGGCTTTTTTAGTTGCATGGATGATCCTGTGCTGTGTGTGTAGCAAGTTACTGGTCAACGGTATAATTGCCTGATTGGTGGTGTAAGATGCCTGGATTTTCTGTGATTTTTATCTGTCTATGATTTTGGATTCTTCATTTTTTTGTTATTATTATTTTGGTCCTTTCAAACTTTCATTTTAGAGTATGCGGTAATTCCTTGTTGACGCTGTTAGATTAGACCCTTTTTACATATTTTATTTGGTACTGTAGCATACTGATTCCTATGATGATTTTTATATTAGGTTCAAGTTGCTTCAGGAAGAATATATAGAGTACAACAAGCATGAACTTCGGGATAATGTTGCCCAGATATGTGTTCTTGAGGTCTGCTACAACTTTCTGGTTCTGTCTTGAATGGAACTTTCAATTTTAATGTGGTTTCTTGGTTGGATCTGATCCTGACTTTCTTTGTTTTCCTTGCCATGGTTTAATGGCTTTGACTGGTATTTGTTTACTCCTTCCTCAACAGTTTTTGAGCCAAAGTACCCCTGGAAATATAGCAGAACCCTTAAAAAGGTACTAAGGGGCGTTTCTGGTTTAAAATTGTTTAATACTTTTATCTCAAAATGTAATGAAGTATGTAACTTGAGATGAAATTTTCTGGTAAAGGTAATCTTGAATCAAGTTTTATATTCAGAGATATTATATATTAACTCCCCAAAGGAACCCTGTTGGTGAGGAATTTGAAAGACCAACGTGGAAGTTTTGAGTTCAAAACATGGGAAGAGAAGGTTGGAATCTAAGATAGCATGAGGTTATATGTACCCAAAAAATTGAGACTTCCTACTAGAAGAGTTAAAAACCAGTTTTTGCCTACCATTTTTCATATTTGTTGATCTGATGCGTAATGTTAAATATCATAATTTGATCATTTTTCTTGCACTTTGTATGCGGTACTTTTAAATTATAACATTGAATTTTTGTTTCATTTCAATTCTTCAAAGATACTAGCTTTTATTTGCAGCTCAGCAAATTCAAATAAAGTTGTCATCTGTAACATTCACGTTCTATATAATCCCAAAAGAGGAGAAATCAAGCTTGGCCAGGTATTCAATTTTCTGGAGTTGGTTATTTGGTTGTGTTTTTCCACAATACCTTTTCCTTGTTACCTCCTTTCTGGAGGCCATGATTCCTGATTACACCACCTTCAATACAAGGATCAGTCTTTCTTCTCATTTGCAAGATTTTCAAGATCAAACCCAGTGCATTTTGTATAACTGAAGTTAATCTGCCATGTCAAATTCTTTCTGTGTCACTTCATATTTGACATGAATAGCCTTGTGTGATGCAAGTTTTGTTGCTTTTTGTTGCAAATGTGATGTATAAGTCCAAAATCTAATGAACCGATTTTGGATAGCATTGAGCTGAAAACATTTGAATAATTTCTGCTTTGCTGATTTAGCTTGGACAAATCTACACACAGCAAACAAAAAGCCTTATCATTTTCTTCCTTTCCCTATCAGGCCCTGCACACACATGCCTTTTCTTATTGCCACTTTTGCCCGGAAATAATCTGCATGTCTTTTTGAATCCTTATATTTCCTAAAGTACCCCTGTCAAACTTGTATTTGACACTTCAAAGTGGACATGGGTACGATGAAAACACCTACATTAACATAATAACATTTCTACCCTACAGGAATAGTCTATAGTGTTGATGAATAATAATACTTTAAATGGTCTTACCCCTGTTCTTCTCAAACAGGTTAGGAGGCTCCTAGAAAGAGCTCATGCCGTTTCAAAGAGTTGGGATGATGCTCCAGTTGTTCTTTGTGGGGATTTTAATTGTACTCCCAAGGTTATCTTGTCTTTTACACTTTAAGCTTTTGTTAAGCATTATCCACATGGTTCATTTCTGTTTATATTTATTTTATAAGATTTTGTACTTTGATAACTTATGGGGATCACACTTTACTTTTGTAACAGAGTCCATTGTACAACTTTATCTCAGAGCAGAAGGTAAATGCGTTTTTATGTTCTCTTTCTATGATGGATGATCAAGTAAGATTGTAATTATACTGTTTGGGGCAGTTGGATTTGTCGGCAGTGGATAGAGACAAGGTGTCAGGACAAGCTTCTGCGGAAATTCCTCTGCAGACATATCCTAATTCAGGGTGGGTAAAAATTAAATAACTTTTGGGTACATTGCTGATTATTGGAAATAAAAAGCTTGCAAAAATACTGCAGGGCACTGTCTGGTGATTTTCCTGCACGAGTTCCTCCGGCAGTAGATTTCAAGGGATTTGGTACGGATAAAAATGATTATCAATCTGATACGAAGAAACAAAATAATCTAGACAGATATAATATGAAAGATGCTTCTGTAAACTTGTCTCAGTCCAGTGAGACAATGCAGGGTTTGTCAGATATGTCCTGCAATAATTCAAAAAGGGGAAACAATGACAGTTTAGAATATGATGAAGTGACAGCAGAAATTCATCATGATGCAGTTGATGTTGTTCAAGGTGAAAAGGGATCAGCATTCTCCGTTATAGTTGATTACTCTAAAAAAAGTTCGACCTGCTGTCACACTGAAGGAGAAATTCCTGTAAATCAGATGGATGATGATGTGCAAAGATTTACTCCGGGCAATTCTTCCTGTCCTAAAAATGTGTGCTCCGACATGACTGGGATGGGGCATATAGGAAAAGATGTCACCATCCATTGTAATAAAGGAACAGGAGTGGATGACATTGTGAGGGATGATCATTCCAACAGGTTCACAACTGATCCTGAGTTTTTGAGTACCTCCCAGTCAGAGAATTCTTCAACTGAACCATTATACCAAACTCACTCTCTTGATCCAATCGAAGTTTCCCCTCCTAAGAGCTTAGCTTGTCAGTCATCAGAGTCTGTTGCTAATGATGACAGAGTTAGACCTTCAGTTCCTTCTCAAGTCGACTTCTCAGGTCTGCCTGATGGCATTGATATTGAGTTAGAAGAGAAAATGGATAATTTGTCTCTTGAAGAGCTTAGCAAATCCATGGTAGAAAGTGAGAATATTGCTGAAGACAATAATGCATTTATTGATGCATTATATGGTAATCAAGACGTCTATCCAACAAACTCGGGTCAATCGGTAACTTCAGATTTGGATCATTCATCCAAGGAATTTTTCAGTTCACAGGACTCGCAGTTTTTGATACAAAGTGAGAAAGTTCTGGATGATTTATCACCTTCCTTGGATTCCGAATTTGCTCAGATTGAGCAGACTACATATGTTCCATCTGCATGGAGCCCAAATGAAATAGCTACTGCAACTGGCCATGAGGACTGCAAGTTCCTGGAGCACCCTCTGCAGCTTAAAAGTACATATACAGAAGTCAAGGTGGATCATCGTGGAGCTTTACTTTTTTAGTCTTTTGAGTGATTAGATATCTTCTAGCATAACGACTAATGAACTAAAGTTAAGTTTGGAACTCTTTTACACTCTTTTGCAGGATTCTCCAGGTACAAGAGACTGTTGCGGAGAACCCCTTGTGACTAGTTACAACAGGCGCTTCTTGGGCACAGTTGATTACATATGGTGAGCTCTTCTAATCTCTCAGCGGTTAGAATTTTGAAATATTTGAGAGTCATCAGATTTTGTCGAACAAGCATTCTTATGTTTCTCCCTGTAAAACTATGGACACGTCAGACTTGGATCTAGTGTCTTAACAATTATACACCCTTTTGTGTTTGGGTATATAAAAGAAATACAATGTGGAATGGAACTTCCAATCTTGGACCATACCACTTCTTGATGGGTAAATAACAACCATGGTCCATCCCCCACCTCACCTTTCTTCTTTCAGTGGATAGTATATATATGTTATCCAAGCCAAGCAATTATTACAGAATACTGTGTTGATTTCTTATCGAGGTTTCTCATGGTTTAATCCAGTCAATTGAAATAAGCAGCTAGCCCTTTTACCTTCATTTAAAAGTTTTGATTTATAAAATACCGCTGACATGCCAGATTAGAATTAATTATATTTATTACACTGATCTGCATCCAGGCGTTCTGAAGGTCTTCAGACTGTCAGGGTGCTTGCTCCATTTCCAAAACAAGCTATGCTATGGACTCCGGGATTTCCAACAAAGGTATGATGGTGGAACATTGTTCATACGAAAGCTCTCTACTATGGTAACAATAAATACACCAATGCTTTTGTGTGGTCACAGTACCGGAGTATATAATTCTTTTTTTGGAGTATAAAGTTTCTCGCATTAGTTTAGTGTTTTCCAGTTTCAGTAAGGTATATTCCTTCTTTTTCCAGAAATGGGGTAGTGATCATATTGCCTTGGCATCAGAATTGGCATTCACGAACAACCAGATCAATCAAGACCCCAAAAGTTGAGTGGCTAGGAAGTTTTTTTATTTATGTTTGCGGTTTGTGATGCTAGGTCCTTAACATTCAGTTTTGGCTAATCTTGCTGTCTTGTATTATTGTTTTTGTATGATGGAATTTGTTTATTGATTATAAGTAGATGCTTCAATTTCATTAACCAATAATTTTGAATAAGACAATGTAATACCATACTCTCCTAGTTGTCTTCTTGCATTATTGTATATATAAGCTTGGGGGTGGCAGAGTTGGTTAAGATTGTCTTGAAGTCTTTGAAGTATTACATTCTCATACAGGATTCGAACTCATACAAAATGAGTATCTTTGGCCACTAGGCCAATTAGTGGATCTCGGTGAGAAAATATTTTGGTTTATTAACTTTTCTACAAAAAGTTGAGTGTTGAATTTAAATTAAAATATACGTGAAATATTGTCAATTTTAATTTAAATATATAGTTTTGTTTAGTGATTAGGCTTGTCTTTATCTTTTCTTACATCTTTGGTTCAAGTTTTTCTTTATTATTATTATTATTATTATTATTATTATTATTATTATTATTATTATTATTATTATTTTATTTTTTAACAATAAGATGCAGTAAAATATGTATATTATAAAATTTAAACCAAGTTGTGATCTTGGTTAAGTGGGTAAAGCACCTTGTATTCCTAGCCCACACTTAGTTTCAAGTTACCATTGCTTCGTTTTCGGTGATTTATTTGTCACCAATCAGATAGTGATACATGTCGAAATAAAATATAGCCCAAAAGGTTAAATGTGAAATTATACAAATTTATTTAATTATCACATTAACATTTTTATTATTTTTTATGTTTAGTGATTTGATTAATATTATTTAAATAATTAAATGGTCTAATTAACAAAATTAATACTTCGGTGGACAAAATAAAACTACACCTATCATTAAAGAGTGTGTTTGTTTGATACATTGAATTTGTCATTTTTATGACAATTTTTATTTAATTCAGAATTTGAATTGAGTGAAAAAAAAAACTTTTAGAGGCGTGCTTTTTTTGATCAAAAGAACTTTCATAGCACCAAAATCAAGAGTACAAAAAGTGTGGGGGGAAGACGGCAGGGTTCCAAACAACTTGGTCCTGCTCGGTCTTCGCGACCTTGGCAAGCCAGTCGGCTGCCTGATTACAATCACGACGGACAAAAGAAAAAGAGATAGTCTCAAAGGACTTGGCAACACAAAGGATATCTTCCTCAATAGCAGAGGAGACCCAATCAGAATAACACCCCGATCGCAACCGATCAATGACAGCTTTGTTGTCAGACTCAATGATAATATCAGAAAAACCTTTGAGGATTGCCATTGACAATCCTAACTTGATTGCATTGGCTTCTGCTGCGGCAGCTGAAGGTGCCATGCACGAAGCAGAAACTCCGAACATACAAGAGCTTGAGCAATCTCTGAAAACAGCAGCAATTGAGGCTTTCCCTAAATCGCGGTCAAAAGCAGCATCGCAATTGATCTTGATAGTCCCAGGAGGAGGTGGATTCCACTTGTGATTGATAGAATCATTTACAGGACTACCAGAGGTGTCCACCTAACTTGCGGAGTGGAATTCCATGAAATCGCCGTCCGCCTTTAACCAAACATCCCAAGGAGAGTCTCGACGCCCTTCAAAGATCCTGGCATTCCTTGACTTCCAAATGTTCCAGAGAATGAAAGCAATGTGAGCACGCCCTTCACCTGCAAGGCCAAGGTTGCGCTCTTGAACAACTTTGCACCAGCATTTGGGAAATCCTGGGAAACCTGCGACAGCCGGAGAGTAGCTAAAACCCGAAGCCCTCCAGATAGCCTGGGCGAAGGGGCAGAAAAACAAAATATGTTCGGCTGTTTCCCCTGAGGTCTCACAGTGGTGGCACACATCAGGGTCCTTAAAGTTTCCATGTAAACGTGCTTTCAGGGAGTTCTTAGTAGGGACGATATTGTGGCACAGTCTCCACAAGAAGGAGCGAATCTTTGAGGGGACTTTCAAAGACCAAATAGAGTTCCATAATTCCTTTTGAGATAGAGTGCTTTCGCTTGATGAAGGACAGGGAGAGTCCCTGGGTTCCTCCTCCATGAATCGATACCCTGATTTGGCCGAATACTCACCGTTCGTGTTACCAGCCCAAATAAGAATATCCTTGACGTTTGGGCCTCCTATCGGAATAGTCAAGATTGCATTTGCTTCCAAGGGAGAACACAGCTCTTTGATTTTTGCTTCATTCCAGGTCCAATTAGGATTAATGAGGGAACTCACTGAGGGAGCAGGAAAGCCTACCGGCGGCTGTGTCATGAGCTTGTAGCCCTGAATCTTAGGAATCCAGTTGTCAAACCAAGTTGAGATATTCTTACCGTTCTCAACTCTCCAGAGAGAACCTTTTTTGATGATCTTGATTTCTTCCCTTATGCCCGACCAAGCCCAAGAAGGGTTTGAGCATTTTGGAGCGTCGAAAATGTTTCCATTTGGGAAGTAGATGCCTTTGAGGGTCTGAGCAAGAAGGGAATCTGGATTTCTTACTAATTTCCAGGAGACTTTGGCAACCAAAGCCTTATTGAACAATCTGAGATTCTTAAACCCCATTCCCCCTTTTTCTTTGGGTGTACACAGGTCCTTCCAGTTTATCCAGTGAATACCTTTCTCCTTCTCTGCACAGTTATTCCACCAGAATCTTGCCACAATAGAGGTGATCTCATCACAGAAAGTGACCGGAAGCAGGAAGCACTGCATAACATAGGTGAGAATAGCTTGAGCAACTGCTTTTATGAGAATCTCTTTCCCAGCACAGGTAAGAAATTTGGTTTTCCATCCTCGGAGTCTATTTTGGACCCGTTCTCTGATAAAAGCCAAGGCTTCCTTTTTGCTTCGGCCCCAAAAGGAGGGCAGACCTAGATATTTAGTGTCTTCCTCCATTGCTTTAAATCCCAGAACATTGTGAAGATGGGCTTTGAGCTTGGTGCTGACATTCGGTGAGAAGAAGACAGAGGATTTCATATGGCAAACTGTCTGGCCTGTAGACAACTGGAAAGTCTGGAGAATTTGCAGCAGTTTGGAACAGTCTTCCTCATTTGCCTCTGTGAAGACAAGGCAATCATCCGCGAACAGAAGGTGACTCAGAATGGGACATCTTCTTTTTATTCTTAGTCCAGCAAAAAGATCTCTTCCAATTTCTTTTTCGATAATCCAAGAAAGGATGCTCGAAATGAAGGTGAAAAGAAAGGGGAAAGTGGGTCCCCCTGTCTCAGCCCTCTACCTGCTCGGAACTCTCCCTTACGTTCACCATTAACAACAAGAGAAAAAGAGACCGTCGAGACACAGCTCATCACTCTGTTAATCCACCAATCATCAAAACCCATTTCTTCCATCACAAAATGCAGCAGATTCCAATCCACTTTGTCATAAGCTTTCTCCAGATCAATCTTCAGAGCCATAAGCCCTTTTTTGCCTTTCTTTGTTCGCTTAATCGCGTGAAAAGCCTCATTTGCCAGGATAATATTGTCATGAATAGATCTACCTTTCACAAAAGCGGATTGAGCTTGGGGAATAATGTTGGGGAGGAAGATTTTCAGTCTTGATGCAAGAATCTTGGTAATCACTTTTAGAGAAAAGTTGCATAAACTAATAGGCCTCAAGTGAGAGACATTCGTGGGATTGGGTCTTTTGGGAATGAGCACAATATTTGTATGGTTGATTGAAGGATCCAAGACACCTTCTCTGAAAAAAGTTGTAACCATCCCAATGAGATCATCCTTAACCATATCCCAAAAAGTCTGATAAAAACATCCTGGAAATCCGTCGGGACCCGGAGCTTTCGTTGCACCCATCTCAAACACAGCCTTCTTGATTTCTTCTTCGCTAATCGGCTTACAAAGAGAATTGTTCATTTCTCGTGTGATTACCTTGGGAATATATTCTCTGAGACAAATGAAGTCAACAGTTCTGTCTCTGGTGAAAACTTGCTTAAAATGACTAAGCAAATGGTTGGCTATATCGTCCGGCTCCTCCAGCCATACTCCATTCCCATCTTTAATTTTGACTATAGAATTGGAGTTCCGGTGTTGAATTGTTGTGGCGTGGAAGAACTTAGTGTTTTTATCTCCCCATTTCAACCAATTCACTCGAGATCTCTGGTGCCAGAACCTTTCCTCACTTTCCCATTCAACATCTATTTCTTGTTTTAGTTCATTGAATTCTTCCAATTCCTGATTAGATAGTTTCTTCCCCTGGAGCTTGGAGAATCTATCCAACAAGAGCTGCTTTTTTCCGTTTTTCTTTTTCAGTTTCTCTTTGTTCCATTTTACAAGAGCTGTTCTGGTGTTACAAATTTTTTTGCGGAATCTAGGAGCCACTCTTTCTCCAAGTGCAATATTCCACCCTTTCTCCACCGTCTGAGGGCAGTCTTCCTCCAGGAGCCATTTAGATTCGAATTTGAAATCCTTCTTGTATTTCCTAGGCAGCCCTTTTGTTAGAAGGACAATAGGGGAGTGATCAGAGGCTAATGCCATTTCCATTACCCCCAGAGCCTTCGGAAAGTCAAAGCTCCATTCCGGAGAGCATAGAATCCGATCAAGTTTTTCGAGGATGGCGTTATCTCCTCCCCTTGATTGTACCAGGAAAATTTATCTCCTTTGATCGCTACTTCCACCAAACCAGAGGAATTAATAAAATCCTCATACCATCTCGCCTCCGCTGGATTGAAGGGATTACCACCCTCCTTTTCTTCCTGACTCGTCACCATATTGGAATCCCCAATTAATAGCCATTTATCCTGAGTAGATTCCCGAAGCTTTGAGAGCCCTCTCCAGAAGTCCTTCCGATCTTCTTTCTTAGGGGGACCATAAATAAAGGTATTGTACCAAGCACCCCCCCTCCGGAAGAGTAATCTTCGTATCAATGTGGTTGTGATCATAACTCAGAATTGTAATATCTGAGTCTGACTTCCACCATAAGGCAAGACCCCCTGAAAGGCCTATCGGGTCCACATAGAAAGAATGGTCCATTTTCATCTTCATTTTAATTTTTTCCAAGTACCTCTTCTTCTGCTTCGTTTCACTAAGAAAGATGACGTTTGGTTTGATTTTGAAGATAATGTTTTGAAGAGCACTCACAGTTTTCCTAGTGCCCAATCCTCGACAATTCCAAGCAAGGATTGACATGGAGCAACCAATGTCAGGAACCTCCCGCTGTACAGAAGGAGACACACGACAGCACCGGCCTTCGAGAGAGACCGGAACCAGACCCGAAGAAGCAAAACCCACAAAAAAAACGGCACAGGAAAGGCAACGCCTAGAAATTCTCAGTACCCACGGTACTCCAGCAGTCACAACCAGAGCAATTCAGAAAACAGAGAAAACTTCAATCAATTAGAAACAACAAACCAGACCATAGAACCACAACGCACGGCAACATCCCACAATCAAAACCACCACAAAGAGGATTAACAGAAAAACCAAGAAGAGGGAAGTCCACCAGATAACGGGGCAAATACGGGGGAAGAACGGGAGAATTCACCAGAAAACGGGGATGGTCAGCGGGGAGAAAGGGGAGCAAGCCACCAGAAGCGGGAAGCAAAGAGAGCCGGGCGACGGAAAAGAGAAAGAAAACCTTACAGTGCACTGTTGGGCTGAAGACCAAAAGCCGGCCAACACCGAGCGGCCACTGGAAGATCAACCTCAGTCAAGGCGTTCAAAACCAGGGAGGGAATCCGACGAGGGGAAATTCGACGCTTCGGAAAGGACCGACCTGCACCCAGCTTTCTTCTCCGGCACTAAAAAGACGCCGCGAGCAAACCACCGATCGGGGACGAAGCCTACGTCACCGGAGCACGATCGTCGATCGAGGGGCACCGCCGCACTCTCACCGCACTGATCACTAGCACCGGGCCCGGCAATCAATCCTCCATTCGAGGCGTGCTTGTTTGACAATTTTTTAATTATATAAATTTACTTAACTACTCATCATCATTTCCCTACAATATTATCGGCGTGTGAATTGATTGAAATCATTTTAAAAATTTAATGGTCAAATTTACAAAATCAATAGTTTTATGATCAAAATAAATCTCTTCCATAATTTAGTGGTCATGCAGGTAATTTACCCTAAAAATAATATATGATCATAACTCATAAGTTTTGGTGGAGTCTCATTCACAAAATTTCTTTATGCGTTTTTAATCCCTACAACTCTCATTATTTACCAGATTGACACCCTTGCAGTTGGTCTTTAATTTGTTCATCCTTTTCATAGGTACTTGATTGATTCTTTCCTCTTTGTTTCCTGCAACTAAGAGGTTCTATCAATTCTGATATTTTAAAAAATAAATTCTTTCTTTTGCTTCGGATTTGACCGAATTATACTGAGTTGGGTCGTCGTTTTTCCTCATGGGTACTGCTCCAACTCAGTGCCCATCTGGAATCACTGCAAATTTCCATGCCAAATTTGATAACAGAACTGAGTTTTCAAGCTCCAGTTTCCCCTCTACTCTTAATCTTACGAAGCTTAGCATCAACCCCAATTCCAAGGTATGGCAAATATTTTTGTTTTTTTAAATCATATATTTGGATCGTTTATTCAATATTATTTTGTTATTAGATTCTTGCTTTCCTGCAAATTTCTGGGGGTAACGTAATCATGGATGTAGCTTAGCTTTGTGTTTAATGTTGTTTCCTTTTAGATATTTGTGCTTTTAAGACTGTAGCTTAGCTTTGTATCTTATTAGATAGAGCCTTAAAGTTAACACCTTTTATTGGAAATGTTTATCTATGGCTGAACTGGAGTGATTTATTAGAAACAGGGGAGAGAATTGGAAATAATTTTTGGGTTTACTTTGTAATTGTAGAAATGGCATTTGTAATTGGAGTTTTGAATTTCTTATTCTTGTTTTGATTAGTCAATGTACCCAGAAAAGCTAATAGAAACCAGCTGTATTTTTTATTTATTTTTGTCTGAAAGACTTACCATAGGTAGTCCTCATGTAAATGTCAAGGAGACTTTAGCTTTAACTAGTTCTGACCAAGAAACAACTGGTTTTTTGTTTCTTCGAATGCATGAGTGTATGTGCATTGAATCTAAATTTGCTATGTAGCGAAAGCCATTGGTTTGATTTTAATATCTGGTTTTTGGTGGTGCAGGGATTAGTAAATAGAATAGGTTCTTTGCCTGATATTGATGATTTGTTTTGGGAGAAAGCGCCTACACCTATACTTGATGTGGTTGAAAGCCCCGTTCACTTGAAAAGCTTGAGTATCAAGGTTTGTGTTTTGAGCCTTCCAATGCTTACGGTTTATGCATATGGTTTAGACATACTAAATAAAAGATTGTCTTTGCAGGAACTGAAATTATTAGCGGATGAAATCCGTTCGGAATTGTCTTCTACAATGCCAAAAACTCAGAAATCCTTGAAGGGCAGTTTGGCGGTGGTGGAATTGACGATTGCATTACACTATGTTTTCCATGCTCCCGTCGACAAGATTCTGTGGGATGCTGGGGAACAGGTAACATCATATTCCGTGCAGTTCTTAACCTGCTCCTCTTTCCTAGTATTTCTATTAGGATGCTTCTATGTCTGTCTCTTGATGAGCAAATGGTGAATTTGTTGAAGGAAGCGCGATATTGTGTATTTGCACCTCAATACTTTGATCTATGGTCCACAATTATTTCTTCTACTAGTTTTTTCTTTTTCTTGGCAGACATATGCGCATAAAATTCTTACGGGAAGGCGGTTCCTCATGCCTACGTTGAGACAAAAGAATGGTCTTTCTGGCTATACTTCCCGAGCTGAGAGTGAATATGATCCTTTTGGGGCTGGGCATGGATGTAACAGTATATCTGCTGGACTAGGTAGTATTTTGTTGCCTACTGTCTGTATACATAACTTTTATGGCATATTATTCTTTATCTTCAGAATGATTGAAAAATTGAGATTCCTGCTTCGCGTTAGGTATGGCAGTGGCTCGGGATATTAAAGGCAAGCGAGAATGCGTAGTTACAGTCATTAACAATACCACAACTATGGCTGGTCAGGTCTATGAGGCCATGAGTAATGCTGGATATTTGGATTCAAATTTGGTTGTGATACTAAACGACAGCCGCCACTCTTTGCATCCAAAGATAGAAGAGGGCCCCAAGACATCTATCAATGCTCTATCCAGTACCCTTAGCAAGCTCCAATCAAGTAAATCATTTCGCAGGTTTAGAGAAGCTGCTAAGGTGATTTTATGTAGCATTCTTTCCTACATACTTGAGACTTGAGCAAACATCAAAGAAACCTCTTTTCGTGCCCCTCCTTCCCATTGTGCTGTGCTTGAATACTCAAAGATGCATCACATTGAAAGCTGTCTCAAATGCATGTATACTTTTAATGTTACCAGTTTTTACTGCCTTTTTCGTTCATACATTTTCATAAATCCCATGTGGACATACTCTGTTCTATCACACAATCAATTATCAGTCTGTCTTACATCGGGGATGATTGGAATTCAGAGAAAAATACCTGGATTTTTAGAGCTATCTGATGTAGCCTGTAAATAAGGTGATAATAAAATAAATCTTTGGATAATTGAGGATGGTTGGGGTCCTTGGGCTGTATATTGGCAACAAAAAGATTATGTGTTGGTAGTACTTTCTTTGAAACTTCCATCGAGACAAGTTCAAAAGGAAATCATTATGATTCGTTGATGGAGTAGAAGTACTTCATTTCCATGTAATAAATGGATCTTTGTTTTTCAGGATGTTACCAAAAAAATTGGTAAGGGAATGCATGAACTGGCAGCCAAAGTTGATGAGTATGCACGTGGTATGATGGGTCCACCTGGATCAACTCTCTTTGAAGAGCTCGGACTGTATTATATAGGCCCTGTTAATGGACACAACATAGAAGATCTGATATGTGTTCTACAAGAAGTGGCATCACTGGATTCAATGGGTCCGGTTTTGATTCATGTGATAACAGAGGAAAATCAAGGTTCAGAAGCTGACCAAAAGACAAGGACAGTTGAGCTGCAGCAAGAAGGTATTCCTCCATCGACACGTCTTTAAACGGTGTATGTTACAAAAAATTATTATCAATTCTTCTTCAATTAATGAGTCGTATAACTAGTTTGACTTAACTACAATTAATACATCTATTGTTGTGTACCATTTCTTTAATATGTAGATTACAGGCATAGATAGAAAACATATAAATAATAGGGAACTTCTTTTTCTCTCTGGTTGTTTTATTATCCATGTATTGTCATTTATCGTGCTAGAGGGCATTCTCAAGGAGGCTACCTTCTGCTTTATAACAGAACCGGGCTTTTTCTTAATACCCTGAGGAAAACAGCTCAGATCTGAATATGACTAATTTTACATGATTGTTTTTTGTTTGCAAACCTTTACTTTTTTCCATTCTCCTCAAGAAAAAGTGTATGAAAACCCCTTTGGTCTCTTGCACATTGCATGCTTACTGCTAACAACCTCTCCTTGCTACACTTGTATTTTCTTACAGGTTTAAGTCTAAATGGCATTTACGCTTTCTCGAATGGTGATAGTTGCCAAACTTATAGTGATTGCTTGATGGCGGCTTTGATTACGGAGGCAGAGAAAGACAAAGATATTGTAGTAGTTCATGCTGGAATGGAAATGGATCCATCACTTAAGTTATTTCAAGAAAGATTTTCTGACAGGTTTTTTGATGTTGGAATGGCTGAGCAACATGCAGTTACATTTTCAGCTGGTTTATCATGTGGAGGGTTAAAGCCATTTTGCATAATTCCTTCTGCCTTCCTGCAGAGAGCTTACGATCAGGTTCTCTTCCCTCTCCTCCCTCTGAGCGTTCACCGTGCACCTCCATGCACGATCGTAAAAAACTTGTCATAATGTAGTGCTGACTCTTTTTAACTGCGTACTTAATTATGCATGTGAAATTGGGTGTTTTTATGTGTTCTGCCATAAGATTTTGTTATACTGCGCAGAAGTAGATGTGGATAAAAAAATTTCTGCTTCCAGGTTGTCCATGATGTAGATCGGCAGAGTATTCCTGTGCGATTTGTCATTACGAGTGCAGGCTTGGTAGGATCTGATGGTCCTTTGCAGTGTGGGGCATTTGATATAACCTTCATGTCATGTTTGCCAAACATGATTGTCATGGCAGCATCGGATGAGGATGAGCTGATGAGCATGGTTACTACTGCTGCCCAGATCGATGATCGGCCAGTTTGCTTTCGGTATCCAAGGGGTGCCCTAGTCAGGACAGACTATCCTATACGTGGTGGAAATGCTCTAGAGGTAATCATCCTTTACTGTCCTCTGTTTCTAATTTGGCTCGTTTGTTTAGTTTTGTTAACGCCAATAATAGCTTTAAAGGCTTTTAACTCTTTAGATGTTTTCGTCTGTGAATTCCGAATGCTAAAATTTTACGATACTGATTCGTCTTGTGAAAATTTGACCATAAAACAGATTGGAACAGGTAAAGTTCTAGTTGAGGGTAAAGATGTTGCTTTACTTGGGTATGGGACAATGGTTCAAAACTGTCTCAAAGCTCAGGCCCTTCTTTCCAAGCTCGGAATTAGTGTAACCGTTGCTGATGCCAGATTCTGCAAGCCTCTCGATACCAAGCTTCTCAGGCAGCTTTGTAGCAATCATAACATTCTGATAACCGTCGAGGAAGGTTCTGTTGGAGGATTTGGTTCCCACGTTGCCCAGTTCATTGCGCTCGACGGACTGCTTGATGGAAGACTGAAGGTAATATAATCATTTACCACGTTAGATTTTATGCATGGGGTTGGGGGGAGGTGAAGGGTGTCGATCCCGATCGACCCAGAGATATTCTGTTAAATATTCTTGTTAATACTGATGGTTTACTGAAAGAATTTCCACAGTGGCGACCGATCGTGTTGCCGGACAACTATATCGAGCATGCATCACCCGGAGAACAGCTTGCTCTTGCTGGGCTGACTGGACATCACATTGCTGCAACCGCATTAAGTCTTCTCGGCCGTACCCGTGAAGCTTTACTTTTAATGTGCTAGAAGAATGCTGTGGTTCTTCCATTTCGGATTTTTGATATACCGGAGAGTGCTAGAGGGCTAAACAGAGAATGAACAATAATATTGTTAGTTTTATTTTAAAAAATGTCACAAAATTATAATTTTAAAAAATATTTTTATAATTTTAAATGTAAATTGTGAAATTTTCATATATTTTAAAATTTTCTTTTTTTGGTTTTTATTTTATTTTCTTTTTTTGAAATTATTGTTAAAAAATATCAAAATAAAATTTTAGTTAAGATATTTTCATTAATTTTAGCATGTTACGTCATCACAGAACGGCAACTAATGTTTCAGTGTCTATTTTAAAATAACATCCAAAATTAAATGTTTTATCTTATAACATTTAAAAGTTAGATGATCAAAATGAATAGACTATGACTGTTTAGTAATATTCTTTGATTTTATTTCTTTTAAATTAATGCTGGTTCAAGATAAAATCCGATTAAAAATAATGGGGATACAATTAACATATCATACAATCTCTCTAAAAATTTATTTGTGGTTTTCTTTTGGGAAAATTTTTTGACACACAAGCTTTGTAAATACATATTTTTTTAATTTTAGGGGATTTAATTTAGAGTTTAAAATTTATGGTATAAGGTATAGATTTTAAAGTTCAATTTTTAAGGTTTAAAATTAAAAATTAAAAATTTTAGTTTTATAATATAAATGTGCATGTATGTGTATAAAAAATTTACTCTTTCTTCCGAGCATATGGGAGTACCATTACCATATATGGTTATTGGGATACAATTGAATATACCAAAATAATAGAGTAAATTTTTGTAATGGTGTTGACTCGATTGAAATATTTTTGTAATTGGATAGCCAAAATAAAGATAACCTTATAATTTGATGACTACTTATCAAATTTAACCTTCATTACAGTGTCGATCAATGCAATCGTTGACCTTGTTATAATTGTAGGATGAATATAGTGCCACGTACGAAGTTGCCGTTGTACTGGACACTTCCAGAAGAAAAAGGAGACACGATCATATCATAAACCGAGCTAGAGCCTAGAAGCTCAGGCCGAGAAGAGCGAAGATGGCGTCGTTTTTGAAGTCATTTCTGGATCCTAAGAAGAATCCTTTGGCGGCTATGCACATGAACTCTGTTTCCAAACGCCTCCGCAGATACGGTACACTTTCCTTTCCCCTCCGCTGAAACATTGAACCCCGGTTTCTTCTTCTTCTTCTTCAATGGAGTAGTTTTTATCATCGGATCGGATGATTTGTTTAGGGCTTCGCTACGACGATCTCTACGATCCTTTGTACGATCTGGATGTGAAGGAGGCGTTGAACCGGCTGCCCCGTGAGATCGTCGATGCCCGTAACCAGCGCCTTAAGCGTGCATTGGACCTCTCCCTCAAGCACGAATATCTCCCCGAAGATCTTCAGGTTCTCTTCTTTCTTTTAACTTTCTGTTAAGAATTTTAAGAATATTCTTTCAGTCCTTAATTTCGTATATAGATTTTCTTATTTGTTTGTCTTTCAGTAATTCTGAATCCCATGATATAACCATTTGGTTTTTACGGAGTTTTTTTTTTTTATTTCCTAAAATATACTAAAAATAGGCTTATTTAGGGGGGGAAATTAAAAAATAAACGGACTAAAACAAAATTTTACCGAAATACTTAAAACAAAACATGTGATTAACCTTTTCATTTAAACGGTGCGCTTCTCTTAATTATTGGAACTTTATAAAGGGATTAATGAAATGATTGGGACTAAAACAAAACAAAAAATTTAAAATTATTTTAAAGTATATTGGTATATGAGTAGGGTAATTATTCTGTACACTTAGGGTGTGTTTGGTTCGCGGAAAAGATGATTAACAGGGGTAATAATCCTTTCCAGATTTATATTCTTATGTTTGGTTTAGAAAGATTCCCACTAGGATGTATTATTCTTTTTCAAGAGTGGTTCTTTCCCCCCTAAATGATGGGAATGTTATTCCCCTCATTTTCTTAGGTATTACACAATTCTTTCCCCATTAGACAATATTAACCTTATGATTATGAATTATGTTCATGTTGATCATTTATTGCATTTTTAATCAGGTAACTAATTATTTATAGTGTAAATTTATTAAATATTTATATTTAATATTAGTTTAATGTATAAATAGTGTTGTATATATTTAGATAATGTTGTAATATATAATGGTACATTTTATTAATATTGTATTTACGATGTTTCTAGGGTTATCGGATGAGATTGTATGTTGTTTGAAACTGAATGCGTTAAGACTTGATGTTATTAATTTTATTATTTGATTTATAATATATTTTTATCTTAAAAAATCAGTAGGTTAATTTATTTTTATCATTTTTACTACTTTTAGATTTGTTTTATTATTTACTTTAATTTGTTTGATAAATGGTCGAAAGTAATAAAAATTTAAAAATCTAAGCACATTAATATTTTGATGTTAAAAAATTAAAAAGGTTAATTATATTATAAATATTTGTTTTTTGCAAATTTTAGGTGATGTAACGAAAATAATTCTATAAAATTTTATGTAAATATTTTTAATTTAATAATTAAAAATTAAGCTTGTTAAAAAGAAAATATATCATAAGGACAAGTTAGTAAATTTTGCTTCCAATTAATCTTATATTCCTCCAACCAAACACTACAATCCTATATTCCTACCAAATGAACCAAACAATGTAATGTAACTTTCCAATAATGTGTCAGGTAATGTTACATTCCGATAATCCTATTCCCAAAGGTAATCTTACATTCCGTGAACCAAACGCCCCCTTAGGATAAATAAAAAGTTTTCATAGTTAGGGTTTAAGGTTAGAATTTAGGACTTAGGAATTAAAATCTAGGTTTTAAGTTAATGTGTTAGGGATTAAGGTTCCTAAATTATAATTCTAACTTTTTGTTTCCACATTTAGTGTATTGAATATATTTCTTTGTGAATGTAGTGAAAAACTTTGAAATGATATAACTTTGTTCTCACGTGTCCGATTGAGACAATATTTTTTTGAATTCATGTAATTTTGGTTTTTTTCAGTTTTTATTAAAACTTTTAACTTTGTCTTCGGTCGTTTTAGCACGTCGAGCTTAAAAATTCAATTTTCTCTCTATGTATATTTATTAATATTCACAAAGATCCGAAGTGTACCTTTATTGCATTTGGAAAATTTTCATTTTGGTTCCTATAATTTTAATTTCCTTTCAACTAGTCCCTATAATTTTACCACGTGACCAAAATGAAATATCTCGAAATGCAATAAGATTATACAGTTTTCGAATCCAGTATAATTACACAATTACAGTAAATTTGTTTCCATTTTTGAAAATTTTGAAAGGAGAAAGACCTGCGGGTAAAAATAGGGTTAGGTTAGCTAACCAGTGTTTGATGTTTATCGGGGACAGACTTATGATAGGAGGTTAGGGAACAATACATAAATATTTAAAATTAGGGGGTAAATTCATAATTTATCTATTTTTTCAAATATATATATATATATATATATATAATTAAAAGGTAAAAATAATTGTTACGTGGAGGGCAAGATCCCCTCCCAATAACAACGTGAGTCCATCACTGATGTTTACTTTACATGCATCTTCTTCACTTGATCATTGTACTTTGAGGTCTCATAAAGTCACAATTCATTTGATTTTTTACTTTATGTTTTCCCAGAAAATGCAGACACCATTTAGGAGCTACCTTCAAGATATGCTTGCTCTCGTAAGTTCTCGAATTCTAAGTTCTCGAATTCTAATCTCTGTTGATTAGTTTATGCCTTAGGGTTGAGTTTATTGTTTTTGTTTTTGCAGGTGAAGAAGGAGAGAGCAGAGCGTGAAGCATTGGGAGCTTTGCCTCTGTATGAGCGAACCATTCCTTGAGGTTTTTAATCTCTCTCTCTCTCATAATGTAGCCTTAAAATGATTTGCATGTCGTATAGCAGAAGCGAACATCGATTTCGGCATTTCGCCTTTACCAGTTGGTTTAGTCGTAGATTACAGTGATCTGTGTTCGTATTTTAATATAATCTGTAGCTGAGTTTAGTCTGTTTGCAGTGTAGTATATAATAGTTTGAACTGCATGAAAAATTGCTTCTGCAAACATTTTTACCTTAAATAAGTTATCTGTATTTTAATTCCATTCACTATTTTAATACTTTTAATAACGGTAAAGATTTAATCACGTGACAACATAAGATGTCAATAATAATGTAATCATTTATTTTTTATCCGAACTTTCATATGTTCTTCATTCTAACAAAATTTTGTTTAATTTTTAGGGTAAAATCATTGCATTTCACTCATTTTCACTGATTTTATCTGTTCTAATTTTTAACCAAATTAGAGTGGGAATTTTCTTAAAACTATTCAAATAAATGTGTGTTTTTGCCATTGAAACAAGCTTTTCAATTGATAAAACATTAGTGATGATGACTTTGCTTTATTGCAACAATCTTCTATTGCAAAACTTTAATCCAAACACATTTTTTATTTATTTTGGGACTCTTACAAAGAACGAAATTTTAAGTATTTTAGGTATTAAGTTTAAGATTTGAGATTAGCTAGGCATGTCTAAATTTCTCAATTTTATTTTAATAAAGGGCAAAGTATACAACAATCATTAAACTATGTTGAAGTTCTCTTTTTGGTCACTGAACTTTTAGAAATTATAAAATGGTGATTAAACTATTGATTCGATTATAAAATGATCTATACTAAAAATAAATTTAGATACACACTATATTGTATCACATTTGAAAAATAATAATGATGATTTTATAACTGAATCAAAGTTTTAATTAACATTTTATAACTTCTAGAGTTCAATAAATTAAAATATCATTTCAACATAATTTAGTGGAAATTTATGTAATTTACTATTCAATGAATTTCGGAACATTAAAACAACTAAATTGATCAAACCTTCTTCGGCATCTCCATGTGATTCCATTTTCATAAGGCCCCATGCTTTTAATGCAGATTTTCAGATTTTTATTTTCCTGCTAATATATTTGTTTCAGCCATGCAATTTGAGGATATGTTCTCTTACTCCAACATGTGTAACAATAAAAATATTTGGTATTTTTTATGTTTGTTTTACAAACCATTAGGGTTTGTAATTTTTCTTCTGAACAATGTCGTCTTTAAAGTTTAAACCTAAATTTTATTATTGTAAAAGTGCAATGTATTTATACTTACATACACGATGATGCACTTAAAATTTTGGACGAATTAAAAAAATGTCTTACAAATTATTATATGTTAGTAAAAAATTAAAATTTTAAATATATTTAAATTACAATATTTTTATCCATCATTTAATATTATATATATATGTGATAGAAATATCAAATGGATTAGAAAATTAAAAAATCATGCAGAACAACTAATTTAGAATTAGTTTTAAACCAAACCCATATACATATATGCTCTCCAAATCTTATAAATATTTATTCTAATTTGTTTCGTAGTTAATGTCTTTATTTTTTTATCTGAAATGCATTACTAGTTAAAAATATAGAAATATAATTTTCAAAACTTTGAAACAATATATTTTTAAATAATTTTGAATATATATTTATATAAATATTCAAGGAAAAATTGCATATAAAAAATTGAGCTTGTTTGAATGGAAATTAAGGAATTTAAAAGTACAAAGTCAAAATGAAGAAATAATATAGAAAAAGTTTTGAGTTAGATTGTTAATTAATTTGTTAGGATATCCTTCTCCAATCGTTCCAAAATAGTATGGTTTTTGAGTAGACTCAAATAGATTTTGAATAATAAAAAGTTTTATTTGTTCATGATTTGATATGGTTCTTTAAATCTAAAAAGGTTTAATATTTAAAACAACTCGGTTTATTATTTTGGTTGTTCTCTTAGTTCTTCAGAGTTTTGTCCTGACTAATTCATACCGATCCATGTTGAACACATGATTTTGATAGATAAGTCTCCCAACGAAGATTTTTTACATATACAAATGCCTCAAACTCAAGACCTATTTAAATGATATTAATCTGTTTACCACTTGAATCGACTTTGCTGGTTGACTCGGTTTACCTTTTGTTGACATATCAATGTTGAATTTAACGGTATAATAGAAGTCTTTATTTATTTCCTTTTTATTAAAATGTTTATTAATCAACTTCGTTGGTATAAAACCGATAGAATACTAACATATATTTGAAATTTCAATTGTTGGATAACAATTAAGATAATAAAAATATTAATAATATTATGAGTTATACTAAATTACTTTTTATAATATTTTTATCATAATTTAAGTTGATATATTTTATAAGCATTACTGGCGGAGGGTAATGAGGGCTCAAGAGGGCCTTGGCCCCTCCAACAATTTAAAATCATATAATAGTCTTTTTAAATTTTTTATAAATTTAAATTCGGCCTCCTCAATTTTTTAGAAATGTATATTAATTTTTTTTGAATATTTTTAATTAAATTTTCTAATTTTTTTAATTTCGCCTCTTCAAATTTCTGGTCTAATGACAATTTAAGACTTTATAAATTTAAATATTATATAAATTAGACATTAATTTTGAATTTTAATACTTTATAAACCCTTAAATTTTTAAGTTCAATAGTTTGGCCCCTCCCAACATTTGATCTTGGCTCCGCCCCTGATAAGCATGGATCCGTCCCTGCTCACAATATTTTTTAAAAACACAATATTAAACTAGCCCTAAATATAAACCTGAACCCAATGTAAATTAATCCCAACACCCTTTTTCCACATGAATTTGACTAGTATCAGCATGAAAGCAACAAATGATTAAAAGATGAAATTCTCGTAGCATGCTTAATATCAGACAATGGATTGGTTCTTGGCAATCAAAGTGTCGGCCCCTGTCGACATCAGCAGCTAGCGAGGAGCTGTTAGCCTTAAACATTGGTGGCCACAAATCTTAGAGCTTCAGACATGGGGCAATCTATCCCAATCCAGATTTCAGACCCTACCAGATTAGAGAATGGAGATCACAATACAGCTAGCTCTATCGGAATTCGATATCCGATAGTCATATTAGATGTCGATCACTTTACAATCAAGTCAGATCAGACCCTAGAAAAATCTCGTAATGTTTGTTTTTTATGTTTTTTAAACTCGAACTTAAGACATTACTTGAAAAACACCGAACTTTTTAAAGACTCTCGATATAATAGATGATGGTATAATGTCGTTTTCGAAAACAGGGTTTGAGCACCCCGGGCATGCAACATGCACGCACGATCTCATGAACCCTAAAAGCGGATCCTTCACATTTTTGACTTGTCCCTTCGATCTAAGCCACCTCCATATAAAAACAAGCTCCAATTAATTAGCGTCGCAATCATCGTATTTAATTTAAGGAACATTGTGGCACCCAATCAGGAAAAAAACACGAATTATTTTGATGGATAATTATTTAATACATTGGCGGTAAAAATTAAAAGTTTCCACGAACGCCTTATTTTTAGGGTTTAGGTACTCAATTTAGGGTGTGGGAATTAGAGGTTTAGGTTTAGTAGTTTAGAATTTAGGAATTGTGAATATAATTTATGGTTTATGATTAAAATTTAGGGTTTATAGGTTAAAACTTAAATCCTCACCATATTACACCAAACCCTAATCTCTAAACCCTAAACCATAAACCATAAACACTAAAATCTAACCATTACCCTAAATTCTAACCACATACACCTAAACCCCTAAACTATACACCCTAAATCCTAAAACTAAGGCGCATGTGGAAAGTAAAAGTTTCCACCGCCAATGTATTGGATATACATCCTTATTTGATTGCAAATATAATTCGAAATTATAATTTTTTAAAATTATATTTGAATGTCAATTGAGTCATGATTTAGTTAGTTTTGTTGTTGTTGTAACATAAAAAAATAGGTAATTTTGAATGTGTTAAACATATAATATCTTTTGATTTTTGAATAAGAAAAAAAATATTTAGTTGTCTAAATATTGCACTAGAAGAATCAATTTAATGCAAGTTAATAGGTCTATTCTAAAGCTTTACTATCCTTATCACCATGTTAGAAGTATACCGCTAGGGAAAAGCCATAAAGATATTTGTGTTAATCTTAAATATTAAAATATTATAAATTTTGAAAATGAAAATGTGTGAAAAATAGAAAAGAATATAAACTTGTTTCTATTCAAATTTTTTTAATACGATGGGTGTGATGCAAGGGTAACACCTATTTAATTTTTTAGCATTTTTTTAAGAAGGTACACACAACATGGCAACACTGATGCTTAAACCAGAGTCACCAAAATAATGAACATCATCCTTTGCCACTGGACACAAGGTGTTGAGCTTGTTTTCACAAAAAATATTTTGTAAAATTAAAAACAAAGGGTTTTATAGTTAATGAGTTTTGTTCACATTTTATGTAAATACACACATATATTTAGGGATGGGCATTTTATCTGGACCCGACGGGTTATGATCCGGTCCGACCCGAATGGGTCGGATTTTTTAATTAAAAAACTGGGTTCAGGCCGGGTTCGAGTTTATGGCGGAAAATATCTAACCCAACTCGGGACTAATAATATAATTTTCTTCTAAATTTTTTAAGGATATTTATAATAATACCCCTCTTTTTATATATATATATATTATAATTAAGTCCTTACAATTCAATTTTTATTTATAATTTAGTCCTTTAAATTATATTTTTTACAATTAAGTCCCTTAAAATTATTATTTTACAATTAAGTCCCTAAAATTAATTTGTTTTATATATGTCGGGTCGGGTCGGATTTAGTATATTTATTTTCGGGTCGGGTCGGACTTTTTAAAGAATATTGTCGGGTGCGGGTTTAGGGTATTTCTTTTCGGGTCGGGTCTGAATGGGCCAAAAACCTAACCCTACACGACTCGTGCCCATCCCTAAATATATTTTTTTCAATGATTTTAAAATATTAAAATTTTAATTTTGGTTTGAATCCATATAAATGTAAGAGACTTTTTTATTTTTATTTTATCAATTTATATAATAAGAAAATAGATAATCAAACATGTATTCATATATTCATTAGACATAATTAAAGCGCACCCTAAAGTATGTAGGCACTTCAAATTTATTTTAGAAATGCCCCTAAACTATTTAGCTGTTAATCATTTACCTAAAAATGTTTAGTTTTTTTTTATAAAAAAAGCATTCGCCATTAGAATGAATTACATTTCATGATTAGTTGTTCACCTCTTTGTGAGAGCATTTGTAGCGGTGAAAAGAACTTTTGTAAGTGGATTAATAAATTTAGACTTGAGGATTAAAAAGTCTCTAAACTTTTGGGGAAAATTCAATCCCTAATTTTTTTTATATCGAAATAAACCTTAAACTCAAAAGAAAATCCAAAACCACCACCTTTCTGAAATCTTCAAATTCATATGCCAATGAAACCGTACAATATCATTACTTTATTATATTCCTACGCCATAAATGTTATATTTGAAACAAGTTTTCACATCATATTTTGCAATGATAAATAACTGATAGTCGATCGGTTTTAAACTTTTACCATTATCGAATTGGTTCAAAGATTTTGATAAAGGAATTCAGGGATCAAATTGAAAAAACAGACTTTAAGAGATAATTAGTCAATTAAACATGTTTATGATTTCCATTTAACAAATAGTTTTTAGTTTTAAAAAATATAAATAGAATATATTTTCTCAAACTAAACAAAGCTTTTGTTTCAAGAAAACGACTTCAAAATTTTTTAATTATTAAAGCATTTTCATTAAATCACCTATAGTCTATTGGTCTAGCAAGATGAGACGTTAAATTCTTTAGACAAGATTAGTGGTTTAAATCTTTAGATTGATGGAGAAAATTGGATTATGAGGATCGCTTCCATAATAGATCGATGGAAAACATAATCCAGATTAATTGACCAATAAATAAGATATTAATGGTTATACAATGGATTAATATCTTATACACTAGCGGTGGAAACTGAAAGTTTCCACAAGCGTCTTAGTTTTAGGGTATAGGGAGATAGTTTAGGTATAGGGTTTAGGGATTTAGGTGTAGGGGTCTAGAACTTTGGGATAATTGTTTCAATTTCAGGTTTAAGGTTATAATTTAGGGTTTATAGGTTAGGGTTTAGTTTTTAGGGTAATATGGTGAGTATTTAGGTTTTAACCTACAAACCCTAAATTATAACCCTAAACCTTAAATTGAAACATCTATCCCTAAATTCTAACCCCTACACCTAAACCCCTAAACTCTATACCCTAAATTAACTCCATATACCCTAAAACTAAGGCACTTGTGGAAACTGAAAGTTTCCACCGCATGTGTATAGAATATTTATCTTTATACTAAAAAATATTTTCATCAAGTCAAACATGGTATCAAGTATCATACATTTCTTATTAATTGTGAATAATCTTTAAAACAGACGGTTAAAAATTTTCAGTTGATACCTCTTCTCTTTTAAGTTGTGAGTTCAATACTTATTAAGAGTAAAATTCTATTCTTTCTCCTCTAGATTGTAACTGTTAAAAAAAAGAAATTTCTATTAATTTTTAATTGATGATTAGTGAATGATGATTGAAGTTTTAAGTCAAATAGTGGAATAACATGATTACCCTTCCAATGATTGAGCACAATTTTAAGAAACAAAAAGTAATATTGGTTTTGTATTTATTTCTCCATTTATCGTTATACCACCCGACAAGGATATATAAACCTTTAACAACCAAATCTAGATCTCCATGGCTAATAATTCTTTTGTCCTATTTTGATATTTAACTAAATAAATATATAAGTAATTCAAGTTTTTGCTTGAATTTTTAATTCCTTTTAATCATAATTATATTTAAAAAAATATTTATTAATTAATTTAATGTGATGAGATGTAAAATCTTTTAAATAAGATTAAAATTTTGAATTTTAATGTTGTAAACAGAACAAATTTAGTTAGAAGGGCAGTCCTCTTAATACACCTTTATAATATACGTTTCAAATTAACGAATCAATAAGTCGAATACCAATGGTTATAACAAAAATAATCAAATTTAAAAATTGTATGTATGTACATAATTATACTATGGATAATTATATCATGTACTGTTTGTGGAAACAAAAAATTTCAATAAGCGTATTAGTTTTAGGATTTAGATCTTTAGTTTAGGGTCTTTAATTGTTAGAATTGAGGGTTTATATGTTAAAACTTAAATCCTTACATATTACCCTAAAAGCTTAAATTCTAACCTCTAAACCTTAAATTTTGAGCCTAAATTATAATCATAGTCCTTTAATTATGTACTTTAAACTAAATCTCTAAACCTTAAAATTAACACGATTATGATAACTTTTTTGTTTCATTTACGACTGTGCATCAAATGTTTTCCATTACAATAATCGAAATATACTTTTTCGAAATGTTTCTAAGAAAATCTAACATGTGGTCACTAAAGGATCCATTGATTGGCTGCAGAATCTCGGCCGTCCAGATGCATGCATGTGATGTGAAAATGATAAGGCTGAGATTCGGGTCGGCCCATTTTATTAGTCTGTTCTTAAGGAGATATGGGCCCACAAATATGCCACAATTCCACTTTTCAATTACTTTTAGAAAAATAGTATATTAATTAATAATTTTTATTCGGTGTAGTTATTTTCAATATTTGTTATTTTGGCTCCATTTTTTTTTTGCAATACTTATCATTAGGGCCCTATTCTTTCTAATGCTTGTTATTAACGCTCTACTCTTAAAATGTAATTTTTGTTAATTTTTTTTATTAAGAGTCTATTTTTTTCTCCAATATTTATTAGGGTAAACTACATAAATGACCACTTTACTATTGTAAAAGTTGCAATCTGACCACATTATTTTTTTTCGTCACAATTAAACCACCAAACTATTTAAATGGTATCAATGTGACTACCAGCCGTTAAAGGTTAACGGAAGGGTGACGTGGCAGTTAAAAAAATAAGGGTATAATTACACATTTAGTCCTCGTTACTTATAAACTCTATCAATTTAGTCCTAATTTTAATTTAATAAAAATAAATTAATTATTTAATTAGGTGTTGACACGTGTCAACACCTTATTGAATTTAATTATTTATATTTAATTAAATTATTTTATTTTTCTCCTCCATCGGACAAATAACTCTTTTCATTTCATCAGTCTCATTTGAAGAAAAATGAAGAATCTTTTTTATTACAATATAATTTTATTTTACTTGACCATGAGATTTCTCATGATTTCCTGGACACTGTTGAGAGATTGACAAAAGAGCATTACAAGAAATGCATGGAACAGAGGTTTAAGGAATTGGTTGCAAGCAAGGCCCTTGAAGGTCTCCAGGCCGAGGTTACTGATATGGACTGGGAAAGACGGTGAGTGGGTGGATGCCCCCCCTATGCGCCACTCCATCGTCATCAACCTCGAAGACCAGCTTGAGATGATCACTAATGGCAAATACAAGAGTGTGGAGCACCGAGTGATTGTCCAAACCAACGGAGCTCGCATGTTGATTGCTTCGTTTTACAACTTCAGAGGCGACGCCGTTATCCACCCGGCACCGGCCCTGATGGAGAAGGAAGCTGAGGAGAACAAACAATTGTACCCCAGATTTGAAGCCATGAAAGCCAGGGAAACAATTGTTCCCATTGCAACAGCTTAAAGAATCTATCCATGAAATAAAAGAAATGAAATAGCTCTATCTTTTAATTGTGTGTAAAAAAAATAAAACAAGTCAGAGATTCAGTGGCATTGGTGTGTATTTGATTTTATTTTTCTCCTCGTACATTTTAAGCCGCCCATCATAGCTTCGCGAGTGGGTTTTCATTTCTAGGGTTTTTACTCCGCAGCTCTCCAAAATGGTACACTTTCCTTCACTGATTCTGCTTTGTTTCCCATTATTTCTCAAATTCACTGATTTTCCTTATACATTCGTATGTTCAACTCGGTAGCTGATGTTAATTCTTCTCCTCTTTGATTTTGTGCAGACGAAGAGAACGAAGAAGGCAAGTATTGTCGGGAAGTACGGTATGTACACCGTTTGTTTCGATTTATAATTCGGTATTGTCCGATGGAGGAGAAAAATAAAATAATTAAATTATATATAAATAATTAAATTCCTCCAATAAGGTGTTGACACGTGTCAACACCTAATTAAATAATTAATTTATTTTATTATATTAAAATTAGGACTAAATTGATAGAGTTTATAAATAACAAGGACTAAATGTGTAATTATACCCTTATTTTTTTAACTGTCACGTCACCCTTCCGTTAACCTTTAACGGCCGGTGGTCACATTGATACCATTTCAATAGTTTAGTGGTTTAATTGTGACGAAAAAAAATAATGTGGTCAGATCGTAACTTTTGTAATAATAAGGTGGTTATTTATGTAGTTTACCCTATTTATTATTAGGGTCCAATTTTTTCTCAATATTTATTAATAGTTACAAACTATTAAATTTTATTTTTTTTCATTACTTGTTTTTAGATTCTATTTTTTGTAATATTTTTTTATTAAAAATCTACTCTTAAAATTTAAAAATTTTAATACTTATTATTAAAGCCTAATTTTTAGATTCGTCCGTAAATCACCAAAATCTTAGGAACGGGCCTTGTAGTAGATCGGCTGAGGTTTTCACTGCTTCCCAATTTTGGGGTCGTCAACGCCACAACCCGGAAATCAGTTGGCCCGCCGGTCCCACTGCTCCTCGTGATATGTTCCTTCTATCTTGTATTTTATGTTCTTTCTTTTATTTCTATTGAATTAAAGGGCAAGCTACCCTGTTGGTCCCATGAATATAGGATACTTTTTTTTATTGTTCATAAATTACAAAAAGTTACAAAATAGTCATTCGAGTTATAAAAAATAATAAGTTGATTCTTTTCTATTTAAAAATTAATTGGGATAACATGTTAGTTAATAGAATTGGTATAATAACAAACTTAGACCTTAAATTTTACACTTCATTCTAATTTGTTTCTAATTCTAAAAAATGACCCACAACATTTACACTTTGTTAATTAGAAACTTTATATTTTTATTAACTATAAACTTTATATTTTGACTAAAAAATCAAAATCAAATTGTAAATTTTTTACGAGGTCAGCCAATGATTTTATAATTTTATTAACTAGTAACTTTATACTTTTATTAACTAGAAAATTTTGCCTACTGTGAATACAGTTAGACTGTTTAGTGGCGATGTCGATCGAAAAAATATCAGGCGATAACGATGTCGGTGCTCAAGTCACTATTCAATGATGAAAAAGATAAATAGTGTTGATGAAAATTAAAGAATTGAAGGAGGATAACGAGATGAAGAAGATGAGTATCATTGAAATACACTTTAACCTGTCATGTCATTTTTAATGATAATGGTTATAATGAAAGTAAATTAAAAGTTCAATTATTGTATTGTAAGTTTTAAAAGTTTGGTGACTGAAATACAAGTATATTAAAAATTCAAGGACTACAATTGTAGTTTACCCTAATTATTTTTTTTTTGGACTAAAAACTGCTAGACTTATTAAAAATAGAAAATATCAAAAACTATAATAAGAGTTTATAACTACCATTTTAAACAAAATACCTAATTTGGACATTTTTTCTAAAATATTGACACAAAAAACTAGCCACTTCAGATCATACAAGGATCATACATGAAAAAGTTAAAAATTCAACTAAAAGACTCGAACAAAATATAGATACGAACAAAATTGCCTGCATTGACAAACAAACAACAAAAGGGGATCAAGTTGCTAAAAGACTACCGAGAACGACAAATCAAAGCTGAGCATCGTGAGAAAACTATCCACGAACTCAAACCGTGTATCTAAATTCAAATAGAGGGTCCAGAGCATGGAAGATCAGCATGATAGCAAATAAATGTCATTAATTAGTCGAGGCGATGTCAAATCTAACTTAAAAAAAAGACAAACGAAGACAAAAAAAACTGAAAATGTCTATAAAGACAAAAGAAAACATGTCATAAAGACAAAAAAACAAACGTGACATAAAAGCAGGGCTATTCTTATAGAAGATTAAAAACAAAAGAGAAGCAAATGTGAGAGATAAGAAAGCAATGAAGAAATAGAAAGTATCGACAATCGATGACTAGCACCAAAATAATAAAGCCGACAGCTAAAACAAAGATGAAAAAAAACTTAGACGGACACTTGTCCTAATTAATAATTTTCATGTGTTCTAATCAATTTGTTTCATTTAGTTTTATTGAATTAATTTTTTTTTACCAATTTTAAATCTAATCTTAATCCTACCAATGGGTAAGAAAAAAAAATTATGTGAAAAAAATACTCCTAATAAGTCTAAAGCTCATAACCTAATAAAGTATAAAAAATAAAAATAAATAATTTAATCAACCGATAAAATATACTTACTTAATTTTATTAAATTTATTATATTTACTTTCTTCCGAATATACGTTATAAAATATGGTTTTATCTGTACCTAAAACTATATAAAAAGCCAGACACATAGACCGACTAGATGTTCGGTCATAAATTTTTGACACGTGCCTTTCTTTCTTCTTTTTTTGAGTTGGGATTGTGCACGTGAGGATGAGGTGAGAGGTGAGAGAGGAGGGGGAAAAGCGATAGATAGAAAGGAATGGGAAAAATTGTGTTAAATTATTGTATGTTTAAAATATTATATATATCCATTCAAAAAATACAAATTATCAATAAAATATCTATGAATTTATATGGATTTGATATCGAAATCATGTGTATTTTAACATATTTATTTAGTTGGAACGTAATAGTCTTGTGGCCAAAGATTTACCTTCCCCATTTATCCAATACTGTATTTATAGAAGTAAAAACTTTGATACATAATTTGTACAAATTAAAATTTATATAAAATTTTAAATTTAGAGTTTAAATATTTAATTTAGGGTTTAAAGTTTATAAGTTTAGGTTATAAGATTTATGGTTTAATATTTAAGTTTAGAGTTTAAAATTTTAATTGTATAGTTTAAATAGGAATAAATATATATTTTTTATATGTTGTGTATCAAAATATAACACTTTTGTATAATATATTAATTTATTTAATATCGTATCAATTTCACTATATTGATCCACGATATATAAAAGGGGTCATACTAATCATATATTAATATCATTCTTATAGTATGTCATAATATTTTTGTCCTCCCTTTGATCAAAAAAAAAATATTTTTGTCCTCCCAGTTTTTAGAGTTTTGCTCTAACTAATATGGATCAATCTGCGTTGTATATTTGATTTTGGTGGGTGAGTATCTCAACAGAGATTTCCTGTTTAAGCGATACGAAGTTGCTTAGCACTTGAACCAACTCGTTGATTATGTCATAATTTTTATATAATATTTGTATTGTTAATCTAAACAATAGATTAACCGATATGACAGTTATTAAACTGTAAGCTACCCATTAAGAAAAAGTTAATCGTTAAACTTTTTAACTGTTAATCGTCCCTTAATAATTCGGTTACTAGTTAATCTGTAACCTATTACAATTTTTTTTTTAGAATGTGAGATCGGTTTAACTAATAGCGGGGGTTGGGGATTGAGGTTGGGTTCCTGAAATCATGGCATCCGGTGGTTTGCTGCAGACAACTGCAAATGGGAATCACATTCAGATGGGCCATGCCCATGCATACACATTCTTATGCCTCATCTCTTTCATCCAATGTGTGATCAACTTCTTCCGAATGAAAAGATTAAATTCAAATAAATTTAGCAGCCCTACATTTACTGTTTGAATTCGAATCATTTATAAGGAACAAAATTATCCTTTAACATTAGTACGAACCAACTTGCCTCAGTAGTCAAGGAAACGATTGTTGTTCCTAAAAGTCACGAGTTCGAGCACCAACAGTTGCAGCAGGGTGATTGAGCGTTCATTATCAAATGGTTGGGAGTATGTTTAGAACAAATACTACTTGTAATCACTTTAGCTTTTTAAAAAAAATTATCCTTTAACATTAGAATTACTAAATGGGTTTAAAATGTTATTTTATAAACATACTTTTAAAGTTGTTATATGTTATATTTAAAATTTTATATTTTAAGATTTGAAGTTTATGAGTTAAGACAACACACGACATGTATTATTGGTGTTTGAACTTGAGTCTTAAGAGATGATGAATATCTACCTTTACTACCAGGACACAAGAGAACAAACGTTTTAATTTATACTTCTAATTGTAGACTTTCATTTTAATTTTTTTTATATTTCTTACTTTCAATAAAATTTATGGCTTTTATTAAAAAAAAACTTAAGGTAAAATTTCATGATCAAATGACAATATTAGAATTAGTTTATAAAAAAACGATTTTCACATATTTACTGTTAATCTCATCTATTCTTTCATTCGTCTAACTATTCAAAAAACGTGTAAAATTTAAAGAGTTTTATACTGTGTAAACAGATCTTATCCCTGTGAAACGACGGTCGTCGTCGGCCAAATAAAAAGGATGAAAAAAAGGTTAGCGATGCTAGGAGATTTAGGAGAGAAAACTAAGTTAGATTCATATATTCTAAATACAAGATCATTCAAATCCTAGCAAGGGAGTAATTACCATTTCACCACACGACATCTTGGATTCTTGGTCCGAATTGAGTCGTATGCTCTGTGAATATGATATCATGGTTGGAAATCATTGTAATAAATTACCCACAAAAGTAAACCCCAGTTGTAAGAAAATGACGAGAATGTGCAGCAAGGAGCTTAATTAAAGTGCATATGGATTGAACATGACCCCATCCCCATGTGACATTCAACAGTTTTTGTCTTCTAAACTTTAACCCCATTTTAGCTGATTTCATATCCATTCCTTACAGCTAAATTCCACGGTTCAAAAAGAAAACCCCCCACCACGTGAACGTTGATTCACCAATGTCAACTTCGTTATTTCCACAAAATCCAAGCCCTTTCTCATAACCTTACCATGCATATAATCCCCTATCCTCTCCCCCTGTTTTAGTCCCATCAGCTTTTGCTGACATATCTCCCTCCTCTTCTTTCTTCCTTTTTCTCTTCAAATTTTGTCCAAAATCACATAGCAATGAGAGGCCCGGTCTTATTGTCGGTGCTCCTTTGCATCACCGGCCATGTAGCCCTTTCCGTCGCCGATATTACCTCCCGGAACGGTACAGTCGCCGACGGTAAGCATACATACATACATACATATACGTGTATACATGCAGTTTTCTATATTGGTGTGCTTAATGTAGGGATGGTAACTGTTTTATGTGTTCTGGTTTGAATTTGAACAGTTTGTCTTATGGTAGCCGTGGCTCGAAAAAGCATTGGTCTTACATTAATTAGCTGAATTCTAAGGAATTTAAATTGGGATTTTTGTTCTTTTTTTAGTGTTCTTTAAGTGTTACAAGTTCTAAATAGATGTAAATTGGTAGATGGAGGGAATTAAGGCGTTGGTAGATAGCCACCAACCCCAAAGGCAGAATAATTTTACCATATATGTACATTTATGGACCACCTAATGAATTTGGGACTTTGGGTTTTTAATATTTTTATGACTCTGTATGGTAATGGGATTCAGGACTATTGGACAATGGTAACTTTGAGATCGCCCCGAATGCAACGGACATGAAAGGCACGGTGGTCGTGGGACGCTACGCGATACCGGGGTGGGTGAACGAGGGGTTCGTGGAGTACATAAAGTCCGGGCAAAAGCAAGGGGACATGTTGCTAGTGGTACCGGAAGGGGCCTATGCTGTTAGGCTAGGGAATGAGGCGTCTATCAAGCAGAGTGTAAAGGTTATCCCGGGGATGTATTACTCCATCACATTCAGCGCGGCTCGGACTTGCGCTCAGGAGGAGGAGTTGAATGTTACGGTGGCGCCCGATTCCGGGGTGATGCCGATCCAGACGGTGTACAGCAGCAGCGGTTGGGACAACTATGCATGGGCTTTCAAAACAACATCTGATGTTTCGGAGTTGATCATTCACAATCCTGGAGTGGAGGAAGATCCAGCTTGTGGACCACTCATTGATGCTGTTGCAATCAAGGCTTTATATCCTCCTAGACCAACCAATAGTAAGTTTTTCTTCTTTTTTTCCGCCTTCGGCCGATGTTCGGATAGTTAATTCGGATGGTACATTTTACAATAACATGTGGTGTGACCATTGTTTTCCAAGTTATGATTCAGATTTGAGCCAGCTGATTGTTGCAGACAATGTCATTTAAGATACCTAACAAACACATTGGTCCCCTTTCACATGGCATCATTCAATGCTATTCGACTACTGATTATTCGAGTTATTTTTTTTTCGATTTCGACAGAGAACATTGCGAAAAATGGAGGGTTTGAAGAAGGTCCTTACATATTCCCCAACACTCCATGGGGCGTTTTAGTTGCACCCAACATCGAGGACGATCACTCTCCTCTCCCTGCTTGGATAGTCGAATCCCTCAAGGCGGTCAAGTACATCGATTCGGAACACTATTTCGTGCCTCAGGGACGAAGAGCAGTAGAGCTAGTTGCTGGAAAAGAGAGTGCCATTGCTCAAATAGTCAGGACCATCATTGGCAAAATGTACAGGCTCTCGTTCGCCGTAGGGGATGCTAACAACTCGTGTGCAGGCTCGCTTGTCGTCGAGGCATTCGCCGGCAAAGACACACTCAAAGTCCCGTACGAGTCGAAGGGCAAAGGCGGATTCAAGCGTGCTGAGCTCAAATTCAAGGCTGTTGCCAACAGAACAAGAATCATGTTCCTTAGCACGTTTTACACCATGAGGAGTGATGACTTCTCGTCCCTGTGCGGCCCGGTCGTCGACGATGTGAAGCTTTTGAGCATCCGGAATCCCCAGAAACCTTGAACATCAAGCAAGCCGGATACGCCCCAGAATCTGGATATATTGAATCTTTTGCTATGCTAAAGAATGTTTATTTTTCCTTTTTTTGGCATGTTTTGTGTGAGCTTAATTAGTCTATTAATCGGACAGTATAAGTATATTTAATACTAATATGAGGGTGGTATACTACTATGATTTTATTAGTAGTTTATGTATTTCATCGTACAATAATAAATGAGCAAATTTAGTTAACAAATCATTATGTGAATGATTTAACACGTTTACATTTTACATATAAAAATAAAACAGAATTTAATTTCTTTTCTTCCTTAACCATTTTGAACATGTTTGTTTTAAAGATAAATATATGTTTTAAGTGATTCGAGTTTGATCATTCAATCAGCTATTATTAATTTGATTGATATCTCTTAGAGGTTGTCAGTTCGAATATACTTAAACATTAATGATAGAATTTTATGAAAGAACATTACTGAAAATCTTTAGTTAGAAACTATTTAACAGAAACTTTCTTATTTAATTATGCAACATTATATTATTTCATGAAAATGGCAAGAAAGAAAGAGTTTTCAAGTCCAACTCTCCACGTGTTTGTCCAGATTTATTAATAGGTAAAATGACAAAAGATACTCTCAACGTTTGCATATTTTATTATGTGGCTCTATTTTTTTTTTTGTTTAAATATGTCCCCAATATTTTAATTTAGTTAAAATATACCTCTGTTGAATGTAAACTGTCAGCCAATTGACAGTCAACGACTGATATTGACTAGACTTGCCACGAGTTAAGATTTGTTGACATGCCAGCATTATATTTAACCACGTGTCAGCATAAAAAAGGTATAACAATTTTTTTTAAAAAAAATTTGATGTGACATGCAAATCTTAACACGTGTCAGCATCAGTCGTTGACCGTTAGTTGACTGACAATTTTCATCTAACAAGAACATATTTGGACCAAATTAAAACGTTGGCTTTTTATCATTTTACCAATTTGATAATTCGTTGTAAGTATTGATTGTAAATTTTATATATAAACACACGGAGTTGAGAAAAGTAGGCAAAGAAACCCAGAATTGTCATAAAATGCTCCCATCAAGCCATGCAGATTTCTTAAGCATATAAAGCATGGAACAAGCACTGCACAGGTCAATCTTTGTTCCTTCCCTAGAGAATTCAGATCATATCTTTGCTTAAAAACTAGTCAACAGACCATGGTGTTTCTAGCCGAATTATGACGTCTTCTATCCGTGGTGACATCTACTCGATACCAAAAGTAAACAGGAAAAGAAGAGGAGGGTTCGAGGGCGGAACTCGCACACAGAAACCGAACATTTTATCTATGTGCAAAAGGCAAGTATAAGGGGGAAAAAATAGCATCACTAGTTCACAACATAACACAAACCGGCCGAGCAACAAGATGGACTTGGATTTCAAAAAAATTATTGATACATCACAATTCTAAAAGCAACTCAGAACTACATGTCAAAAGTCACTTTGAGAGAAGGGATCGGTATGACATTACCATATCATTCGAAGATTGCAGCTTACAACCTGGGAGGTTGATGCGGCCATACACGAACACCTACTGCAAAATCCAGAACATAACCAAATGAACTGACCAAGCAATAAGATGGACTTGGGTTTCAAAAAACTACAATCAATACTTGCATTGAAACATGGAGTTCCCTGTATGCTTTTTTTCAACACTTCCGGATCAATTGAAATATGGAACAGTTTAAAAGCACAAAATTGATGGCTACTTATGCACATGAAACTCCAGAAGGCAGATTTTCGTCCTTGACTTTTCCATTTACAAGTATATCATAAGTAGTGTCGTCAGGTACAAGACCTCTATCAAGCATTTCGTTATGCAATCTCGAAGCCTCTTCTAGATTCCCTTCTCTAAAGTGCCCCGCAATCAAAGCATTATATATAAGAACGTTAGGAGTAATGCCCTTTCTATCCATCTCTTCCAAAATCTTGTGAGCATTCTCAAGCTGCCCTTTCTTACAAAGACCATTTAACAGAACAGTATAAGTGACTATATCAGGCACAATCCCCTTGGCAAGCATCTCCGAGTAAAGATCGAAAGCAAGAAGTAATTTACTCTCTCTCAAAAATCCATCAATTAATGTAGTGTAAATATGTAGATCACAAGGAATTCCCTCATTTATCATTTTCTTGTGCAAGTCATTAGCTGCTTCCATATTATTTATATTCCTAAACCCACTAATCATGCTGCTGTAAACAATTTCATTCGGAGATAACCCGACTTGTTGGAGTTCGGAAAAAAGCTCACATGCTCTGACCATGTCTCCATTCTTGCAAAACCCATCAATGAGGGCATTGAATGCAGGAACATCCAACTGAAGACCCTTGTTTTTCATCTCATAATGCATTTTCAAGGCAAGATCCATGTTATTGCTTTTACAAAATCCATTCACCAAGGTGGTATATGTGATAACATTGGGAGAAATTCCACTTTTACACATTTCTCTATAAACTCCGAAGGCAGAGTCCATGGCACCCTCTTTAACAAATCCATTAATAATGCTATTGTAGGTCATACATAACGGGATAAAACCCTTCTGAACAAACATCTTCAACATATCCCTAGCCTCACAAGTACGACCGACTTTGCTCAAACCATTGATGATTATGTTGAATGTGTAGTCTGAGGGGACAATATGCACACCCACCATTTCATCAAACACATCTAAGGCCCGATCAGCATCACCTTTACCGAAATGCCCATCAATTAGCATAGAATATGTAATGGTATTAGGTTTAAAGCCCCGTTCAACCATCTCTGAAAATATAGTATTTGCCATATCCATATTCCTCACTTTACAGTATGCAAGTATCATGTTATTATAAGAAACATTACTTGGTGCAATGCCATTAGCCACCATTCTCTTCCATAAACTGCAAGCTTCTTTCACTTTACCATCTTTAGAGAAATGGTATAAGAAAATATTATACGTAAAAACATTGGCAATGCCAGACTCAACCGCCTCATCAAACAAACTAGACGCCTCATTTAGTGAGCAGGCTTCTAAGAATCCACCAATCAAGGAATTCACATTAAAAACAGTAGGTTGAATATCCATGGTTTTCATTTCTTCATAAAGCTCATACGCCTTTTTAACAGCTCTGTTCCTACAACACCATTCAATCAAAACTGTAAACGTAACCTTGTTAGGAGCAATCCCATCCTCCTTAATCTTATTGAACAAATCCAAAGCCCGATCAATATCACCTTGCTTGCAATATCCCTTCATTAAACTGGTCGCAACCACCACATTCAATGGCTTCCCGGAACTCAACATCTCATCCTTGAGCCTCAACCCCTCCACCAAATTTCCCTGTTTTACGAAAGCCCCAATAACAGTTGTGAACGTACCCTCAGAAGGAATCCATCCCCTACCCCGTATTTCCCGCAATAACTCTCCAGCCATATTCAAATCAGGTTTCTGACAAGCAGCTTGAATAGCAATACTATAAACCGCAGCGTCAAGGTCTACCCCTTGAGCCTTAACCTCCCTAAAAAATTCCTCAGCTTCCCAAGGCTTCCCTTCTTTCAAAAAAGCACGCATCATCGCATAAACCGTAAACGAATCACCTCGAACACCAACAGAAACCATCTTACCATACAACTCCCTAGCTTTATCCATCAAATTCCTCCTAACCAATGCTGTTAAAAGAATATTCATAAAGGGAATCCAAGGAACTATGTCACGCTCAAGCATTCCATTAAAACAATCCACAGCATCATCAATCCTATTGACTCTAACATAACTGTTTAACAAGTAATTAAAAGCTCGCGAATTCAACTCAAAATCAAATCTTTTCGAGGTATCAACCAAGTGATCTAAGAAAACAACGGGATCAGGCCTTGAATGGTCTGAATCAAAATTATTGTTAAGCAAATACTGAGCTTGTTTGTGGGTCTGTGAAGAACCTACCAAAATGTGAAGCAGAACACAAAAGACGTCAATGCTTCCGACAAACCCCCCTTTCTCTCCGACGGAACGGAAGTACTTCAAAGCCGATACGGGGTCGTTTTTGTGGCTTAGAAGAGTGTTTATAACATGGGTTTGGGTCAAGCTTGAATCTTCCGACGAGGCTGATAGAAAATGGGGATCAATGGGTACATTGGGAATTGGGTTTTCGGAATCTGGAAAGGGTTTGCCGGTAAAGTGGGAATCTGAGGTGATTTTCTCAGTGGGGTTTGGACAATGGAGAATCGGTGCTTGGGGCTGAGAGCAGAGGTGTTTGGGGCTTGGGAAACAACGGGAAAATAAAGGTGGAATGGACGAAGGATTTTTGAATGGAGACTTCATTTTGCTCAGCACACGGACGAACCAGAGCTTGATGTCGAAACCCTGATTTTGAATGGAACGGAAAAACAGCCTTTTCTAGCTTTTATGGATAAACTACGTTATAGGTCAGTCATTTATTAGTGAAGTTATAAACGGGTCACTCAATTATTAAAACTTGCAATCGGGTCACTGAATTAAAGTTTAGTTATGACCGGATCACTTCTCTGTTAAAATACAAATGAACATCTTACAATGCTTTATATAATGATAGTTTTACTCATTGAAATTTATATATTCTATTAATTTAATCCTAATTCAAAATAATTCAATAAATTTAATCCTTCATATTTAAAATATATATCAATTTAGTCAAATTTTTTTCTCTCAAAATCACTTGTATACTCTTATTAATACTAACGTACTTCATTTGAAAAGTAAAATAACAATTCATGATAAGAATCTAACGGTTCAAGACTGTGTATAACAAACCTAAAATTAAAATATAATACAACATATAAATAAAATAAATAGACTTTTATAGTTATAATCGTGTGGCATATATTATCAACCAAATTACAATCACTTAGTTATGAGTCGGACCACTGGAGTCAAGAGTTTGCTTAAATTCTGTATAAATCAAATGGACCGGCAATTTTGATGTGGTTGGAATTTGGAAGCCAACTGCTGCAAACTTCTTTCAATATCATGAACTTCTTTCGTTAGCTTTTATTTCAATTGCGTTTGATTATGGGTTGTTTTCGTTTTTTTTTAGAAAATGAAAGACAATGATTTGAACGTAGTTGAGTTTTATGGGTTGTTTTCGTTTCTGTTGTTTATTTTCATTTTAAAAAATATTTTTTAAAATTAAAAATAAAAAAATCGTGCTTTTTAATAGAAAATATATATTTTATTGAAACAAAATAGTTATTGAAACAATATATATATATATATATATGTGTGTGTGGGGTTAGGATCAACTTATATTGTGTAAAACTCAATAAGTTTTACACGTTTTTTGGATCGTTGGATGGGGAAAATGGATGGTTGAGATTAACTCCGTGTTTTTAATTCTCAAGTGATAATCTTCACATATTTTACTATTAATCTCATACATCCGTTTCACTCATCCAACGATCTAGAAAATGTGTAAAACTTTACACAGTGTAATTTGATCCTATCCATATATATATATACTGCGTTGATGTAGATTCGAACCCATGTCAATTAATTAGGTTGAAAAACCCTTGTTTCCAACATTTTCAATTTTAAAAGAAGGATTAATATCCTATACACTGGCGGTGGAAATTTTTTATTTTCACAAGCGCCTCAATTATAGGGTTTAGGGTTTAGAGTTTAGGGGTTTTAATGTAAATGTTTAGAATTTATGGTTCATGTTTAGAATTTAGAATTTAGGGTTTAGGGTTAGGGTTTAGTTTTAGGGTAATATGTGTAGGGATTTAGGGTTTAACATATAAACCCTAAATTTTAACCCTAAACCCTAAATTTTATCAACAATCCCTAAATTCAAAACTACTACACTTATACCCCTAAATTTTAAACCCTAAACAAAGTCTCTAACCCATAAAATTAAGACGCTTGTGTAAAAAAAATTACACAAGCGCTTGTGTATAGAACAATTACCCTTAGAAGAAAAGTATTTTTAGGGAAAACAATGAAACAACTAGGGATGGGCACGGGTCGGGTCGGGTCGGGTTTTTGGCCCACCCGAACCCGACCCGAAACTAAGTATCCTAAAACCGAACCCGACCCGACCCGATCTATTTTTTAAAAAAACTCGACCCGACCCGAAAATAAATATACTAAACCCGACCTCGACCCGACCTATAGAAAAAAAATTAATTTTAGGGACTTAATTGTAAAAAAATAATTTTAAGAGGCATAATTATAAAAAAATAATAAATTTAAGGACTAAAATGTAAATAAAAATTAATTTTAAGGACCTAATTATAAAAGAAATATTTAAAGAGGGAGTATTATTACAAATATCCCTAAAAAATTTAGGGGAAAATTACACTATTAGTCCCGGGTAGGGTCGAGTCAGGTTTTTTCACCCTAAAACCCGAACCCGACCCGACCCGGCCTCACCCTACATAAAAACCCGACCCGAACCCGATTTTTTCATAAAAATACCCGACCCGATCGGGTCGGGTCGGAACCCATCGGGTCCGGGTGAAATGCCCATCCCTAGGAACAACTTTGTATTGCTTTCTAATTTCCACAAATTTTTGTTTTCATTTTCTCAAAAATAATTTTCGAAAACTTCAATCAAGCATATTTTCTTAATTGTTTATCGTTTTTCTATGAAAGTGAAAACGAAAATGACTATTTTCTTGAACCAAACACATGGAAAATATACAAAATTACTTTTATTATTTTTCCTACAAAGATTTCCTAAAACTGAAAAATATAAAAACAAAAGATTCTCAATTTATGACTTGATTTGAGTTCAAATCTGTATAAATACAAAAAAATGTTTTTCTAATAATTTTTAATTTACTTTCATTAAGGTCACTCATGTTAACTGTTGTTAGAGAACATTGACATGATATATTAACTTTCATTTTCTTTTAATAAAATAATATACTCTCTTCTTCACCAATTTCACATGGACTCATATCCCATAGAAAGTATGTGTTTTTTTTATTAAATAGAAATGTATTATATTTTCATATTTAATGTCGAGATTCAAACTCATATAAAATGAGATAACATAAGAAGTATTATCGCTCAGCTAATTATGTGTTTAATTTTTGAATATTATCTCTCGAGAATTTTCACTTAATACTCCTTTCTTAGGAAATATACAAATCAACAATAACTTTGTACAAAGAACTCAATAAGAATCTTACCAAATTATTTTTGACTAATCATTCTATTTAAATACTGCAAAATTCCATTGTAACGAAAACACTACGTGCTTCTTTGCAAAATTCTCCACCTTTAACTACTCATATCAAATTGTCCACCTTTAACCAATCGTAATGATAATTAATAGTAATATTATTTTTTAAAATATTCTAAGTATAATTGTATGTATCGTCAATAAATTAAATGATGATAATCAATAAAAATAAAGTTAAAAGATTTTTTTTATAATTGAGTTCGAAAAATAAATAAATGAGTGTCAATATCAAAATTATCGACCAAATCAACTTAATTTTAAACTTTCATAATTGTATATAAGAAATTAAGAATGTAGCTTCTAAAAATGCTTACCGAACCATTAAACATGGACAACCGTACTAGAATCTAACATCTAGGAATGATGACCCAATCATCAAATTGGGTTCAATAAATATTGACTTATGGACGATCAAATTGCAATTTTAATTACAATTTGCATTCCAAATTTGACTAATTTAAAATGAAAAATAAAACAAATCTTATTTCAATGATTTTATCTCAATTCTATTAAAAATGTACAAATTGCTGCATTAAGTTCCTTTAATAGTATTAAAGTTCTTTAATTATTTTTTGGTAAATATTAAATTTCTTTAATTATGTTATTAGTTTTTTAATTAAAGTTTAGGTGTCAAAGTCAGACAAACTTTTATTGACCATTTTTATTTGGATGTTTAGATTTTTTGCATTGGTGGAGTACATTTATTCTTAATCTTTAATTTTTAGAATACACTTGTTAACATTTATTGAAAAAAAAATCATTTGTTTGTTATTTGCCTAGATAATTTTTTTAATGATCTAAAGGTGATTACAAGATAGTATATGCTCATACATATTCTTAATTCTTTGACAATGTACATACACCTTGTAGACAAAGCGATTTGAACATGTATCTCATATGATAAATATCATCGACTTTTCCACTGGGTCACCTGTTGGGTTCATTTGGCTTATAATTTTAAGATTACCAATATACTCTTATTTGATCTTTTCATTCTTTTATTTTATCAAATGTTTTGTGCCAAAAACAAGGTTTAATAAGTTTTAAAAATGGGTTTTATTTTGATGCACAAGCTGTGTAAATTTTTTTTACACATTTCTTTTATAAAATTTAAAATCTAAATCACAAACCCTAGCAACCTAAAACCTAAGCCCTAAATCCTAAACTCTAAATTCTAAATTCTACCCATAAACCTTAAATTATATACCCTACATACTAAACCCCTAAACCCTAACCTAAAACCCTAAACCCTAAACCCTAAAATTAAAGGGCTTGTGCATCAAAGTATTTTCTTTTAAAAATTATGTCTACAAAGTTTGTGGTGTAATAGAAAAAGATGTTACTTGAGTCATGGTTTGATAAGTTTTTAAGATAATTCAGATATTCTTAATTTTTTTTTAAATATACATTTTTAAAAAAAAATAAATATGTTTTGAAGATTTAAGTTTATAATTAAATCTATTTAAAATTTATACACATATTTTTATTTGTTTTTATAATTTTATAAATTTTTATATCTTATAAGTTATTTTTTAGAATTCTTTTGAAATTTTATTTTTTACCACATGACCGGTGACACTTTCCTATCATCTTAAATGGAAGACATAATCGTGGTCCGAAAGTGATTACGGATGATAGTTAAAGTATCTAGTTCGATAAAAAATAGTTTAAATACCTAACTCAAATAAAGGTGTATAGTTTGAGGGCTTCCTATGTAATAAAACATTTAGTAATTACATCATCATCAAAATTAATAGGACATTTTCTATGTCAAGACACTAAAAATTAAATTTTAAATTTTAAATTTTAAACCATAAAAACTAAACTCTAAAAATACACTCTACCCATAATTCATTAAACCCTATCTTTAAACCTTAACCCTAAATTCTAAACTTAATTTTTAATGTAAGACATAAAATAATAAAAAAAATTATATTCAAATTAATAACTTTTTTTACAGATTTATCCGATGAAAATGGGGTTTAGATTATTTGATAAGTTGATGACTCATGACTCTATTATTTATTTCTGTTTTCTCTTTCCTTTGGTCCCGACGCGTTCTAAAACTCAAAGTCATCTTCCCCTCTTTATAAAAGAAAATGACTCTCAAATTTCATTAAAACATCTTCAATAATATTCAAACCTTTATTCACACCCCCAATGGGGACAATCATCTCAATTCACATCCTATTTTCAATGATTTAAATTATAACTACGACCATTTTTTCGATTGTGTGTTAATGTAATGTATGCAATTATAGTTACAGTAAGTATTATGATCGTAAATTTCTTTAATAATAGATGTTATTGTGAATATAGCGGTTGCGGGTAATGCGATTTCAGACAGTTTCTATATCGCTATTACATTGCAGACAAGTATTTAAATTCATGTTTCCTTTGAAAAAAAGCACGTTCTTTTTAGTGTTCATATATATATATATATATATATATATATATATAATTCCTTCGCCTATATCTATGGATAAAAATTCGTCTGCCCCTTTTCGGTGTCCCTATTTATGCCCCAACACTAAAAAATACTATAAAATTAAATTATAAGCTCTAACCTTAAATTCTAAATTCTAAATCCTAAACCCTACTCCCTATACACTAAAAAATACACCCTACTATATATTCTCTAAACCCTAACCACAATTTCTAACCTAACACTCTAAACCCTAAACTTAATTTTAAACGTGGGGCATATGTAGGGCACCGAAAAGATGTAGAGGATTTACATCCTATACATATATTCAACTATTTATATTTACATTATTTCTTTCATTCTAAACGCATACATTACTTCACAATCTTCATTTCATCAGCTCAGGTAAACCTTGGAAGAAATTAAGGAAACAAACATGGCTGGTGCAAGTGGAGGAAGATCTTTGGAGCAAACACCGACATGGGCTGTTGCTGTTGTTTGTTTTGTCTTGGTTTTGATTTCTATAATCATTGAACACATACTCCATATGATTGGACATGTATGCTTCAAAGCTGATATAGCTTTAGGTCCTTTTAATGGAGGTTTAAACTTCAAATCTCTGCAACTTTTTTCTTTCTTTCTTTTTGCAGTGGTTGAAGAAGAAACATAAACGAGCACTTTATGAAGCACTGGAAAAGATTAAATCAGGTAAACTGCTCTAGTTTAACCTAATGATATCATCGGATTTAATGAATTTTAAAGGCTAATTCAGACAAAAAAATAACTGATTGTTTTTTATGGGTTTTGTTGTTTGTGTAGAGCTTATGTTGCTGGGATTTATATCCTTGCTTCTAACGGTGGGACAAAGTTTAATATCAAATATATGCATATCAAAGGAAATTGCAGATACTTGGCATCCATGCAATAAGAAAGAAGAAGAGAAGTTGGTTAATGGATCTTATAACACAGGTACCGAGAATCGCAGGAGACTTCTTGCGATTTCGGATCCCGGTGGAGTTTTCCGGCGTTCGTTGGCCGGAGCTTCAGACGACAAATGTGCAGCTCAGGTACATGACCATCATAAATTATTTCATGGTGAAATAAATAGTTTTAGTTTATGGTGTATTGAGATCCATGAATTGACTCAGTGGTCAAGAATGATCATATTTCCGTTTTCTGTAATTGTTTAAACTATGGGTGCTTCTCGAGAGAGTCGATCATGAGTTGAATAGTGCTCAACTCGACTCGAAAATTATTTGACTCATGCTCAACTAGATACTTGATGAGCTCGATAAAATTTTGCTTGACTCAAACTCGTTAAAAGCTCATTAAGCTCGATAAATATATAAAATTTTGAAAATTTGAACCCTAAGGATTTTATGTGCAAATTACATAGTAAGCCACCAAATTTTTTTAGAGTTTTCAACTAGTATTTGAACTTCTCGGAACATAACTATTTTAAGGTAGCCACCAAAGATCATAAAATATTATAAAATAAATTAACGAGCTGATGGTGAACTTATCAAATCGAGTTGAACCTTACTCAACTTGACTCGTTAAGATCTTGAGTTGAATTCGAGTTCAAGTCGAGTTAAGTGTTAATTAACCAAGTTCTGACAAAGTCGAGCTTGAGCTGCTCAACTCAATTAACACCCCTTATTCGAATCCCGACATTTACTTTAAGAATATAATATTTCTAATTAATATATATATGACTAATATTGCAGGGTAAAGTACCTTTTGTTTCATCGGATGGAATCCACCAACTTCACATTTTCATCTTCGTGCTAGCTCTTTTTCATGTCCTTTACTGTGTTCTTACGTTGGCATTGGGAAGAGCTAAGGTATTTTCTTAACATTTCTCTTTAAATAATAATAATAATAATAATAATAATAATAATAATAATAATAATAATAATAATAATATTTCATGGACAATCGTATATTCTTTTTTTGAAAAACTCTTGCCACAAAAAATTAAACTATTGACGCATGTGATATACACTCTTATTTTGATAAAAAAAAATGTTGGGATATTGTTTTATTAACACGTTTGATTTTTTTATTTTATTTTTTAGATGAGACGTTGGAAGAGATGGGAAAAGGAAACACGAACGATTGAATATCAATTTTCACATGGTTAGTGGCTTAGTGCAATATATATATATATATAGATTTTAGTCCGTTTTAGTCCATCTATCATAAAAAAAAAAAACATTTTAGTCTTTGTATACTTACAAAGTTAATATTTTAATCCTAAATTCTAAAGTTATTTTCAGTTGACTTTAATATTTCAGTTTAAATATTCTTTAAGTTTCTCTCAATTTTGAACATGAAAAAAATTATTTTTTAAAATATTATTTTGTGAATTTTTACATAGATTGTTTCATTACTTACTAAATCTAAATATAAAATTAATTCACATTTTAACTTTAAACTTTGTTTTCTACACTTACAATAAATAACAATTACAAACCAAAACATAGAAAATATTCAAAATGTTTTAATTGAAAAAGTTGTACAGTGAATTTTCTTTAATTTTTTAGATTTGATTAAGAATAAGAGTTCAATTGAAAAGGATAATAAAAAGAAGAAAAAAAATCACTTTATATTTTAAGAATTATGAAAATATTATATAATTTTCAGTTTTTATTTTATTTTAAAAATTTTACAATTACAGTAGGACCACATGTCATGTGTTGACAAAAAAAGTCAACACCATCATAAATCATTCTTCTTTACTCACTTTTGAGATGTGCTTTGAATAAATTACTCTCAATTTTTCAAGAGGGTGACTTTTGCTCAATTTCAAAATTAACAATAATGTGAAAGGGTATTTATAATATAATATTTCAGCCAACTAACTATAACTTTAAAATTTTAGGAACAAATATCCACTTTTCAAACACATGAGACTAAAACTACAATTTATAGTAAAATGACTAAAAATAAATTTTTAAATATAATGCAAAACTAAAATATTCGTTTTTATAATAGTAGACTAAAATAAACTTTTAAGTACAATAAATAGACTTTTGTAAACTTTTAACTAATATTTTAGTAAAAACGTGGTCCATGCATGTCTATTTTTATTGTATTCGAACAATTGAAATGATTTTGGTTTGAGGCAGATCCGGAGAGGTTCAGATTTACGAGAGAAACATCATTTGGAAGAAGACATCTTAGCTTTTGGACCAAAACTCCCCTTCTCATATGGATTGTAAGAACCTTCCCACTTCTACCTTTTTATTTGTTAAATTAATTCATTAGCTTAGTCTTAATTCAGTTAATATATTATAATTATAGCATACAAAAAATATAGATTCGAGTAGGGGTATTTAATTGGTTGGTTCGATTAACCATCTAAACTGAACTATCAAAAATTTATCAGTCGCTTTTTTAACCGTTAATCGAACCAAAACTTTTTAACCGAATCGAAAAAAGTTTAGCTAATTCGGTCGGTTTTCGAATTAACCGGAACTTTTTTTATAGAGTTCTGGTGAATTACACAAATGGTCACTAAACTACGTTAAAATGACACTTTTACTCAATGAACTTTCAGAAGTTATAAAACAATCATTAAAATTACCGAACTATTACAAAATGGTCATTGACTCATTGCATGTTATAAATTATTGATAAATATCGAAGGGTTTAATGGCTATTTTGTAATGATTAAATAAACTTGATGATCATTTTGTGCAAATTTGATAAAGTTTAATAATCATTTTATAATATATCAAAGAATTGAATGGTCATTTTAGAATTTTAAAAGTTCAGTGACAAAAAATAAATAAATATATATAATAATAATTTTGGTTAATTAAGTTAATTAACTGATTATACTTAGAATCAACAAACTGATTAGTCGAGGGGAAAACTTCGGTCTAGTCGGTTAATTCGATTAGAACCGAAGTACGAACACCCCTAGACTTGAATGTATTTACACACATAATATCTTTCCTTTTATGCATTGGATATTTTTTCCAGGTATGTTTCTTTAGACAATTTGTGAGATCAGTCCCTAAAGTTGATTACTTGACTCTCCGACATGGATTTGTTGTGGTATTTTTCTTCTTCTACTTAATATTATTTAAAAATCTCATTAATTTATGCATTATAAATGTAAGATTTAAATCTGTTTTCTTTTTTGCAGGCACACTTGGCACCCAATAGCCAAACCCAATTTGATTTTCAAAAATATATTAATAGATCATTGGAAGAGGATTTCAATGTGGTTGTGGGAATTAGGTAATTAATTTCACCCAATTTCCTTTCTCCTTTATTTATTTATTTAGAATTAATTTCCCCTTTTAATCCATCAATTTTAATTTTTACAGTCCTCCGATATGGTTTTTGGCAGTACTGTTTCTACTCTTTAACACTCATGGTGGGTAAAATTTATTTTCCTTTTATTTTTCATTTTTCATTACATATATATTTATATAAATTTGATTTAATTTGTGATACAGGATGGTATTCTTATCTGTGGCTGCCATTTATCCCATTGATTGTAAGCATAGTTGATTAATCTCTTAAATCTTATGGTACTGGATAGATTAACGGCTGTGATCTGCAGATCATACTGCTGGTGGGAACAAAGCTGCAGGTGATTATAACAAAAATGGGGCTCAGAATTCAGGCCAGAGGCGAAGTGGTGAAAGGAGTGCCGGTGGTTCAACTCGGTGATGACCTCTTCTGGTTCAACCGCCCCCGCCTCATTCTCTACCTTATCAATTTCGTCCTTTTTCAGGTATCTCATTCTAAACTGGTCCCTAAACTTTTGAGTATTCATGTTCCATCCCCAATAAAAATGGTCCCCAAAATTTTAAAAGTTTCAATTTCATCATCAAATTATCTTTTTATACCATATCTAATTATTACATAGTACACAATCAGTGTTTACTTGATAATTAAAATATTTTATAACGATTTTACTGATATGAGATATGATTAGCATATACTGATGATTTGAAGATGAAATTAGAATGTTCAAAAGTTTAGGGGACAATTTAGAATGTGACTCATGATTTGAGGATGTTCAAAAATTTAAGAACCAGTTTAAAATAAAAATTATAGTTAGGGATAAAATTAAAATATTTAAAAGGTTAAAGACTAATTTAAAATGATTATCACAATTCAAGGGCATGTAGTACAAGTATTATTTATTATTCTTGTTAGTATTGAAGGGTCTATAAATGATCCTAGCTTACATGGTTTTCCACTCTTTTCAGAATGCTTTCCAGCTTGCATTCTTTGCTTGGACTTGGGTACATTTCTTCATAATATTTATTTTATGGTAAATTGCACAAATGGTCACTAAACTAAGTAAAATATAATTATTTTGGGTACTGAAGTTTCAAAAGTTACAAAACAATCATTAAATTTATAGAATTATTACAAAATTATCACTATACGTAATAAAACGGTGATAATTTTTTATAATTTAAATGACCGTTTTATAAAACTTAATGATCATTTTGTAACAATTCGATAAGTTTAATGACCGTTTTATAACCTCCAAAACTTTAATGATAAAAAAATATTTTTACTTAATTTAATGACCGTTTGTGTACTTTACCTTTCATTTTAACTTGTTTTGGATTGGATTTATTATGAAATTTATTGTCTTTGGTTCTGAAACACAGTCTCAATTTGGATTACAATCTTGCTTCCATGAACATGTGGAAGATGTCATCATCAGAATTTCAATGGGGTAAAGATCTCAGTTAATCGAAATCCAAATCTTGACAATTGATTCATATAAATCAAATTTTTTTGTAAATTAAAATTCGATATTTATAACTCATTTTTATTCAAAATTCTATTGTATTAGGGTTCTTGTTCAAATTCTTTGCAGTTACGTCACACTCCCCCTTTACGCCCTTGTTACACAGGTAACTGAATATCACACATTGATTCATATTGTTTTCAAGGTTTCAAGTTATAATATATTAATTACTTATCATGTAACGTTATTTTCATTTTCTGCTATGTCCAGATGGGAACGAATATGAAACCAACAATATTCAATGAAAGAGTAGCCACCGCCTTGAAGAACTGGCACAACACTGCTAAGAAACACATCAAAAACAACAAGGGCTCGGTGACCCCTTTCTCTAGTAGGCCAAACACTCCCTCTCACCACGCCTCCCCGGTTCACCTCCTCAGAAACCAACGGAGCGGAATCGAGAGCCTTAGTACTTCTCCTAGGAGATCGAACTTTGAAATCGAATACGATATGGAATCTCCGTCCCCCTCTCACCCCAATTGCATTGACGGTTCATCCACGTCTCACTACCATATTAATGTAGCGGAACAAGATCAAGTAGAGTCCGTTGATGAGGATGTAAACGAACCAAATTTGAGTGAACAATGTGAAGCCGCACAACATGAGATTAATATCAAACCGAAAGAATTTTCATTCGATAGAAGAACAAATTAGTTATCATTATTTTTATATAATTTATTTATGTCTCGGAACTCATGATACTTTAAAGCATTTTATCTCTATTTCTTGTTTTAAATTCAATGTTTATTTTATTTATAAAAATATATATACGTACGGGAAGAGGGAAATTCTAATAATGGATGGCTAAATTTGGAGTGAAATAAAAGAAAATAAATGGTGAAAAGAAAAGGGATGGGAATGGTAAGCAGCCTACTCCCCTACCTGTGGGATTCACTTAGATGGGAAAGAGTGGTCGTACACCTTTTAAAAATTGATAAATTGTTAATTAGTCCCTCAACTCTTTTCCTCTCCAAAAAGACACCCACTTGAAATAACTCAAATCTTCATTCTACCATCTGAATAGTTAAATTATCCGGTTACGGAATAGTACATACATGCAAACATGCCGGTCGGGGATACAGACTCGTAGATCAAACCCCGTGTTAGCAAAACTACAACGGTAAGCAGCGTGCCAACGAAGATTTGAAGGTCTTATCCTTCCCATGTCTCAGTTGAATTCATCTCTTTTAATGCATCCTCGGCTTTTATTTTCTGAGGGACATAATCTGGAAACACACAGAACTTCCATCAAAAAATAAAACTTGGAATTCCAAGAAACTTTTACGAGATAGAACACGAATAAGAAAGAGCCGTGGAAATGTTCAATGAATCCAACTAGGTATCAATCCCATATTCGGCACTCGTAAAGGGAACAAATGGAAAGAGATCAAAATTAGCAATACCTGATAGGAAGTCGTATCTCTTCCGTTCATGAGCAACTGTTGCTGCAAAGAAAGGAGCATCTTAACACGGCCAGTTAAATAAGATAAAAGCTTTTGAAACAATAATATTACACTTTCAAAACTTGTTCGAGCAATGATAAGAGCAATATAGATTTGCCTAAGTTGATTATGTAGTGTGCGATTCATACTGATGCAGAGAAATGAAAAATTACAATTTGGAAATCATCAGATTTCAGATTATGTTGACGAACGTGAACCAAACCATAATAGAAAATCAGAAGAAAGAACCAAATTCAACCACCCAAAAACTTTCAATTACGATGACACAACAGCACCATTCCCTGTGGATCCCAATCCAAGCAAGCAAAGGGTCGATTTTGATGCAATATAGGAATCACTATCAATGTATGACTCGAACCTACATAAACAGATCTTAAACTAAAATGTTTATAGACTCGTCTACAAGGATTTCTTCTTGCCGATCAAACAATGAAAATGGACTGGCAGTAATCATATTATATAAGAATCTCGACTTTTTTATTCCAGAAACGTTTTTGTAACTATAGATATGAACAAATACCAACATCCACTCAGATATAAAATCATTCTGACCCTCTATTTTAACCGGAAATGCATCACACGCTTCGACCCTCACAATAACATTTAGTGTTGTTTAGGAGTCATGGCTAATGCCAATGTTCTACATTTTAAAGACATTACAGTAATGCCGGATACAACTGGAAAAGGAAACAATATATACAATAAGGATTGAAAGCGAACTTACCTAGGTGCTTGTAACTAAGTGATTTCTTGCGATCCTTCACGGAGCATTTGTATCCGTCTTTGCTAAATTTTTCAAGGAACATTTCCTGCAAAGATCAAGAATGCATTCAGAAATTAATAAAAGATTCAAAGACATATATATAACAAAGCAAAGTGATAATTACCATTGGAGCATCAAACAATGCTCATACCATTTTCCACAAAAAAACAAAACAAAAAACAAAGTGTGAGATCCACTAATTCACTGAGTGGCAAAGTATGCTCATGTTATCTCATCTTGTATGGATTCGAATCCTAAGCTTGGGAGTGTAATATCTCTCTACTTAATAAAAAACAAAGTGTATTGAACAACAAAGAAAATAGATAAGCCATATTTTGGGAGAATTAAGAGCAACAATTTGAAAATCCCAACTTTCCAATACATTTTCTGTGAATCATGCATTCAAACAAACATAGAAAAGAATGAATCTTTATCAAAGTTTTAACCTTGGAGGATACACACCGAATAAAAAACCATCACTTCAACAAGAAAAAACCCTAAAGAAGAAAGAGGAATTACCGTGGCTTTGTTAACAAGAAAAACAACATCTTGAGAAATAGCCAAAGAGGAATCTTCACTCTTGATTATCCTCTTGATTCTATTCATTGGAAACCTACACACCGTTGCTTCTTCCCCTTCTACTCCTCCATTTTCTTCTATTTTTTCCTTTCGTTTCCTCTTCTTGTCTGGCTTTGGCTTGTTGGATTTCTGGGGGCTACTTGCTTTCTTCTCGGGTTTTTTGGTCTCCTTGGGAACGGTTCTGTTGCTCTTATCCTTCTTCTTCTTGTTGTTTTCTTCTTTGGGTTTCTTGGAAGACGAGGCCATGGCGCTCTCTCTCTCTCTCTATTTCTCACAGAAAATGGAAAATCTGAACTCAAAACTCCATAGAAGAGAATTGAGATGTGATGTCAAGGCCTTCATGTAGAATGGGCTCTTTCATGTAATCTTTAGATGGGCTATACTCAAATCCAATTGGGTGGTGTTTTTAAGGGTAAATTCTATCACAGGTCATTTACCTATAAGTTTAATAACAAATATGTCAATTTTTCTTCTTAAAGTAATAATTTAGTCTTTTAATTAAAACTGTGATACGTTTTTTTAATAATAATTTAATCACCAAATTAAAAATTTATGACAAACATGTCAATCTGTAGTTAAAATTAAAATATAAATTAGTATAATAGTAGTTTTAGTCCCCACATGTTATACATCCTATCAATTGATCCTAATTAAAAAAATAATTTAGCAAATTTAACTTTTCTTTTTAAAATTTTTTGACATCACACCTCCAATCACTTTCCGAATGTGATAGTTCAACGAACACAGTCACTTTACTATTGAATAACTGATATACTAATAGGACATACTCATTATTAGGGGTGGGAGAAAATACCCGACCCGAAACAAAAATACCGGGTAATTTTCGGAAAAAAATTGCTCGACCCGACAAATTTCCCGGGACACGGGCCGAAAGTTTTCCCTTACCGGGTATCCGACCCGATAAAATTTAATATATATTTTTTATATTTAAAATTATATTTTTATTTTATGTTTCTTAATATTTTCACTCTAAAATTAAGTTTAAACCCCTATATTTTTCTATGTTTGTATTATATTCTTTTAAGTTTTAAGTTTAATTTTATAAAAATATTTTTGTGTTTAACATATGATTTTTTTTTTAATTTTAAAATAAAAAAATATAAACCGGGTACCGGATATAATGGGCCGGGACACGGGCCGTTTAAAGAGGTACCCGGACGAACCGGGTACCTGGTTTTCCGGGTACCCGAATCCCGAGTACCCGACAATTCTCACCCCTACTCATTATAGCCCCTTCACTAATAGAATTTTAAATATAAAAATTAAATTTATTAAATTGTTTTAAATTTATTAAATTATTTCAAATGAGGGTTAAACTAATAGAATATATATGTTTTATTCCAAACTACATGTATATTTTAACGGTCTAATATTTAATGAAAATTTACTAGGTTAGTCATTTTAACTTTTATTTTTTTATTATATCTTTTCCGGTCCTTCAACCTTCTTTTTTTTTTCAAATTAACCTAATCACGAAAGAACAACAATAAACCATTAAGTTAATGCCAGTCATTTATTCTCATTAAAATGTTAATGTTAGCTCGTCAAGTAGTTCAAAAACAGGGAGCAACTTCCTTTCTTTGCAATTCAGTTCAATTAGAAACTCCCAGCATTGTACTTCTGGTTTAAACCCGGTTTCGGCCAATCCAGACATTGCCGAAACTGCATCATCTACCATTCCAGCTTTACAAAGGCGAATCAACAACTCGTTCGAAGTTGCATAATGTGGGAAAACCCCCCTCTCCAGCATCAGATCCAACAGTTTAGTTGCCTTCTCCATTTCATCTTTCTGGCACAATGCATTCAATACAATTCTGTAACTTGCTTTGTTCAAGTAAACACCCTCGTACGGCAGTTTCTCGAGCATCTGAAGTGCCTGTTCGAACCTACCACCTCTGCATAATCCCCCAAGTACTACATTTAAAGTAACAACATCTGGTTGGCATTCGTATTCCTTCATTTCCTTAAGCAACGCCATTGCCTCGTCTATTTGACCCGCCCTACAAAGGCAATTAATCAATGTAGTATAACCAATTGTATCAGGTTTCAGACCCGAGCTCTTCATCTCGACAAAAAGCTCGTTGGCCTCTTGCCACTTTCCTCCCTTGCATAACCCATTCATTAAGGCGGAGTAGTTGAATAAATTAGGGCTGCATCCGTTGTTCTTCATAAACTCCATTATCTTTCTGGCCTGATCAACTTTTCCTTCGCGGGAAAAGCCGTTAATTAACACATTATAGGTTAGGGCATCGGGCAATATCTGATCCTTACCAATCATTTCCTCAAACAGATCGACGGCTTCTTTAAGTCTTCCACTTCCACAGAGACCACCCATCAAGGTTGAGTAGGTAATCAGATTGGGATAAGAAACCCGGGACTTTTTCATCTCCTTTACAACCTCAAACGCGGATTCAAGATCACCATTACTACAATGATGCTTAACCAAGATGTTAAAAATGCACGTGTTGGGCCTCAACCTGAGAGATTTCTTGGAGTTCAACAGAAAATCTCTGGCCAAATCAACCTGGTTCGATTCAATCAGGAGATTAAGACAAGTACTAATAGCTTTCAGCGATGGTTTTTCACGAACAATAGGCTGAATTGCATTGAACATCTCAAGCACCCTATCATGTAAAGAAAACTTCGAGAAATGCTTCATGAGATTGAGGAATATACCTTCATGAAATCTACAAGTTTCATAACTCATTTGACGAAGTAACGAGTCAATGGCCTGAAACTTCTTCGATTGCGCAAGCTTGTGAAGGATGGTTCCATAAGTGGCACTGTTATGACTAAAGCCTTTCTGCCCTGACACCCTGTTAAATATTTCTAAAGCCCTTTGTGGATCTTTCTCACGTTTAATCAAATTGACGGCAGTTTCGTGCGAGATAAACTTCGGTTTCCTTTGCGACTCCATAGAGGCATGTGAGGTTTCTGGAGGAGGATCGGCTTTTCGAGAGTTGGATTTTACGAATTGTAGAGGGGAGATCCATGGAAGTCTAGATGACGAGGTTGAAGACGAGAAGTGGCGCCGCTCATGGAAAGAAACTCTCACTGAATTCATGACAAAATGCTTCCACTTTACAGCCTTCATCATCCGAAATCATTAGAAAAGAATCAACAAAGATTCAATGTAGCATAAAAATACTACACATTTACAAGCTCTCATCTCGTTTTTCACATTACGACAACAAAAACCGCAGGCATCGGAAGCTGTACATATTTAGCTGCAATACAGCTGAAAAGAATAAACAAAACCTACAAAGTCAGCATAAGACGCTTTCATTCTAGAGATAGTTAAATCATGGACATAAATCAACAATCAAGCACAATACAGAATCGAGTCTATAATTCATTAATCCGTGATAAACCGACAACCAGGGTTTCAAAAAACGGTGATGAGACTTACAGGGAGAGGATTGGTCCACGTTGAGGAGAGGGGATTGACGGCGCGCCGACGACAAGAGGTGAAATCGCGCGGCTCTAGATGCTGGGCTGATGACGACGGCGTGAAAACAACCCTTTTAGGGTTTGAAAGCCAAAGAGAACGAAGAATAGAGAGAGATTTAGGTTTTTGTTATTAATATCATAATCTTATTTTATTATCATTCAAAAATTCCTTGAGTTATGAGAATCGAATTAGAAAAAAAATATTAAGAAAGTCCATTAATTTGATAAAAAAAAGTGTATTAAGAATTTTCAATTGAAATCGACATCTAGAGTTTAAGGATTTTTCTACCATGCGGTAGCCTAATATGCGGCTAATATATAGCGTTACCGGAAACATCATTAGAAAATACCGGAAACATCATTAAAAATACCGAAAACATCATTAAAAATACCGAAAACATGGATTTCGAAAGTATCGATACTTTTGGATATGTTGATTTCGTAAGTATCCATACTTTCGAAAGTATCCATACTTTTGGATATGTTGATTTCGAAAGTATCCATACTTTCGAAATCCATGTTTCCGGTATTTTTAATGATGTTTCCGGTATTTTTAATGATGTTTTCGGTATTTTTTAATGATGTTTCCGGTAACGCCGTATATTAGCCGCATATTAAGCTGCCGTACCGCAGAGTTTAACCTCATAAATAAAAGGTTGAATTATAAGATGGCAGCATATTTTTAAGGTTATAAGTTAATTTTTATTTCAGTCATGCTACTATTTATGTTTGTTATTTCAGTCCTTGAATTTTTTTAATTTAAAGTATAAACTTTTTTTTGTTCAACGTAGTCTTTTAATTTCAGTAATCTAAGTTTATAAGTGCTGGAAAACACTATAAAAATCATTAAAAGTAACTTTTTATGATTATAATTATAATTATTAAATTTTATAATAATTGTTGGAAAACACTATAACTTTTTATGACCGCAATAACTTTCGTTATGTCCGCAATCGCGACCGAGATTTAAATCCTAATCTTTAGGAATTTAAATGTTGCTCAAACTGAATTCGCGATAAATTCTGAACTTGAAAATAAAAAGACATATTCAATTCTAAGAGCTAAAATACAATCTATCTATATATATATTTACATAAAATATTTGACTAACTTTAAAATTATAGATTAATTAAGTACCAAATCAAAATTAAAAAAAAAAAAACTACAATTGGGATCACGACCATTATATAACGGCATCACCGCCGTCCAAAATTAATATCACCAAAAATTGTTCTGGAAATTAAATTCACACTAGAAAACAGTAAATTACGGCTGCAATTTAACGGGTAACGTCTAATTACGGCGATAACAGACTGTTATTTTCGTTAACGATCAATAGAAAAAAACACATATATTTTTTCAAAAAAAGAAAAAACTAGATAATCTTCAAATGACAATTTTAATTGGTATTTTCTGTTATTATCGGCGATCCAAGCGTCGTCCACTAAATCTAAATGATCCTTCTGATGATCGTATGAAAGCGACGCGATGAAATTGTAATGATAAAAAGAGAGAGAAAAATTCTAAAAAGTGAAAAAAACAAAAAGGCATTTTTAATGTTTAAATGGTAAAAGTTAATTTTATTGTTTTCATTGATAAATAATTGAAAATTTGTTTTTTTTCTTTTCATTTTAAAGTTTAATGAAAATCTTTTAGTGCATGATTCGAGTAATTTTAGTGTGAGACACCCTTACGATGCGGCTAAAATAAAGCTACATAAATTCTTAACCAGTAAAAATTTATATAACTACACAAATTCTTACATTCTACACAAACCCTTACCCAAGTAGTAAAAATTTAGCTTATAATATTATAATTTCTGTAACTACACAAATTCTTACCTAAGGAAAAATTTATGGTTATAAAAATCTCTTACCCAATTATTAAAAAATTTCGGTTCTACGAAAATTCTTACAATTTTCTGTAAAAATTTATATTGGCAGCATTTTAGGCAGTTTTTTTTAGAGTTTCCCGCATGGTTCCTCTCAGCTTAACATGAGTCTTGAACTAGCATGAAAAATATAGGTACTCTGTTCAATACGGTGTTTTCACCTTCACATTTGACTAATACACCTCTACCTGTATTACATGCTTTCTCGTGTTCAATTCTAACATTAAACACTAAGTACTATGTAAGAAAGTAGACAACCATCAGGTCAAAGGAACAGTTTCCTGTCCCGGTGATGTAATTATTTCCATTCACAATTTGACATACCTGCCATGTCATGCCATGAAAAAAACGAAAAAAGAACATATTATATCTGTAACTATCAAGTTCGGTTCCAAAGGGGCATTCTTGGTTCCCTCTGACTAACCTAAATCACAATCGAAATACAAGGCCATGGGACCGACCGTCCGACCTTTTCATATTTTTACAAACCGAACATCATTCTGACCGAAAGCAGTTCCACAGCCGGGGCACTTGCGGTGCCGTATCTCTAAATTTCTCTGTATACACGGATTGCAAAATAGGTGATAGCATTTCACAATTACAATCTGCCAAGTATGAAAAGCAACAACACTCCCATCAGTGCAAATCCAAAATGCTGCGATAGTTAGAGGTTAGGGAAACAAACATATACAACAAGTATGAGAGGAAAACATGCCAGCACAACATACTTACCTCCTTCGGCCGATCAAAACATACACCGCATTTAAGAATATTCTTGCAATTCTTTATCTCATCCTGAAGCTTCTGTATTGCAGTCTCTCCAGTTTCAGAACTCAACTCGGCAACCTTGCTATTCAATTCATTAAGCTCTTCCTCAAGCTTCTTCCCCTGGCTTCTGGAAGTGGAAAAAACCCCATTTCAGCATACAAATGAGTTAATTTTGAAGGTGACCTAAACAATTTAATTAAAACATGAAAAAAAAGGTACGTATTCTGCAAGGAAAGGCGTCTTAAGTCCTGAGGGACAAAAACTACAATCTTGGGAAAACCTAAGATGAAATGTGCCAGAATAAATGCAGCAAGGGCATAGGCTAAAGCATTGTTATTGTAGCAATTGTTGACCATTATGACAGCCTGTGCCCAAGACTCTTGTTGGATATAACCTCTAAGGACCCTCCAAATGCAGGGAAAAAGTTACCGATGGCAGACACGTACTTGTATCAAGAACTCACAACCGAGTCCAAGTAACATAGGAGCAGGGCAATGCTTTTTGTAGTCGGATAACATACATGTAATCTCTTATCTTCCAATTCCCCCAAAATATAATACAACTGGGCAAGGAAAAAATATATGCCTGGGAAATCCAAAACAAACTGAGAAAAGAGAACTCACTGTTCCTTGTCCAACTTCGATTGGCACTCATCCACCTTTCGCTGGAGCTGCTCATAGTCCTTCTCAGAAAATGCTGTAGCAGATTTAAGCCACTTGAACTCCTTCTCAGCATCTGCCAACTCCCACTTTGCAGTTTCAAGACTAATCATAAAATGTCTATCCTCTTGTGTAAATTTATCAGCATCTGTCAGACAAACTTTCATCTGCAAGGTTTAAATTACAGGTTGGCCAAAAATGCTATAGGTTGATTAAGTAAATAAATGAATGAATGAAAACATAAACACATTTAGAAGGTGAATTTTGTGGAATGAGTTTTAGTAGCACAGTAACGACGAATTTTACCTGCTCCTCACTCTGTACAATCCTCATTTTCACGGATTCAATTGATGAATTGACCTGCTTAAGTTGCCTTGCTAATGTCTGCTTTTCAGAGAGCAAGGAACTATGTGCCTGCTTTGTCTTTACGCTCTCAGAGACGAGCTGCATTTAATCCCATCACGATTACAAAAGTAGGCCAAGCATCCAGACCAGATAACATAACTTCTTAATTAACAATTTACAGAATGGAAAAATACAGTCGAAATACAAGACACATAAATGGACCTTAATATTGTAGTCATCTCTCTCAGTCATCTGCTGCAACAGGTGCTGGTTCTGTGCCTGCATATCTTCATATGCTTGGCCAATGGTCTGGCAAAAAATAAGAGAACTCTCACATGCTGACAAAGAAAAGGCAATAAACAGCAAATGTAGTACCCAGGGAAAGCCAGCTCAAGCAACTCAGTAAATGTGAGAGATGGGTGGCAGAAACCAAAAATGAATAAATACTTATTTTTCCATAAGAAAAAGAATCTCAGAGAAACCTCAATTTCAGAAATATATGTGTCTGACTCTCCATCTTTACTTTTAATAGCCTCCGTGTGCTCCAAAACATCCCTGTGATTTATTGTCAGATAAAATAGTTACATAATAATAATAAATGGAAATTTTGGGAAATGAAAAGAAACAAATTATAAAAATACAAACCATAAACCTATATTCAAAAACTACAACACCTCTTACACAGACACAAAAAGTTTACATTAAGAATGAAGAAACAATTTGGATCATACCACATATGGAATTTGGTAACTCATAATAAACATTTTACCTCTAGAAAGTATCAACTGGTTTAATGTATAATTTTACTAATCTGTTAAGATTAGGAGGAAAAGATAAGCCAACTGTTTTAGCAGTCGTTAAGAAACTACTGTACATCATAAGGTATTGCAGAAGAGGTGGCCACGACATTCTCCTTTTGTAATGAACTAAATAAATAAACAAAAATAGAAAACTACTTCACCACAATTTATTTGAAACTTCTAAAGTAGGACAAGTAGGGAGAAAAAAAATTGAAAAAATCTAGAGAGAATTTGAGAAAACTGATATGAATAGGGAAATAAGAGGGAAAGTGTGAGTGTGAAAACCAAAGGCTAATCCTTATACTTTTTCAAATTTCTTAGAAATACACTTATTCTTCGGCTGTACCCAATTAAGCTCTTAAAGTAAGCTCTTGAAACTGTGAGAAAGGGGCCATGGTGGCCGGAGATGCAATTAATGGTGGTGGTTTGTGTGTGATCGGTGGTTAAGGTTTATTGTTTGAAGAAGATGGAAAGGATATTTTCCAGAGAAAACAATGTGTTTCTCTGTATTTTCTTATTATTCTTCATTATTAAATGTATACAGAGTAAGCCTTTAAATAGGCTGATATAGAGTTCTAATATAACTAAAATTATACTTTTATCTCTAATTTAAATAATATTTATCCCTAATTTAAATAAGACAGTAAATCTAAACTACTGACTTGGGAATAAACTCTAATTATAGATTAAATAAAACTCTACCACTTCTCGGATAACTTACACTCTCCCTCAAACTCTAACACTTCTGGGATAACTTACACTCCCCCTCAAGCTGGTAAGCAAACGTAGTAGAGCACCAGCTTGGATCTTGGATGTGATGCCCACTCATATTTCTTCTGTTGTTTCTTAGAGAAAAGAAAATCTCCCTTTTTCGGGAGCCATTGAGTTGAACAACTAGGATATAATCATGTTGTTCTTTGCACGGTTATTGTTGAAAATTTGCAGCTGATGTTGCTGATTTCGGCATCCTTCTTGAGATGACTACCAACTTTGTTGTAGTTGTTGGTTTTGCACCTTCCTTAGATGTCTTCCAGCTTTCCTCTGTCAGTGATGATCTTTTTCTGGTTTTTGCATCTTCTTCTGAGATGACTTCCAGCTTTTTCTACCATTCACGGACTAAGTAGCTGCTTCCATTCAATAACGATCACAGGAATCTACACTCCCCCTCAAGCTGGTAGTTACACGTACTAGAGTCCCAGCTTGGATTTTTGATGTAGAATTCCTTGAAAAATAATATAGTTTTTCTTTAAGGCTAAACTAAAACCTTTTCTCCTATCTTTTTTTTTTGGACGGATGGCTAAGATAGAACCAAATAGTTTTTTTAAGGCTAAACTATAACCTTTTCGAAAAAACAACAAAAATAAACGAGCAAAAATTTCACCAGAGATGTAAGATTCCAATGAAGGAGAAGCCAAGGAACAAGTGTAACCTAATGAGAGCAGCGGAAAAAAAATGTGCATATAAAAAGAAGAGAAAAAAAATCAGATCAGAGATGGCAGCAGTGGTGACGACATCAAGATCGTTGTTGGCTCATGATACCATGTGAGAAAGGGGCCATGGTGGCCGGAGATGCAATTAATGGTGGTGGTTTGTGTGTGATCGGTGGTTAAGGATTTATTGTTTGAAGAAGATGGAAAGGATATTTTCCAGAGAAAACAATGTGTTTCTCTGTATTTTCTTATTATTCTTCATTATTAAATGTATACAGAGTAAGCCTTTAAATAGGCTGATATAGAGTTCTAATATAACTAAAATTATACTTTTATCTCTAATTTAAATAATATTTATCCCTAATTTAAATAAGACTTCTAGTAAATCTAAACTACTGACTTGGGAATAAACTCTAATTATAGATTAAATAAAACTCTACCACTTCTCGGATAACTTACACTCTCCCTCAAACTCTAACACTTCTGGGATAACTTACAGAAACTACTTTTAGTCTAATTAAACCTTATTTAGCATGAAAACCGCTTACATTCATAATTTCTACCACATTGTCTACATGATTGGCATCTTTGCCAGGTTAAAATCTATATGGCATACGTATGGCAGAAAGGACTACATAGAGTGGAATGATCTGAAAGTCTGGGATACTACCACCATGCAATTGCCAATCCAGGATGTGTTTTCATGAGTTTACAAAGACACTAGTTTGGCAAAGATAACATTGTTACAGATTATCTATAGCTGTAGTATAATAATTACTTGATTTTTAGGCTAACTATTAGGCTTGACCTCAGGAATATGTCTTGATTTATTTCCTTTCAAAAGCTAACGTACTTTGAATAAATACCTAATTCTATGTGTAAATAATAACTTCAACTCTTCTATCAACAACAATCATCTATATAATTTAGCAGTTTTCATACAAAGTAAGAGCATAAATAAAAAAAATACTTAGAAGAGGATAAAGGCAAACTTGAGAATTCTGAAGAAGTTGCATGGGCTGTTTTAAAATAACCTAAAAATCCATATAAGTTACAATTAAAACCCTAAGATAAAAATAAAAACCCTATATAATTAATTCTCAACTAGTATATTTGCATCCTCCATCAACCTCCTTTCAGTCAAATAACTATCATTGCAAACCAAGTAACATCAATGAAACAACATTCAGAAACAAACCAAAAACTACAAAAGTACAAACCTCTCAGAAGCATCCAGTTTAGCTCTTAAGTCAGCTATTTCTGCTTCAGCAACAGAAAGCCTTTCTTGGCAAGCAGCCTCGGCCTCATTAGCAGCTTTCACTCTTAGTTCTAAGCTATGTTCATCCAAAGCATTTTTCAAGATTTCAGCTTGTGAATAAGCTTTATTTCTTGATTCTATTATTTCGGTCACATCTCTGAAATTTAAGTCAAGAACCCAAATTGTCACTTGGTCGAAAGAGAAAAGTCATAAGAAACCAATGGAACTAGAATATAGTTAAGCGAATAAAATGGTAGAGAAGAAGACATAATTAATGTTAATGCATAAAATTGTAGCTCAAACTAGATCACAGTTCCCAGGTCAATCTAAGAGAACACAACTAAAGAACGGAACTTCAAATTCAAAATTGCTTACAGCTTCTTGTTTTTGCATGCATAGAAGCAGGGAACTGTAAGTTCTAATGCACCAAGCCACCAACAAGAAAAGCAAATATGTAAACAATTAACTTAAATTATTTTTCTATTTCAGTATCAACTTCTATAAAAACTAATATTCTAGATTTGTTTAATAGCAGTTTCACATGAGAAGTCATTTGCTTCTGAATTTCGGGAGAAATAATTATAGATTTGTTTCGCTTCAAGCATGGCATACAAACAATGCACAATAAGAAAGGATTTATACAAAGAAAATCAGATGAAGATTTAACAAAGAAAGGATTTGTATATAGAACTAAGGAAGTTTTTTCCTATTTCCTTCATTGCATTTTCACTTTCTTACTCAGTGTGTCTCAATAAATTCTCAAATTAGCATACCTATTATTGTAGCCTTCTTGGCCATATAAATCCAAGAAGATCTGCAATTCCAATTTTTCATTCTGCAATTTCTCAATCTGCATAAGTGAATTATTCAATAATGAATATCTTATTCATCATAGAAAATAAAAAACTTATACATAACAAGCAAAGGTGTCTGCAATTTCTAGGGAAGCAGGGATTCCAGCCCCAGCTCCTGCATTTCCCCTTTCCCCGATATTGTAATGAACAAAAAACTGGAATTATCAAAAGAATAGACATACCAAAGCATTGAGAGATTTGATTCCCACAATCTGTTCAACACACTCCTCTGCCAAGCACTTTTGTAGGTTTTTCTATAGGAAATTTTTAGAAAAACACATAGATTAGAGATTGAACAGATCTGAGCTACCAACATGCTTAAAATTTTGACAATTAGCAACTAAAAAGTTCCAAAACAGTAAATTCATATTTTAAAGATCTTTCTTTATTCTATACATCAAATTTAAGAAATATAGATCCATTTTATGAAAGACCACAATCTTCTTCAAATTACATGCTTAATAATGAAATGAAACACTAATGAAACAGGAACGTGACTTTTTGTGGATAAGTGGCACATAACATTGAAAGAATAAAAATTAACACTACATGGTGGTGCACAAACACACAATTATGAACTTCCAAAATGATATTCTATCCAACAATCAAGTTCCACCACTTGGTAAAAATGTAACTCATGTTTATCTCAAGTTATTCAACCATTTAAGAACTCTTCATCCATATTGGAAACTTTCAAATTTTTATTCCCCAAAAAGAACTAATAAGGATAAGATTAAAAAAAAAACCTTATCACTTAACAAAGCTTTTAGTGCTTGGGCTTCTTCATGCAGAGAAATCGCTTCATGTGCAGTCTCCTTCCAGCGCTTCAACTGAGCTTCCATCATTTCCATTTCCTTGGACAGAGCTGATGCCATCACACGAATTTCTGCTTTAATGTCTTTTCTTCCTGAAAAAGGTAGCATTTAAATAAACCAAAAGATCCAAAATTTCCACCTTAAATTTAAAATTTTAAAATGCACGATCCCAATTTACTGTTTTACCTGCATCTTGGATAGCTTCTTCCATTTTAATCTCAAGATCATTTCTTTCTATCATACACTTCTGGAGCTGCAGGTTTAGCTCTTCAATTCTAGAACCAGCATTATCAATTGTATTCCTAGCGGAATCTGCTGACTCAGCTTTCATATTTAGTTCCTTCTCCCTCCTCATGACAAGTAACCTGTCAGTCTGAAATTATACTTTCAAGGCAGACCAAAAAGTAATCAAACAACAAAAGCATATGAAAAAGTATATCAAGCAGCTTAACCTGCAGAGCATCTGAAAGTGCTTTGTATTGTTCCATTTCAGCATTCCAATGCTGAAGCTGATCATTTAACAAAGTGTAAAGCCGAGATGATTGTATGAATTTGTCATCCTTTATCTCATTCTAGAAGAATAAATTTTTGCTAGTTAAATTACTAGAACATTTAGTGTTATTCAAAACGGCACTTCAACTAAAAAGAAAAACAACTTTCAGAGGTAAAAAACCAAGCAAACCTGAAGATCCTTGAGCTGTTTTGAATATATTAGGTACTGTTCTTGTGCATCTTGAAGCTCAGAAAGTCGATCTGCTGCCACTATCTGAAACACTTGTCCAGTAACATATCCTACAAGATTAGTCACACAAAGATAGAGAAGCAAAAAAGATACAAACACAGCTACGTAAAGCAATACCTTTGTCTCCTCAATCAAATCCTTTATCTCCCGCAAGCCCATTGTCTTATCTGAAGGCTTTTTTGGTGGTAAGCTGCCATTTTCTACAACTGGAGTTGATGCATGCATCCCGGAAGCTATATTCTTCTGCATTTTCAGATCAACTAGTTTTCTTCTGCTTTCTTCAAGTTCGGCCATGATTTCTTCCAGCTCACCTTTCAGTATCAATAAATATTTAGCTTTAACATACAATCATGAGAAGACCTAAAAGGAAAGGAACAGAAATTCGAGGCAATGAGTGACAACCAGCCAGGTTGCCAGCATACAGAAATTCTGTTGGTACAAAATTTGCTGTTGTGAATTCCATTTATATATGTTAGGTAGTTGTTGCATGCATCTATATCTAATTAATAGTGTATAAAATACAAATATCTTCTAAAAGTTGAACTAGCAAATACCTTGAAGATGTTTAATTTCAGACTGGTCAGTTGAATGGCTGCTTATATATGTTTGAATCCCTTCCGCATATTCGTTATGCTTCATATGTAGAGCGCTGATCATCTCATGCATATTTCTAGCTTCTTCTTTCATCATATCATCAATCTTTGAAAGCTGCATCATAGTGTCTGAGAAATATGTAATAATCAATATAAAACTGCAGATAGAAGTACATGGGGATGAAAAACTCACGAAAAAGCATGGGGAATGAAAAATTACAAAGCAACTGAAAAATCTAACCTTCAACAGATAATTTTCCATTCAAAGAAAAAGCCATGCTCTCAGTTTTCATCCTCTCAGCAGAGATGGTATCCTCCAGAGATTTTATCAAGTCCCTAGTGGATGAATGGCGAGCAGATAACACTTGTTCAACATAATTTGCAATCCCATCATCATTACTACTATCAATAAAATCTGTTTCTAGAAGCCTACAAAGAAACATCTCCTCTGCAAGGCATGATGGTATAGAACCTAAAGAGAGCTCAAGTTAATTTATTATCGAGAGAACTTACACTTGACATATTTTTAATATCAAAAGACAGAGGACCACCTCTCCTAACTCCCAAAAACACACACAAAAGAAAAATTGTTCAACCAACAATTTAAGTTCTGATCCGAACCTCGAGAATTGTCAGCATGGTCCAAGATTTGTAAAGCATTCTGGCCTCCTCCCGCTCGTATTCCAAGCAGAACCATATCATCAACCAACTATATAGCAGAGTAACAAAAAAACATGATAGAAAAAAAGCATAATAACCGCAAAAGATACAGCCGTGTAAGAATGCATGAAAAAAAACCTGATTCCAAAGTTGATTCACAGTTATCAGCATATCATCATAAGAGGTTTGCTTTGTTTTTAGTTCTTTAATTTTGGTTTCAAGATCATGCAACTCATGTTTCTGAATATCTAACTGCTGGACAAGTCTTTGATTCTGGTATGGGAGAACTGCTGCATCAACCTGGATAAATAAATAAATAAATAAATAATCCACTCCATTTCAAGTCAAATGTGTAATATAATTAAAAACACAAATTCATACACATACAGGAAAAAAACAAAATCAAAATTGATTTTTTTTTTAATTTTGAATTTACTTGACTTGTTCACCAGCCTCACAAATTGGGGTGTATGTATTAACACCCTGATAATAGCAAGATGAAAGTCTGAAAAATCAAAAGCATGGATAAAAAGTGAAAGGCAAATTCAATCAGGAGGCAGGAGGCAGTATATCTCCACTCACCGACAGCCAACAGGTATGCCTAATTTGAATTAGGTTAAGCAAAGGGATTAGCTTCTAAACCCAGCAAAATGTGTAAACTGGTAGTGGACTAATGCTGTCCATGCATACAATCAGATGCCTAAAGAACCGATTCATGAATAGTTTACGGATGGTTTGAATCAGAAAAGATACCACCATATAACTAAAATAGAGAAAAATATTTTTAACTTCTAAAATGATGCAACTAGGCAATTCTGATAATTCAAAATCATTAATAACACATTACATTTCTCTAAATTACAACATTTCCGTTCACATATACAGCACTGATGTTGTGAATCCACTCTTGGTGCAAACTCATTAACTTATCCACTTTATCAGATCAATTTCATCACAATGGAGGTTCATAACCCTAACAGACAACTTCAGTGAAAATAATTTCTCCCCCTAGTAAAAACCCACAGGGGCAGGCGAATCGAGTTTCACAGCAAACTACTTCCTATCAACAATTATCAATTCAATTAAATCACAGTTTCAGTTTTGTCATTTGATTCTTACTGGCGACAAGACAAAAACAAATTTGATTCCAGAGCCAAGTGTGATTTGAGAAATGAATGATAAAAAAACAATGCACGCCCGTCAATTTCTATAACAATAAAAATAAGCATGAGAAAGAGATATTACAGAAGTGACATGATTGGGAGAAATGGAGGAATTACGGGCCATGGCGGGAGAATCCAAGTGAGGACTCTTCTTCTCTGTTTCTTCAGATTCAAACCTTTCCATTTGCTGCTTCCACACTTGATATCTTTCCCCTCACCATCAAGTCCCAGTTCCCGAAACCCTAGGAAGAGAGAATCCAGCAATATGCTTTCTACTGCTACAGAGTATACGACTTAATACGACAACGTTTACCGTTTGGCTTCGTTGCTCTAAAACCAACACTCGCTCAATTTTGCAGTAGTTTGTCTTATTTCAGCCCTAAATACTGAGAAGAAGGCTCCAATGTTTAATTCGGAAAGGAAAGTTTAATAATTTGTTTTAGATAAAGATTTAACTCAAAATATTTATTAGTGTAAACTATACCATTGACCACCGAATAAATTGGGGATTCCTATTTTGACCACCGAACTAACGAACTCGTCAATCAGACCACCGAACTTATTAAATTAACCTATTTTGACCACTGCCGTTAAAAAAATAACGGACGGCTAACAGAGTGATGACGTGGCAGTTAAAGAACTTTTATAAAATTACACATTTAATCCTTGCTATTTGCACATTTTTTCAATTTAGTCCTAATTTTAAATTAATAAAATAAATTAATTATTTAATTAAGTGATGACACGTGTCAACACCTTATTGGATGACTTTAATTATTTATATTTTAATTTTTAATTTTTTTTCTTCGTCCAATCAAGTGGTGACACGTGTCACCACTTGGTTTAAAGAAAATAACGCAAATTTGGGTGAATGGGGATAGGGTGGTTCGAACCTGGGACCTATGGGTTTTCAACCCACAACCTTACCACTGCACCAAGCCTCCTTTTATGACACTAATTGCACCATTTAATATATAAGTTATAATGCAGTAAATGTTAGGAAAGAAAGTATAAATGTTTGAAAGGGGATTCGAACCTAGACCACTTGGAATGTGTATAATCACACAAACATTCGATTTAAAATATTCGAATATTTTTCTTTTTCATATTTAAATTAATTCGAATACTTGATTTAAATATTTTAAATCGAATATTTTAAAAATATTTTTTTCTTTTTCATACTTTAAATATTCGATTTAATTTAAATACTTTAAAATATTCGATTTAATACAAATTTTGCTTTTCCAATTTAAAAAATATTTATTAAAATGTTTAATAAATTTTATTACAAATTTTCCATTTTATTACAAATTTTAATACAAATATTCAATTTTAATAAATATTCGATTTAATACACATTTTGTTTTTCCAGTTTAAAAAATATTTGAATATTTTAAATCAAAATTTTAAAGTATTTAAATTAATTTGAATATTTAAAGTATGAAAAAGAAGAAAATATTTTTAAAATATTCGATTTAAAATATTTAAATCAAATATTTAATTTAATTTAAATATGAAAAAGAAAAAGTATTTGAATATTTTAATGGAATTTCTTTTCTTTATATCGAATGTTTGTGTGATTATACACATCTCAAGTGGTATAAGTTCGAATCCCCTTTCAACCATTTTTACTTTATTCCCTAACATATACTGCATTATAAGTTATATATTAAATGGAGCAATTCATGTCATAGAAGGAGGCTTGGTGTAGTGGTAAGGGTGTGGGTTAAAAACCCATAGGTCCTAGGTTCGAACCACCTTATCCCCATTCACCCAAATTTGCATCATTTTCTTTAAACTAAGTGGTGACACGTGTCACCACTTGATTGGACGAAGAAAAAAAATTAAAAATTAAAATATAAATAATTAAAGTCATCCAATAAGGTGTTGACACGTGTCATCACTTAATTAAATAATTAATTTATTTTATTAATTTAAAATTAGGACTAAATTGAAAAAATGTGCAAATAGCAAGGATTAAATGTGTAATTTTATAAAAGTTCTTTAACTGCCACGTCATCACTCTGTTAGCCGTCCGTTATTTTTTTAACGGCAGTGGTCAAAATAGGTTAATTTAATAAGTTCGGTGGTCTGATTGACGAGTTCGTTAGTCCGGTGGTCAAAATAGAAATCCCCAATTTGTTCGGTGGTCAATGGTATAGTTTACCCTATTTATTAATACATGTTCACCTTGTATATTTTCAATTCCGATAGGAAAATGTGATGTCTCTATTTTTATTTTTTAATAAATAAAATTAGAATATCATTATGTTATATGACTCATTAAAAAAATATCACTAATTTTAAATAGAGACACACGCACTCCGATCCAAAACAAATTGATCCACCAAGCATTCTCAAGATCAAACACAAATTCATTCCGACTAAGCCAAAGGGACCAGACAATAGCACCAAACACCAACGACCAATCGCAATTTCAATTGCTAAAAAACGTCGTAGAAGACATATTATCATTCAACCATTCCTCAAAGGACTTATCGAAAAAATTAGACATGCTCGTCGAATGCGCAAAGTCGGACCAAGTCGTTGACGCTATTGGACAGAAACGAAATAGGTGATCTAGTGTCTCGGCCTGATCACTACAAACACTACACCGATCGTCCCAAGCAAGATGCCAACGAACCTTTTCCCTGTTAGTAAGAATGCGACCATGGGCCACCAACCATAAGAACGACCGGATCCGCGGGGGGCCCTGGAACTATCAGGCGAGCCAAGTTGGGTTCTAGCTCGATATGCAGATCGGACCGAGAAGGAGCGGTCATTAGACCACTTCAAGCCAGGCATATCCACGTACGAACCCGCCATCGGAGGCTTAACCGCTGTTATTTTAAGCACTATATTTAATGGAACAATCCTGTCGAACCTAGACCAAGACCAGCGCCCATCATTCCCCACCATCGATGCCACCGAACAAGGGCTAGGAGGCGACGCCACAGTTACGCAGTCCGCCAACCGCCCAACATCACCAAGCCAAGCATCGTACCAAAAACCAATGAATGTATCATCACTAACATCCATACAATGCCATCACGAAGGGCCTTCCAAATCATGCACAAGCCCTTCCAAAGTCGAGAGCACCCATTCCGAGCAATAGTTTCCGGCAACCCATTGACCCACCTGTATTTCGTCGTAAGACCTTAACTCACAACTGATCCTCCTTAAGCAAACCAAATCCAATCTACATAATGAATGCTGCATTTTGATCATCTAAATGCTTAAAACAAGACCCATTTAGTTAAATTGATAAGTTGTATTTGACAACTTATATTTTATGTTAAATATTTTTAAGCTAACTAAATAAAATTTGAGTCGAATCAATCCACATGTACATTTCATAATCATAATATATATATATATATTACTAAAAGTATTAAATTACCCTAACTTCATTTTACGAATAAAATTGTCTACCTCTAATCAATAATCATGACTCCTTTGATGCTCTCACTTTAAAATAGTAAATTTAAACATTAAAGTTAGATTATAGGGTTAAAGTTTAGAAAATGATGTATTTTTTAAAGTGTAGAGTTTTGAATGTAAAAATTAAAGTTTAAAATTCAATTTTTAATTGTTTTTTTAGTAGAGCATATATAGAAACATAAGATTTCTGTTCCCATTTTACAACTATTTGGATTTCTTTAAAATCAAATTTATGATATAATCAAAATCAAGGTGATTTTTTCAAGAAGTACATTTGAACACGAAAGTTTTTTCATATAAAGTGAAAAAAAATCAGTTTTTTTTTCAAATGCCACATTTGTTAGCGCATGACCTTTGCTTATCGGCCAAAAAGGAGTAATTCATCACCTAATAAACATCCATTCTCCTTTCCACCACTGACTAGCAGACAAAATACATTGATTAACTTGCAGAATACAAACTAGAGTTGAAACAATTCCACCCGTACCATAAGACTTACATTCCAAACGCCAAAATTGCCCTTCCATCCATAACACCATGACATATAATTAGTTAGAACAACTGACAAGATTCTGATTTCATCAAATATAATTACAAATCCTGGTGCCTAGATCGATTACTCCTTGTGTCGATTAGCACGATCTTTACGGTGCCCACCAAGAATACGCGAAATCTGCAGACCTCTGCTGAATGCTTGGTTGAAAAGCATTCGAGTCTGGAACTCGGACACAAAAGGAAACCAGGCAAGGAATGCAACAGGAGTGAACAGAAGCAAGCCCATTACAATCTCGTAGCCACGAGCAAGTGTTCGAACCGATCCCCAGAAACCAAGTTTTTTAACAACAGACCTTAAAGCCTGAGCAATCTGATACACATGAAAACAGAGATAACACCATCCATTATGAACTAGAATTACCAGAAATGATTAAATTAGGTTGTCATTTTCAAGGGAACTTTAGACTCCTGCAAGTCGCCACAGGCATCCATCAAATTGTTGATTTCAAATAAAATGTGTCCCAAGAAGAAAGAAATGCGGGACCGACCGACCGACTGCCTTTACCATTTAAGAACCAAGTCAAGTTTTTAGCTAATTATAAGCACCCTATAAACCAAGGCAAGTTTTAATGGGAAATCAGCAATGCATAAAAGTTGTGAGATCGGCTTTGGGGCTTCAAGATATAAAAATGTGCATTTGAGAGCCATGCAAAATAACTATTGCCATATGATTGTAAAACTGTAAGACAGAGGAAACGTGCTTACCAGAAGCATTCCCCAACCGGTAGGCATGAAGATAAAAATGCAGACTATAATGTCTTGAATTGTCATCTTAGCAAGCGTGACCAAAATAACCAGAATGGACACAAATGTCAAGAATATTAATCCCTTGATGAGCCGGAAAACAAGTTGATAACTTGCACTGAACTTTCGCCTTCCAACAGATACAGTCTAAGCCAAAAAAGAATGAAAAATCATTAAGACATGGTACAGTTCAACTTCCAAATTAGAGCATAAGATCAACATGATAGTCATGGTTTTACGGAAACATTGACAGCATAAAATAGGAAGATGAAACTGTTGTAATACTGAAAAGTGTCACTGATTACATCATTCTCCTGTACGCTGAAAACAATAAATTATAAACCATATTTTGGAAATTTTGATTGTTTTATCTTTTAAGCGGTACTGTTATCAGAAGTTGACCATGGTCAAGTAAACCACAAAACAATGAACTTAAACCTGTTTACCTAAGCAAAAAGCCCTACTTGATTTTACTTTTCTTGAAAAAGCTCCCATTTAGATAATAAGAATAATTAAACAATAAACCTGATTGATCTGAGAGGAATATTAACAGGAAAAAGAAAATGGTCAATAACAACTTATACCTTCATCACAAACAAGATCAGAATAATCACCAGCCATGATGCACCATAGACCTGTGAAAAGTGGATGAAAATTAGCAAGTGTAAATGACGAATAATAGGGGGGAAATGGCCATAGAATTATAGAGAGGAACATACGAAGAAACTTTTGGTTTCCCTTGTAACATGCAAGTGATAGACAAGTCCATACTGGTAGATAAAGAATCGTAAAGCTAACAATATCTCAGCAATAATGCCACGAATCCCAGAATACTGAAGATGCTCTTGCTCTTCCTCCCACCATGATTCCCAACTTTTTTCTGAAAGTACACCTATACCACCTCTGTTGTTTATCCACTTATTCCAATCAGTCCAATCATCAACAATCTTCTGCCACTCAAAACCAGAAGGATTGAATAGGAAGGGGGCAAAAAGCCATGTGCCCACCATAAACCACAACGAAGCAGTGATCAATACATATGCGACCGTACTTCTGTAAGTATGACCAAAGATTTGGTACACTAGAAGCAAGATCATCATCTCAATACCCTTAACAAAATGGCTGCGTGAATAAAGCCGGTAGTTATCAGCAAACTTGGCATGAAACACCACAAACCCTCGGCCTGTACCCCTGTACTTAGCACCTCCATGAAGTAATGTCCTTCCATAATAGTGGGTTTTTGTTCCAAGAGAAAATGTGAAAAATACTGGTGCCAGCTGCAGTTGCATTAGTATAAATTCACTAAATGCAGTTCGGAAACCCTTTTCCAAGCCAATTTCCATCAACATGGGTAATGCCATCAAAAATCCAATTTGAACAAAAGACTGAGAAGCAAGAGCCACTTGGAGAGGCTTATTATCACGAATTGCTGGTTCCTGACTCAATCCTTGTTCAAGGCCACTTAGTACAAGATAGAGGCGCCCATAAAGGAACACATAGACAGTGAGCACAGTTACCTGCCAAAGAACACAGAATGATGCTTATTATTATTGAAAGAAGCCTATATGACATCTTAAAGCCACGATAGGGAAAAGTTAAAAGAATTACCAGAGTACTGAAATAAAAACCAACTGTAGTGAAATAACAAGACAGCATTCTGAAAAAGTCAAAACGATGTCCAAGCCGGTATATATCTCGACTCAGTGTCTGCTCACCATTGCCATTAGCTATTTTGGCCTCAAACATAGATATCTGATTTAGACCCACATCCCTTCCCTTCCCAACTTGTATGTATTCATGATGGGTGACATTGCCTTCACGAAGTGTAGAATTGAAGCCTGTAATCACAATCAAATCACAGAAGTTACAAATTGAAGACGGCCAAAAATTTAAAACATGGTTACAAAAGATCAAGGCCTTCCTACCAGCAAAAATATCTTCACTCAAATTAATTACTCTGGATGCTTTACTGACACCTCCTCTTGTGAGGTGAAAGAGCCTATCAAATACATCTGGATGGCCGTAATGGAATCGAACCCTATACAAACAGGAAACTTGTACATGAGTGATCTAGCATCGTTAACAGAATGTAATAAAAATGAAAACCCCAGAGAAAACTGAATGAAAAGAACATTTTTTGTTTCCCAGGAATATAACCCACATACCATGGATGGCAATGGATAGTGCAGATTCGGATAGTTGAATTTATCCGACTTGCTTTTTGCAGATTCGGATATTATAGATTCAGATAATACTCGGCTTCGGACAGATGCTGATTATCCGAATCCACTTTACATTCACGAATAACGGATCCGGATATCCAATCCATATTCCGCTTGACTTTTTAAATATTTTGATTTAATAAATTTTTCGGACTTGCTAAATGTGGATTTTAGCAGATTCGTACATCCTACGTATAATTTAATTACTTTCAGACTCAGATTTGGATAGTAATACACGAATTTAAGGCAGATAACAAAAAGATTCGGATTTTAAAGCAGATTTCTGGGGTTCAGATAGTAAGGGGGAAATTATGGTATTTTATGACATCTAACTTGAAAGTAGAGAAACAATACACTGATGAGTTGCTACTAATAATTTGACAGTAGAGAAACAAGAAGTCAATGAGATGTTCAGTATATACTAGTACTAATTATTTGATAGAAGAGAAATAATAAATGTTGATGTGTTGTGAATTTAAAATTATTTAAATGTGAGAAACTAACGCAAACTCTTAAACAAGCTCAATTCTTAGTACTAAAAAGAAATTTCCTTTAGGAAACATGAGTCATTTCAATGTTTTAACAAACATAAACCAGCTACCACCTACAACAGTATTGAAGCTCTGACAAAGATTTAAAGCAACAACAACTTACTTGAGAGGGTTGGCTAACAGTCTCTGACCAATTGTAACAAAACTGGTCTCCTGATTTGACATGAACCATGCAAGAGAAGAAACACTGCACCAAAACAGTAGAGTATTAACCTATATATATATATATATATATATAAACGTTATAAAATAGAGAAAACAGGCTGCCATATTACCTTCCAGTAAATATGTGCTCTCTGAGCCCAAGAATTGTTGGGTACCTTACACCATCATGCTTCTTGAGGAATTCTTGCAACAAATTCCTCATTTTCAAGGCCTCTTCCATGTAATTATCCTATTTGGTTCAATCAGAAAAGAGAAAAAGGCAATTATCATTGGCAATCCATTCCAAGAAGGAAAAGGTATTTTTATCATGAGAACGAGCAAAAGAATAGTACAAGGCAGTGTCATGAAAATCATGTTCAGCAAAAACACAACAAAAAGCAACCTGGTTCATATCTATTGTCTGCAAGCCTTCTCCTCGTGTGAAGATAATAGCATGGTTTTGGTTTTCAGGTTTCCCCTCACCCAAGATAGCAGGTCCAGGAAGCTTTATCCGATAAATTTCCTGTTTATGGAAATGATCACAACCAAAAGATTATTTAAAAAAGAACTTTAGGATGCTGAGAAAGTGAGGTAAATACGATCTGGAAGTGGATATCTAAAACAAGACTGAACAATCAAGTTATTTCATGCATTGAACTTAGAATCTTGGAATACCCAACATGAAATTTCAAGAACAAAACGCTTACTGGAAGCAAAACAACGTCCAATATTTTAAAGCAGGTCCTTTTTCACATCTTCGGACATTTTTAGAAAACACTAGAAGAGCAGGCATATTAAAAATGTATACTAGATGATACCTCTCTGTTATCTAACCAATGTTTGATAAACCAAAGAAGCATCAGGAAAAATGCAGTTTAAATGCTGCTAATATTGTATTTCTTTCAAAGATGGTTATTGATCTTCTTATGGGCTTGTCAAAGGAGCCCTACTGACAAAATGCTGAAACAGCTTCTTAATTAATAGGCTAAAATACTAAAAAAAAAAAGCAATTCCACTTTTCTTCAATAATCCCCAAAAAACACAAATAAATAACATTCTATTGGCTAGCAACATGTGATATTAAAACAAAAGTATGCATTACCTGGTCTAGATTTTGCACTGGCTCTGAAGAATCACTAGATTTTGGCACAGCCCTCACCAGAACAGAGAAATAATTAACTTTGCCATTAAGCTTCTTCAACCTATCCTCGTTACGTTGTTCAACCTCATCAATGTATGCTACACGAAGTGACGGATATCTGCCAATACACATATACTCATTATGTTTAATATATGTCCGCTTGTTAAGCAACTGATGTCTTAAATTCATACTAAAGGAGATTTGCACGCTTACTTTGTCATAAGCCTCAGAATGTCCTGTGCACGCTCACTACCAGACCGCTTCTGAATGCCATATTGTTGACAAGAAACCACATACGTAAATTTTATATCAGCTACAGCTTCACACTGTGCCTTCAGTGATCTGTTCTCTTTACTATCCTCTGTATTTAATTCTATGGCCTTATAGCCTTCCATCAAATCTAATCAGGTTGAAATTAAAACAATTGTGAGTTCGAACAAATCTCAGATCACCAAAAATTCACACAATCAATTATGCTGGAAGTTCAGTGGAAAAAGAGACATATACCTTCATGTTTGGCCATATCAAGGAAAGCCTGAAGCTCCAATGCTTCTCGATAGTACATCATACCTCTAACTGGCATTTATAATGATCTATTAGTCTAGAAAAACAGAAACCAATTCGCAAACAAAGTCGCAGGTGCAAAAGCAAGCGCACGCGCACACACACACACACACATATACAGAGAGAGAGAGAGAGAGAGAGAACCAGTTCTTGTTAAAGTTTGGCCCCTATAAGATGCCCACAGACGAAGTTTTTCTTCCAACTCGGGAGATTCTTTAAGTTCTTCTTCACTGTTTCTTTCCACCCTCTCGAGAAAGTTATTCCATTCATCTGGAAATTATTAATGGCAATCAGCCAGAAATGAAGAACGAAAATGTAAAGATTTAACATTTTTGGGGTACGAGTGTAAACCTGGAAAGATTTTTTGCAAGTAAAACAGAATGGAAACACCATCTTCATTTGGCTCTTCCAATTCATGCAAGGAGAAGAGAACTTCCTCTGTGTAGTAAGGAGTCAAAACACTGCAAAAAAAGAGAAAAATAAGGTTTGATCATTTTAACATGCATTAGTAACAAAATTAGTATTCATCGACACATTACCAGACAAATGTGGAACCATAACTCATTTGGAGCACTAAAGCAGCGGGTCAACAATTAAAGCTATAGCAACTTATGATGGTCAACTCATTTTCTTTGAAAATGAATGTACCTCATGTTAATGATTTCAAGAAGAAAAAGAAACTTTATAATCATGGGCAAAATGAAGAAACTAAGAATTAGGTAAAGTAATTTGTTCTTAAAATTTATCCATTTCATTTTATTATCCAGTTTTTCATGCAATTACATTAGTTAAAGCAGGAATTAAACCTATTCATATGTCTTTAAATTTTATCAATATCATTATGTTAAGTTTTATACTCCCTCCGTCCCAAGTATTTCGTCACTTGTTTGAATTTTTCAAAGTGACAATTTGAATGGGACAACCTTAAAACACAAAAGTGACAAGTTTATTGGGACAGAGGTAGTGTGTGTGTGTATGCAATTACATCACTTGTGCAGTTTGGAAATACAGTTTTGAATTAATAGAGAATATACATGTTTATAGAAGAATATCAAAGATAATAGTTAAGGGACTAAAGGACCTTGTTGTACTACACCTACTCAGAGTGTAGTTGTGGATCATTTTGTCAAATTATATAATATCCATGCAATTACATCATTTAAGGCAGTTTAGAAACTTAAATAGGAGAAACAAGTGCCACAATATGGAGATTGGATTTAAGGTGGGTATCAATGTCAAGAGAAGTCAAAAGTATGTGGGGCAACTATAATAAGGGAGGAACACATTTCACTGCACCTGCTAAAAATACAATCTTACATGGTGATACTGGTTAAATGTATTACGCATAGCCAACCCTAACAGTCTAAAAGAGGTAAGAGACAGACATTTCGAAAGTAAAACCACAAATAGTTTTACTTCATTATTCTGTTGATCTTTCGTAGATTTTATTGATATAAAATCTAGTATTGTTATTATAGAACAGTTAGTGCAGGTAACTGCAACAAAACAAGAATACAGCAAATAAAAGGTAGCGTGAGAGAATAAAGGAAAAACATAGAGCAAAAGACCTGTCATTCCATCAATGAGTAATGGATAGATATACAGATAGATAGGGTAAAGCATAGGTTTTCCATTTATTATTATTATTATTATTATTATTATTATTATTATTATTATTATTATTATTATTTTGCTATTTTAGTGGGTTGAGCCAGGCAAGTGCTTTAGTGCACACTCTTTTCCCCCTAAAAAAATTAATATCAAGGTCTAATTTACTGCAACTTTTTTATCTAGAAATAAAAGGTAGTTGTTCTCCTTTTCTGAAGTTTACCAATTTGTTTATTGCTAAAGGTAGATCTGCCAAATTACTGTATTTATATAACGATAATACCATATTTATATATCAATAATTACATGAAAAAGAGAGCAAAAGAGCTCTCCCAATTTCCAACCTAATTGACACGGAATAGTTAAAAATCAATCAGATATATAAGGAAGAGTAAACAATATTGTTAGAAAGAAACAATGAATCAAGGAGAAAGCTTACGAGAATGAAAGCATATTGCGAACTTTAGGTGCAGCAGGCATGTCCATAAACAAAGAATTAGAGAAGAAAGAAATTCGCCTCCTAGCCTCCAAATTAGATGGTACATCCATTGCAGATTCCTTCGTGGTAAGTAACAAATAAAGCCGGTTGATCTGCAAAGAAGAGAAGGAAAAAATTGTAGGCATCAAGCATCCAACCTAAAACACATTGTCAATAGGTGAAGGAACATAAGACCACAGCCATAGAGAACCCAATACTTCATTAATGTGGGATACTCCCCCTCGCGTGTGGCTCACAGGACCTACACATGAACAACCTCACAAAGGGTTGTCAACCTCGCATAGGTCTGGTAAGGCACTAATACCATATTCAGCATCCAACCTAAACACCGATTGGCAAGATGTGGAGGAGCCCAACTATAATATAGAACCACAAGGAACCTAATACTCGACAGATATGGGATAAGACCACTTAATAAAAAAGCACAAGATAGAAAAAAAATAATAGAACCATCCAGAGAGTTCTTTAAGATTTAATATCCAGCGATGGCTCACCTTTTCTCTCCATGCTTCTGTAACAGGATTTATTGGAAATTTGATAGCTCCAGAAGAAGCAAATAACTGATCCAACTTTTTTGGATCAAATAATTGATGAACTGGATCTACATACATCCCATCCTGTCCAGACCCTCCGTGTTCCAAACTTTTAGAGGAAAAGAGATCAAATAAAATAAAATGATGGTAAGTTATGGCACTAGGGTATATACATGCGTTCGAGACAATCACATGAAGATGCCAAACCTGGAGAATTCTTCCTCTGCCATTATGTCCTTTGTGACAATTTCCAGCATGTCCTGGAAACAAAGTACCACTTGACCCCTTTCGTCCGGCTTATTTTCCAACTGCAGAAATTAGGATGGTTATTTTAGGACTTCCTACCATACCCCAAATGCAATGGGTATGGATTCTTCTTAAAGCAAGTTATTTTTGAATATTACCAGAAGTTTTATCAACTTCACAATGTGGTCATGGAGACTAGGAAGAGCACTCATTTTGTAAGTCTTAATTAGACTACCATCTGCTATACGTTTGTCAACCTTGGAGAAAATGTCATCTATAACCCTGGAAACGGATCAGAATGAATAAAAATGTAAATGAAGGCGTCACAAAACAATAATTCTAATGAGAGGAAATTACAGCTTGACTAAATATGATCTGTTTCTTTGGCTAACAAAAGGAGAAACTTACTTTTTCTCTCGGTGCCCTTCAACCAAAAACTTAATAATGCTTCTGAATGAAGCATAACATTCACGAATTGCACAGGACATGTAAGAATCACCTGCAATTCTCTTTTCCAGCTCTTTGTCCCTACTATCACTGTCCTTAGCCATGTCCAAGGCTATTGGGATCTACATGAAAATTCAAAGCTAAAATATCAAGATACTCAACTCTAAAGATCACTGGAGAAAAATAAGTTGAAGCAAACCTTGCTGGCAAGCAAAAATGGTGGCCACTGGATTTGTTCTAAATCACGGTCTGCCCAATAGGGAACAAGCAACAGATTCATCTCCCTAAAAATAAAACAAGCTCAATATAGAAAGAATGAGATGTAACATGTATATAACATAGAGCACATAGTGTAAATACTTATTGCTTATAAGATCTTCCTCCCGGAAACTACTGATTATTTTGTTCCACAACTGAGCAAATTTTGCAGCCTCTTTCTCTTTATTAGAGGGTGGCTGAGAAAATAAAACATATTAGATGGGAAGTATAAGCCACAAAATCAGAGAGAATATGAGATCAAAGTTTATGGCATATAACATTGAAGAGATTCTACCTCACCAAAGCTGCGAGAGAAAAAACCCCAAATTCCTCTTTTCATTTTCTCGCTCTTATCTCCTGGAATTAAGCGGGCATTAAAAGCACCAGGCAATGAATCAAAACGAGATCTAAGCATTCCCAATGTTCGAATCTGGGGTTCATAAACAAAAATATCACAACAATATAAACATCCCCCAAAAAATAATAATGATAATAATAATGTAAGTTCTGGAGGGATTAAATTATAACTATAAAGGAGCAGAGAATTAAAGGACTTCCACTATCTCTTATTTAAAAAGAAACTGCCAGGCTCATTAGGTAAAGTATACAAAATAGAAAGATGCTCTATGTTAAACATCATCTACATATAACAGGTGAAGAAAGCAAACAAATGGTAAACCACAACATTGTGCCCATTTCATGAAAATGCTTGACAAATCAAGACAATTTCATTGAACACATTAGAAAATGAGCAATCTAGGAAAAGGTATAGAAAAACAATAGCAATAACTAACTAGCCATGTGGAGCTCAACTAACCTCTCCAAGGCGTCGAAATGCACCATAAATACCTCCAAATAACGTCGAGAATATTGCATACCAAATCTGGGTATCCATAAAATAGACCTATAAAATAAAATCAGCAAATTAGACCTTGAATTATCACAGTCAAGTAATGACAGAAGAACATGTATGAATCATGAACATTAGATAAGCCATACAAGAATGATTGGAGCCCAAAGAGCAATCACCACACCAATGTTGCTCCTTGCTGCAATACAAGAAATCAAGAAATGAACTTTCTGCTCTGGAGAAGATAAGAGAATGACATATTTTAATGTTCATTACCATTGGGGAAAAATTCATGCCATTGAAATCTCCTTATCCGAACAGACATTATAGCTTTTGTGGGGCCAACTAAAGGTTTTATCTGTAACCATGAAAGGAAGGTGATAGATTATTCAGTCACTAAAAACATATCAAATCTGTCGTGCTGATCAAACAAAGGCAGATGCAAAAGATCTTTTAGAAACTAAAACAAGAGAGACACCAACTGAAGTGATTCCGGGTAGCCTTAAGCACCATAGCTTCATAAGCATCTTAATCATGGTCGACCTTTTGATACCAATATTATAATTGGTTTAATGATCAGTGCAAAGTTAAAAAAATAAAGTCTCGAGTGAGGCAGTTCAGGATGAGATGAATGAAAACCACACCTCAATATAATAACTGAATGCCAACTTAGTGATGATAAGTAGGATCCAAAACATTGTATACCTGAGAAGTTCAAAACAAATAGAAATGAGATATTTCAAATGGTTGCCACAAAAGCAAATATGAAGATCCTACGAACATTTACTTACTTAAAGAGAGAAAATGTGCTCTCATGCATTCCCCTACCAACATAGAGACGGGGCTGAAAGATTCAGGACAGGAATAAGTGAACCAGAGAAGAAACAAATTGGGAGAAGAAGATGATACAAGACAAGTTATCTCTACCTGTGACCACCACATCATAAGCATCACAATCTTGTAGTGCGAACTTTCAAGGAATCGACGTATGAATGGAAAAAGAAACAACACCGCAGCTAGCATATTTGGTGACAAGTAAATCACAACAGCTAAAATGAACAAGGAAGGTGAACTTGAGGTACTGCCAAACCAGCCTTGGATGGTTCGTGCAATTCCTGAAGGATTGTCTGAAGTATATGCATAAGTAACTGGCAGAACAATCACCCATGCAGCTGCTGAAATAACTTTTAATATGTATCTTAACTTAACATGAAATGACATGCTTTGCTGTGCTTTCCAACTAAGGATTACATCAAGGACAGCTGCAAAACATTAAATAAATATCAGTAAGCACTTCAATATAGCTGACATGCAATAAGGTTAAAAGGTTTTCACATTCACATAAAATGCAACAGCTTCATTATCAGGTTCAAATAAACATTAAACATATATGTATGGACCCACAGAGAAATGCTGAAAGAAAATTCCAATTTAACTGATAGATGAGTATGCAGATTAAAATACCAGATATTTTAAGAACAGTCTCACTAGTATCTGGCACTTAAAAACAGCCTCAATAGTATTTGGCACCTTAAATTGGAGGCATCCATTAATCAACAGTGTGTACAGTAATGATATGTTATCTACAATACTTTAACCCAGGAAGAGTTTTATTAATACAACCAAGAAATTGTAGTCTATTTGAAGTCACAATTCAGCATATAGAAAACATTTATATGCCCTCTCCATAGAATATTACTCAAATTTGCTTCTCAAAAGTGTAACCTCACAATAATTATATGTTGCTACACTTACTACTACTACTATTACTACTAATTATAAGACATTATGGACAGCTAAGATTATAAGATATCTTTAGGGTTTAAATCTAGGGCAAGGGTTATAACTTTATTAGTAACCCCAGAATAAATAAGAACTTCCTTGTTATCTTCATGAATTACTAGAAAGAAACTAGAGGATTTTATATTCCTAAGTTTTCAAAAGTTCAACCTTCTTACTCGTTCATTCAGCCCTAAATCTATTGATTCATCCCTGTTTTTTTAAGTTAACAGACCCATGAAGTGTAGTTAATGCCCAATAAATGACTATTGTCACTCATTTCGGAAAAAAATATCTTGTTGGAATCACGTGACTATTAAGAAATGTTCAACACAAGATTCAAGAAAGATATAAAAATAGAAGAGACCCCTTTTTACCATGAAATGCCTTATCGGAAATTATAAAATCCCTATCTAGTTTCCTTTTGATGAAGAAGATTTTTCACGATAATTGAAGGGAGCCTCTCTTCTTTTGGTTTAACCACCACTATCCAACCTATTGGCTGACTAATCATGATCGGGTACCGCAGAGGCCCATTATGTGGAGACCCTCCCAACCCAATTTTCTCCATTCACAACGTCAAGACTCAAACCCCTAACCTTCCTTAAGAGATCTAGTACCTCGTCTCACTAGGCCAACTAGTTGTTGGTAAGGGAGACTCTCTTTTTTAGTGGAATGTATTCTTTATAGTCCCGTGATTGCAACATGACTTTTTATTTTTTTTCAAAATGATGTCATTTATTGGGCACATCAATCTGTAACGGGAATGGGTGAACTGGCAGACAGCAAGAAAGTATAGTGACCAAATTGAGAACAAAAATTATTACGTGACCACATTGTTTGATGGGGTATAGTTCAGTGGGTAAGTTGCTATTTAAACCCCTAGTATTGCAACTTCATTAGTAACCCTCGTATAAATAAGCTGTAAAATATTTTCAGCCACAACATTCTTATTATTTCATGAATTAACAGAAAGAAAATAGAGGTTCTTATAATGCTATGCTTTCTAAAGTTCCATCTTTCTAACTAGTTTACACTGAGTACTTGAAATTAGTTCAAAATAGTAACTATTTAAAACAGTGGTTCCACTTAATCAGGAAAGCTTGTATTGCCAATAACTAACACTATAATGACAGACACTAAGCAGAATTTACTGGATTCACTCACCTTGGCCAAGCTTCAATATAGCAGCAGTAATAAAGACAGACAGTACTTTCTTGAACACATCACCAGTAAAGATGGAACTTAGTTGACCGCCATTCCAAGCAACAATGATCATGACCTTACACAAATCAGACACTATCAACATCATGCCAAAAAAATCCTCAAAAGAAAATCATTTGACACAGGCAAATTCTACCTGCAAGCAGAGAATGAAAAAACTCCACATGCGATCGAAGCTTCTAAAAACATGCCAGAACGAGCGTATCTCAACAAAGTTAACTTTCCCCACCCATCGGTCCCTGATAGCTGGTGTCTTGTTATCCTACACATGCCAGAAAGTGTAAACAATAAATATCACAAGCGAAACCATTCTTGGTTAATAACAATTAGACAGGATATATGAAAACTGCTCAGCAACACTTCCTATAATTGTTCTCTTTCCTATATGCTGAACAATGGTTTCATATAATTGAGAGTTGGTAGAAAAAAGAGATTGACATTTCTTCCTCTATTGCCTGGCAAAAAATCAATGACTTGTGTAAATTAAGCAAATGCAAGCATGCAAGCTAGGGCGAATACTAGGACAATTTGCAGAATCACTTGAATTGCCACAATAGATTTAAGCAAATACAAAGCCAATGTCCTGTGTTAATCAAGCAAATATGAAATATGCAAACCAAAACCAACAACAATTTGCAAAATTAGTTGAATTGCCGCACTGGATTTAATTATCCAAACCCTTGAGATGCAATGCAAGAGCAGAGAATCATAGATACAACAAACTCCTCACTCCCAAATGAACATTCTTCTTTTGTTTAACAAATGCAAGGTCAGTTAGATATCTGAAAACTGCTCAGCAACAATAGGTGGTGAAAAAGGCCGAAAGGGCAAAGACTAGAGATCCAAAAATATGATTACCCCATTTTTCTCAATAAGTTGTTCAGTTGGCAGACAAAAGAAATCAGCATCTGCACGCATTGGCCAACCCAATCGAAAGCAATCAACAGACCTACAAACATAAATCACTGAGTACAACAACGTGGAGAGATCGAACTTGTAAATTAAAAATCCATACCAGAAGTATTCATTTAAATCATCATAATTTCTCCATTGTGAATGCTTTGATTTCCCTCGTTTACTCTTTTCAGCTTCCTACAATGAAAATCAACTGTTCGAGTCAGGAAGACAAATTCTCTAGCATCATCACCTTTTTATTTAAATGATGCACTCCCTGAGAGAGGGAGAGAGACAGAGAGATGCAAATGTGGAGAGGAATTGCATATGGTACCCTTCGAATAACTTCATAGATAGGTGTAACAACTTTCTGCAGAAAAGCTTCCTCGCCTCCATAGGCTGGCCGGACATTTTCACCTGTCAGTGGACTAACATTTCCAGCCAGCATACCATAAAGCTCAAATGCCATCTACAGTAAACAAAGGAAAGAAGCATTTACCATGCAATTATAAAAAGACATTATTGCTAGAAACACTGGTCACTACACAGAAATTACATAACTTCAGTACGAGACAGATAGAAGAAACAAAATTGAAAACGCCGCTATGTATGGAATCAAATTACAAGACTAAGCCAACAAGAACAACTAGGACAAAAGCCAATTCAGAACAGTTTTCTTTTATTAGCATTGACAAGGTACATGTTGAGTTGTCCATAGATCAGGCCAGGTCACATAAACTGAACCTGCCATTATAAGAGCCAAGACCGAGCCAGGCCTATTTATTCTTAAACCAGTAAAATATTGTGATATTATCATTCTTAAGAAGCTTTCTAATAAATATTAAATAAACATATTTTTACTTAAATAAAATATTTTATTTAGAATAAGTTCAAGCATAAAAACCTATGTCCAAGCCCTTACGCACAATGCAGGCCAGGCCAACAGCTAGGGCAGATAATCAAACCTTGCACACCAATGTCTACACGATGGCAACAATGTCATTTCACTAACACAATTGAAATATGGACTGACATGAATTTTTCTTAGTTTGTCCATATCATGAGACCTCAACCATATCAAAGAGTACCCAAGAGATCCCAAACTTAATCATTATGAGATTCACTTTTACCCATCTAGATCATATTAAAGATCCCAGAAACATCCCAAACATAATCATCATAAAATTTGTGTTTACAGCATTGTAGGAATAATAGGCCTATGACATTGTAGTAATTGATGTTTAAGCAGACATGCTGATTAAAGATCCCAGAAACATCCCACACATAATCATCATAAAATTTGTGTTTACACCAAATTAATTTTTTAGTAAAAATTTAACACTAAATTAGATTCTTTTTCCCCCAAAATGGGGGTGCAAATGCTCCCCTTTGTGGCCATGTGCATCCACCACTGATATGCATTTATAATGGCAATTTCAAGCACATGAGAACATGAGGGCAGCGGGATGACTTAACCAATTTTACAAATGTATCAATTTATTGGCAATCATCATTCAAACTAACAGCAATTAGCACCAGATGCAATTCAAAACCCCAATAGCATTTTACCATTTTTTGCCACAATGAACTACCAAAATGGGGGTGCAAATGCTCCCCTTTGAGGCCATGTGCATCCACCACTGATATGCATTTATAATGACAATTTCAAACACATGAGAACTTGAGGGCAGCGGGATGACTTAACCAATTTTACAAATGTATCAATTTATTGGCAATCATCATTCAAACTATTGGTGGCATTATCACTTTTTTCTTTTTTCACATCAAGCACTAAGTTTGATAATCATTTGTCATTAGCAAAAAGAAAAAAGTGATACTATCAAACGATGACATTCTAATTTAACATCAGCTATCCAAGGCAAGGCACCCACTAAGATATTCAAGTTATGTCTAATTCCACAAAAACAAGATTTCTTACAAGTAAAACAAAAAACAAAAAGTCTTGGAACAAACTTTATATCACTTGCTATCTTTCCCCTTATAGAAGTCAATCTAAATAAGGCCAATGATACATGCAAGAGAAGTTGGGTCAAAATAAAAAGACTATTATCTCCGTACATGATGAGTAGGCATATTGATCCCGCTAGGCTAAAATCCTAAAGAAAAATAATGAGTAGGCATATTGATGGGAAAATAAAGTGTTTAGAGCATACATGATGATAGATGTAGCAAAGGCATTCTGGCATGAACCTCAAGTTTGCAGCTTCACCCCATATTAAAAGGTACAAACCCATGTATAATAATTTTCTCTGTTGCACTTCCTGCTGAATGGTTGGCAGCCTGCAGATTTAAATATCAAGAAGAATTAGGACATAAAAACATGGCAAAACTATTCCTTAGAACAAGATGTAGTTCAACATCTTGAAAACTAGGGTTGAACAGCAAAATGATAGATATTAAACATGCATCTACACAATAAAAGTGCATCTTTTCCCAAAGCCATGAGTGGAGTACACTCTGCTACGTTGGTGCACCTATTTATTTTGATATTAACTTATTTCATAGATGCATCTGTCTTAAAATATATCCTATAAAGCAGCATACAGCTACCGTAGATGCCAAGTAGTCTAACTAAACATTACTGCTTAATAATAGCAGAGCATCTTACCAAAGACTACTTTTGCGATCCAAGTACTTGCACCACTTTTTGTAGTTCTTAAAAAGTTTCTTCATCACTTCTGTCAATGCATGGTCATCCAACTGTGCATGAAAAAGAAGTCACAATTTTAATCCGCATAAAAGCACCAAATTTCAAGCAAGAGGATAGAATCAAAAACATTTTTAACAGACCCAGATAAAAAATATTGCATTTGCATCTTTGCTCTTCAAGAAGTTAGCTTATGTCCGAAGGATTTGCTAGTCATATACTTTGCCATGATAGTTAATAAATCATCACTACAACGTCGATAAACCTTTGCAAATTAAAATTTTCAAAGAATCAATTGTCCAAATGCACTTTATAACTCATATTTAGATGTGACTTAATGAATGATTCAAAATGAAAAGGTGAAGAAAAACTTGTAGTACAAAAAATTTACTTAATATGTCAGGTAAATTTTATTCAAGGAATTTTTTAAATTCAACTAAATTAATCTTATACTTTCCTTTTAACCATGATTGTTTTCCCTTTAAACTTTTGATCAAAGAAAAGATATCAATAAATTCTCACTTTTATAAGAGGTCAAATACAAAATATACTTAAACATTCAATTTTCAGTAGCTTACCAAAAAAATACCATATCATTAATTCAGTGCTTTAACTTTTCATTGTTGAATTCTTTCAATTTAACAAACAGAGCCGATAACAGCTTTTGGCAGAGAAGGAGAAGCCATATTGCTCACTTAGTAGTGCCAAGAGTGAAACCACATAGGGACTTTAATAGAGATCTATAACATTGGGAAGTTATGTAACATACTAACGTTGGTTAACATGGGTCCACTTTCTACGACACCAGTATATTTAATCAAAACCATGTCCAGCCAAAGTTAAAAAAGAAATAGGCAATAAATTATCAACTTGACACACCTTGGGTTGTTGATCAGGCTTTGGAAATTGTCGTATGTGGACATTTGCAAGCAATAAGATCAGATGTTCCCTTTGATTTGCCACATTATCTTTCTGAAGAGATAACAACTGAGATATGAGTATAGGTCCAAAAAGCTGATTGAACTGACTCTCGACATTGGTTTACCAGCAGATTTCAAATATTGACCAGGGAACACACGATACTAAATTCTATTGTCAAATGGATAAAGAAAACGCATTTCTAGTTTGTTTATTTTTCACCTGAAACCCAAACATTTCTTGAAGCCAATCAAGAATGTCTCCATCTTTCTTTCTCTTGTGAACATTGGGCCAAGGTAAACCTCTTGTGTTACGAAGAGCATAAACAGCTGCTTGGATCTGTATTAAGGTAAATATGTAAAAAAGGACAAGAAAACCGTTAGTTCAAAACAGATTATCAGAAAATATACAAATTTAAAACATACCTCGGGATATTGCATAATAGCCTGGTTTGCACTATCAGGATCAAGAGGAAGGATGTTGTAGGGGACCAAAATCTGTGTTTGTTCTGCAACTTTATCTTGAGCTTCCAAAATCTGCACAAATCTTAATAATTATAACATCCTTCGCATACAGAATTTTGAAATTAGTTCCTAACTTTCTAGTAAATTATCTTAGCCAGTGAAAAACATACATCAAAAAAGATAGCAGGTTAAGATATCTAAAAGAGTTTTACCTCACGGTCGACTTCAATAGATTGTGTCGTATTGACGGCCTTTAAAACCTCAAAGAGAACATTCGCAGTCTGGTATGCTTTTGTGAGTTGTGCCCTACAAAGGAACAAGAAATTTACCATCAAATAACAAACTATAACAATTTCCACAATAATCATTAAAATAACTTAAATATGAAAGATATCACCATGTAATATGAGGACTTACCGATCAGCTTTATCAGCAGCATTTGTCAAGGCCTGGATGTATTTTTTGTAATAGTGTTGATAAAAACTTTGCATTTCACGAGCATCACTTTTCTTAACTCTTCCCTGTAGAGTTGGATCATTCTCCTGAAATAACAAGATCATATCTCTTCATGAGACCAATAACAGAGAACAGAAGCATAATACAAGTGAAGACGTGTAAGGAAGTTCCGATAATTTAACTCGGTAACTAATTAGAACTATATAAGATCAAACAAAATAATATGCTTTCTAAAACTACTAAAATAAGTATCACAAAATTCATGTGAAAATTCCAGCCTAAGATGATTTTTAAACAGATATCGCATGTCTTTCCTAAATTTATAAGAAACTCATCATGAACAAACAAATAAGCTCATTCTCAGTTGGCCAAATTTGTGAAAAACAATTTAGTGTGTACGAATCCCCCCCCCCCCAAAAAAAAAAAAAAAAAAAAAAAAAAAAAAAAAAAAAAAAACCTGAGGTTCAGGAATGGCAAATCACATTGGCAAGAAAGAAGCCAAAAGCCTAGAACGGACTTTCAACCAATCCCAAAGTTCTGAATAACAACTCTCATGACAGGAAAAAAAATTGTTAAAAAGGGATGTAAGCCCAGTTTCTCTCTGGTTCATTTCTTTTCCCCTTGTATAAAGCAGCTTAATTACAGTATGGAAGCTCTAAGAAAAATAGGTTTAACAAAATACGATGTCATAAAATTATGAAGTGAATAGATGATTCATTATTTGCACAACCTCCAATGCTTATAGAACATGCCATTATCATCACACTCCTCTACCCAGACTGCAAAATCATTTCTACATTTCAAAGGCTTTAAAACATTCGCCAAGCAAAATCTTTAGATGAGAAGACAAGTATACTCACTCTTTCAAGACGCTGTAAGAGTGCTGTTTTAAATTGGCGAACACCACGTCCACTAGAAGTGGGGTCCAACCTGTGAGCTTTCTCAAATGCATAGAATCGGCCTACAAAGAAGAACAGAAATTTTACTTAAGACTGCAGCCAATATGATAGAATCACACTGCAAGTAACCATGAAGCAAGAAGCACATCTTAAGCAAGAATGACATGAAATAAGAGATGCCAAGATGCTTGACGCTGAAAATAGACAGATAAATAAACATGCTTATTATCGATGTGAAAAAGTCACAACCAGAAAAATATGGAATTTCAGATATCACTATCAGCCCCCAAGAAAGATCAAGTATTTAGGGATGTAAGAAATCCATTATATTAGGGCACTCCGAAAATGTGGGAATTCAGATACCAAGTTGCAAAAGGTTACTGGTTCAGAGTTCCAACTCCTGCCACTTATTTTATAGGAGACCAAGAGGAAGAAAATAAATTTTCTTTTCGAGATAGTCTCTTAATATCACAAAAATAGCACCACATATATCCATTTTTTAAGCAATATGTAATTGGAAATAACCAAGAGCTAGCCAGGCATATGTCTCTAACCAGAGTAAGTGATGCCAATAAAATCAGTAGTACGCAAAATAATTAACTCAGTGAAGTAGAAAAGAGTACAACCAACATGTCAGAGACACAATCCTAAGTATATCTTTACCGGCATGTGCAAAAACATAAAATGTTTATCCAGCATTACACTATGTACATAAGGAGCTGGTTAGATTTCTTGTTATTTTGAACTGCTCCAGAGCAAGGCTAGCTCATACTAACAGCTAAAATAGACGTTAAAATAATACTAAAAATAACAGCATTAATAAAAAAATAAAATCACATAATCATATATGAAAGCAACCTAAAGAAGGAAAAAAAACTTACAGAGGTAAGCCACCCTTGGGTTGCTAGATTCGACCTCATTAGCAACACGGAGAATGGGTGCAATCTCGCTAAGAGAAGACGGCACCACCTCACTGTCAAAAGCAGCCTCTCCTAGGTTACCAGCAGTCTGTGTCCGTGTGATCCGCCTCACCGGCTGAGGTTGATCTGACGCCTTGCTCGAGGACATTTTTGCCCTCTTCTTCCACCTAAAATCTCAACAGAAAAAGGAAGGGGGAAAACACTCACTTCCTGCAAAACAAAACAAAACAAACATTATTTTTCAAATTTCCGGAAGCAAACAAAGCCAAAGCACGTAAACCTAGCATTCAAAAGTGTAAAAAAAAAGACTCGTGTAAGCAAAGACACAACAGACTGTAAAACCATGTAAAAATCAACAGATCGAGCAAAGTAAAACACGAATCGAAGATCGAAAGAAAGAAAGTGAAGTACCAGGTCAGTAGAAAGAAGATTTCAAGCTACTAAAAGTATCTGCAAAAATAGCAACAGCTTGAACACTGGAACAGTAAAGGTACTGTGAATAGAAAATCAGACAGCAAAACTGGAAAGAGAGCTTCACAGGAAGAAGAAAAGCACTTGATTAAACCCTAAGAAAGAGAGTGAAGCAGAAGCATTGAAAGGAAGCAAAAACGGAGAGAGTGAAGCTAAAGAGAAAAAGTAGAAATCAAAGCACAAACTTTACATCACTACAGGCTAAGGTTTTCTCATCTAGCTTTTTCTTTTGGAGGGTACAGAATGAGGTCTCAAGATTGCTTAAATTACGATACTGCCACTGATTGCTTTAAGCATTCGATTCTTTTTTTATAGTATTTAATTGCTCCAGTTCAAAAATATTCTGCTTTTGCGCTTCAGTTCAAAAAATCTCTCCCATAACAGTACTAGATTTCAAAATTATTTAGCAAATGATTAATTGTTATTAAATACGAATTTAATTTTTGGATTGTGATTTCTTTAGTTGATTTATTTAAAAAAGTATATGTATGAAAAGAAGATTGTATTGTTATAATAATATAACAGTTATTATCATTTAAAAATAAATATTTCAGTTTGTTTTTTATTAAATTAGTGCTCGATTGATTTGTGAGTCATGATTATAGAATTAAATTTTATTATATTCGGGAAGTGATGTGAAAGAGAATAATTTATATAGAATACTGTGAAATCATTTATAGATGATTATATGTGGAATGGTGGATAATTTGTATACTAATTTCTGAAACATGAATTTAAAGTTTTTTTATTATTTATTTTAACGGATACGATTTTAAATTATTTTGTCTATAAGTTGTATGCATATTATCAAAGGTTAAAATTATATATGAATAGATATTATATTGTGATCACCTTTAAACCATTCAAAAAAATTATTATTTCATTTAAATAGTGTAGAAAAATATGAAATTAGTCATTTACAATTCGATAAATTATTATTGCCAACTCAGTTAAAAACTAGATTAAAAACATACATTGTTTAAACAAAAAAATCAATTATTTTATTTAAAATTTTATAGTTTTATTTTGTTGTTATAATTTCATGTTATATATCACTTTTAAAAAATATTTTTAAAGTCAACAATCTCTAAAACATATGATTAAAAATTCTCAGTTAATATTATTTTCTCTCCTATATGGTGTTTCAATAGCCATGATGAGCAAATTTTTTATCCCTCCGTGTTTTTGAATAATAATATAGAACTCTTATTATTCTCTTACCAAAAATATTTTTAACTAGGGTTGAAATGTACTTTTCAAAAAGTTAACATTTATTTAATTTTTCGGTTTTTTTGTCAAAAGTAATTTTGAACAGTATTATTTATTTGTCATCATTCATATCTTTGATTCTTTTATATTTTAAAAATAATATGTAAAATAGATATTATACATATTTAAAAATATTTTTAACAATAATATCAAATTTTAAATTAAATAATCTAAAATTACTCCTACTGTATTTTTCAAAAATAATATTAAATTAAAGTTAACTCTAATTTGAATATGATTATTTTTTTTTACCAACATGATTATTTTTTTATATATCATTAGTATGTTCATGTTTGAATCACCATTAAAAAATTAAAAGTTTGAATCAAATTAAAAGCTACACAAATTAATTCTAATTTAAATAAATAATTATATTAGCTGATAGCATATAATTAATTGCATGCTTATATGACTAGCTAGTTGTATAAAAGTATTTTGTAATATCTTCATAATTCTTATGTCAAAACCTTTAATTTTAAAAAGTTTCTATTTAACAGTTTTTTTCAATTTGAGAAGTCTTTATCTCAATTTGTTATTATAATATTCTATTCATCAAACATCTAAAATAATATATTTGATTTGTTAATTTTTTAATTTTATTTTAAATTTATAATTTTAACTCAAAACGGAGTTTACAAAATAAGGTGGTGTATATATATATCACGATGAAAAAGTAGAAAGTTCCCACATAGCATGTGTGGAATTGACCAATAGAGACAAACGTTAAATGAAATTCAAAATAACGTCAAGGGGTATTGTCGGTAAGTGAATTTAAATTTCTGAAAAAGCAAGTGAGATTCCTTACGAGCTACGATCCCAACCAATCCAGGATACCCAGGAAAGTGAAATAGTGAAAAGACAATTCTATCCTTAATAAGTTCATTATTCACGTTTACCGTGCTTGAGGGGCTCGGCCTTAAAAATATAAAATGACACGTCGGCGTGATGTGTATATCGAGTAAATCCAGAAGTCTCTGTACTCCCTTTGGATTGGTTGGTAGCACGAAAAGAAAATGGATTCTGGGTGGGTGGCAAAATGGAGATTTGATGAAAAGAAAGGGGTAAAATGGTGATTTGATGAAAAGAAAGGGTAAAGATTTGAAAAAGGAGTTTCAGAAAAATCAAATCTAACTATTGGAGATAATTGTCGGTTAGCTTTGTCCTAACTCGGAAATTCCCAAATAACTTTCTTCGCAAATCGAGCTTAATTTGAATCAATTTAAAATTTTAAAAAGGATAAACTACACGCTTGGTCCCTTTTATTTTTTGTCTGTTTTATTTTAGTTACTATTTTTGAAAATATGGTTTAAGTCACTCATGTTATTTATTTGTTCCATTTTAGTCAATGGATCGTTAACTCACGCTAATTTGGTGATGTGACACATTAATAAGAAGAGGTGATTTATAATTTAACCCATAAATTTTTAATTTTTTTATTGTTTTTACCGTAAGCATGTAACGTTTTAGGGAAATCCTCCTTACTCTCCTTCAAACTATCGAAATTCTTACATTGAAAAGTAAAGTGTCTTAACCGCCCGCATTTTCTACAAGCTCCATGAGCCTCATCGATGTTCGAACCAGTGATTCGAGCAAGGACAAAAGCCCTTGAAAGCTAACGTATGTATATTCGCCATCAGGTTCAACAGCGACAATCACCTAACTCAATGAATTTTCGAAATAGTTTTTATTAGGCGCATAAGGGTCATATCCAATTTCACTTTATAAAATTCCATGAGCTTGCAACACGACGCTACTAAGCACACAGTTGTTCGTGGGCATGCGAACCTTCTCTAGGGTGGTTGACACCCTAATTTATCGAAGCAAGGGTTTCTTCTAATGTTGATAAGGAAAGCGAACTTCAATTTGCTAAACAAAACACACACACATTACACATACACAAATGTTAGAGTTTAATGTTAAAAGGCTTAACTATGAAATAAGTGCTTAAACTATGCCCTTTTTTATAATATGTGTCTAAAGTATTTTTGATTGAAATATGTGTCTAAAAGTTTATTATTTTTTTTGCTTGTTTTAAAGTCAACTGAGGCACCTACTTTGTCTGGCCAAGAAAAAAAATTTGAGACATCTATTTTAGCCATAAAAATTTTAAGCACCTAATGTAAAAAAGAAACTTAGTTACTAAAATAACTTATCGAATTGAACCAAACTTACCATATAAGACCTATAAGTAAGTTACGAAGGTTTGCTACTTGAAGCTGAATCTGCTCTTTACATAAGCATACAAGAAAAGAATTTTAAGCAAGTTGCTTAAGCTACAATTTTAGGCGGATGATAATGGGCCAGTGGGAGCCCTGACCCCAAGCTTTTGAAATTCTATTATTTAGTCTTTAATATTTTGAAATTTTTTAATTTGACCCCTTCAAAAAAAATTATTTTGGCCCCTTCAAAAATTTAAAATATTTAAAAATTTTAATTTAAACATTTAAAAGTTTTAAGTAGACACCCCTCAAACTTCGACTCTAAGATCTGCCCCTGTTTATATCTGCAAATCACCATGATCTTAAGTCTTAACCCGACTCGGTCCATAGGGGCATGAACATATCTTCCATGTTCTGTTTTCTTCAATCCTTAAGATTCCCAATGGTGGATTGAATGAGAAAGCCAGTAAATGAAGCAGCCATATGCATTTTGCAGCAACAATAACCACGAAATCACCCCTCGATTCTTCGGCTGCAGTTGAACAGAATGAGATTTGGATAACGGCACCACCGTATTCGAATTCTTGATGTTCCTAACAACATGTTCAGACTCGGCCACGGCGGGCTTGGATCTATTGCAAGATGACAGTGACTTGAAATCCCCCAAACTGCTTCGGACTCCCAGTGGACTTGTAAAAATCAGTTCCCGGATATGTTTGTAGGACAGTGATGTGGTCTGCACAAGAACCGGTAACGGACTTTTGATCTTCGGCAGGACAAACATGTGATTCGAAGGCGGCCATTGCCGGAGAGAGTCCTTTCCTCGAAGCGGAAATCTCTTTCTTGTAATCTGATAAAACAGTTTCAGTGTCATTTCCTGCTTCCGAGCCATATTCATCCCAACTTTCAGACAAAACTTGGTTTCTTGTACGGTATACCGATTACCGATAATGCTTCATCTTCCTAAGTCAAAATGTTTCCTTAAAGTTAGTGACCATAAGCGTTGCCATTTCACATAGAACTAAAACTCTAACAAATCACTATGCAAAAAGCGAACATTGTTCCTTGGATAATAGCGGTCCACAATTATTATAACCGCAACGATATACTTTTTGAAACCGCAGTCCGCAATAATATAACCGTTACGTTTGCAATAATATATGTTATTAAAAAATTTATGACCACGACATTTCAATGACTGCAATTATATCCGTTATATTTGTCTCTATGGCACGCGTTTTTCTATGTCATTGTGACATGTTTTCTTTGTTTTTGTGGTTTTTGTTTCATCTGTTCTTGTGACATGATTCGGCATACCCTAACGGTTGATCGTTGCTCGTATAGAGTTTTTAATCGATACTAGTTCTTGATTAAGATTTGTCGGTGGTAACGCAAATATAGATCCTCACTCGGTTGATGATTGTTTGCCGATGTAATCAGTCATGGGTAGCGAAATATTTTGCCTGATAGTTTAGATCACTCACCACTCTTTTTTCATCGGGTATAAGTCTCGATTGGATAGAGACAAGGAGATTCATGAAGCTTCTGAATTTTGATGATATGCTTATTTCCACTTTTTTTGTCTCTGGGTTATAAGAAATTTAGGCAGAATAATCTCATTATTTTTTTCCTGAATGCGTTGTAATTGTATATTTTATAGTTATAATAAAAATTCAATGTACTTATTAAAAAATTATAAAATTTATTACATTCCATCAAAAAGCTTATCACTTAGGTTTCCAACATAGAATTTTAGATATTTTTTTATTAAATCACCTATATTGAACACAAAACTAGATTTAAATACAAATTATTACCATTTCACCTAAGAATATTTGTTGAATAAATTTTGTAAATGAGCTACTTTCTTTACGGAATTACTTAGTTGTTATAATTTTACATGTGAATTAAATTCAGCTTAGTAAGAGTTAACAGAAATTATATTGATAATATTTTCGACTGATTTAATGACTATAATGACACTAATTTATACTCCATCCGTCTCACAAATATTATCTTTTATTAATTTTATTTTGATCAATTTTTTTTAACTTTGACTCGTAAATATTTATAATTTATTATTAATAAAAACATAAAAAAAATATATTTAAATTTTTTAGTCAAAGTAGATTTTAAATATATATTTTATAAATTTGAATTCCTTAAAATATTTAATATATAATTATGATCAAAATTTATAATTTTTTAGTGATAATATTTATGGAATGAACTCAAAGAATAGAAATCTTTTCTTTTGAAATAATAGATTTGTTTCCCATATTTTCTCAAGAGAGAAATCCAAATCAAAACCTTTAGAAAATCAGTCATTCCACATTGTGAACACGCCAGAATTCGAACCCGGAACCGAGTTCCCCGACCAGCCACCATATCCCCCTGAAGGCATATCATAATCAACCTTGACAAGCCCTACATCTTCCGTATTTCCCGCCGTTGAATTCCCCACGTAACATCCACCATAACTCCCACCGGAGCCGCCATCTTTGTCAACAACAGTTGTCCCCATGTTCACCAACCCATGAAGCAAATCCGGGCTGTTTTGGACACAACTGCTGTAAAACTGAGTGTTATAAGACCCAGATAGCTGGTGCAATTGCAGCTGTGTTTGAATGTACGCGTCTTGATTAGTGTAGTCGTGGTTTTGAAGCGTTAGAAACGGTTGTTGTTGAGGTTGCTGAACTGCAGTGGCCTGCTGCATCAAAGGGTAAGACTGTAGCCTGCTAGTGCTAGAGCTAGAACTAGAGCTTCCTCCATATTGGAAACTTGAACCAAGAGCTATCATTTCTTCACGTTTCCTTGATGATTCCATTGCTTGAGATTCCTTTAGCCTTTTCGCCGCTCCGATCGGCAGCGTATTGCTTTCGAGAATGGCTTTTACGTTGTATCGACTCATGTCGAAGTTGGTGACTGCATTGAGTCCTCTGAATTTAATTGCTGCAATGTCATAAGCTTCTGCTGCTTCCTCTTCAGTAGCTGTATTATTGATTAGTAAGAGATTAGTGAGTTAATTTTTCAAAGTGTATCCTTAATGGTTAAATTACTTACTGAAAGTTCCTAGGTAGAGATCTTTGTTCCCTGCAACTCTTCCGATCCTTGCTTGCCATCTGCCATGCTGATGATGTCTGTATAAAAAAATACATACATACATACATACATAAGAAGGGATTGAGGGGGAGATAAATACATCTTATATGTGTTCATTTTGTAAGTTTTACCTTGTTACTCCACGGTACCTTGATGCTCCCCTTGAGAAACCACTGCTCTTCCTGCAGATAGATAACCTTATAGTTTGAATTATATATATGTATGTATGCATGTATGTATGTATATGTATGCATGTACCTTCTAATGGAGGCCACAAATTCTTGTCTGGTCATGTGCTTCATTTCTTCTAGCTCCTTCTCATAGTTACTAACCTACAACACAAACACAGACTTTTATATCTTGATTATACTACACTGATGCAGCAGTATGTATGTATGTATGTATGTATGTATGTATGTATGTATGTATGTATGTACCGGGAGATTAGTAGTGGTGGATGTTCCCCAGTACTTGAGTGCAGCAAGATCATAAGCCCTAGCTGCTTTATCTTCTTTGTCATAGCCACCTGCTCAACATATGGAGTAATTCAATACAGTTTTGCAAATCAAAATTTAGAAAATACTGATGAAATGGAAAGAATTGCAGTATACTCACCCAAGTAGACTGCAATAATGATGCAAATTAACCAAGGTTGCCATGGAAAAAGAACCAAAAATACAGAAAAATGTCATTGAACATTAAATTAAATCAGTGCTTATATTATAATTTATATATAGCATATTAAATGAAATTCAAACTCTACCTTGTCTTCCTTTCCTCGATTGCCCTTCTCTTCTGCAACTATTATCCCAAAGATGAGCTTCGTATCTCCCTGTCCATCTATGCCTGCACTTGCGAAACATAAACTAATTTTCAAGATATAGTATTAGTAGAAGATGATTAGTATTTTGGTTGGTGCACTCATCGATGCGACGATGCCGACCTTGTTACGCCACGGTAAATGGATGTTCTTTGCCCGAATGTGTCCAAGGTTCTTCTAGGGGGAGTCTCCACTATGTTAGTAGTATTTTCGGCGGTCGAACCCTTGCCGCTGCCCATCGATAATGTCAGCGACTCCAAGGTGTTAGCATTTTCTTGGTACTCATAGCTGCTGTTGGCTGCCTCCACATGATCAGTGTTTTGCAGAGGCAGCAGACTGTTGTTTTGAAACGAGTAGTCCTCGTAATTAAGCTGGTGAGTTTCATTGAAGGCCACATGATCCAAGGGCGGACTTTCGGGTTTCGAAACTCCGAGGAAATCCGCAACCTTTGGAACTTCGCTTGTGTAATTTGTGTTTATCAAGTTCCATTCTGTAAAGATGATAAACAGTGAGAAATTACACTAAAAAAATGACATATACCGACGGGCACAATCCGTCAGTAAAACACTAAAAATTTATTGGTATACGATCTAAATCTTTTTACCGACGAACAAAAGAGAAATTTCACAAAGTGCCGCCGATAATATGCTTGTCGGTATAACATTATTTCGACAGACAAAATCGTTGGTATAGATATTCTGACCCCATACCAAAATTAAACCCTAGGCATAAGCATGGACTACCTCAACGAAATTAGGGTATATATTGCGACAGATTTTGTCCGTCGGTATATATTATGGCTTTTTACCGACGGTTGTAATGGTGAGGTTGTTTTAAGTTGACACCAAAAGAAAATATACCTTGAGTTTGGAATGGATTCTCCATACTATCATTCACTAACCCTAGATTGAAGTGATGAGATTGAGAGGAATCAGTGGGAGAAAGAGGAAAAGAAAGCCAGTTGTTTGAATTCATCTATGTAGTCCAACAAACCAGAAATCTTCTGCAAGTAGCAAAATTCAAGGTGAAATATTTGTGATGAAAAACGAACACGACGACGATAACGATAACGACGATAGTATAGAGGAGAAAATGTGTCTCATGTTGATTGAGCCCTCTATTTGAAGTGTAGAAACAACAGCTTTCCAAGACATGAGAAATGAATCAGGTCATGAAATGATAAGATATTAATAGAATATGTTGTAGCCTTGTAGGGACACTAGAGTGAACATTATATTGTTTGTCATTAAAATATTAAAACTAGGAGAAAGGAGGGTTTGAGAAATGAGATATTTTTTCATTCTTTCTAGCAAAACAAAACCACAGTTCCAAGTGCAAAAATCCAAACCCCACCTCCCCATCTCTTTTAAACTTTAAAAAATACAAGTAAAATCACAAATTAAATTGACTTAGTGGTCGTTGTTTTTAGAGGTCACAAATTTAAACACCAGCAGCTGTAGGAGGTGATTGAGTATGCAGATGTTAAACCTTTTTCTTCATCTCATCATCTGTTGTTGTCGATCACCGCCATGCTACCACAACAACGAACTTTCCTTTCACTGCAAGGCCTAGTTCACTATATGTCTTGTTTGTGGTAGCTCGTTCGTCGATTTTCAACGACGAAAGTGTTAGGTAGTTGATAGTGGAGGTTCAATAACAGAAGAACTAGACGGTGTTGGCTGCTTGAGCTATGTATCATGTATTCATTAGGTGGCATTAACGAAAAAATCTTAAAATAATACCGGAATAAAACATTAAACACATACTTTGACTAAAAAAACTTTAAACATCTAACATTAAAAGGCTATAATTTAAACACTTATTTATACTTAAACGAGATTCACTAATAATGTCTAAATACAAACCTTAAAAGAAATAATATATAAATACAGTGCATCAAATATTTATATATTTGTCTTGGTGTGCCCCCACTAGGTTTATTGGAACTCTCGGGGGTCCTCGTTGAAAGCAATTCATGACTCCTCAAAGCCCAGCATTCCCACACACTGCAAATCATATCCCTACCCTAACACCATTGACCACTCTCTACTAGGAAAACCTACCCGATCTCTTCTTCAAAACAAGAGACAGGCTTTGAAACATTAGGGTTGAGTTGTCAACTTTCTCCATATCACCAAAAATCCAAGTTTTTTTTAGGGTTTTTTTAAATCCCCGAGTTCTCCTCCCCCTGCATGTCATGTGTTCAAGAAGACAGTGTCGGTGCATGCATTATTCAATCGCAAATATCCGAAACATGTTGAGTAAGAATCACTCGATGTTGCTATGAACACACCCACCCATTCTCATATTCCATCCATTCACCGCTGGATAGCTTATTAGACAAAAATTAAAAGACAGTGTAGAGCCGTTTTAAATAATTTCGAGATCTTAAGCGAAAATTAAAAGACGAGGTCTTAAACAAAAATATGTTTCATTACTTTAAACAATTAATTGCTCAATCGCTCATTTTGCTCTCCTTGCCAAATATCTGCTTATTAGACGAGTAAAATTCGTCTGCCCCTTTTCGGTGCCCCTACATATATCTCAACACTAAAAAACATTACAAAATTAAATTCTAAATCCTAAACCATACACCCTATACCCTATACCCTAAAAAATATACCCTGCCCTAAATTCCCTAAACCCTAACCACAACCCTAACTTAAAACCATAAACCATAAACACTAAAATTAATTTTGAGCATGTGAGCATATGCAAGAGCACCGAAAAGATAGAGAATTTCCATCCTTATTAGACACTAGGCTAAATTGTTCCTTATTTTGAGAAAAATAGTAAATATTGTTTTGGTTCATAATATAAATTGAGAGAGAGAGATTTAGTTGACGTATTTGATTGGCTCCGTTGGATTTGTAGGCCAAAATAGAAGTAAATATTTAGAATATAGGGGGCGTTGGAAAATATTTGAGGATATATGCCATTTTCTACAGTACAGGGGGACCTCGCCACCTGCACATGGCGAGGTTTGAGAAAAAAATTATTAAAAAATTAGACCTCGCCACCTGCACATGGCGAGGTTCGAGAAAAAAATATTAAACACCTGCACATGGCGAGGTCCCCTGTGCACTGTAAGAAATGGCCTATATCTCCAAATATTCTTCAATATCTCCTATATTTCAAATATTTATTTTTATTTGGATTATTCTCCAAATTTTTCCGATTTGATTAGGTTTCCCAAGTAGAAATCTGTTGACCACCCATTTGGTTTTCGCGCCCCGTCAAAAGGTTCAAATATAATTAAAAACAGTCTGCCATTTATGTCCTATATTCTAATATATATTTGTTTCTACTTTCTAATACCATCACATGAAACCAACCCCAAAACTAAGCATTTTTTTCGATTGAAAAAAAGGTACATAATGTGATTAATACTCTCTAAAAAATCAATTAAGTAGAAGAAAATTATATATATATATACATAATCTTATATATTTGAATGTTTTGTCTTATTTAGGGTTTGAAGTTTAAAGTTTTAAAATTAAAGTATGTAAAGTTATGTAGTCTAAATTTTATACAACTTGTGTATTAATTTTTTTTCATATATAGGAATATTTTTATACACAAACCGTGTAAAATGTAGACTATACAACATTGTCTATTTAAATGTCATTTGTCATATTTAGGGTTTAAATTCTAGTGCTTAAGGTTTATGATTTTAATTTTAGGTTTTAAAATTAAAATATGACTTTATTACAAGATAAGTGTCCAAACTATATCACTTTTTATTTTGTTGTCTAAACTTTCTTGGCATGGTAGTTGTTCAATGTTCTATCTCATACCAATTTCCAGGTTGCCCGTAAAAAATACCCAATGAATACATGACATGTGGCCTTCGATCATCTTCTTCCTTTCCCCATCAATATTTTAGGAAAATAAACAGAAAATGCAATGGGGGAAAATTAGATCTAAAAATCCAAACGTAATTTTGAATCTCAAACGTAATTTTGAGAAAAGCAAGGTAAAAGTAGCTTTTGCGTTTCATCGTGAGTTTTACACTATATTTTTAAACAATTGTGAATTTTAAGAAAAAAATCTATCAAACATATATCATGTTACTTTAAAATCAATTATACACAAAATCAATACTATAAAATCACAAATATTCAAAATTAAATTTACCACCCAAAATCAAACACACAGTCTTGTAGCCTTCTCTCCCATAGTTTTGTTCTTGCAATCAGATTCCTCAATTCCTTAGAATTGGTGACGTTTTAGTCGACCAAAAATTCAGCATTGAATTTACCTAATACAATTAGGCCGGATTGATGAAATTATAAAGATGAAATATCCAAACTTCTTTAAATTAATAACAAATTTAAGATCAGTTTAGTTCTAGAGAATAAAATTTATTTTTATTTTCTTCGAGATGATACCTTTCACAAAAATACATTTTGGAAAGGTCCAAGTTCAAGTCTTTCATTCCCTAAAGAACCTACTAAGAATTTGCATAGAAGAATCCTCCATGAAGGTAAAGATTAATATGGACTCGAATTTGCATAGAAGAATCCTCCATGAAGGTAAAGATTAATATGGACTCTAATAGGAAAAAAGAGGGTAAGATTTACACATGAAGGAGCTCAATAATTTTTTATCGTTTGATATTTTTAAACATCGTACACTTCATAAAGAAAACTAATGGCGATCTCTTTAAGGCATTGACATGACAACATGGTGAACATCATCATGCATATACAATGATAATCATTTACAAACAATACGTCGATATCATGTATGCCATCATGCATATCAAATAAGTTCTGATTAGAACCATCAAGTAACAAACAAGAGACTAATTAAACTGTAATTTTACATCAATCACTTGAAGAGATCGATATGAAAACATCATAAACAACATCATTCGTTTGAATACTTCTGACCATCAAGAAATAGATAGAATATTTCGAGATTACTCACCAATGTTAATACTTGATCTTCATTGTGTAAAAGTTGTGTCTCAACGAGCCTTCAATGATAACATTATGACCCATTTTGCAATAGAATACGATCGACATTATTGACATTTCATCTTTCCTACATCTTTCATTCTCTTTATGATCTTTCATTTTTGAAATTCTATAAAGCATTGATCCTTACATTCTTGCTCAGCTAATAACGAGACTTCAAATCAAGATAAAAGCCAGCAATACACCTCATTGTTGATATCTCTTCGAAAAAACACACATCATGAACCTCTAACGTCTCTCCCATTGTATAAACACTGCAAATAAAAAACCCTTCGATGACAACATTATGACCCAACACACTACAAAGAAGAAAAACCTATTAATTTTTCAGACTTCTCAAAAGTTATAACTCCACTCTATAGCTGAACAAGCATGTGGTGGTACCATTTCAAAACTTATTTGAAATTAGCCTCTTCGATCAAATCTAATTTACTCAACAACTTAACATGTTATCTAATTTATTCAGCAACTTATTAAATATGTAATATCTTTCCTACACCTCCCATTTCAAGTATGTTCAAATTATCATTTTTTAGGGTATCCGCGAAGCCATTCAAGAGAGCTCTAAGAGCTACCACCCCCGAAACTCGATCAGATCTGTTTTCAGAAAACTTGAAATCGGAACAAAAGACACTAAAACACCTCCACATCCTGAGAAATTGTCTAATCGACCACAATCGAAAATCTACACAAAAGAGCCAGAAAGAAAACAAAAAAGAAGCCGGAAAGTAATTAAGATCCACCAATTTTATACACACCTGGTGCTTTTAGATCTGAAATACAGGGGAAGATGATGATCTAAATCTTCACTGCAGTTGGAGAAAAAATTGATGGCAAAGGGGAAATTAAGCGAACGAGAATGAAAATTAAGCCAAATAAAAAGGTTTTTAACTCTCCGCTCTCAGTTTCGATCTCATTCTCTCTTGCAGACAAAAAAACGCAAATATTTGGCGTGAGAGAGTGGGAATAGCAAAAAGAAAGAGTCTTACAGGGAATCGAATCTCGATTTGAGCTCTCTTTGAGACGATCGGTGTCTTTTGTCGGGACTTCGATATCTGATTTTGTGATTTGGAAAACTGAGAGCGGGACAGAGGAGAGAGGAAAGAGCATGGAAAGTAGATCTAAAGTTACCATTAAAGAACAAAAATAATAATAATTGAAAGCATTATAAATAAGGGTTAACTTCTTATGTTTTTTCTCACTACAAATTTAGTTAACGATTCTGAAAAAGGATCAGTAAAATTATTTATATTTTTAGGCGTAAATTTTAAATCACTCAGTCGTTTATTGCCGTTAAAGGTTGGCGACTTGGTGACCTGGTAATAAAAAATAAGTGTAAATTACTACAATAATCACTAAAATTTATCTCATGTACATTTTTTGTCTCCAATTAAAAAAAAAATAAACATTATAATCACTACTAAAAATGTTTATTTCTAATTTCACCCTTGAATTTTTTAAAAAATATATTTTCAACACTAAAACTTTACAATCAATTAGTACAATAATATTATAATGTTTAAATGAAAAATATGTGCTTAAAGTATACATTTTTTGAATTTTAGGTGCTGAAAGATTTTTTTGTAAAAATTAGTGCCCAAAATTTTAAATTTTAGAATTTTAGGTGTCTGACCGTTAACAGGTGTTAAAATATATTTAACCAATCAATGTTTGTCACGTGACACTAATTTTATTTTTAAAGAAAAACACCTAAAAATTTTAGTTTTTTAAAAAATTCTAAAATTTTGAAAATTTCACAAAACAGTCCCAAAATTACAAAAAAAAAACCAAATCGCCGCCGACCTCCGCACATGAGCACACCTCTTTGGTCATCGGACCAAGGCGATCATTTTCTCTCAACACGGTGTCGCCGGAAACGACAAACATTGTGCTAGACGAACGTCGATTTTGCATTCGACGTTCGGCTGCTCGTTGTTAGTCGTTTCTGACGACGCCGTGTTGGGGGAAATAAATATCTTGATCCGATGACCAAAGGTGTGTGCTTAGGTGCGGCGATCAGCGGCAGAAGCGACAGTGATTTGGGGGTTTGAGTTTAGGTAATTTTAAGGATTTTGGAACTGTTTTGTGAAATTTTTAAATTTTCGGGATTTTATAAAAAAAAACTAAAATTTCTAGGTGTTTTTCTTTAAAAAAATTCAAATTAGTGCCACGTGTCAAAAATTAATTGGTTAAATATATTTTTAACACCCATTAACGATCAAGCACCTAGAAGTTTAACTTTTAAAATTCTAGGCACCTATTTTTATAAAAAAAAAACTTTCGACACCTAAAATTCAAAAATTGTATACTTTAGACACCTAATTTTCATTCAAGCCTTTATAATATTATTTTACTAATTTATTGCAAAGTTTTAGGGTTAAAAATGAATTTTTAAAATTTTAAGGGTGAAATTAAAAAAAATCTTTCTAGTAGTTACCATAATGCTTATTTTATAAAATTGGAGACCATAAATGTACATGAGATAAATTTTAGTTGTCATTGCAGTAATTTACCCTTATCTTTTGCTGCCAGTTCACCGAGCCGTCAACGTTCAACGACACTAAACGGTTAAGTGACTAAAAGTTTACGCCCCGAAAACGTAAGTGACCTTACTGGCCGTTTTTCAAAATTGGTGACCAACTTTGTACTAACAAGAAACATAAGTGACTATTTCAGTAGTTAACCCTTATAAATAATATATTATTCTTTAAAAGGGTAAATATTTCATGCATGCGATGGAGATAAAATTTTAGCTTAATACCTAAACTATGTTTATAGATCACTATTGGTGACTAAATTATTTTTAGCTCCAAATAGGTGCTTAAAGTTTCAATTTTTATAATTTTAAGTGACTAACTGTTAACCATCTTTATTTTTATTAAAATTATTTTTTTATTTTTAATTTATTTTTAACTTATTTTTTAAAAAAACCCTAAATTTTCCAAAACTCACAAAATAGCCCCAAATTCGAAATTCCTAATTCCCTTGACCAAACTTGCCGCCAATGGTTTCGCTGCTGCCCCCATATTCACGGTCGGACTACCAAGATTGTTTTCCCAATCACCCATCACCGGTAAACGGCGGTAAGTGCGTCGATCATCTTCCTAACGTCGAAAGAAGCCAAAATCGCGAAAGTAAGTCGTTAGTACACCTACCGCAGAACCAAACACACATCAAATCGATCGAGACAAAATCACTTCTAAACCATGATTTCTCTACAAATCTTTTATTGTCATTACTAATACTTTGTTTTGCTGTAGCCTTCTCTCCCACAGTTTTGTTCTCTCAATCAGATTCCTCAATTCCTTAGAATTGGTGACGTTTTAGTCGACCAAAAATTCAGCATTGAGTTCACCTAATACAATTTCGCCGGATTGATGAAATTATATAGATGAAATGAAATATCCAAACTTGGTTTATTTGATTCTAGAGAATAAAGTCTATTTTTATTTTCTTCGGGATGATACCTTTCACAAAAATACATTTTGGAAAGGTCCAAGTTCAAGTCTTTCATTCCCTAAAGAACCTACTAAGAATTTGCATAGAAGAATCCTCCATGAAGGTAAAGATTAACATGGACTCTTGTAGAAAAAAAGAGGGTAATATTTACACATCAAGAAGCTCAGTAATTTTTCATCGTTTTCTAATTTGATTATTCTTTAAACACCGTACATTTCATAAAAAAACTGTAATTAAACAATATACAATTGTAATTATTTATAAACAATACGTCGATATCGCGTATGCCATCATGCATATCAAATAATTTCTGATTAGAACCATCAAGTAACAAACAAGAGACTAATTAAACTATAATTTTAAATCAATCACTTGAAGAGATCGATATGAAAACATCATAAACAACATTCTATTTATGATCTTTTATTTTTGAAAGGTTAAAAAACTATTTTCAAGGGGAAATGCAATTGATAATATTAAGAATTAATTTACATCCATCAAATGATTCAAAATCATATAAAAACTTTTTTAATTTTTAAAATTGTACAATATATATAACACCGCTCACCCGGATTAGAGGCAAGGAGCGTTATATTAACTTATAACTGATTCGAATTAAGCAGCGGAAGAGGGTTTATCAAATTCGTATAATATTTTTTTATTTTCAATCGAATGCATCAATTCAATTTACTCTAATTGCAAACATTCAATTTCATATAATACATACAAAATCTTTAAAACAATCGATTAATAGAATAGCCATAACTAATTTCTATCCAATCCATTCGGTACAACCCAACATTTAAAAACTACTCATTTAATTGATTTCAATTCCAATTTCATAACAATTTCTCATACAATCGGATAACTTAATTCATTTCCTATCGAATTGGAAATCATATATAATCTAATTCGATTACAATAACCAACTATGTTTCAATTGATATACAAATCAATTAAGGTCTAATTTTAAGTTCTAAATTCATTCGAATGTCATATAATCAATTCCATACGGTTTACACAATTTCAAATTCCTAATTCCTCTAATTTAAACCATTCAGATATTACACATGTAGTCCAATTTCAAGTAATTAAATCTACTTTTCATGATAGCACATAAAAGTAATTCCAATAAATATATAGTCGAAACATTCATCATACTTATATATATCATATCATACCCGGTCTATATCATCCATATCGTTTCTAGTTTCCCTTTTTACAAAATAAACTTGGGGTACTACATCAGCTAAACCTATAGATTGCCTATACAAAAAGTGATTTCAACAAAAATAATTTAAGCCCCAAACATATACTTGGGCAATCTATACCCCAAATATTTACCCCTTACATACATATCAAAATAGAGGGAAACATATTAAAAAGTTCATATCGAACCAAAGTAATAAGTCATAAACATAACCATCAGACCAAACTGAACTAACATGCTGAACGCTAGGTCACCCATCATAAGCACGACAAAGACATGGAAAATCATACTTAAGCTTCGTACAAGTAGAATACGAGTGGAGGTCGACAATGCTAGAACCTGAAATTTAAGGGAAAGAAGGTTCGAGTGGTAAGTACTTATCGTACTTAGTGAGGAAACCTTATTCTATTTGGTTTCCAATTAAATTACTTTTGATCATACAATATAGTGTCACTTTGCACAATAGTTCATTCGAATGGTTCAAATAATACAAACAATTCACAATTTATTTATGCACAATAGCTATCAATCAGTTATATGCATGCTAAGACATATAATTTCATTCGAATGCAAACAATAAATTTCATATCATACATATCAATTATACACATACAAGCCATGAAACCCTATTTAACTTCCAATTATCTACTTATCACAAATTCAAGTTTCATAGCATATCAAAACAACAATTCATGAAATTTCAATATTTCATTGCAGTATTCCATTTGAACCAATTTCATGAATTAATTTCGATTTTCAGATTTTATTACTTTAATGATACATTTTATTCAATTAGCAATGCCTTGAATAATAGAGTATGCTAGGTAATCAAGTCACGTGTAACAGAATTTGTGAATCAAAATCACCATGTAATAGGTACCACGTACCAAAATCGTATCACATATAACATATAATAATGTCCGCAGACATTAAGCAAGAAGGTACACTTACGTACAACAATATCGAGTAGACTAACGTACCGATTTTCTTATTGAGCTCAGACTCTAGGCTAGCCGTACTACCTAAACAGACTGTACACACCAAGGGTTTTGCTTATCAATTTTAAATTAAATCAGATACTTAATCAATCAGATTTTCAGAATTCCTTAATTAATCCTTTCGATTAATTTCTTATAATTCTGATTCTAATATTATGTTATCACACATGATCATATAATAATTTACAAGCTCAATTCGCATATTTCAGATCAACATTCATACGATTCCAAACTCATATCATATAATTTAGAATCTCATTTCATAGTTCAATACTCAATTGAACTTATCAAACATAATCATACCATGAAAGATCATTATATACTCACATGCCATATCGCAATGTCATCATTTCCACAAGCAATCAATATCACAACAAAATTTCAATAATCAGCATTATTAATTCATCCAAAACAGTACAATTAACCACAAATCAAATTCAAAATCAATCATAAAAATCATCAATTTAAATTTCAATTACATACGCTATAAAATCGCATAACACATGCATAAAATCCGAATTTCATTATTCCTTCTTCCCTTAGTATTTATCAACCTTAATTTAGTCCAATTTCATGCTCAATTTATATACTAACAGCAAATCGAAGTAGTTGAGACTCTAATCTCAACTCTACGGGTGTTTCACTCACAGTTCGTCGAGCTAATTTTGTATCTGAATGCCCTTCGCTCGATCCGAAGCCGATCCCGGTGCAATTTCCTCTTCGACCCTTTCGCTTCTAGGATCTAAGGCATTCGAGCAAAACAATAGGAAATTTTCAGAATTCAATTCATGCATTTAAAGACTAAATTTTGCATTTTCATTCAAAACAGCCCCTTAACTTTTTCGATTCAATTCGACTAGTTCCCATTTTCCTAATTTCTTTAATTAACCACTTAATCCTTCAAATTGGCCACTAAAATTGGTGGATTTCACATTCTACCGTTTGAAATTCAATTTATTAATACTCTATTATAATCAAATTTTACCACTTTCATAAATCTCATGTTCTAATTTCTCTTCTTTTCATTTATACTCATTTCTGACCACATAAATTAATTCGTTTCGTATTTCCTGTATACAACTCCAAATCGAACACCGTTTGTTCCTAAATTCAATTAACATGCCCAATTTTAACATATCAAAAATTCAGACCAAAACTCCTAGTAGATTATTTTCTACAATTTTTCAAAGTTCATTGTCCAGCTAGAAGCATTGCTGGCCAGTTTTGCATGTTAATCAAAATATGGGCGTTATGGTTTGAATATTCCCTTTTGGGAATTTATTGGGGTAAATAACCCCAAAGATTGATATTGGGAAAAATACCCCCTTTCATGCCATGTAGGACGAATTCGCGTCCCGGGGAAAGCGAATTTAAAATTCGCGTCCTGCGGGACGCGAATTCCTGCGACGTTTCAGTGAAAAGGGAATTCGCGTTTTGCAAAACGCGAATTCAACGATTTATTGCTGCCCCCGCACGAGAAATTCAACATGAAATTGAATTGAAACCAATATAAGATGTTTAGGTAGCAATATTTGTGATCGAATAACGAATTATCGGGGTACCCGATTAAAATTTTTGAACTATAACAGTGTCGTATTGAAACATATCTTTAAGATGGTGTGAAGATACGAGCGTATATAATATCCTAAGATGTGTGAAAATGGCCTAGAAATAGGCAAGTAACAATGTTTTAAAAGGAAACATTATCGTATAGGCATGTTTAAATGCATTTTACGGTGTGTTTCGAACTTTTTTTTGGTTTTTCCTAAGTTTGGAGACAAAGATCTGCAGCTTAATTTTACAGTGGTGCTAAAGTTCTGAGAAAGACGGTGTCCGAAAATGTGAGAAAATTGTGTTAAAAATGCTATCAAAGTAACATTTTTGAAGCAAAAAATGTGTCGATAGGCATGTTTTTTTTTTAAAATTTAAAGGGCCTCGTTAAAAAACCCCTCTAAACCTATGTAGGGGGAAAAGAGTGCCCATAAGATTTATTAAATTACCATATAATAGAAGTTCACAAATCAGAAAAGAGTACACAATGGTTGATCTAGTTAATTCGGGGGCCGGTGCTAAGAGGGCATTTCCTAATATCATGTTCAGTGTTCCCACATTTACTGCACCTCCTAGGTTGTCCAGTCTTTTCTCTCGGAACCATATCTTCGGCACAATGAATCCTCGTTGATGGTGGCCGGCCTTTTTTCTTTCGTCGCAGGGAGGGATCTGGGCATATCTTTGGTTCGTTGCTGATTATACGACGGTCACGTGCATTTCCGATCGGAGAGAACTCGTTTCGGTAAACCTTGAAAACGGTTTCGAGCCTGTAGACCGGATCAATGAGTGTCGTTGCATCAAAATGAACCGATGCACATTGTAGAACTAATGTTTTGATATAATAATTGAAAAATGTTTTGGACTGTTTAAAAAATATTTAAAACATTTCCCAAGTCCAAATATATGTTTAGGGAATTTTTCAAAAAGGTTTTTCATGTTTTCAAAGGCCAATTTTCACAAAACTGACCAAGTGTTTCGAAACACCTAAGGGCGTTTCGAAACAGGTGCCTCCAGTGGCCAAAACGTTTCGATACTCGTATCGAAACGGGCCTTAGCGTTTCGAAATGGCTAGGCCGTTTCGATACGCCCACGTGGCACTGACCCCAACGGTCATAAACCCCAACGGCTCTTTCCCAACTAACTTTTAAATGCAGGTCGTTTCGATACGGGCTTATAGCGTTCCGATACGCGTTCCGAAACGGCAAGGGGGTGTTCCGAAACGGGTACCCTGACAGACTGCAACGGCTCTTTCTATATTGAGGGTGTTTCGAAACGGCTTCGAGCGTTTCGAAACGGGGAGCTGCAGACTGCATTTATGGAGGGAATTAAAGGCTCCAACGACTCTATTTCAACCCCAACGGTCCTAAACGACTATAAACTCAATTGGGAGTATAAAAGGGACCTCCAAGCATCAAGAGAAGGCTAATGCTTCAATTGTCAATCAACAAATGATCAAGAAATTGTCTTAGTGCTTAAAGTGTCATTTCTTGTATAGACAAACACTAGTGAGCCAAAATTGTCAAATTTGCTCAAGTGTTTTAGGATTTGGGTGAGTGCTTCATTGTGCAAACAAACACCTATTAGAGGGTTTAAGTTTGCTTTCTTTGTCTCTTTGTAAAAGAGGGTTTTGATCAAGGCTTTGGGTAGAAGCTTGATCGGTTGTAAGGGTTTCCTCCTAATCCTAGAAAAGGGGACGAATCAATTAGTGGATTGATTGTGAAATCCTTAGTGGGAAGCTAAGGTAGTGGATGTAGGTGCTTGTTAGAAGGCCGAACCACTATAAATCATTGTGTCTTTAATCTTTCTAGCTTCCACAACCCTTCCACCCAAATATCCACCTCTCCACCACTTGGTGAGCTAAATTGGTTGATCGAATCGAGCCCCATACAACCCAACACACATGCTGCGAAAGCATGCGAACACGGGAACTTGAACGTCTGGAACTCCCCGCAATCGCACGTTCGTTTTTGCAAATCAACCACGTAGGTGTATTGCATTATTCCTTGTAGCGGTTCAGAAAATTGTGTGACCTCAAAGATGTGTTCCCGACGAGAGAAGCACAACGCACCCATCGAGTTAGCATGCGCAATGGACGCTTAGATTTTGTCGGCGAGATCTGGATTAAATATGCGACCAGCTGCCATCCAGTTTATTGCTTGTTTGCCGAGGGTTGCGAAAAGGGTTGCCAATCTATAATATGTTGCTTTGACAACGGACGTGATAGGTAAATGGCGCGTTCCCTTAAGAGACGAATTGATCGCCTCAGCCAAGTTTGTTGTCATATGGCCGCATCGACGACCCCCGTCATAACATCGCAACCATTTCTCCTTCGGTATCTCCATAAGATAGTTATACCCGAATGGATTCCTCAATTGCAACTCCTCCAGCAGCTCTTCCACTTGATTAACTCGGTGTGCGTTGCCTGTTGAATAAGACATGAAAAATAGTTAATTGGTAATAATATGAAATTGGTGGACGTAGAATAACAAAATGAAATGGTTGCATACCCATACGGAGAACCATTATACGTTCATCCTCGTTCTTGAACCTCTGATAGTAGTTTGCTGCTATATGCCGCAAACAATACCGGTGATGTATGTATGGGGGTTTCCATGAATCTCCCAAACGTTGAATTGCTCCCCAAATCCCTGCGCCTCTATCTGAAATAATAGCTAGGCCATCTTCACGTGTACGCAAAACCCGACGCATGACATACTTGCGAAGGTTGTAAAGGAAAAACTCCCAAGAAGGTATATTTTTCTTTTCAACAATCGCAAAAGCAATTGGGATACATTTTCTGTTGTCATCCTGGGCAACTGCAATTAGCAATATCTACGTGTATCTGCCATATAAAAATGTACCGTCGGTCTAGAGCATAGGTTTGCAGTGACGGAAAGCTTTTATGCATTGGGGGAACGTCCAGAAAAGGCGATGAAATTCGACCTCCCCTGGTACAACACGATCGTTGTAGTACTTCGGAACAGTCTCCAATTCCACAATTGTCCCTGGATTGTATTCCTGCATAACTTGAAGCCATGATCGCAGATCGTTGTATGATAGCTATACACACTGGCACAGATACACGTGGGTTTGCTTTCACGAGTGGAAGGATTGCATCGGAAAGCACATGTACATCCAAGTTAGGATGGTCTTGGCTGAGGCCCTGTATATCTCGTTATTTTCCACAGGTTATTCAGCCTTTTCAATTGCGACACACGAACCCTCCATTTACATCATGCAGACTTGTGAGGACACTCTGCAATATATTTCCTGGCCTCGGTCTTCCAAACGGTGGATGTAACTGAGCGCTGAATGTTGTAATGCTTGATGGCAGCCTCCGCGAGCTTTTTTGTCCTGAAGACCATTCCAGCATGTAGCTCAGTCGAACCCACATTTCATTGGTTGAACTGGTCTAATTGTGGATGTTCTGGGAATTCAGTATCGAAGAAGCCATCCATATCCACTGTTGTGAAGTGCGAAGGTGGGTCGTAATATGTTGCCCATCCCATTGAGTACTAGCTATGTGTATCAATCATCATTTCTACAGAACTGTCGTCTTCCACATCGAATATTGTGTAATACAGTGGCTCTATCGACGTTGGACATCGATACTTCAAAGACTGCAACTCCCTTACGGAGCGATTGGGAACCTTCCTGGATATTAAGGTCCTAAGCGACTGGAACGTTGATCGTCTCGGAATGTTGATCGTAACAGTATTTTCAGATTGAAATATGATCCCAATGTATGAATCGGGGACCATCTGACCATCGTAGTATACTATAGCTTGAATTCTCGGAGCCATTTCTGAAAATCGAAGAGCTTTGTGATTCTTAAGTTTTGTTTGTGATTTTGAAAATCTGACCTCTGCACCCCTCAATTATAAATAGAAATGTGTCTGGTAAAGCATTGGAGAATTTTGTAGCAATAATTTTTGAGTTGTCAGCCCAAAGCCCGGTAAAGCCTGGTAAAGTAACAATAATTTTAGAATTCGCGTTTTATAAAACGCGAATACAATTATTCGTACTGAATTCGCGTTCTGTAAAACGCGAATTCTTTTGGAATCTATAGAATTCGCGTTCTAAAAAACGCAAATTCAGTACGAATAATTGTATTTGCGTTTTGGAAAACGCGAATTCTAAAATTATTGCTCTGCTTTACCGGGCTTTGGGCTGACAAATGCATTATGGTGAAACCGCGTTTCTAACACGCAAAATAGGTCCCTGCATGCCTACACTGTATAAATAGGCTGTATTTCTGCCTTAACATCCCATCAAACTTATTACTTTCCTATCTTCACGAGATTTCTGCATTTCTACATTTCTGAAAGAGAAAATGGCTCGATATTCAGCTACTGTATTTTTTCGTGGAACATACTTCTACACATATTTTAGTGAAATGATCACAAGAAATGAATTATTTGAGTTGATCTCGAAACGAGTTAAAGAGTCGACCAGCGCAAAAATAGAGGCCTTGCAAGTGAAAGTACGAGTCAATGAGCCCGGCCCCGAGGAGCATTATATGCTCACACTGTCAGATAAGAAAGATATGCGAAAGATGTTTCGGGCATACAAACGTGCTGGGGGAACAAACATCGAGCTTAGCGTGAAATTCGATGACGGATCAAGTTCTTCAACAAATGTGGTAGCTGTCCAAGACGAGAATGCGTTAGCTGGCGTAGACGAGAATGAGTTAGCTAGTCCAGACGAGAATGACGTGTTCTTAAAAATTTATCAGAGACGGCAGGAAAAAGAACAAATAATTGAGGAACTAAACTTAACGTCTGACATAAGTACCGACTACGATTAGTAATGTAATTTTGATTAAGTTATGTAAGTTATTTATCTTGTGTACTTGTATTTTGTGAACTCGGTGCTTTCGATGTAGTGCTTTTGATGTAAGTTTTTAAATATAAAAGTATCAATTAATAATTCCGAATATATAATACTTTAATTAAGAAAATATAAATTAACATTACTTATAAACAACTAATTTCGAAAAACATAGAAAAAAAATATAACTACTGCATATATCTATGTCCGCCGGTACCACAATCTGGTGGACGTCGAACACGACCTGGATTGCGTCGTCCATGTTGATCCAGAACCTGTTGAGGATCATGATCGGGCTCGTTGACGTTGTCGTCTCCAGCAGTACCACTTGATCCGACAGGCGGACCACTTGATCCGACATGCGGACCAGAAAAGAACAACGACTGTGGAGGTGTGTGCTGAACGAACCCGGGGCCCGAAATATCATAAGGCCGAGCATAAAACGGGTAAGGGGCAGAAGCAGAGGGAACAGTGGAACTCGAAGATCGGCCAGTCATGCCATGAAAAAACCCGTACGTAGTCGGCATCGAAGATCCACCCATCATTCCCACAATAGGAGTGAAAAAGCCTTCCGTCGGACTCGGGGGCCTCGGCTGAATCATCAACTGGGTGCGGCCATGGGGGCGAATCGGATCGGTAGCTCTAGAGGATGAAACACCTGCTCCCCTTCGACGTTGCGATCCACCTGCTCCGCTCGTACGATGAGTCCGGGGGCGGTTGCGCTGAACAGGCTCAAACACAGCTGCTTGTTCTTCCGGAGTGAGGAGATACGGTTTTCCACTACCAAAGAACCATGCAAAGTAATTACTGCTCACCATAGGCTCATCAAACATCCGGTACTCATTCAATGCCTGCCGCTGAAGCCTATCCTGCCACTGTGCAATCCACTGCACATGTTTCACTGACCAGTCCACCTACCACAAAACATCAACAAAATTATTATTTATAAATTGTAAAGTAAGTATAAATCGATAACTATTAAATTAAATTTAATTATTATACCTCAAGTTTTCTTTGTCGGGTGATCCTATGTAAGTCGTCCAAATCAGGAGGATCTATCGGAATTGTTTGCAGACGACTGAACTGACGTTGGACGCGATCAACCGGATGCCACTCAACTACAGTGTACCAGATGAGAGGTACCATGGTCGTCCAAGCGGAAACCGTCTCATGATCAAAATTAGGCAGAAATTCATTGATATCCGCATCAGAGTACGGGGTCCACAAAAACTGTAAATTAAATATAGAAATAATTAAAAACAAGTAAACTAAACTATATTCATATTAAACTTCAACTTAATATAAAATTAAAATATTTACCTCATTTGCAGATTTCGTGTCAATTTTTTGCCTAATAGAATGCATCATAGTCGGAATCCCAACATGAGTTAGAGCATGGAACCACCTACATAACATCAAAATATAATTTTAATATTTAAAAAATATATATTAGAAAAATAACCAATTTATAAATAAAATTTAGTTAAGATTATTTTCCTTACCGCAAACATAATGGATACGAATAGTCTGCTGGCGCGGACAATTCAGGGCATAAAAATGGCATTCTAAACCACGCCCAATACTGAAGTAGCAAAAGACATCCTCCGATGTCGTGTCGATCAGCACTCGCAGCCTTGCACAACTTCCTATACAAAAATGCAAGTACTGCCGAACCCCAACTTAATTTACCAACCTCTTCAAAATCCCGCAAGTGCCGCAACCACAACATGTGAACCTTGTTGCGAGTTTTGTCGGCCACCAAAATTCCCCCGAGGATCTGTAAGATATAAGCCCGAGCATATGCCTAAAATATAACAAAAAAAATATTAAAATATAATAATTTTATAATTTTATTACTACTAATAAAAAAAATATTTTTTTTTACCTTCTTCACATCTTCATTGGCTCCAGCAGGCAAATTAGCGAATTCCGTACGCAACCACTTTAGAGTCACACATCCGCCCTGTAGTTTTTCTGGCTTATCCCCTAACAAGTCCATACATAAGCCCTTCCAATCGTCACTGGCGGCACCAGTGATAGCCTCCCCATCTACAGGCAGGCCAAGAATATGCGACACATCTTCTAATGTGATGGTCGCCTCACCACATGGTAAGTGGAAGGTATATGTCTCTGGCCTCCACCTCTCCACAAGCGCGTTGATTAAATCAACGTCTAATTTCGCACCTCCTCCATTAATCTTCGCCACATGTCCAAATCCGGCTTCGGCTATGTACTCAGCTAGAAGAGGATCCGGGGCACCCTCATCCATGTGATATAAACCTCCAATCGACGTTCTTCTCCATTCTACAAATAATTAATGACACACATATTAACAATCACATATTATATCACAATTTTTTATAGTGTACAATAAAATACTAAACATATTCTAATTTTACTAATTTTTAATCTATAAGTCAATACCAAAGATATATTCAAATTTAACTAATTTTCTTAGTCTAAAAATAAATACTATTAACATATTCGAATTTAACTAATTTTTTAGTCTAAAAATAAAATCTAAAAACATATTAAAATTTAACTAATTTTCTTACTCTAAAAATAAATACTATTAATATATTCGAATTTAAATAATTTTCTTAGTCTAAAAATAAAATCTAAAGACATATTCAAATTTAATTAATTTCTTAGTCCATAAATAAAATCTAAACACATATTCGAATTTAATTAATTTTCTTAGTCTAAAAATAAATACTATTAACATATTCGAATTTAACTAATTTTCTTACTCTAAAAATAAAATCTAAAGACATATTTGAATTTAACTAATTTTGTTACTCTAAATATAAAATCTAAAGACATATTCGATTTTAACTAACATTCTTAGTCTAAAAATAAATATTATTAACATATTCGAATTTAACTAATTTTCTTAGTCTAAAAATAATATCTAGAGACATATTCGAATTTAACTAACATTCTTAGTCTAAAAATAAATATTATTAACATATTCGAATTTAACTAATTTTCTTAGTCTAAAAATAATATCTAAAGACATATTCGAATTTAACTAACATTCTTAGTCTAAAAATAAATACTATTAACATATTCGAATTTAACTAATTTTCTTATTCTAAAAATAAGATCTAAAGACATATTCGAATTTAACTAATTTTCTTAGTCTAATAATAAATACTATTAACATATTCGAATCTAACTAATTTTCTTACTCTAAAAATAAATACTATTAACATATTCAAATCATGCCAACAACGCTAAATTAAATTTACATATTCGAATTAAAATAAAAAAAAACTTACATTATTTCAACGATAATTAGATACGTGGCCCTGCTCTAATCTTAGCAAACCCGCCATTATCACAATAACTTCAAAACTCTTCAAAACCCCTTGAGAACCCTTGAAAACCTCTTCAAAACTTTGGGAGAGAATGAAAATTCTCTCCCAACTTCACTGGTTTTATAGAGAAAACAGGCAGTGAATTCAAACCGAATTTGCGTTCTGCAGAACGCGAATTCAATATACTAAATGGAATTCGCGTCCTGCAGAACGCGAATTCTATTTCCCCAACCGTCCGAATTTATTCGCAATTTACTGCGATAATTTGGATAAAATCTCGTGGAATTCGCGTTTTGCAAGACGCGAATTCCCTTTTTCACTGAAACGGCGCAGTAATTCGCGTCCGCGAATATTGAATTCGCTTTCCCCAGGACGCGAATTCATCCTACATGGCATGAAAGGGGGGTATTTTTCCCAATATCAATCTTTGGGGGTTATTTTCCCCAATAAATTCCCAAAAGGGAATATTCAGCCCAATTTGCCCAAAATATGCTTCCCAGATTTTAATACAGTCATTAAATCTCTATTTTACAATTTTTCTACTATTTTAAACATGTCAAGATAAAACATATCCAAATTTCAGCATTAGACTCTCATTAGTAAATTTTCTATGAATTTCTAAAGATGCATGTCGTATAACCCACCAAATCTGCCAACATAACATCATGCATGCTTTAATCTTTTATGTCTTTTAATCCCTAAGGATTCTTATGAATCTCTACATTTTCCAGCAACTACATTTAAAGACATCATCTTTATGATTTTCTAGACGCATAATAGCAGGTGATCTAATGAATTTTCCACCATGATCGAATTAAAAAAGGAGTAATCTACTTACTTTTAAATTTTTTTTGAATTTCCTAAGTAGATTTCACCACCATGCAAGCCCTCCTTCTTCTTCCCGAAAGCTCCCAACTCTCTCTAGTTTTTATGTTTGTGTTTTTGGTGTGAAAGAACAAAATGAAATAGATGGTTTGGTTGGGGTAACCGGCTAAGGAAAGAAAGAGAGAGAAATAGGAGACAAATTAAATGAGATATGACTTTCATGTCATATCTCAACTAATTTCCCCTATTATCATCCTTAATAATTCTACTAACTCATATATAAAGTCTTAATTATACTATGATTTCATCTTATTAATAGTGTTAATCCATGCATTTCTACTTTAGAATGCAAGTCTCATATTTTCCTTCTTATTCGGATTGGTAATTGAACATATTGACCGAATTTCTTTGAACATTTGTTTCAAAATTCAATTTGGTCCTAAAAAACCTAATTCCAATTAAGCTCAATTAGTAATTAAAACTCAATAATTTATATAATTACGTAATTAAATCTCCTAATCTTCTAGGCTAATTTTTAGGATGTTACAATATATATATTAGCAACAAGATATGAATACTTACCTCGTGTCAGAAGAATTATCATCTTTCCTACACCACCCATTCCACACACTCCAATAATGTTGTCTCCTATCTCACATTCTTGCCGAACACTGCTCATTGCCATCTCTTCATCCCCACTTGCAGTTTACCTAGAGATCAACCAAATGACCACAATAAATCACCAGTTTGATCTATAATTAGAAAGCAAATTGCATTCACTGGCAAAAACTAGTTCAAACCAACCTGGTCTATAATTGAAAGGCGATTAATTCAAATTCTAGGTGATGAAAATAGGTTAAGATAGTCAGGTCAGCTATGAATTACGAATTTTGAAAAACGAAACTGACCAATTTAACCGGCTTTAAACGCATAAATTATTTGTAGATTTTAGTTATATTTATAATATATGATAAATATACAAAGTTTGAATCAAAATCTAAACTGATTTCTAATCGCAATTTATCTCTCGTATTCGAAAAGAAAAATGAAAAAAAAATCAACAAACAGAAATAGACGATTAAGATCTATGTCCGGTGTTAATCAATTATAAAGTATAAAAATAGAGGATTTTCCGAATCTCTTTTAATTAGAGAGATAACTAATCTTGCCTGGAAAAAAGAGGAAAAAGAAGAACAACGAAATATATGGAGGAAAAGCGAGTTCATGCGTAGCTTACTCCTTTAGATCTCAAAGAGAGGGCGAAACAGATGAGGCCGAATACTTTATTTCTTCTTAACTCAATATGCACTGCGATTCGAGCAAAAATGGTTTCAAAGGAGAATATAATCAAAATCAAACGAATTTAGGCAAGATTTAACGAAAACAAGATATAAGAGGAAAGAAAAAGTAAGAACATACCTCTCAGTTTTGAGATCTATTTCAGTAAAAAGAAGGAATTGAGCTTTTGGAACGATGGATTTCCTCCGTCGGCCAGTGAATATTTTTTCGCATCTGAAACGAGCGGAGGAGGAGAAGCGGCGGCGTATCAGAAATGCAAATCCTTTGATTCTGAGTTTACCTACTTTGGTTGTACGTGATAGTAATGGTCAATGGATTTTCGGATTCCATCGGAAGGTGGGCTGCTGCCCTGTTCTCTTCGCGGAGTTATGGGGGATTCATGACGTGTTGTTCCACGCTTGGAGACTAGAGTTCCGATATGTGGAAGTGGAGTCGGATAGTTTGGAGGCGGTTAGGATAGTGTCGGAAACATCAACTGTGCTTCAAGGACACAGCTTGGTGGCTGCGATCCGTTTGCTGTTGAATAAGGAATGGATTGTTCGATTTAACCACGTTGGACGACAAGGGAATATGGTCGCGGATGGTCTTGCGGCCATGAGCCAAGGAGGGACGGTGGTGGAAGAATTGCTTGACGAGCCGCCGAGTGGTATACAACAATTGCTTATTGAGGATTTAAGATCCTAGCTTCGCATACTTTCTGTATTATCAAAAAAAAAAAATAGATGTATAGCCTATAGGCTTTTGCTTTTATATCAGTCACCAGCTCTGATCTTATCTCCGATGGTCAAGTCAAGTGTTTGTCACTTTAACTAGGTCATAAGACTAGATTGCGTAAGAGTTGTTCCATCTGAGGATTGCGTAAGATCTAGGGTAAACTATATAAATGAACACCTTACTTCTTTTTTTTAACAATTAAGTCACTATATTATTAAATAGATTAATATTCTATACACTGGCGGTGAAAATTAAAAGTTTCTACAAATGTCTTAATTTTAGGGTATAGATTTTAGGGGTTTAGGTGTATGGGTTTAGAATTTAGGGTTAGTTGTTTCAATTTAAGGTTTAGGGTTATAATTTAGGGTTTATAGGTTAGAGTTTAGTTTTTAGAGTAATATGATGAGGATTTATGGTTTAACCTATAAACTCTAAATTATAACTATAAACCTTAAACTGAAACAACTATCCCTTAATTCTAACCCCCTACACCTAAGCCCTTAAACCCTATACCCTAAATTAACTACATATACCCTAAAACTAATGCGCTTGTGGAAACTTTTAGTTTCCACCGCTTGTGTATAGAATAATTATCCTTATTAAATTAGATGCAATGTGATCACTTTCATTAAAACTTATCAGAAAAAGTGATGTGTCGCCCTCTAATTGAAGCTTTTTGAGATTAGAGGTTTAATATTAGAATTGTAAAGACTCGTTTACCCTTACTAGTTATCAAAAATTTCAAAATAATATAAATTAAATATTTTCTCACCCTATTTATAAGCTAATCCTATTTATTTTTTTTCTTTTTATTATCACATATTTATATGTGTTTTTAAATTTATTAATTAATTAAAATATATTAAAATAATTATATAAATAATAAATTAATATATAAATCATTTGAATATGTTTAAAAAAGTTATATTAAAAATAATTTTATAGATATAATTAATAATAATTAGATACAAAATATTGATAACTAATAAACTATTAAAACAAGTATTGAATATAAACATGTCCTTATATGTCATTTTATTTGTTTAAATAATCTAACAACTATAAGCTATTAGTTAATTTTATCAAACACTTTTATACAAATAGCTAATACAGTCCGATAGTCAAATCAACTAATGCAATCATCTATCAACTAATGTAATCCGCTAATTGCCAAACATGACCATAGTATTATTAAATTTTACTTTTACTTAAATAAGATAATTTTTTTAGCGAGCTTAACGAACAACGAGTTGATCAACGAGCTTAATGAGTAATGAGTCGAGTTTAGTAATGAGTCGAGCACAATTTTACCGAGCTTAACGAGCAACGAGTCGAGTAACAATTTTTTTTAACGAGTACAAGTTGAGCATTGCCCAACTCGCGATCGACTCTCTCGATAAACACCCCTAGTCAAATTTTTTTTTGAAATGTAAACATTATATTATAAACTAAAAAATAAAGGCAAAATGACAAAAGATGCACCCAACGTTTGCATGTTTTGTCATTTGGCTCCCTATCCTTTTTTTGGGTCCAAATATACCCCCAACGTTTGCTTGTTTTGTTATTTGGCCCCCTATTCTTTCTTTTGGTCCAAATATGCCCTCAACGTTTCATTCATAGTCCAAATATGCCCCTGTTGGATGTAAACTGTCAATCAACTGACGATCAACGGCTTATAAAAAAAATTTGACGTGGCATCAGCAGATCTTAATACGTGGCAAGTCCGGTCAGTATCAGCTGTTGAACGTCAGTTGACTGACAGTTTGCATCTAACGGGGGCATATTTGGACCAAATTGAAACGTTGAGGGCATATTTGGATTACGAATGAAACGTTGGGGGCATATTTGGACCAAAAGAAAGAATAGGAGGCCAAATGACAAAACAGACAAACGTTGGGGGCATATTTGGACAAAAAAAAAAAGAATAAGGGGCTAAATGGCAAAACATGCAAACGTTGGGAGCATCTTTTGTCATTTTGCCAAAAATAAATTATATACTTAAAAAATCTAAAATCCAATTGGAGATATCGCGTCTACAAAATGGACGAGTAGCTCGATTAGGTGTAAATGAAGCGTATTACAAAGCTTAATGCCCAATACTTTACTTCAGCTCCAGATTCTTGCCTTTTTCTTATGAAGTTCGCCATCGATGATCATTAATTACAGGTAATCTACTTCTTCACTATATTTATTCAAACCATTTTGTTCAAATTCCTTAGCTTTCTCATATTCATCCTTTGATTGTCAAACAGCGCGAGAGAAGTTATAAGCTCCTCTTTTCAGATCTTGTTCAGGATTTTAATTGCTTTGTTAGTCGATTCGGTTGTTTTCCCAGTTTCTCGATAACCCTTTTAAAATAAATGGCAAGAAGAACGGAACTGTTAAATTTCACAACTTTTTAGGGTTTTTTCTAATTGATCCGTATGAGGGAGAAACTGGGGTTGACTAATTGAATGGGATCAGTGCAGTTGGGTTTCTGTTGTATTGGATATTCAACTAGTTGATAAAGAATGGAACTTTGAGTTTGTTTTCCTGTGTTTTTCGATTCGGAGTAGATGGATGATTTGGGTTTAGGAGGCAGGTTTTTATCGGGTCCGAGTGGTGAACTTTGAGTTTGTTTTACTGTGTTTTTCGATTCGGAGTAGATGGATGATTTGGGTTTAGGAGGCAGGTTTTTATCGGGTCCGAGTGGTGGGCTGTTCGATCTCGAGTCATCCATTTGCAGAGAGCAGCAATCCCAGTTGGGTCAACCTTCCATGGTGCCACACAATCATATTGTCATGATGACTGGCCTCGAAAGCGCAAGCCGTTCCATTGGATTAACAGAGGCAAAAGGCTCGAACTGGAAAGGCTTTTCGACGAATTTGGGTAAAGGGAAGGGAGTTGGTCCCGTTATTGCTATGACGGATGGAAGCATGAGTGAAGAAGAAGATGAGCCGAGTTACAATGAGGACGGAAATGGTGAGAACACCAATGGGGGTAAATGCAAGAATGGATGGGCATGGAAGAGAATGAAATGGACGGATAATGTGGTTAGGCTTCTAATAGCTGTTGTTTCTTGTGTGGGAGATGATGGTCTGATTAAGGGTGCGGAAGGACTCAAGCGGAAATCCGGGATTCTGCAAAAGAAGGGTAAGTGGAAAACAGTATCAAAGATTATGATCGGTAAAGGTTCTCATGTTTCACCTCAACAATGCGAGGATAAATTTAATGACTTGAACAAGAGATATAAGAAGTTGAATGATATTCTCGGGAGAGGAACTAGTTGTAGAGTGGTCGAGAACCCTTCTCTAATGGACTCGATGCCTCAACTGTCGCATAAGGCCAAGGAAGACGTGAAGAAGATTTTGAGCTCTAAACATTTATTTTACCAAGAAATGTGTGCTTATCATAATGGACAGAGTATACCCAATTGCCAGGATCTTGATCTCCAGGGATGTATACTTCCTGAGAGATGCTTGAAAGACAATAACGGGTCCGATGAGGAAGAAGCCGAGGGAAACGATGACAGTGAGGATGATAATGATGATGATGAAATGGACAATGAAGATGATAATAATGCTATTTGTGAGGAAAGGATCCATGAGCTCAATAAGAGGAAGAAAACAAGTGTGGAGGAAGGCCATTTCCGGACGCAATGTGCTGGCCATGATAGTTTCAAGTTGGAGATGGAAGGAATATTTCAAGACCCGACAAGGTCATTATTGATGCGAAAGGATTGGATCAAGAGACGGATGCTCCAACTTCACGAGGAACGAGTGAACTTGCAGTCAGAATCTTTTGAGCTTGAAAAACAACGGGTTAAATGGATGAGGTACTGCAACAAGAAAGACCGAGAACTACAGAGGTTAAGGTTGGAGAACCAAAGAATGACACTCGAGAATAAGCAGAGTATACTGCAACTGAGGCAAAAGGAACTGGAAGTAGGTTACAGGAGGTCTGATTCATCCTTAGAACCCACTTCACACGGCATTGATAAACTGCAAGGCAAAGGTCAGATTGATAAGTGCAGCCATTAATAACTCTTGCATCACGTTTAAAACCATTCGGCAGTAAGACTTAGCCGAAGCCTGCAAGGCAGACATGCTCTTTAGCCATGTAAGATATAAAGAAGCGTGCCGATCGTGCGAGGTAATCCACGTTGATAGAATTTTGCATAATGTAAAGCCATGAATAACTCTCATAGGCATCCTTGTTAAAGAGTACACCACTGTGTCATTCTTTTCGTGCATTACGAATTTGTTGGCTCTTGTATCATTTCCCCTCGTATGCACATTGTCCTTAGAATCCAAGGCTTTACAGTCTATTATCTGACTAATGGCAATCAAGGAAGGGTTTTGTTGTGAAAAAGGATCCATGCTAGTTGTATTTCATTTTTTCTTAAGTATTGTGTGCAATATATATTAAGATGTATTGTGATATATATAATCTTCCAACTCAGGGATGGACCGAGGAGGTGTCGGTGAATTGCAGAAATTATATGTGGTGAATAACAGGAAATTTGTGAGACTATGGTTTAGTTTGCGGTTGCCTTTAAAAAGTGCTAAAAAGTGCGGTGAAAAAAATGATTTTCAAATTAGTTGTTAAAAATAATTTTGAAAAACTGGTTAGTGTTTGTCATTGATATTAAAAAGTGTTTTTGAGGAGATAAAATGTCTATTTTAGACATAATATTAAAAAGTAAAAGTGAACTTGGGTGATGTTCAAATAGTTAATGTTATAATATATGAAATAAGTTAATTTTAATTATAATAAAAATTTTATTTTATTTTTATAAAATTTAATTTGAAAATATAAACTGCATTCTAAATTATATACGGACATATCACTTACAAATTAATAATAAATATAAAAAAATTACAAATAAAAAATTTTTATTCTCAATATAAATATTATAAAATATATATTATTTTACAATTATATATGCATAATGTACAATAAATTATAATTAAATAATAAAGGTAAAAAAGTAATTTTGAAGATATAAAATTTAATTTTTTGATTTGGGTGGAAAAATTAGTTTTAAAAGCAACTAAAATCACAAAAAAAAAACACTTAAAAAAAGCTCGTTTGAGTTGTCAATCGCAACCACAAACAAAGCCTATGTTTATTTAATACGACAGAAAGTGATTATTTTCCCGACGTTTAATTTGTTGGACATTTTGTTAAAATTGATACTATCATTAACTTTCTTCCATTTAAAAAAATCTTTTTACATAATATTTTACATTTTTTATTAAACAAAGATATATTATATTTTTATGTCAGAATTTAAATTCGTATAATATAAGATAATACGAGCATCCTTAACTACTATGTCAATAGGACCGAATAATTTTTAAAATTTTAATATCATACTATTTTTAAAAAAAAATAATTGACAATATTTAAAGGAAATTGATACTACAATTTACTTTACCCAAGTCATATTCAACAAGGATTGTTTCATTCATAACTGTTTTCGTCCTTATTTGGGTGTGCTTTCATTTCGGCATACATTTTGTTCCTCTACAATTTGAGCTCTTCTTTCTCCTTATAAACCCCCAGCTAATTATAATCCTAGATTAATTTGGTTTCTTGTATTGTTCACTTCTTTTTCTTTTTTGTGAAGCGATGGCAGATAGGCACCAACATCCTTCTGTGATGCAAAAGGTATCTGGACCACTCCATCTGGGTTCCGGCCTTTCACTTGATGTTCGATATCGCCGCGGAGGATTCCGAACACCTGTTCTGCCTCAGCGGCGTATCGTCACATCTGCAAGTTACAATGCAGCAGTGTGCAAAGCGGACTATGATCTGTCACTTATTCGTTCGAGTTCATTTCCTGTATGTGTCCAGGCTCCTTCGGAGAAAGGTTTTTCATCGTTCGCAATCGATTTTCTTATGGGCGGAGTTTCGGCTGCGGTGTCCAAAACCGCAGCTGCTCCTATCGAACGCGTCAAGCTCTTAATCCAAAACCAGGATGAGATGATTCGAGCAGGTCGGCTCGCGGAGCCTTACGGCGGAATCGGTGATTGTTTTAAAAGAACAATCCAAGAGGAGGGTATGATGTAATTGTGGAGAGGAAATACGGCTAATGTGATCCGTTATTTCCCCACTCAGGTTGGCAATTGTTTCATGGGAATGGATATTTGTTCTAATTTCGAGCTGTTCGGCTAATATGATCCTTTTCTTCTTTTCAGGCCTTGAACTTTGCCTTCAAGGATTACTTCAAAAAGTTGTTCAACTTTAGGAAGGACCGTGATGGCTACTGGAAGTGGTTTGCCGGCAATTTAGCATCCGGTGGTGCAGCTGGTGCCTCTTCCCTTCTCTTTGTCTATTCCCTCGACTATGCCCGAACTCGCCTTGCGAATGACGCCAAAGCTGCAAAGAAAGGAGGGGAGAGGCAATTCAATGGCTTGGTTGATGTGTACAGCAAAACTATCAAATCCGATGGCATTGCCGGCCTTTACCGTGGCTTCAACATTTCATGTGTCGGCATCATTGTGTACCGTGGGCTTTATTTCGGAATGTATGATTCTCTGAAGCCGGTGCTCCTCGTTGGATCGTTGCAGGTTAGGAGACTAATATGATTCGTTTAGGCTAATATTTAGTGCTATTGTGCTAAAGGATTCCTCTCACATACCCACTTTTTCGGTTTTGATTTCGGAAAACATCAGGATAGCTTCTTTGCTAGCTTTGGCCTTGGTTGGGTTATCACCAATGGTGCCGGTCTTGCCTCGTACCCGATCGACACGGTGCGTAGAAGAATGATGATGACATCCGGTGAAGCTGTCAAGTACAAGAGCTCCTTTGATGCATTTTCTCAGATCCTTAAGAATGAGGGTGCCAAGTCTCTGTTTAAAGGTGCCGGTGCTAACATCCTCCGAGCCGTTGCCGTTGCCGGTGTGCTTGCGGGCTACGATAAGCTCCAGATGATTGTGTTTGGAAAGAAGTATGGCTCCGGTGGTGCATAAATGATGCCAACCAGAGCAGGCAACCATCTTTTCTACATAATAGTGATGAAAATCATTCGCACAATTTTAATTCGGTTCTAGATTTTGCGGAGCACACCATTTTTGTCTTTTGAATAACAGAGGCGTTTGATCATCTAGGACCAATTTTTGATCCAATTTATCTTTTACAAGATTATTATTGTTATTATTATAATGTCCACTCTTTGCTTTTGTAGTAATGGTTTATAGTTGCTGCAATGCAGATGTTATATTTATTGAAACTCACACCTTCATTTCATTTTGTTTATTTAATTTTAAGAAATTAATATGATAATAAAAGGAAATATTTTAATATACAAATTGTATAAATTTTAATTAAAAAAAAACTACTTAAATTTTAGAGTTTAAGAGTATGGTTTAAGATTTATGAATATGTTTTAAACTTTAGAATTTAAGGTTTTAAATTTAGGTCATGTTTGACAATTAGCGGATAGTGGATTAAATTAGCTTATAGTTGATTGCATTAGTTGATTTGACTAGCGGATTGTATTAGCTGATTGTATAAAATTGCTTGGTAAAATTAACTGATAGTTGTTAGATTATTTAAACAAGCAAAATGACAAATAAGGACATGCTTATATTCAATACTTGTTTGAATAATTTATTAGTTATCAATATTTTGTATCTAATTATTATTAATTAGATCTATAAAATTATTTTTAATATAACTTTCTTAATAAATTTAAATACACATATAAATATGTGATAATAAAAAGAAAAAAGTAAATATGATTAGCTTATTTAATAGATGAAAAAATATTTAATTTAGTTTATTTTGAGATTTTTGGTAACTGGTAAGGGTAAAAGAGTCTGTACAACTCTAATATCAAACATTTAGTTTCAAAAAACTCCTATTATGAGCTTTTTCAAAATTAGCAGTTTTACCCCAATCTGCTCTTTCAATCCGTTGTTTACCAAATAACGATATTAGCGGATTTGACTGGTCAAACCTCTAATTATGCCTCAAACCTCTATTTTTTGCCAAAACCTCTTTTTACCAAACAGGGCGTTAGTCTTTATGATTTTACACTGTCTATAAAAAACAACTTTAATAATAATAAAATAAAATTATCTAATACACATTATTTTAAGCTGTAGAATTTAAAATTTTTAGTTTACACATTATAGGGTTGTTTATTGTTCGGGTAAAAATGAACTAATCGACTAAATCGAAATTTAGTTTGGTTGATTGGTCAATTAATTAAGTATTCATTAGTTAATAATTTTTTTTTTTCAAAATTCAGTTATCAGTTAAATTCAGTTCGAAATTAATTAATTAACAAAATTAATCAAAATATTAGTAATATATAATTAATAAAAATTTAATTTTAAGCTAAAATCTCAACAATAACCTATAATATTTAAAAGTGAACATTTCTATACATTATAAAAGGTTATTTCCCGCCTTAAATCCTTAACTATAAACAACCGGCGGCGGCGAACCAGTGAACGGCTACAGTTAAAGAAATCTGATGAGCCTTCTCTATGTTATCATCAAATTTCAGATCTCTACATTCCATTTCTAAGCCACTTTTAAACCCTTCTCCCCTTTCTTCATCTTCTTCCTCTCTTCACACGCGTTCGCCTCCTCCTTTCAAAGGAAAAAGGCCACCCACCAACCCTAACAGAACTCCTCCTTTGTTTCCCCATAACCCACTTCTCTCAATCCTAGAGAAATGCCAATGCCTGCCCCAACTAAAACAAATCCAAACCCAAATGACAGTCAGAGGCTTAATGTCAGATTGGTTCTTTTCCAGTCGCCTTATCGCCTTCTGCGCCTTGTCAGAACACAAGAATCTTGATCACTGCTTTAAACTTTTGTACAATGTGAAAAACCCAAATGTTTTTTCATGGAATGTTACTATTAGAGGCTGCGCAGAGAGTGGAAATCCCATAGAAGCCGTTTTTATTTATAAGCGGATGCTTAGAAATAATGGGTGTATTAGGCCCGATAATTATACTTACCCTTCTTTGCTTAAAGTTTGCGCCTTTTTAACGTTGAAATACTTGGGGTTTGAAATTCTTGGTCATGTTCTGAAATTGGGTTTTGATGCAGATATGTATGTTCACAATGGGGTGATTCACTTTTTGGTTTCATCTGGGGAATTGGAGTTTGCATCTAAGGTGTTCGATGAAAGTTGTGTGAGAGATTTGGTTTCTTGGAATTCTTTGATTAATGGATATGTTAGGAGTGGGGGAGCGAAGGAAGCAATTGAGCTTTATAGGAAAATGCAAGAGGAGGGAGTTGAGCCGGATCAGGTGACAATGATTGGGGTAGTTTCTTCATGTGCACAGTTGGCAGATTTGAAGCTAGGGAGAGATTTTCACAAGTATATTGAAGATCATGGATTGAATTTGACAATTCCACTATCGAATGCACTCATGGACATGTATATTAAATGTGGAAGTCTTGAGCGAGCACAAAGGATATTTGATAACATGGAGAAGAAAACGATTGTTTCTTGTACTACAATGATCGTTGGATATACTAGATTTGGGCTTTTGGATGCTGCTAGGAAGCTTTTTGATGAGATGCCCGAGAAGGACGTTGTGCCATGGAATGCAATAATTGGGGGTTACGTTCAAGCTAAACGTTCTAAGGAGGCTTTGATTTTGTTTCATGAAATGCAGGATAGTGGTATAGATCCTGATGAGGTTACCATGGTTTATTGTTTATCTGCATGCTCACAACTTGGAGCCCTTGATGTCGGAATTTGGATTCATCATTATATTGAAAAGCACAGACTTCATTTTAATGTTGTGTTGGGGACTGCTCTAATTGACATGTATGCTAAGTGTGGGAACATCACAAAGGCCCTTTGGGTTTTCCATGAAATGCCATCTAGGAATTCTTTGACTTGGACATCAATTATTGGAGGTTTGGCTCTTCATGGAAATGCACATGATTCCCTTTCTTATTTCTCAGAGATGATCGAAGTTGGGTTGAGGCCGGACGAGGTTACCTTTCTCGGGGTTTTGTCAGCTTGTTGTCACGGTGGTTTGGTGGAAGAGGGTCGTAAATATTTCTCCCAGATGACATCTAAGTTCAGTCTGTCCCCTCAGCTGAAGCACTATTCGTGTATGGTGGACCTTCTTGGTAGGGCGGGGCTTTTGGATGAGGCTGAAGAGCTTGTCAAGAGCATGACAATTGAACCTGATGCTGTGGTGTGGGGAGCATTGTTCTTTGCATGTCGAATGCACGGAAACTTTCTAATGGGAGAAAGAGCTGCTTTAAAACTTCTCGAACTGGACCCTCACGATAGTGGCATTTATGTACTGCTTGCCAGTATGTATGCAGATGCAAATATGTGGGAGGAAGCGGGAAAAATTAGGAAGATGATGAGAGAGAGAGGAGTGGAGAAGACCCCTGGTTGTAGCTCAATTGAGATCAGTGGCACTGTTTACGAGTTCATTGTTAGAGATAAGTCTCACCCTGAATCGGAACAGATATACGATTGCTTAATTCAGCTAACACGGCAAACGGAGATTGCTGAATTTACGTATGGTCTTCCTAAATATTACACTGACCTCCTCTTAGGCTTTGGATCATGAACCCAAAGGCCTAATTCTATGGAGATTATTAAATGAAGGCTTGCTATACCGGAGGTATATCAAAGACATTCTTTAATTGCTCTGGTTTTCAACAGAATGCTTTCGAAAAGCCAATCGGGTTTTGTTCCGTTGAGTATATTTTGATTGGAGCAGCATTTTCTTTCTTCGAACTGGTACCGTTTATTGAATGTTTCCAATATTTGTTCAAATTGTGATGGAACCTGAACAGGAATAACAGATTCTTTACATGATCTATCTACATCAAAGTGGATTCAAACTGTAGAAGGAAACAGATTCAATACATAATCTTCTCTAGTGTCTACACCTGCAGGTGGCTGTGTCGGGCATGGTAACCTTATGCCACCAATATGTTCGCGTCAAACTTGATGGAACAAATGACTCGTTAGAATTGATCTCACGGGATTTGTCGGTGGCATCATCGAAAACTTCAGACTCATCCGATTAAACATAATCCTTCTTTATCTTCACTAAAGAGAACTCAAAAAATTTGGCCACTTTGTCAAGAGTTGCAACGTTCTCTCCATAGCTCTCTAAGCAATGACCTATTGACGACAACTCGACGTGAACATGCATCTGTACAAGGTGACCTACCCGAAGAAGCCTTGTTCGATCGGATCGAAATTATCCTACTTGAAGGTACACTACTTGGACTTTTGCATTGTAGGTTATCTTTAGTATCTGTCTCGACGGCTCTTCGAAAATTTGCTAAAACTTAACAGTGCTTACATATTGAAGATCACCGATCATGTGGACCTTAGATCACTTCAAGACCTTGAGATTTTGAACTGCAAAAGTTTTCACATGGAATGATTGAACCCTTTGGTACTGCTCTTAAGAAGATCAAGATTTAAGGTTGTTCACATTTGACACTACAAGTCTTTCAATCCAGAGTGCTTCTTGTTCTCTAGTAATAACTTTAATTTTTAGGATAAATTATACCATGTCATTTAATTAGTAGTAAGATTATAAATATGCCACTGAGTTTATAAAAGTTACAAACAAATCACTTCATCGATTATAACAAAAATGTCACTCTGCGTTTAAAAATGAATATGAATCGGGCATTGCCTTTTAATTACAATCGAATCACTCTATTTACCGATTGTAATAATCAGATATTCAACTGTAACTAAAAGGTTAATTCCGACCTACATAATTTTCTTTAAAACTTGGATGAAAGAGTGTTTCTATCTATACTATTTCTCGGTCATAATGAAATTGAAGGGTTCCCAGCAGAGACGGACAAAAGGGCTTGTTATCCTAAAATTAAATTTTGAAAAATATTAATTAATCATTATATTGTTAGTGTTTGGATTTTTCAGTTAAAGAATATTTAATAATGTTAACATAAGTTATCTAATTTATGAATAATAAAAATTAAACGATATAATTTGGTTTCGTTAAAGATTTATGATTTATATGAAAATTGATACTAAGTTGAGTGATCTAAATTGCAAATTACTCATTTTCGTTTGATTGAATATCTGCGTGATTTTCAATTTAATCCTTTTCAGTCAACATTAATTCTAAGTAATTTAGCATAAAATTTAACAAAAATAGTGTTTTAAAATATTATTTTAATAATTAAAATTTTGCTAATAAAAACATTAAGAATAACGAGATCCATTAATTGGCCTAGTGACTAATTATGCTCATCTTGTCCCATCTTGTATTGATTTGAATCTCGCATGCCGCATTTGAATGTGATATTTCTATTTAATAAAAAATATTAAAAATAACAAAAAATTATTTTTAGAAATATATCTAAACTTAACTTTTGAGTTACTTCAATTTTTCAAGTCTTTCTTTTATAACATAAAAATTCGATGTTGGTTTTTTTCATGTTTTAATACTTTTATAAATGAATTATTGTTAATTATTCAACAAAATTTTTGAAAGTAAAATATTAAATTTCATCTTAAAATCATCAAAAACTAATGTTGAGTGTTTTTGAGAAGAAAAAAACAAAGTTAAATGGTAAAATTCATTTAAAATTGTAAAATAACAACTATCAAATGGTATAACGAGACAGACACTATTTCTTTTTAAACAATGTCAAGTGTTCAAATCTTAATGTTATGAATGAAATAAATTGAAATTAGGAAGATTATTCCATGATAGATCTATGCAATACTCGATCTAAATTAATTGATTAATGAGTCAGATACGAACTAATTTAACTATACAACAGATATCTCACCAAAAGTTTGGGCAATTATACCTAACAGTTAAGATATTACAAAAAATATTTTGTACATATGGGAAGTATGGCGGTGTCATATCATTGCTAAAGGAGTAAAATGAGAAACTTGTTACTTTTATAGGCATCTTTCTATACATGTGAATTTTAACCACATTTTTTCACAAGCTGCAGCTTAATTTAAGAACACAAAGTCTTGTGAGTAAGCCAAGCAGATATATCAAGTGATGAAGTTGCTAGTAGGAAGCTGGCCATGGTTCTGTAAGTGAATTGCCATTTCTGCCAGCAACTTCCTTAACTCCTCATTTCTAGGGTGCGACTTGTCTCCCTTACGGAACTCGTGAACAACGCCATTGACTTCAATCGAACTACAACCCGGAGCCTTCTTCATTTTTCTTTCTTTCATTGCCTTCCTCAATTTTATAGCATCTTTCCATCTGTTTGCAGATGAATAGATGTTCGACATGAGTATATATGCACCATCTCTTTCAGGTTCGATAGCTACAAGTCTTTTCATTACGGTTTCCCCGAGCTCAACTTTTCCATGAATTTTACAAGCTCCTAGTAATGCACCCCAAACAAATGCATCGGGCTCGATTGGCATATTTGTTATAAATTCCTCTGCTTCACTTATTAGTCCAGCACGGCCTAAAAGATCAACCATACAACCATAGTGCTCCGTTTGAGGAGCCAGATTATAAACTCTTGACATGTCTTCAAAGTGTCGCCGACCTTCCTCTACCATTCCTGCATGACTACATGCAGAAAGAACACCAACAAATGTCACTTCATCTGGTTTGATGCCTGCCGCAGGCATCTCGGAAAAGATATACAATGCTCTCTCGGCTTCTCCATTCATTGCGAATCCGACAATCATGGCAGTATAAGAAAAGACATCTTTGCATTCTATTCCTCGAAACACACCAAAAGCCTGTTCTATGCTTCCACACTTAGCATACATATCCACCAACGCATTTCCTATAAACCCATCTGCCTTGATTCGATTTTTATCAATATATGCATGAACCCACTTTCCTAACTCGAGCTTACCGAGATTACTACAAGCATTCAAAACCGCAACCAGAGTAACACTGTCAGGCCTAAGACCAATCCCTTGCATATCACGAAAAACATGCAATGCTTCCTTAAACTGTCCTTGCTGAACTAGACCAGATATCATAGAATTCCAAGAAACCACATTTTTCACAGGCATTTTCTCAAACAGCTGACGAGCCGAGTCCGCATCACCACACTTCATATACATATCAACCAATGCATTGCCAACGAAAACATCAGAATAAACATCATGGACATCACATATATTCTCATGAATTCGGGTGCCTAAACTCAAGTCCCCTAGCCTAGAACAAGCTGAAAGAACGACAACCAGCGTCCTCTTATCGGGTTGTAAATTTGCTCTGCACATATCAAAGTAAGCCCGAATGGCTTCTTTGGCAAAACCCATTTTAACAAAAGCTTGAATAAGTGTAGTCCAAGACACCAAGTCTCTTTCAGGACTTTGATCGAACAGTTCCTTAACATATTGAGTAATCCCACAAACAGCATAAAGACGCATCAGAGTGTTGAGAACATAAACATTGGAACTAAGACCGAACTTAACGGAATGTGCATGGACTTGTCGGCCTTCTTCAAAGGCGCGGAATTTGGCACACGATTTCAGAACAAAAGGAATCGTATAAGTGTCGGGATAAATACCTTTGGTTACCATTTCCTTGTACAATGCTATGACTTGTGAGGAACTGGAGAGGGCTTGGATTAAAGAGTTGTAAAACTGAAGCTGCAAATCCGGAGTGTCTAAGTGGTTGATAAGTTCTCGGGCATAGTTAAGGGTTTCAGGGGAAGAAGAAGAAGGGTTGAGAAAAGATAGTATTTTGGAGCAGATGAGTTGGGTTTGGAGAGGCCTTGTTTTGATGGTTAAAGCATGGAGTTGTTTGATTTCTCTCGTCGATTGGCATGATTCTAGACTGTGAATGTAATTGGTGTGTGGGATTTTTGGAGGAGAATTAGAAGAATTGAAAGCTTTTGAAGAAGAGATGATTGGGTTTTCCATTTTGAGGAACTTAAGCATCGCATCACATTTCAGGATCTTTCCGACACAAGAGAAATGGTGGTTAAGGTTGCGGAAGTAGATACACTGTTATTCGGCTTTATCCTTTGTTATTGTCCGGATTTAAATTGCGGTCACAATCACATTTTTTATTATAATATATATTATTATGTTATTATAAGTTATTACGAACAATTATTTTAACAATAACAATTTTAAATAGTGTGATTATGTTATATAACAGTCATTATTATGATAGTAAATTACTATTTGAATCCTTTATTCTCACTTAATCATTAGACATAAGGCTTATTTTTTATTGTATTTAGAGGGCCAAACTAATTTTTTCACTCATTTTAAAAAAAAAAACAACCAAAAACACTCGGCGGTCGAATCCCTTCGGCTCTAATTTTATTACTTTTAATTTTTTCAGGCATTAATAAGAATATAAACATATACTATATGTGGTACTTCATATCACAAAAGTAAGTTTGGCCTAGTAGCAAACTAAGCTTTTTCCCACCAATTCAATCCTGGTTTGAATCCTCCACCCCTAATTCTTTGCTTTCAATTTGATTGGATGAGGAAAATTAATTAATTAAATTAAATAAAAATAATTAAAGTCCTCCAATAAGGCGGTGACATGTGTCATTAAATAATTAATTTATTTTATTAAATTAAAACTAGGATCAAATTAATAGAGTGTATAAGTAACGAGGACCAAATGTGTGGCTGGTGGTCAAATTGCATCCAATTTAATAGTATAGTAATTTAATTGCTTCGAAAAAAACTAAAGTGGTCAAATCCCAATTTTTTTAATAATATGGTGGCCATTTACGTAGTTTATCCATTATTAATTTGATTCTAATTCTAAATAAATTAAAAAATCAACCATCGATATTAAAAAATCTTATCAATTTAATACTATTTAAACAATCATCATCATGCATTTGTTAATGGAGATTCCTTCCCCATTTTCGAAATTTCAAATTGAAACTCTAAACTCAAAAAGAAATTTTCCCAAATCTAGAACCCCAAAAGTTTAAATCGTAGGGATGCGACCAAAAACTAATTGGAATCTCATGATATTCGAGAGTCTAGACCCAAGGTTTGAAAGAAGCTGAGAATTTGAAAGAAAGAAAAAAAAAATCGAAAGGAGATTTGCTGTAAGTCCAATAGAAATCCAAAACCAAAACCAGAAAATTTGGTATTTGTTCATTAAAAGGCAAATGAGGGTTTAAAACATATAAATATTAGATATTTTGACATTCCCTAAGTTCCCCTTCAACCCTTTTACTGAAAAAAAACCCCCAGAAAATCAATGAAAGACAATTAGTTAATTAACATAAAAAAATCAATCGATCAATGGAGAGTTAAAGATTTGGGTGTTCTATTTTGCTTTCATGGATTTGATTGGTTTGTTTGCTTTTTTATTCTTTTAGGGTTATGAAAAAGAAAAGGAGAGACTTTATAATACATACATACATGTACCCCAAACTTGTTTATCAATAAAACAAGCCATACTACAATTCTTTGCTTTTCCATGTCAAATTAGATTTTTTTGCTAGTTATTTCTAGTGTGCTCAATTTTTTAAAGTAAATTAAATATACAAGCTTAATCCTTCAAGGATTATTATTCTATACACTGACGGTGAAAATTAAAAGTTTCTACAAGCGCTTTAGTTTTAAACTTTAGGGGCTTAGTTTAGGGGTATGATTTAAGTGTAGGGATTTAGAATTAGGAATAGTGATTAGAATTTAGAATTTAGGGTTAGAATTTAAGGTTTAGAGGTTAAGGTTTAGTTTTTAGAGTATTATAGTGAGGATTTAGGTTTTAATCCATAAATGCTAAATTGTAACCATAAACTATACATTTCAACTAATTATCTATAAATTCAAAACTCATACACCTAAACTCCTAAACGATACACTCTAAACTAAGTCCTAAACTCTAAAATTAAAACGCTTGTAAAAAATTTCAATTTTTACCGCTAGTATATCAAATAATTTACCCTTCTTTTAAAAAGAAAAAATAAAACAATTTTCACGATAGTCTAAACTTAAAAAACAAAACAAAAAGAATTTAAAGTTCTTTTCTATAATATATTTTTTTTAATAAAATGATAATTTCGTATAACAGAACGATCCGAATTTTTCCATCCCTGTGTGTACTTGTTGTTTGGGGTGGATGGGATAAGGAATTAAGTACTTGTTCCGATATCTGTTTGGATTGATCTCTGAATTCATGTTAGATATTGACAGGGACGAACACAATACTTTATATTAAAGAGTGAAGTTATAAAAATTTAAAAACATAACAAACATATAAAATTTTAGATGACAAAAATGAAAATTAAATAAAATATATATAAAAGTTTAAAAAATATTTAAATTACATACAGATTTCAGAATTTTAAAGGGGCGACTGTCCCTCTAGTACTCTCTGTTCATCCCTGAATATCGGGTAGACGTATGTAAACACATATGAAGTGGTATAAATACGTTTGCCCCTAGTTTTCATGCAGCTGTATATCCAGTATTCCAGTTCCAGCTTACACAACGACTGTGCAAGTGCTGCCACCTGATAATGATAGAACTATTTCTCTCTCATCTGTTTGACTAATCAGCATACATACTTTTTGAAGATTTTTGTTGGCACCTTGGATCCAAATGTAACAGAAGAGTACTTGAAGCAATTGGGAGAGATTGTTTATGTAAAGATTCTTGCAGCTAATGGATGTAGTTTTGAGTTGGTCTAACAGGATGAGACGTTAAGTTTAATAAGTGTAATATTAAATTACAGTTGCGGTTGTAGACATTGCAGATGCTACACAACTAATGGGTTGAGAGAGAGTTAGTATTTTAGCATCGTAAATGAAGAAAATTAGATTGTGAATGTCACTCTTATTACAGACATCTGCAAAATTTAATTTGAATTATTCAATTAATAGATTGAATATAAGTGATTATAAAAATATTAATTTTTTTACAGTTTGCAACATGTATTCTTAACATGAAAATGGATGATTCTTTCCATAACAACAAACAACATACAAAGGGAAAAACAAAGACTCAAAGAGAAACAACTCAAACGAGGCTCGAAATAGAACAACAAAAAATGAGATACGATTAAATTAGAGAGACCGGACGAATAAACAGATAAAAAAATTTTATAGACAAAAAAAACATAGATCATCTAAACTTACGGCATGATCACCGAACAAAAAAAAATTACGATCGAAAAAATCAACGGGTAATTCAAGAGGTAAATTAGACAAAAACGACTGAATATAGGCCCCAATGCCTCCTTTGAAGCACAACTCATCTCATTTAATTTTGTATTACACATTCCATACTTAGAAGATAATTAAATAATTTATTTCCTTATAAATAAAAAATAAAAGACAGCTGTGGTTGCCTCCCACTCACGGGTTACTTCTAGTAAAACAAAACAAAAACCAGATGGGTAAATATAATTATTATTTTTCCTTTCACGTGATGCTTTTCCTTTGACATATGATTTTGCCAACCATAGAATATTCCAATTAAAACAAGCACTCATTGCAAAAGTTGTGCTATAAATGCCCACTCAGACAATGCTAAATCACCATTCCATTCTCAAAACCTAAAACCCTCTAGTTCTTCATTTTACCAGATTCCATGGAACCAACAACAACATCAAAAGTGCTCATGTTTTGGTTAGCCGTCACCTGCATTGCTGCGGAGGCGGCGGCTGTGGTTCCATCGGGATCGGCAGAGGAAACCCAAGATCTTGCGGGATGCCTCTTGTCGTTCGTAAGTGTCGAGGGTTGCGTCGAGGCGATCCATGACGCGGTCACGCACAAGGTGTACGATGGACTCAAACATGAATGCTGCACCGCCATCGTTCTGCTCGGCGACAACTGTTGGCCCATTCTTTTTCCCGATAAACCTTACGTGCCTATGTTCCTTAAGGCCGTTTGCAAGCTTATAGGGGGAGTTGCCAAAGTTGAGACAGTTGCAGCACCACCTTAATATTTGCAAGTGGAATTATCATATCTCATGGTGTTTGTCGTTTTTATTATGTCGTGTTTATGGTTTGTTGTTATAAATTAAAGGTTTGTACACATTTCGATTTATGGGCAAGATTTTATTTTATTTCTATCGATAGTTATGGGCAAGATTTTAAGATTTGTTTGTAAAATGAATTTCAATCTAATCATATATAGTTAATTCATTTATTTATTGTTAGGGTAATTATTTGATGATTTGTCATTACAATTTTCCCCACAAACAAGCTTCTAAAGATGTCACAAATTCTTTTTAAGGACTTAAGCCTTAAACCGTAAATTTTAACGCATAATATCTATTCCCATACTTTAAAATTTTACTACAAACACTAAAACCCTCAACCCTAAAATTTAGACTTATAAAAAAAATGAGTTTTTCACTGTCAATATATAATATTTTTCCTATTATTAATACTACGAGTGTTTTTGTTTGAAGACGCAAATGAATTAAAATATAAGCATATGTAATTTTTTCGTAGAGTTGATGAAATTTACAAATTTGAGGGTTAAATTGGGTGTGTGTTTTGTAGAGTTGCTAAATTGATTATTTGGTACAAACTCAGTAAACAAAATACCCTTTAACTCTATTTTTTAGAACCGACCCTAATGTCGAGACATCTGATTCGAATAATGAGCCTCATATTCACAACATGTTGAAATCGAGTGGTATGCATTGGCATTGAATTAACACCTACATCATTTCAGAGTCAACTATTCAGGTCAAAGTCAAACATGTCAAATGGGTTAGACCAAGACAGGTTGGACGGGTCGAACCGAGTCGGGTCATGGTCAAAGAACTTGGGTCAAAGGTTTGGGCTTGACCAACTGGTTTGGGCTTCAAGTAGGTTGAATTGGGCTTGGTTCAAGATTTGTGCTTCAAGTAGGTAATTTTTCAAACTTCAGTGGTTAAAACAGAAATTTAATAAAACTTCAGTGATCATTTATGTAGTTTGCCCATTAAAAATATTAAATAAAAAAGTGGTTTTTAATAGTCTAAAGGTGATTATAAGGTAGTATCTGTGCATACATATTCTTAACCCTTTGACAATGCTCATACGGATGGAAATCCTCTACCCCTTTTCGGTGTCCCTACATATGCCCACATGCTCAAAATTAAGTTTAGGGTTTAGGGTTTTAGGTTATGAGTTGTGGTTAGGCTTTAGGGAATGTAGGGTAAGGTGTATTTTTTAGGGTATAGGGTGTAGGGTTTAGGATTTAAAATTTAGGGTTAGGGCTTAGAATTTAATTTTGTAGTATTTTTTAGTGTTAGAGCATAAGTAGGAGCACCAAAAAATGACAGACGAATTTTATCCTGCTCATACACATTATAAATAGAACAATTTAAACGCTTATTTCGATAATCATCCGCTTTTTCAGGTGTCCCTTTGACAATGATAATCATCTCATATAATTTTGTATTACACTTTCCTTACTTAGAAGATACTAAAATCCTTTTATTTCCTAATAACCTCCCACTCATCACGGGATGTTTCAAGTAAAACAAAACAAAAGTCAGAATGGTAAATATATTTTCCTTTCACGTGATGTTTTTCCTTTAATTTGATATAATTGATTTTGCCAACTATCGAATATTTCAATTAAAACAAGCATTCACTGCAAAAAGTTGTGCTATAAATGGCCACTCAGACAAATGCTAAATCACCAATCCATTCTCAATACCTAAATCCCTCTAGCATTTCATTTTACTAGATTCCATGGAACCAACAACAACATCAAAAGTGCTCATGTTTTGGCTAGCCGCCACCTGCATTGCTGCGGCGGCGGCGGCTGTTGTTCCATCGGGATCGGCAGAGGAAACCCAAGATCTTGCGGGATGCCTCATGTCGTTCGTAAGTGTCGAAGGTTGCGTCGAGGCGATCCACGAGGCTGTCACACACAAGGTGTACGATGGACTCAAACACGAATGCTGCACCGCCATCACTCAGGTCGGCGACAATTGCTGGCCCATTCTTTTTCCCGATCAACCTTACGTTCCTTTGATCCTTAAGGCCGTTTGCAAGCTTATAGGGGGCGGTGCCAAAGTTGAGGAAGTTGCAATGTCACCTTACTAGTTCGCAGCATGTGAAGCTATCTGCTAATTACTATATGTACACGTTTCGGCTAAATAAATAATTTTTATGTTTAAGATTTTAAGATACACTCTATATTAAATAGACTTAATTACTGAGTAATATTCGACCATTAAAATTATAATTATATCATACTTAACTACCAATTGAAATTTGAGTTAATATATAACAATAATCAATTCCCAAGTGGCCTATAATCCTCATAATCATCTTGGATTCCATTTTCATGCGCAATGTTTGGTATAATTAATTCCCAAATGGAATATAATTAATTGACTAATTCAAATTTATATTTGTAGAGGTTTATTATGGTAACAATCTTTCTAATTCAATTTATTTCGTTTACTGCATTAAGATTTAAATTTCTGACGTTATCTATGGGATCTAATTGCTTATTCCACTAAACAAACATATTATTGGTATATTACCTTATAGATCATTTCATGAAGGTTCCCAACAGATTTTGGCTACTTACTTGCCTTGATGATTAATGAACATGCGTGGTAACACAATAAAAAACCAGGTAGAGGCTAAACTAGTTAAAAACAACACTAAAAGGCCCCGCACCTAGCTCTGGATATTTTTAAGAGGCTGATAACCTCT